>OX418217.1:11450463-12096135 GCA_948455865.1 Conomelus anceps | reverse complement strand
CGTGTGACCTGGCTGGCTTAGATCTGGTGTCAGAGTTATCAGGTCGCACCTGAATAAGTTCAGGGCCTCTGACGTGACTTAACGACTGTTTTTTTTAGGACAGCTTAACGTGTCCTCCGAAACACGGGAGTGGCCCGAGGTAAAATCTTTCGGTCAGAACTGGGATCGAACCAGGGACCTTTTGGCTAGCAAACCAGCACTTAACCCAAATGTGGTATTTTTTTCTTTTTTATGATGTAACTTTATTATTATATACTGTATAAATATTGTAATCTGTTTGAAAGAGAATGTTTATTTTTATTAAAATTGCAGTCCTAATCTAGTTCTATTTCATACTTGGAATTACTTCACAGTGATTTGCCGAACAAGTGAAAAAAAGTTTAACAATTCAAAATAGGTGTTTATTAAAAGCTGGTTTTGAAGGTACAGACAGTTTATCAAACTGACAAACATATGCACTTTGAGGAATTCGAAATTAAAAAAATGTGTGGTATTTTTTTCTTTTTTATGATGTAACTTTATTATTATATACTTTATAAATATTGTAATCTTCTTAAAGGGTAATGTTTATTTTTATGAAAATGGCAATCCTATTCTAATCACAGATTATCTAGTTCTATTTCATACTTTTTTACTTACAATATTATGTCACAGTGATTTGCCGAAAAAGTGACCCATGGTAAACTGGTGGTGTGGTGGCGTGGCAGACTGCAACATGCGGTGTGCGCGCATAAATCCGTGTGTCATTATCCTCTCGGTCATTAATCTGCAGGGCAGTTGGCGAGCACATCATTTTCCGATGAAAAAATAATGAGCACTAAATCACTGCACACCAGAGTCCGGTTGCCGGCCACTGTAAAATCTGCTGCTTCACCCGCTACCGGCTGATGTACTGCCACCTTCCTCCACCTCATCATCATCGTCCTCTTCCTCATCCTCGTCCTCATTCTCTGGATCAGCGTTGTTTACAGCATCTATTCTCCCGATCGCCCTCCTCTCTGCTCTCCTCCGGCACCTATCTGCGATACTCTTCCAACAGTCTATCGGCACTCAATAAATCTTGCAGTCCAGGAATGCAATGAAAATCGACCCACCACGCGAACTTAAATTAGCGCCAGCTTTCCTTCATCCATAACAGCCACCTGATAAATTTCAAATTTGCATCAGATATCAAGTAACGGTTAAGTTCATTGTAGATGAAAGATGGTTTGATTGGTTTGTAAGTAATAAAAATCAATGAAAATCCATGTAGTAATAAATTTAAAACTCGCATCAGGTATTAATTAGGTAACGGTCTCATAGAATATGTGGTTCAACTGACTCTTAAGTGATAAAAATCAATGGAAATTCATGTTGCAATAAATTTAAAATTCGCATCCGATATTAGGTAACAGTCAAACAGAATCATATGTGGTTAATTGGCTTGTAAGTGGTACAAATAAATGAAAATTCATGTTGCAATAAATTTAAAATTCACAACCGATATTAGGTAACGGTCTATTACAATCATAGGTGGTTAATTGGCTCGTAAGTGATAAAAATCAATTAAAATTCATGCTGTAATAAATTTCAAACTCGCATCCGATATTAGATAACGGTCTAATAGAATCATTATGTGGTTAATTGGCTCATAAGTGATGAAAGTCAATTAAAATCCATGCTGTAATAAATTTCAAATTCGCTTTAGATATTAAGTACCGTTAATCGTAAAGTTCATTGTAGAGTCAAAGGTGGTTTAGTTGGCTTGTAAGTGATAAAAATCAAATAAAATCCATGTTTCAATAAATTACAAAATTAGCATCAGATATCAAGTAACGGTCAAGTTCATTAAAGAGTTAAAGGTGGTTTAGTTGGTTTGTGATAAAAATCAATTAATATGCATATTGCAATAAATTTCAAGTTCGCATCCGATATTAGGTAGCGGTAAAATAGAATCATACATGGTTAATTGACTCGAGAGTGATCAAAATCAATTAAAATCCATTTTACAATAAATTTAAAATTCGCATGAGGCATTAGGTAACGGTCTAATAGAATCATTGTGGTTAATTGGCTCGTAAGTGATGAAAATCAATGAAAATCCAAGTTGCAATTAATATATAAGTAGCTGTGCATATAAATTATTTTCATCCAACATCCAAGCAAGTGATACATATTTCTTCCATCATTGCAAACTTCGGCTCTGTTGTGCTCTAGTGATGAGATACTCATGTGCTCTAGTCTGATATTACTCCATTAATGTATTTCATTGTAATAGATATCTTATAATAGAGCCTTATAAGATATGTTCTCATCAGGCTATATCCCATTGGAGCTTGATATTTGTTTATCCATGAAGAACTGCCAGTAGAATAGTATATCTATGTTTCTACTCTACAAATAATTATTAATTGTTATATATTAAAATGTTGGTAGCAAATTTGCTTGACGGCGCCTAGGGCACTGCCTTGGGTCCCCAAACAAGGGAGGCTTATAGGGCTGAAAATTGCATAGAAGTCATTTTATGCAAAGACGTTTTCATTTGAAAAAAGGAGGCCCTGAATTTACTTCCTGCCCCGTACCTCCAAGACAAACTTCCAAAAGATGGTCATACAGTTGAAAGAAGAGAGCCCTTCCTGCGCTGACTCATTAAAAGTTTGCTTTACATCATTTTCTGATGAAAGATAATGAGCACTAATTTGCGGATCTACGTTCCAATATCTCAATTTAACAGTGATTTCATAGATATGTACTGTGATTATTTATCAAGCAATGGCTGCCCATTTATTAAGTTTATGAAGGGTTTATTCATCTATGAAATCGAAGTGAGAGGATTTAAAGAAGTACTGAATTATGAAATATAAATGCTGCTTTATAAACACATCCACTGTGAGAAACCCACAGTATAAGCTAGCTTATAGCTGGCTATAAGCTAGCTTCCCATATTCTCACAAAATTCTCTATTTTGATAAAAGATAGTTCAATATCCGACTGATGGCTCAAGTACAATCGCTAAAAAAATATTAGTAAGCTATGGGCTTAAAATATTAGTATGTATATCAAAATATATATATATTAGTGTAATAAAAAATATATATTAAATTATAATATATATATATATATATATATATATATATATTAGTAAGAGAAGACTTTGATATATTAAAATATCAGTAAGTTTGTAAGCTATGGGCTATGTAGAAGAAATCAATTAATACCGTAGTCTCAAATTATAAAATCATCCCTTCAAATTAAATCAGTCAACTAATTATTTATCAAATATGAGAGACTTTTTTATCTTCAAATTTATGTCTCAAACTCTATTATAAGAGTTTTTTTTTAAAAGAAAGTGACTTTCTAGGTTTAATGTGATAATAGAAATGATTTGCGCAAGAAAAAGGGTGGAGTCGGTCTTTTGTTTGCGTGCTACGGACTTTTTCATTCAGTTTATCTGATGCTCTCTCCTAGACAAGACCAACATCAAATATCTTCGGTTTTAGTTCGGAAAATTTCGAGAATAACTTGTTTGAATGACAGTGTAAAGCTAATAGTCTAGCGTTCAAAGTGTTCTTCCATTTTTAGTATTATTGTTACGGAAATATGAGCTAATGTTAGATGAATTTCGTCTCCATGAAATCAGCATGCGATCATGCGATACAATGTTCATTCGATCGTTGCATGGATTGGCTTTATTGTGCTCTTGTGGTAAGTTGATCAAATATTACCGTATTTTAATTATTAATTTCATCAGAATAGATAGCTATTAGAATGATACAGAATAGATAGCATGATAACGCTTTATAGAAATACAGTTTGGCTGGTTTGATTCATTTGAGAAGTAATTTCGAAAAATAACTCAGATTTAATTTGTTTTCATCAATTCCATGATAACTTCTATTTGTGACAATTTTCCGTGAGTCAATTTTGTTGAAGCAGATACTATTGTATCAAGGTGATACCGTAGATGAAAATACTGCATTGAATGTCTGTTCTTTGCATGGTAATGCCAAGACAATCTCTCTGTTGTGAGAATGAAGATCAAGAATGATATAGTTATTGATAGGACTGAAAAATTTAATCATGATATCATTACATAACTCTCTTTGTAGTGGCGAAGGTGATATTGTGGAGATATCCTTAATAAATTATAAGACTTGAAGTTGTCACAACCACATAATTTATTAAAAACCGTGAGATACTAGTTTCGGTTGTTTCAGCATTATAAATCTCAAACAAAAGTTTTTTTTTTGAGGATGAAGCCCACATAGGTCTGAGACCTGTGCGTGGGTAATGAGTAGGATGATGGTGATTTATGAGTTAGACCTACAGTTTTAGGTGGGTTCCGAACCACCGGGAAGTGATTTTCAGCAGAGAACAGTGTCTTTTGCTGGTCAATCTAATCGGTCACCGTTACAAACAGGACCTACGAGAACGCAGCTTATCTATCTGATTGAACAGATACCTGCTGCGGCAGAGTATTACTACAGCAAGTACAGAGTAGTTCAATATATACCAATATGTACCTCAAATGACGACCATGGCTGCAAGGCTTCTAGTGGGATCATATCAAGTATGCAAGTAAGTATACTCAGCACAGAATGATACTATTAGCTGAGGGTGGAAGTGGCTCTCATAGGCTGACCTTTATTGAAGGTATGTGAATTGCTGAAGGCCCTAACAAGTCACGCCCACTGGTGGGTGGAGCAACAAGGAATAATCTGTGTCAAAATCAATAACCAAAAATTATCAAACAATAACAACACACTAGTAGGCTAGAATCTTTATACTAATGGGCACAAGTTCAAGGCTGAAGAGGTCCTTGAATTTCTGCATCTGATTGGCAAAGGCAGACAACTGAACATTTTAGAAACTTTGGAGATAACTAGGTCAGTAAAAAACGATTCCAATACTGGTTTAAATGATCAAATTTATGACAAACAATTCAATACAACTAACTTGGTTTCATCATAGGTCTGGCCTACTCTTTAATAATGGTAATTTCTTGTTTTCTAAGTTGACCTCTACTGCATTTAATTTAGCTTCATTTTTTATTTAATTTAAATTGTTTAATTCTAGCCTGCTTGTGTATTGTTCTTGTTTGTTACTTTTTGGTTCCTGATTTTGACACTGATTATTCCTTGTTGCTCCTCCCATCAGTGGGCGTGACTTGTTAGGGCCTTCAGCCAATCACGGACCTTCAAAAGGCACTTTCACCCTCAGCCAATAGTATTATTCTTTGTTAAGTATATTTTCAACTACTCTAAACTATTGTTTGTTTCTATTCCAGTTGAACATTATTAGAATTTTTGTAACTTATAAATTTTATCAGGGGTGCCCTTTACCTTCCCAAATTCCATCAAATTTCCTGGCAGGGTCATAGCTTTCTTTCATCCTAAAATGAACTCTAGATGTTATGCAGACATCGAGAATCTAGTTTCAATATACAACTCAGGATAACAGGGTATATTAAATTTTATACCCAATAGCAGCAAAAAAGACTGTTCTCTGCTCTAAAATCAATTGCCGGTGGTCCGCAACCCAATTTACACTGTAGGTACATCAATCACCATTATACAACTACCCACGCACATATCTCGGATCTATGTGGGCTTCATCCTAACCAGAAAAAATCAATAAAAATTGTAAATGTCTAATTAAAATATAGAAAGCATGTGCCCTAAGATGCCCCACTCTAATACATGTCTAGTGCATTCAGAATAATAATAATAATAACATTATAAACCATGTCTTATGCTACACAATCATCAGACAGAAAAAACATTTCTTTCTAATAAAAAACATCAATTGAATTTAAATTTTTAAAGACATCAATTTGTTTTTTCATTTTGTAATTATGAACATAAATTTCCAGTAATAAATGCGCTACGGATCACCAACTTGAATATTCCTGAAAAAGCTGATTATGGATCAACCATAACTCTTCAATGCAATTTTGAATTGGGAATTAATAAAAAACTCAACTCACTGAAGTGGTACAAAGATGATGTGGAGTTCTATCGATACATACCACGAGATAATTCTCAAATACAAGTTTTCTCTCAAATTGGAATAACAGTTGATGTGAGTATTCAGTCATATAAGGATGAATATAATTATGATTCATGTTAAAATAATTATTATGTAAAATTGTATAATTGTACATAATAATAAACATAATCGATTCAATTGTACCTAATTAAACATAATAATTCTCAAATTGGAATGATGATTGATTAGAGAATTCAGTCATATAAGGATAATCATAATTATTATGATCTATGATAAAATAATTACTATGTACAATTAAAAAATTACATAATTTTACATGATAATAAACATAATTAATTCAATTTTACCTAATTGGTAGGGTCTCCCTACCAATAAAACCAGTCGCTTATTATATTAATATTATTTAATATGTGGATTGATAATTAAATATTACCGTCAATTGTGTGTTGATATCCTTTTATTTTATTCAGAATTTTAAAATTCTGAATATTATGCAAAGACACAGTGTGGTAATTAATACAATCTCTGA
Organism: Conomelus anceps; assembly: GCA_948455865.1. Taxonomy (NCBI): domain Eukaryota; kingdom Metazoa; phylum Arthropoda; class Insecta; order Hemiptera; family Delphacidae; genus Conomelus; species Conomelus anceps. Next base: position 12,089,618 of record OX418217.1, on the reverse strand, counting down.
AGGATTGTATGAGAATCGCAATGTCTCACAGACAGAATAATTTATTGTTATTCTGCTCATGAATATTAGGTACGAATTTTATTGGTTCAATTAATTTCACTTTAGTACATTGGATATTGGAGTCAGCTGAATAGCTTCATACAAAAGGTTCGAGGAAATTGAACAAATATGAGAGTGAGTTAAGTATGAGTGAATAAAGTTAATTGCACGTTAGTTAGAGCACTGTACCGGTTTACTTGTTACGGTACATTTTTGTTAACTGATGAAAATGTGACAGATAATGCCACGAAACCAGTACAGTGTTTCAATAAAAACTGATATTGATAAACCGTTATTCGTGTTTTATTTTTGAGTTAAACAAGAGCAATCAACAATCTACTCTTGATGAAGCTATACCCACCGATATTAAAATTGAAAAAGAAGCCAACTGTATTTTATTTAATTCAATATAGGGAAATTCAATCCGTCGGGAATAATAACTGGAAAAGGGGAAATATTCTTCAAATTTGCATTTATTATTATATTTCAATAATATTACGAGTTTATCACCGTTTGTATTGCCATTCAAATTATCATTTTAAAATACATTACGGAGACAGCTCTGTCAATATCCAGCTTGACTGACATTCATTCAACGCTTCTGTATTGCATTGCCAGAAATAAACATATTTCTATTTTTAAATTGTGATTTGCATGCACCTCCAAACATTCTATAGTCGATATAAAGCTTGTTTAGAAGCAGAAGTTTCCATTATTTTTCTTCAGCAGTCTGCGTCACTGAATTTATGTACTAATTAATTTAATTTATTTACTTACGTAATAGTTACTTACTGTTACTCACTCATAAAAATAATAGTTACTTATTATCTGAATCTGATATAGTTAACTTGTTGTCTGTATAGTTACTTGTTATCTGATAAAGTTAGTATATCTCTTCCTCTAAATTATTACAGTATATTGACAGGACTGGAATGATTGACTTACTCTGAAAGAAAACGTTATTTGTGAATAAGGTCAGGAGAAAAGGTAGATTTTGCAGAATTTTGAATGACAAGAATACTTTTTTGATAAATTCAGTGAATATTTCCATTTTATGTTTCTGAAATACTGGCAGAATCGAATGTATTATGATAGGTAGTGACTCTGAAAGCATTTACTTAGGAAATAATGTGATGTTCTGCTCTCGATGATCAAGTTACATAATAAATAATAATAATATAATAGTCTGAAACAATACAGCATATCATGTCAGCTTGCCAGACAATGGCAGCCACTGACTATTTAAAAAGACACACAGTGTAGCTGGCATACTCCATCAGGACCTTACATTAAGACATGAGATGCTTCAGGAAACAGATTCATATTACAGATACATGCCTCTGCAAATACTTGGGGACAGTGTGCATAACTTGTATTGGGACAGATCAGTATTGACAGGTAGGACAATTGCACAAAATAGGCCAGATATAATCCTAATGAGTAAGGAGACCAGGGAAACTTATTTAATAGATGAAGGCATACCGTGCTGCCAAAATATTTGGATCAGTACTACTCTGAGAAAATCTCCAAGTATCTCCCCCTGGCTGCTGAGATAAAATATATCTGGCAGCAAGAAAAAGTGTCAATCATGCCTGTCATTATTTCTACGGTTGGACTGATAACAACAAAGGTGACAGCAAATTTGAGTCAGTTGGGAGTGTCAAAAAGCACAATGCAGAAGACACTTAGATATCTGTGATGTTTTCCATGACGAAATACTTAATGAACAATCTAATATTAAAACTGACACTGTATTTCACTTTTAAATAATGTTTTACTCACATATATTGGAGATATACACTGGGCACTCACACAATAACATCCAAACTGACTTGGAAATTCTACACACATTCCAAAAAAGCCACAAACTAAATACACTGGAACAATATGAAATATTCAAACACCATAAACAAGATAGAACAAACTTACTCAACGACCAAACACAATTCAAATCAAACGCAATTTTCAAATACATAATGGCTGCTCATCCTAACCCAAACAGAGCATGACCCCTGGCGGCAGGCTGACGAAGCTTCTTTTCAGAAGTGAAATGCATTCCTCAAGCATCTCCAATATATGTGAGTAAAACATTATTTAAAAGTGAAATACAGTGTCAGTTTTAATATTAGACACTTAGATACTTAGCACTGTATCAATGATTAGAACATTCTTGAACATTCCCATATAAAATTTATATAATAATTTAAAAAAATACAGTATATAATAATAATAGTAAAAATGATGATATTGATACATAAATATAATAATTTATGTATGTACAGTACCATAGCCGATTTCAACTGTAGGTGGCTCTTCAGACTCAATTATGTTTAAGAGCCTACTACGCAAACAAGGAGTCAGGTAGGCTGCGATTACTTTCCTTGTTGAGCTAGATACATGAAAATAATACATGATTGTATTAATTGTAATCACAGTACTTCCTAATTCATTTATTTTTATATTTCAGGAAGAGCACTCAGATTTGAATCACGTGATATTGAAAAATCTTACATTCAAAAGTAACGGAAAGTATGAATGTGAAGTTTCTACAGATAGGCCCAGTTTCCTAACTGATACGATGAGCGGAAATCTCACAATCTATGGTATTACTGTATTTATCAATCAAACTGCTTTTAGTGACTATACCACTTTTGTGCGAGTTTTGTCAGAAATACTCAATTTCTAATTATAAAATTAAGAATAAAAATAAAGGGATGTAAACACTATTCAAGTATTCATATTTCGAGATAATTAGATAGCATAATTTGTATTTATATTAATTTGATACTTTAGCAAGATAGGGTCTGATTACTTTTAATGATAAACCCACAAGTGTGATATAATGAATAACAAGTAATTAAATGAAGTTGTCACAGCCACATTTATTAAAAATATAGAGATACTAGTTTCGGATGTTACTCCATTATCAATCTCAAACAAACTGAGTTTGTTTGAGATTGACAAACTCAGTTTGTTTGAGATTGCTTTTGTTTTTTCTCTGAGGATGAAGCCCACATAGGTCTGAGACCTGTGCGTGGGTAATGAGTTGGATGATGGTGATTGATGAGTTAGACCTACAGTTTTAGGTGGGTTCCGAACCACCGGGAAGTGATTTTACAGCAGAGAACAGTGTCTTTTTTGCTGGCCAATCTAATCGATCAGATTGATAATGGAGTAACAGCCGAAACTAGTATTTCCTAATTTTTATAAATAATGTGGCTGTAACAACTTCGTCTTATTATTTATTATGGATATCTTCCACAATATCACTTTGACCACTACAAAGAAAGGAAAAATGATGAATAACGTTGTTCCAAAAGATAGAATGATGCTCATTCGATTCAGCATAGGTTCAAGGTGATAAAAATAAGACAATATAAGATTAAGTTATTGATTAAAAATGTTGTAGCTGCCACTCCTCTCTCCCACTCCCCTTCCAAAGTTCCTGCAAAAACGCAATGCATAACAAACAACCTTATAGGTCTAGCTCATTGATTTTTATTTCGAAATCCAAAAGTCTTGTAAGTCAATCCGTGATTTCAAAATGATCCATAGATTTGTTTGGTTTTAATGCTATTTCAACAATTTATTAATCGTATTCCCCTCTCACGCTTACAGTGACTCTTGTCATTTGTTTAGTTTTAATGCTGTCTCAACAATTTTATTAATCGTATTCCTCTCACGCTTACAGTGACTCTTGTCACTGTATATGAGCCGAATTGAAAAAAGAAATTTACTCAGATTGTGAAGAATTTTATGAATACAAGTAATCCATCATATTAGTCCAACGCTCAATTAGTCTCTCATCACTCTTACTGACCACTTTGACGGTTTTTCAATCTAAGCATTATTTATATATTATGTGTTATTTGTATATCTATAATTCTATTTATTTCAGGATATGCTTTGCTTTATAAATAAAATTAAAACTTTTCTTGCAGGTAACTCCCAAAAACATTTATCTCGGGAGTACCTAATTTCTATTGTCTTAGAAGAATTAAATTCAGTATTTGAATTGTGCTTCATTTTTAGAAGAGAAATAAAACATTTATTTATTATTATATATCAAGATGGGGCATTCGCATGTCTAATTTTATTGATGGAACCTATCTAACCTAAAACCATGTAATTGTATAAAAAATGATGTTTCAATAATATTGTTAACATCAAACAACAGCGCGAGAACATTGATAAATCGATAAAACCGTACATAGCTGGTTGGATAATGATGTTCCAATTGGTTTTTATTATCAATATTGGTTTAATAATGTACGAAAATGTTATTATCAACAATCTACTGCGTGCAGATGTAGAAAATAATGATATTCAGATTATAATGATAATAATATTCCAGCTTACAGTCCAACTGACCCTAATATAACAGAATTTGCCACATCATATTTACCTGGTGAAGAGATCCGAGCAAATTGTTCAGCTGGACCATCTAACCCAACACCTCAAATAGAGTGGTTCATCAATCAAGAAGAGGTACAGTAGTTGATTAATTTATATTTCGTACTATAATCTCCAAATAAATTGGTACGGTAATTATTTTAAAAATCCAGTTTTCATCCACATTTCCATTATTAAACTTAATTCACTTGACGATAGAAGTACAAAATAAAATCTTAGAAATTTCTAAATAATACTAGACTTATAGTCCAAACACATAGCTTCTTAGTGGGGTGTCTATATATTAAGCAAGTACTGACTTTAATTGTAAATTTAGCGACTTGAAGTCAATTTTAATTGTGAATAAATAATATTTCTACTCACTTTGGCCAAACGTTTTCAAAGGAATGCCGATCTAGGACGCCTTTGAAGATGAGTCTCCATGACTCATAAACGTTTGGCCTGAGCGAGTAGAAATATTATTTATTCACAATTACAATTGACTGCAAGTCGTGATGAGTCCATGAAGAGACTTATTGACATACAATAATTGAAATGTAACAATATTTATGAAAAACAAAGAAAGAGAAAAAATACAATACTTTCAAATAAGATTAAATAAAGGTATTAGAAGAGACGAAATTGAGCCATAAAGAAACATAAAGTAACTTATATATTAAAAGCTACGTTAGGTAGATAATGAGCTCCATGAAAATATTAAAGTAGGAAAAAGCATTTAAAAAAAATGCAAGTATTATATATATTACAAACACAATACGGAATCATATTATTATTTTGTGCTCCAAGGTGAAATTTCTAGTGAAAGAGACCTAACCTAAAATTTTGATTCTACTCTAAAATTTTGTGAAAAACAGTTTTGGGCAGTAGCCTGTTGTATTCACATTTATTGTTAGTTATATCAATAAATAAACAAACAAATATTCCATAACGGACCTCAATCAAGAGAAAAACATTTTAAAGAAAGTGCACCACATATTTATGTTGTAGAGAATAAATCAGAATGAAAAATCAAATATATTCAAGATAATTCTTTTTAAAATTGAATATTTTCTATTACTTATGCTATAAGCTATATATATGTTGTGGTTGTGTTTTGATTAGAATTATACTGTATTTGATAACAGAATATATTTGTACAGGAGTTTGTAAAATATATATTACTGTGTTAACATCAAATCAAAGCTGCTTAAGTATGATAATTTTCGAAAGAAAAGAGAATAAAGTGATGCCTACTGTAACAGTAGAATGTTTGGAACTTTCTGTAACGCAAATAATTATAGAACTGAAATTGAGAGATGAATCAAATGAAATCTATAGCTAATTTAATGCAGAAAGAATTTGAATAATTCTTTCTTCGTCATTCTTTTTTCTTTCAATCTCCTTTTACCAATATAACAAATCTTGTATTCTCCTTTTACCAATATAACGAATCTTGTATTCTTGGAAAACAGTAGTACCAACACATCATCGTTCTACTTTTTAAAGTCAGAAGAGTAATTTAACTGATAAGTTAAATCTATGAAAGTCATAAATGCATTATGACATTAAAGTCATAAAACAATATTAAACTCCCATTGAAAATGCTGTATTCAGTGGGATTTGGTGACTGTACACTCTTTCACTGCCAATATCTGTCATGAATACAATATTCCATGCCTTTTGCGTAAATATGAATCAACTTGTTCTGAATTTCAATAGAATATTTATTTGTTGAAGCGAGGATTGTCCCTGGAATATTAATGAAGTACTTTAGCTTTGATTGAATGAATCAGCTACTAGATGCATGCAGATTACTCACTTAAATTGAATAATACCAGTAAGAGTGTTTAACAAGAGTCAACAAGATATATCTAAAGAGCTGTATCATTGAAAATGAATCTAATTAACTCCTGATTTAATTAAAATCATGATAATACTGTCAAAAAATTCAAATTTCCTTCATCAAATTTACCGTTGCATTGTTGCAGAATATATTACTACATTTAAAATGCTGTCTTTATCAAATACCATTGGCAATCCAACTCGAAAAGTTCATTTCAAATGAAACGCTTCATCGATTGTTACTTCAACTACAATTTTCTTTATTCATAATTGAAAGAAAGGCTTCATGTCTTTAATGATCAATTTTCTCATCAGCAGAAAATGAGATATTTTTAAAATTTATTTTGAGGATGAAGCCCACATAGGTCTGATACCTGTGCATGGGTAATTTTTTTGTAGATTACGTCTTGGAGACTCCAGTTAAGGAGTATAAGACAAGTCAGATCAACAATTATACACTAGATGTCATAATTACTAGAAATCAATTGGTTGAGGTGAGGCTTATAAAAAGCTTTATCAACTAAATATTTTTTCAATTGTTTTTTAAATATTTCTATATTTTCAAGACTCTTTAAAATCTGCGGTGGCTTGTTGTAGAATTTCCTACCAATATAACTAGGTTTTTGTTTGAATAAGCTACTATTGTTACTCACCAAGTGATAATCTCCTCGGCTTCTTGTATTATAATCATGTACGTCAAGATTTGATAATGAGTTGGATGATGGTGAATGATGAGTTGGACCTACAGTTTTAGGTGGGTTCCGAACCACCGGGGCAGTGATTTTACAGCAGAGAACAGATTATTTTTTGCTGGCCAATCTAATCGGTCAATTAAATCTTAGATATAGATTTTTTCTGTGATGTTTTCCATAACGAAATACTTAATGAACAATCTAATATTAAAATTGACTCTGTATTTCACTTTTAAATAATGTTTTACTCAGATATAAATAGGCTGACGAAGCTTCTTTTGAGAAGTGAAATGCATTCCTCAAGCATCTCCAATATATGTGAGTAAAACATTATTTAAAAGTGGAATACAGTGTCAGTTTTAATATTAGATTATAGATTTTTTATCTGCAATAGCCTTCCTCTTCCCTTACTTTTATTATTGCAAAAACAGTGATGTCTCAATAATGTTTTTTTTAAATACACTGTTTATTATTTAATGTGAATTCAATCAATTTCTTATATTTTATTAATTGCTTTCTTATTATATAACTACCTACTATCCGGCCTTTAATTTCAATTTGACTTTTCAGGCTGCTCTCAATCATTTAATTACTTATCCCACAATAAATTTGCCAAATGAAATGCATTACAAAGTGGTTGGGTTGAGGTTTATTGCCATGGAAGCTGATTTCAAACCACCAAGAAGTACAATCACATTCCAATGCAAGGCATCAGTTGGTGTGATGGAGCCCTGGAGTGCATTCAAGATTATTCACAAAAAATGGCAGCCATACCAAATCGACCGACAGCACATCATTGCAAGTGAAAGGTCTACCAACCACTGTAAGTATGAACATGATAATAAATAATCTGTTACTAATAATTATAAAATGAATTTAATATCAGACATAAAAAGAGTAAAATATTAATCTTTAACAATGCTTTTATATTCCTGGATTTCTTGTTCCATGACGAACTGCGTTGTTAATATCAACTTTTCAAGTGAATTCAACGACTTGCAGTCAAATTTTTATTAAAAATAAGTAGTATTTCACTTACTTTGTAGGCCAAACGTTTTCGAGTTGCTGAAACCCATCTTCAAGGCATCCTTAATATCGATGTTGGTTTGTTGGTTAGAATAAGAACTGTGGTTTCTGCATAATGTGGTCAAAAAGTTTGTGTGATTTAAAATGTAACTGTTCGTTGAGGATGTTTTGTTTATTGTGTGTGGTGTGTGGTGTGTGGTGTGTGGTGTGTTTGTAAATTTCAAATTGTTCCAAGGTGTTGAGTTCGTTTCCTTTAGATTTTATATATAGAACTAGCCGGCAGACTCGCTTCGCTCGCCTTAACCGTCTAGCCAGGGGGCTCCGCCCCCTGGACCCCCGGGGGGTCCAACTAATTTCCATTGTGATTAGATAAATTTACAGAAATAGGTGATTTTGGGGAGAATTTTGATACCATTACTTAGTATGCATCTAGGGTCTTAATCAAACATATACTTTTCATAAACGTTGGCTTTTAGCTATTGAAATTATTTTGGTAGCTCGGTATAAGTTTGCTTTGTTTGAAACAAATTATTATTCATTAATAGACCTAACCTACTGAACTTGCCAGCCAAACAGCTTAAAGGAACAGCTGATAGAAGTCAACCGTTTTTAATCATATGGCAGACCCCTTAGCAGCGTTATTTACACTGTCTTTGAACAGCAAAAGACTTTGCACTTTGCATGTAGGCTACCATAAAGTCGGAGCCTTGCAATATGTGGGAAACATATGACTGGGTATGATGAAATGTTATTATGCCAGGTTGATGACATCTGTTAAGTGCAAATTTCAAAATATTTGGCTGTTTATCACCAAACTTTTCAAAAATCGTCGATTTTGGGCCCATTTTGGGGCTAATTTTGAAACTTTTTTCCAAGGTACATCTAAGGCCGATACTTAACATGAATACCAAATTTTATCTGATTTGACCTTATGGTTCTCTAGAAATTGTGATTACTAAAATTTTCAAAAATATTTAATTTTGGGCCCATTTTGGGGTAAATTTTGAAACCCTTTCTTAGCACGCGTCTAGTCCCCCTACTGAATACGTGTACCAAATTTTATCGTTTTTGGTCGAGTGGTTCCTGAGAAACTGTGATGAATGAGTCAGTCAGTGGTATTTCGATTATATTGAAATATATATATTGATTATATTGAGATATGTAAGTTGGTAGTGATGTCACTAAAAGTGTGTCCAGTTTGAATGATATGGTCTGCAAACGTCGATTCTGTTTTTGTATGTAAAGCTTGTAAATGTTCCTTGTAGCGTTGTTTGAATGCACGGCCTGTTTGTCCTATGTAAAATTTGTTACAGTCAGAGCAGTTCAGTTTGTAGATCCCTGGGAGATCGTATTTGTTCATGTTCATTGTGGTTTTTGGTGCAAGTGCATTTTTTATTTTGTTTTTTGTTCTGAATGCGATGGTGTGGCCAGCTTTTTTGAAGATTTTGGCAAGTCTGTTTGATTGTGGATTAATGTATGTCATTGTGATGTATTTTTTGTTGGTGTTTTGTTTTTTGGTTGTTATTTTATGGTTGAGTTTGTCAATTAGGTCATGTTTGTAGCCGTTCTTGTGCTAGGTATTTTATTGTGTTTAGTTCAGTGTTGTAATTTTCGGTGGATAGTGGTGTGTTGTTCACATTTTGCTTTTATATTGTATTGAATAGAATCTAACGTCATATTCATAATCCTCTGGATGTGTTTTATTTTATATATTCACTCATATTCATATTCACTCATCTGGATATGTTTTCCATCATCCAGAGATTATTATTATTATTATTTTTATTATTATTATTAATCGTGGATGATAATTGAATACAATTGATGAAATAATTCTGAAAATGTAAGGTGGATATTATAATCACAAATCATGAATTCAAATGATTAAAAACGTATCTACCTATATACTACGTATTGTACTTTATTTTAATAGTAAGACTTAGTATTGTTTTTTCTCGACAGATTGCCAGAACTAGGTTCACCCAAGAATGGTGATGTCCTTGGAATGGTTATTATTAAATTTGCTTCTGTATGCAAAGTGAACAATAATAAATTTGAAAGTAGTGAGTAGAAGTGTGACCGCATGGCCCTTTTGCCATTTTATTAAAATAAATATGGCTCGCTATAAATATGGCTCTATTAGCACTGATCGAAATTAATGGTATTTTAGCCAAGAGTGGATTTCTCCGTCACATTCTTCGAACTCCACTTCTTCCCAAATTTCTCCCTTCTTATCATTCCATTTATCATTCAGTCATTCGCCTCCAAAATTCTCTATTTTTTTCAATCGTACTCTCTACTCAGTAATATGACTCTGCATTCGATTCAAAGTTAATAAAATGACATCTACGAGAAAAATTAGTTTCTCTATTTGCCAAATATAGTTACAATGTTACAAATTCAGTTCATTAAATTGATGCCTCAAATCACCACCTTTTCTACTCTTTACGAATACGCTTTGATAACAAATAATAATAATAAGCGTATGGCTTTTAATGGTTCCACCTCGCCGTTTGTGCCATGTTACGGGGAACATGGTGGACCTACTATTTTAGGTGGGTTCCAAACCACCGGGTAAGTGATAATAAAGCTTGTAACATCAAGTCATTGAAGCACGGTCACCCATCCAAGCGCAGTCTTGAGCGGTCGTGACTGAACATCACGACCACTTGAACACCACGCTCACCGCATGACCAATAAATGTGAATGTTGAATATTATTATCACTGTGTCTCTTATTGATAAAATTTATTAATAAGAATTTATTATAAATAAATATTGAATATAAATATTGATTATTATAAATATTGAATATTTAATATTCAATAGTTCGTAGATAAAGATTGGACAAATGAATGGAGATGCTATCAATTAGATAAAGAAAATTGAATGTGCGAAATACCATCTCCATTACCAAACTTGCTTAAAAATGAATAATGAATTAATAATATTATCAAATCAAAAATAAAATAAAATTTCTATTCAATAACTCAATACAGAATATTTGTTATCAAAATTCTCTTATATAAACCCCATTATAAAAATTATGTGTTGAGGCTAAGAATCTAGTTAATATTATTTGAAAAATTGCATTATTTTATTTTGATGGTTATTTTAAGATGATATATTGTTCATATATATATATATATATTTTTTTTATTTGAGGATGAAGCCCACATAGGTCTGAGACCTGTGCGTGGGTAATGAGTTGGACCTACAGTTTTAGGTGGGTTCCGAACCACCGGATATTGTTCATATATATTGTTATAAACAAAAGTAGAAAAAATATTCATCTTTATTTTTCAGGTCCTGGTGGCAAAGACGTATGCTATCCTCATATTCTCATGTGTATTCTCCTTATTTTAATGCCAATAACATGATAATTAGAATTGAACCTTTTAACGGGAAATACTTATTTCTATGCTTATGAAGTACATGATACTCATAATCTGAAAATTATAAGTTCAAATAACCTACTGATTCACGAAATGCAAATGTTTCTAGTAAGTAGGCCCTATATTTATTTAATTTTAGTAAAATTTATTAGAATGTGGCTTTTGAAAAATACAGTCTTTCTCCAAAATATCTGTTTTGCTTATATTATTTTTTTAATTTATCCAATCGATGAAACCCTTCTTGGAAGGGGGAAGAATTACGTCTTCAGAAGAATTTTTCTCAGTTCAAATCTTCAAGAGGACTTCGAATTTCTTATTTGTTAAAAATGCGAATCTAGTCTATGTTGTTCTTATGTTATATTGTAATATTGTGTGAATTATGTTGAAAGTATGTTATATTTCCAATTGTATTTTTTTGTTCTAATGGCAAATAAAGTTTCTTTCTATCTATCGAGTGAATTCATCGATGTCTGTCAATGCCAATCGATAACAATCGATGTCGATGCCAATCATGTCGAATATGGGTTTTTTCTTGTTACTCCAAATACATCTATCTATCTATTCAAATGCATTACAAAAATCGGCGATTTGTAACACAATAATTTGACTTTTCAAGTGAATTCAACGACTTGCAGTCAAATTTTTATTAAAATTAGTAGTATTTCACTTACTTCTTTAATAAAAATTTGACTGCAAGTCGTTGAATTCACTTGAAAAGTTTATATTAACAACGCAGTTCGTCATGGAACAAGGAATCCAGGAAGACAATAATTTGGTCACGTAATAGGTAAATTTGAAACAACTTGAGCGGACTCAGCTAAAAAGTTTGAATGGTCACAAATTGAGATTTTGCTGTCTTTTTTCAAGATTTCAAAACTTCCCACAACTCCTTCCCATCCTTCACCAGTATTCCCGTTTAAACCGTTAAATTTTTTGCGATCATTCACTCCGTTTTCCACGCACAAGTCTCAGACTCATTGGGCATCATCAGTAAAGAAAAATATTAAGAATAATTGTTTCGCAGTTTCATTGAAACGTTAAATTTTCATCTTTCTCTTACTTCTTACTCTACTTTTTAAAAGTTACGACTTTTAAACTTCATAATAGTCTACCGTTTAATTTTTTATAACTTCAGTTTTATTACTGTGGGTGCTCATGCTGTATCATGGAAAATTGAATAATGGAATTCAATAGAATTTTTATATTAACTTTTTATGCTAAAGTAAACGACTACAATCAATTGACTGCAAGTCGATGAATTTACCGAAAAAAGTTAATATTAACTTCTTGGATTTCTTGTTCCATAACGATCTGCGTTATTTATTGTTGTAAATTTAACGACTTGCAGTCAGTTTCAGTTTGTTAATATATAATGGCGGACCGCTTAGCGCAGTTGGTTGGGGCGTCGCAACTTCCTTCAGCTTGCTGAAGTTTAAGTGCTGGTCGTGGTTTCGAATCCCGCTTCACCGTCAGGCATTTATGTGTAATTATTCACCTTATTACCCACGCACAAGTATCGGACTCATGTGGGCATCATGAAAAAAATGTATGTGAGTACATTTATTATATATTAACAATCTAAAACTGACTGCAAGTCGTTAAATTTACAACAAAAATTTAATCTTAACAACGCAGATCGTTATGGAACAAGAAGTTCAAGAATTTTTTTTATTGGTACCTGCTTCTTTTTTGATATCATGCAGTGAATATTGATATGTAAATCACAGAGTAGCTATAATTCATAGATAAGAGCAGAGTTTTATTATTCATTTTTCTTACATCATAAATCCAGCGGGTTTATGAGCACCTCTTGTATTATTCATTTTGCGAATATTTTATTGAATTGAATTTGTGCCCAATCCTATTGTTATATGTCGATACTGTATAACAAAGTTTGTTATTACGATTTTTGAAAACAATTTCGGGCAAGCTTTTACCATCAAAACGTTACGATAGCATCAAGTGGAAGATATAGAGCGCGGGCTTGCAATCCGTCTGTCTCATTTGTAACCATCAGTGGACCACAAACGAAGCGACAAGAAAAATAGATTCGCCCTCGATATAGAGAGAAAGCTTTCAAGAATAAGTAATCAAGTTGAAAATGGATGCCGTGGATTCTTCTCAAAGGTTTCGTTCGGCATTTTCGCTCGATTGAAGCGCCCGGAAAGTGGAAGTTTCGAAGATCCTTTTTATAAGGAGCAATAGGATCCGTTTGCCGGCTTTATTCGGCAGAGAGCGCTGCTGGGTCGAGGATGACGCTCACAGCTCACAATCCTAGGCTCATTTCAGATCCGGCTATTTCACTTTGAGCTATTTTATTTTCCACGGCTCTCGTCCCCTGCTCTTTTATTGCTGGGACATACACAATGAAGCCGCGCACATAAACTTCTTTTCGTTTCATTCGTGAATCCACCAATGCAGTTACCAGTAGCCCACGTTGCAAGCAACACTACCACTACCAATACCAGGCAAGCGTTTGATAATCTCCTCCACTCCCACCTTTCCCATAATACTCAAAGACCTTTCGAGAATGGGCGAATTTATTGTGATCAAGCTGCATGAGCAGCACACATCCATTTGAATATTCATTATAGATTCCATGGGAGAGTGGGATTGAAAAGAAAAGTTATTCCAAATTGAAAGTTCTACATATTTTTTTTTTTTTTGAGGATGAAGCCCACATAGGTCTGACACCTGTGCGTGGGTAATGAGTTTGATGATGGTATTTGATGAGTTGATCCTACATTAGGTGAGTTCTGAACCACCGGGAAATTATTTTACAGCAGAGAACAGTTTATTTTTTGCTGGCCAATCTAATCGGTCACCTTTACAAAGAGAGCGCAGCTGATTGAACAGATACCAGCTACGGCTCACGGCTATCAGTTCCCTTCAATATACTGCAGATCACGAAAAAGAATATTCACTTCAATAATAAATTTTTTTAGATCAATCGGAAAATCCTTGCCTAATTCATCTAGAACCATGTGAATGAATATTTTTTTAAATATTTTATATATTTACTGCATTTTTATTAATGAACTTTAAAAGCACCATTATATCCACCAAGAATCAGCAATACACCATAAGGAAATAGATATAAAAAGAATAAACTTCATAGGTCACATTTTGAGGCATAACAATTTCATTAAGGGAATATTGGAAGGAATCATTGAAGGAAGAACTCGCCGAGGACGACCTAGATTAAGCTACATCCAACAAATAATAAAGAGACATCGGGTGCCAGACCTATGCGGATTTGAAGAGGAAAGCTGACAGAAGGACGGAGTGGCGTGTTGCTGCCAACCAACCTTCGGGTTGATAATCAAACAAGAAGAAGAAAAGCACTATGTGTTGAAAACGTTTCTGTGGGTGAGTTCCCGTCCACCCTGTTTTTGTGGGAGGTATTACTTTTGTCTGCCCCCACACCAAAGTTTTTGGTCAAATCCCGCCATAGCTTCAATGCAGATAGTGAATAAAGAAGCTCAGGGGTGAAATGCATAAAACAAAATCACTGCGTATGTAACGGGGGGCTCAAGGGGCTTGAGCCGCCCCCCCCCCCCAAAATTTCACTTATATGAGAATTAGTAAATACACCACAATTTATTATTTTCTATAAGATGAAGCTGAGCTATTTTCTTACTACATTAGTATAGTGTTTATTTTAACAATGCATCCTGATATCAAATTGACATTTAATATGTCATCTTTAACAAGATATATAATACATTTTTTCAGTCAGAGTCGGACGGTAGAATCACCAATATTTAAAAAGCGGAATTTTATAGTGTAGTTTTAGGTTTTTGTATAATACCTTAAAAATAGTTGTGTTTACAAATTGTTAAAGGTTTGTAATACACTTTCGAAATTAAGCTATGATTTTGGCCCAAGAGCTTGTGAAGGCAGTCTTGACCTATTACAACGTTCTAGAATACCTACTTTAGTGTGATTATATATGGACTATATATAAGATAATAAGTCGGAAAATCGATTAAAAAAGTCAATTTATGAAAAGTTTTCCTGGGGAAGGGCCCCTGACCCCCCGGTAGTTTCGTCCCCACTATAGTAAAATCATGGGAACGTCACTGCCCGTTTTTGGGGCACCCCCGAAATTTTTTCTATATAAGCCACTGAATCACAGTCTACAAGTGGAAGCTTTCCTGAAATTTTGCAGTAATTGCGAAAAACGTACTATAAGAATAAATAGTTTTGCATTTGGACCCTGGTAGTTAGTAGTTACAGATTTGTTAAACAGCGAAGTTACTGATAATAGGTTGAAAGTTCAAGTGATCAAGGATTTCACACTCAAGCTGATAAAAAAAAAGATTGGTTTGGTTATTATCATTTCCGCCTTTCTTTCTTCAGGTAAAGAGTCGGTATTTTTTGTCATTGTATTCCGTATTCTTTGCATATTTTATTCAATAAGTTACCAAAGCTTTTCATTCTCAAAGTTTCAAAGCATATTAATGTTTATCCACGGCTATATTAAGTAGATAGTAGATAAAGTAGATAGAATAAGTCAGCAAGAGTGATGACAATACAACAGAGCGTCGATAATCCGGATTAATTGGGAACACACCTCATCCGTATTGTCAAAAAAATCCGGATTTTCGAAAATAGGCTGTTTTTATGCTTTAAAATTATAGAATCTTAACTGAAACCTTGACAATTCACTTAAATATGATTGCATGTAAACAAGTACGGTAAATACAGTTAAAGCTGTTATGTATTAGCCTACTTAGTAATGCACTTTAATGAAACTGAAGCAATACAGAATACAATACACCACAAAACGTGAAGTACTGCATGGGTACGGTACAGTACAGGAAAAAATACAGCTAAGTTTTTAATAAGTTTCAACAGAATTAGCTGGGAAGGTCTCTCCTTCTGTTTCTTGAGCCATGACATAATTTCATTTGGAAAATTTTATTTCTTTCCGGACGTGAATACGGATTATCGACGGTCCAAATTTTTGACGTTCTACTGTACATCTTATTTTATTAAATGTGTTATCAAAGTAGTGTCACAAAATAGCTATTTACTCGTATATTCTACTGCCACTTATTAGAACAGGAGTGTAGACCTATCAGAGCCCGGTTTTACACGCATTGTAAGTTATGTTATATTTTGAGCGAGTTTACATGATGCATTGGTACGTTAAATTAAATTTGCTTCGCTTGTGTTCCAACTTACATCTCACTCGGTGCTTAAAGGTAGTCATAATACAATCGTTGCATAAACAACTATTTACAAGAATTTTCACTAAATGTTTTGAGAGAAAGCTGACTATCCATTGATCGATATTTTATATCCTACTTTAAAACATTCAACTTTAGGTGATATTACATTTCAGGCTAGAGAAGTGATAGCCGAGTGCAGTAGCAGGTATCTGTTTAATCAGAGAAAAGCTACGAAACTCATGGGCGCTCTTTGTAAGGGTGACCGATTGGATTGGCCAGCAAAAAAGACTGTTCTCTGCTGTAAAATCACTTCCTGGTGGTTCGGAACCCACCTAAAACTGTAGGTCCAACTCATCAATCACCATCATTCAACTCATTATCCAGGCCTATGTGGTTTTCATGCTCCGAAAAAAGCGGGTCTTTTGCTCTATAACCCTGCATTTGTTAAAAATTGACATTGAATAGTAGATTCCTATTCTGGTGGCCAATACCTATTATTCACTTTTTCCTAAGTAATTTACATAACTCTTTTCAGAATTAAATTTTCTACAAATTTAATCAAGAAAAAATACACCTTTATTTACCATTTATGAAAGTAATCTCACGTTAAACACAAAAATGTGTTATTTCTTTGCACCAATTCCTGTGTTTTACGTAAGATATCTCTAAAAGTATTGCATTTACAGCTCTGGAACCAATTTTAATAAATTTTTCAGATAAAAAACATAAGAAACAATAGTATTTGTATCGTTATAACCACCATAAACATTTTTATACGGCCTTAGGCTACTTCACCGAGGATACTGAGTTCTAGTTGAAAATTTCCACTAGCCGTAACTCGCTAACGAAGCGTTTTCAGGCATATGTTTATATGAACTTTTTTTCTTATTTTTAGCTATAGAATGAGCTCCCGAGAGATTGCCGTCTAGTTTTGAATCACCCTGTATATCTTCAAATATTTGACCAAACAGGATAGGCTAGGTTAAACTTAGTTGTAGTATAAACTCAATAGAATCTTTTTTAAGAAATGCGGAGTTATAGTGCAAAACACCCAAAAAAGTGTATTAACTATATGCGTTGTTTCCTCAATATGACGAGCCCTCTTATCTGACGCCACTTTGATCAATCTAAAGTAACGGTTTTTCTACAAATAATTCCAGAGTGCTATCGAAAACTGTCAGTCTCAATATAAATAGGAAAAAGCTTGACTTCCGTTTGGAGAGAAGAGATCTCTCGGTTCTTGGAGTTCAGAGTTGACGATGTTGCCTCTCACGGGTTCATTTAGAGAGTTTCCATCGCCAGCAGCTCCCTATATAAGCACAGCTGGGATCAGACCGTTCTGTGATCCGTTTCACAAACAGTGAGCTATACTATTCGCTAGCTGAAATGAAAGCCAGCTGGCGTAACTAACCCGGGCTCAAATACGAATGGAAAGGCGAAATCGCATTTTCATCCTTCTCTTCTCTTATCTTCTCTATCCTCCTTCCTGTACGGTACAAGGTCTTCAAGATTTACCGTACATGCCCACTAGCATCTGCGTCCGATATTAAAGTACCAACTATTCGTCTAGTTCTAGTACGGTCCTAGTGTGGGATCAAAATCTTTTAAACTTATTTCATGGACTGTTGCTTTTAAATGATTTTTGATCGGGTTTTCCATTCCATTTACTCTATTAATTTATTTTTAATATCATTCTACTTTGGTCTTTTTTATACTACCAGTATAATACACTATAAACAGGCTACATATAGCTGCATACTACAATATACCGTAGGATGAGAATCCTTCAAAATCTTTTCATGGGTAATTTTATTTAGTTCCTTTTCTCTAGTTCTATGCTGCGTGCTCTTTTGCATATAACTGATGACCATAATGGGAAAATATAATCGAACAATAATAATAATAATAATAATAATAATAATAATAATAATAATAATAATAATAATAATAATAATAATAATAATAATAATAATAATAATAATAATAAAATAATAGTAGTAATAATAATAATAATAATAATAAAATCACTTCCCGGTGGTTCGGAACCCACCTAAAACGGTATGTCCAACTCATCAATCACCATCATCCAAAACATTACCCACGCACAAGTCTCAGACCTATGTGGGCTTCATTCTCAAAAAAAAATAATAATAACAATAGAAAACTGCAAAGTTAAGTGGGAAAAATTGCAAATGGATAAGAGAGTGTGATGAGGAAATGAATAAGAAAATGGTAAGAAAAAGTAAACTTATAAATATTTAAAGGGAAAAAACAATAAAATTGAAGGAAAAAGTAGTAAGAATAGTTATAGTAAAAGTAAAAATAGTAAAATTTTAAACATTGGATCACATCAGTTTTAGAGAACAAAAATTTCTTTGAAATATAGTAAATTCATACTTGGTCATTGACGGCTACATAGTCCTAAATAATAATAATAATAATAATAATAATAATAATAAGCCTGTGTCTCTGCTCCTGGTGCTGGCTCTGTAGCCTTGGGTCTCAAGTTACCCCGGCTGCTAGAGTTTATAACTCAGATGAAAAAGAAAAATAAAAAAAATAATAATAATTATTATTATTATTATTATTATATCGTGTGGCCTGACTGGAAATTGTACAGTATAACATTGTACATTGCATAAAATAATTATACAATATAAAATTGTAGAAAATAGCAACAGTGTACTATATGGATACAAGAGACAGTATTAAGTTTATGATTATTTTCTCAATAGAATTCATAGATCATAATGTGGAAATCAGAATCAAATCAAAATATTATACAAATCAACTTATTAAGTAGTGATTCAGAGTAATAAATGAAGGAAGATTTCAATTTGTTCTTGATTTCTTTTCATGACTTCAAGTTATAGGCCGAGCTCTTTTTCCTATGCTGCCCCAATAGAAAAGCCCGGTCAAAGATTATTGGCTATGAATTATTTTTTATAGAAAGACAGATGAAAAATATTCCAATTATATTGGATTTTTTACAAATGATATCAAATTATTATATTTCAATTAAGTTACAGTACAATATTTTCATAATAAATTGAAAATAGAATTTCAATTTCAATTTTAGTCTTTGGAGTCACTTTCAACTGTCAGAGCAATGAATGTAATATCTAATAAATAATATCTAATGAATATTCAGTGTAACATTTAAATTAGATATGCTTTTAAAAAATTATAATAGCAAAACATAAAACTTTACATTCATTTATTTATCACATTGAATAAGACATTGCAATTGCATTAATTGAGAGTTATCAAAAGTTATTTAAAAACCATTTACAATAATTGTTATAAATAATTCAGTGAATTGAGTGTGTTGTTAAATTCATTCAATGAATTAATTTATATTCATGTGGAGGCTCTCAATACAGCTTATTTGAATGAATATTGGAGTTGGAGATAAGCTGCTGTGATAGCATTTCTGTAAACCAAAACTGGTATGTTTTGGAGGCTAATATTAAACTTTAAAATAATGAACGAATTGTTAAAATTTAATAGATTCCATTAAAAGGCGGACGATTATTCGACAACTTTTTAACACAGACAGAGAGATATAAATAATATTATCATTGTTCAAGAGCAATGAGAATGATGCTGAAACAATTTTAGAATACCTGGTACTTTTTTAATTTTAGACTTCCAATATCCACTCAAAATCAATAAATTAGTGCTGCACAATTCAGTAGCAGACCCTATTTCAGTGAATAAATAGGTATTGCTGAATATTTCATTCTATTATTGATTGAATTGAAATTGAACTTTCGTTCTTAATGATGCAATTTTAATCAACATTTCTGATTGCTTCAGGCTTAATAATAATTTTGCATTTTCAAAACGTTCTACTGAAACGTTATCAATATGTTGTTACAAATAACAGGAATGTAATTGAAGCCCTCCATTTCTGGGAAGTTTTCAAGTCTTCACAATATTAGTTCTCATATTTTGAACATTGAAAATCATTCATTTTTCAATTTCCACACAATTTCATTCTCTCATATGGATTGAATCTCCCATTTTTTTACAATATTTCTACCTGTATATTTTTATTATTAATTCTATTACAGTTATTTAATTGATCTATCGATTAATGTAACTATCTGTTTTGTTTATCATTAATCTATTTCATCTGTTTACTTTTAATTTTCCACTGAAATTTTTTTCTATTTACGGAAAAAAGTTTCAACTAGATAATTCTTTTGTGTTATGAGGGCAATAATTGGGTCTCTCTGGTGCCCTTACAGATTGTAATTTCTCAATAAATAAATTTAAAAAATATACTTGACAGTTAGTTTATATACAGAATGCTTTTGAAGATAAACCAATTTAAATAGACTAAACAACTTTTTCAATTTTTGTTTCAAATGTAGCAATGTATTCAATACTAAAGTGAAATAGACACTAGGCTACTTACGTCTGACGCAAATAGAAAAGCAGATTTGGTGGCATGACGCATAATGACTTTTTTTGTAAAACACAGAAATGGATCAGGAAATAGATTGAAAATAACTCATTTTTGTGTTTTACAAGAGTCGCCTACGTCACGGTGTTACGTCATTTTACGCCTTTCATTTGCGCCAAGCCATGACGTCTCATTTACATACATTATAGCAGTGACGTAACTAGAGTTGACTTATTTGTCGGTGTGGGGGGGGGGGGGGGTGGTTTACCACCACTAGTCGTCGACCACTCTTACATATTACTCACTTCAAAAAGAATTCTAACTTACAATTTTTTTAAATTTATTCTGAGCAATACGTCCCTATAAACCCCCCCCCCCTCTTTACGCCTATGCATCAAAGAATGTATCACGGTTATTAGAAGAGAATTTAGAATTTTCTAATTAGTTTAGTTCCCTACATTATCAACACTCCACTAACTGATCAAGCGACCTCATACTACTTCCACTTCATAATAGAAAGCAAACTCGATCGTTCTCTTATAGCCGCGTCTCCACCAACCGAACATGCTCGGCGAACAGTGTTCGCTACAATCAGCTGATGTCGCCGAACATTTTTTTGTGTTGGTTTGGTGCGGACGCCTTCTCGAACATTATGATCGGTGTGGCGGGAACCTGTTGTTGGTCGTCAGTGTTCGCTCACAGACCGAACATTTCAATTGAACTCACGAACATGATCTGCGACCCATATGTTTTATGTTTGCCCGTTTTTTGTATTCGCCAACAATGTTCGGCAGACATGTTCGGTTGGTGGAGACGCGGCTTATCATGATCATCACAAATTCATTTTTCCATCCAGTATTGTGTTTAGGAACATTGAAATCAATAACATACATGTCAAAAATATCTTAAATGGTAACTCTCTGTAACAAAAGACTTTCATTTACTCCCAGACTTAATCTCATTTAGCCTATAGTTCCTCAACAAAATTATGGATTAATTTACTCTCAGACGTACACTCATTTACTGTCCCAAAACAAAGTTATAAAATATAGTCTCTCCTAAAGTTATAATAGTCTCTCCTTATCTCCTGAAAAACGGGAATTTTTTTGGGGGTGTTCAATTATTTAATTAATACACCAATTATATAACCCACTCCGTTAGGAAACAGTGACTCCACTGTTTATTTAACCACTATTTTAACCACCTCACTCACTATATCGTAAAAGACTACGTTTAGGGATCGTAACTTAAAGACGAATTATAATTAAATTAAAAGTTAATTTAATAACAACATATTATAAACTAATAAAAAAATTGGGGATAGGAAATAAAATGAGAATTTTTTTAAATGTATTATCTTTTTAAAAAATGTGCTTACCCCCGCAAAAGGCACAAACAAACCGTTTTTTTTTCTAGTGCCAGTTGGGAATTCCTGGAAGGTATACGTCCTCTTCATCCCCCTTCTGGATCCGTGCCTACTCTCATCTCTTCCAGGAATATAGGCAAAACAGATCCGGTCTCAAATTATTCCCTGAGGAAATAATATATATTGATAAACAAGCCTTCCTTTACAACCTACATAGATGCGAATCCAAAGTTTATCCATTCTTGGTCTTTATGCCTGAAAAGCGCAGGTGTTAATATTCAGATAGTTTGAAATTCGAAACAGCAAACTAGTCTGTAGGAGTAGCAGTTAGTCCGGCGGATCCGTCTTAGCGGTTTCGAAACGAGGAGCCATGACGAAAGGAGTTGAAGCACCGCTAGTTGGAGCAGACTTCATATTTCAAAACTTTCTCTCATCCCTCGCTTTCTCATCCCCCCCCCCCCCCCCCCCCAACAAACCAAGGGAGGTTTGTACTCGGACCTGCCGCATATTCATAGTGAAGATCTGTGTGAGCCTTAGATTATACGTTTTCGTAAAGTTTGCCCAAAAGCACCTGCGAATGCCGGCAATAATCTCAGCTTACTACACATCCCCCGTTAGCTGCGTGAAATTTAGCTACTCACTGATTCATTCAGCAACTGTATGCTGGACTCTTCGACCATGCAACAGCTAATCTGCTAAAATGAATCCCTTTTACAGCGCCCCGAGCAGTTCAAGACTTCAAGAGTATGTTTGAGGTGTTCGTCTGTCTGAGAAGGCAAGTTCAAGGAATAGCTAAACTACTTAATTAGAATAATTAATATTGGATATCTGCTTGACCTTTGGACAAAATACTGAACAGATGATGATTTTTAATAAAACTGACATACTGTAGCTCATGCATACCTTTTATGCGGCTTTCATTGACAAAAAGCTATATCTGTTTTTTACCCAAACCAACTTTTATAAAGAAATAAATCTGTGATGTTTTCCATGACGAAGTGCTTGATGAACAATGTAATATCAAAGCTGAAACTGCATTTCTAATTAAATTATGATTTTACTCACTTATACTGGAGGCATGCTAAAAAGAAGCTTCGTCAGCGTGGTGAAGCTGTTCATTTTTCAGAGTAAGTTCACAAATAGATATCCACAATAATTATGATAGAATATACCCCAAATCAAAATGGATTGGCTCCCTCTGTAGAGAAAGTTCGATTTCATAAGTACCTACCGTATTAAAAACGAATAATTTAGTAAGAAGAATATCAGCAAGCATACTGCTCTCAAACTATCTTGTAATGAGCAATACTGCTTAACCAATACTGATGTGTAGTAATACCATTTTATTATTTTTCTAATTACAAAAATTGAAATTTTACTTCGTGACTAAATTTTTCAAATACAAACGTCCCAGATGGGTCCATATTAGAAAACTTCCATCACAAAACACTATAATTAATATGGACATCACAAAAAAAAATTTCACTCTCTTTTTATCATTGTATATAATGTTTTTTTTAATAATAATTTTTTAAAATAATGTTTGTTTTTCTTCTAAAAATAGAAATTGTAATTTTCTTTATCTTATGAAAAACTATTTTCAAGCTTAATTTTTCATCTGTGATGTTTTACATGACGAAATACTTTATGAAAAATCTAATATCCAAACTGACACTATTTCTATTTAATAAATAATTTCACTCACTTATTCTGGAGGGATGCATTTCACTTCTAAATATCAAAAGTCAAAACTTACACAGTATTTCTATTTAATATATGATTTTCACTCACTTATACTGAAGGGATGCTTTTCACTTCTGAATATTTTAGTGAAAATGGAGAGAAAGAAGGAACAGTGGTTCTCGGTGTTATCTGCTATGTAAATGTTTACTTCTAAGCAATTAATTACTCCTCTTTTGGCACTTTTATGGTGTTTACTTGGAGCTTTGCAGAATATTCTAGTTGTTTGATTAGAATTTAATTGAATCTTATCGAATATTGTGGAAGGTGCGAAGGACCTTGTCTGTTTGTTTAGAATTCGGTAGAAGTTGATAGAAAAATCGAGAGATATCTCAATTATGGAAAATTATATAAATAGAGAAAGACTTTTGTAAAATGAAATCAGTTGTTGTTCTACGTTGATAAGTGGCAGTAGTGACAGTTCCCGTTCCCGGACAGTGCAATCCCGTTGGCGCTATTACAAACCATATAATGAACATTCGTTGTCTGTAGTGATAATTCTCTTGACAGTTCTATAGTGATAATTCTTTTACCTATTACTGTATTACGGACTTGTGCTACATAAGTAATTGTTCTTCTTTAACGATTCTTTTTTAATATTATTGGACAGTTTATTGTACAGTTATTATTTAATATAAGATCGGTCTTTTAACTTTAAGTGATTAATTTTTGTACAGTTATATTGAAACTCTTTATCAGTTGAACAATATCGATTTATCTGTTTTTAATTGTTTAATTTGTGTAAGACATTACTGATCAGTGCGTATTGTGGATTATATGTGTAAATAAAGTGCGAGTGATAAATTGAAGTGTTGCCAGCATTATTTTAGACATAGAACCTGTAACAATATCAAAACTGACACTGTATTTTCATTTTCACTCACTTATACTGGAACGATGCATTTCACTTCTAAAGAGAAGCTTCATCAGGTTGATGAAGCTTCTTTTTGGAAGTGGAATGCATCTCCAGCTTTTCATAGTGTACAAGAGTTCCTTCCACATCAAACTAAGACGTAATCTACAAAAAATATATAAGATAATAATAATATGAGTTCAACATTTTTCAATTTATATAGTTCCAAAATTCAATTTACCATTTTGCAGACAGCACTATAGTTTAATAAAATTTTATTTTATTAATAATTCGATTTTACTGTTTCAAAAATATTATTCTACAAATTTTTCTTTTGATTAAAAATAACTTTGCATTTTATTTTAATTCAATCTTGTACTTGATGAACGTCCATATTTCATCTGAGCCAAATATTTATCAAATGCTCTTAAATTAATGTTTATGGGTGCCCCATAACTAAATGAATCAAGGAAGTGAACAACGAACTTTTACTACTAATAATTTTAATGCAAGTGAGTAATCCTAGAGCATGTTGCGTAGCAAATATAGTATTTATCAGTTTAACACTGCAACCTGCAAGTAAAAACTCCTATAGTATTTATACAAACTCACTAATGCAACTACCAGTGCCTGCGATGTCCAGTGTCGAACTTCAGCATTCAGTAGGCTTTATAGGCCTGTACAAAAATCTTCCATGAGGTCTATTATGCATAACCCTCTTGTCCCTCTTCCTCATCCCGACATACATGATATACCCCGATTGATTATACCCATGTATGATATGATTGATTGATTGACCCTCAACTATTGTTACTTCAGCACTTCTAAAAAACTCCAACAAAAGTAATTTATTTTAAAATTTTTATTAATCAACAAATTACAAATCAGTTAGGTTGGTGATTGGTCATGCGGTAAGCGTGGTGTTTATACGATCGTGATGTTCAGTACGAGGGTTCAAGACTACACTTGGATAGGTGGCCGTGATTCAATGACTTGATATTAAAAGCTTTATTATCACTTTCCTGGTGGTTCGGAACCCACCTAAAATAGTAGGTTCACCATATGTTCACCATAATATGGTTCAAACGGCGAGGTGGAACTACCCGTGAGGGAGTCTCCACCAATAAAAGCCAATCAATCAATCAATTTATTTACAGTATCATTACAACAAAGGTACTCCTAAACCAGTAGGTTTTTCAGGAGGTGCCATATTAGATTTAATACAAGTAAATACTATTCTTGAACAGACTAAAAAGTCAGAATAGCTTATTATAAGCCATACGCTTATTTATTACTTGATTATTAAGTTTTAGGACTACGCTTGCCTTAATATTATCTAGATCATTCAAAGACTTGCTCTTTCGAATTCTACCAATAGGTTAGTAAGAGTGCGAGATAGAATAGAATAGAATAGACGAATAGAATAAAATAGAGTAGAATAGAATACAATAGAATAGAATAGATAAGCCTGCATATTGCTGTAATATGCGAACTCATTAGCACACTATACCAGAAGGCAAACTTTTGGGAATAAGCAAACTTTTCAGGAGGAGGGCCAGATGTAACAAAAAGCGCCAAGCTCATTTTTATAAATATGAGATAAACTTTTTTATTCCACTAGTGACCCTGATTGCAAACAGGTCTAATGCAACAGGGTATCAGGAATTTAATTTTCAACCCTTAAAAAACTAATAAAATTAGTCGATATGATGTAGTAACCTTCTGGACCTAAGCAGAGCTTTTGATATTGTACCCCATAAGGAATAACTGATTGAGAAGTTGCAATATTATGGAATAGTTGGAAATGAACTGTCTCTTTTCAAAACTTATCTCTCTGAAAGACTTCAATCTGTTAAAATTGGTAAACAAAGGTCTGATTGTAGGCAGGTATTGAGAGGGGTACCTCAGGGTTCTGTCCTGGGCCCCTTTTTATTCATAGTTTTTATTAATGACCTTCCTAAGTTTGTTCCAAGTAAATCTGTCTTATATGCAGATGATACAACACTTCTGTGCTCCAATGAATCTTCTCTGATCAACACTATCATGTCAAATTATATGCGAGAAAGAGCTAACATATGGTTTTCTAGTAATAAATTACTTCTGAATGAAGGCAAAACTGAATCTATTATATTTAGTTCTAGTACAAATTGTGAACAGAAGTCAGTAAAATTGCTAGGAATAAATCTCGATTCAAAACTAACTTGGAACACTCACACAGATGCACTTTGTTGTCGCCTTTCTAGAGTGATATTTCTGCTGAAGAAGCTTAAATCTTGTACTAGCTCTAGTTTAGTTTTAACGGCATATTTTTCTCTTTTCCATTCACACCTGCAGTATGGCACTCTGCTATGGGGTAATTCAGGTGGCACAGGGAAAGTTTTCCTTTGTCAGAAAAGGGCATTGCGCATTGATTTTGATTTAGGTATGAGAGATTCCATGTAAGCCATATTTCATGGCAAATGGTATTTTGACTCAGCCTTGTATTTTTATCATGCAATGTTTAGTGTTTGTTAAGGAGAATCTGAGTTTGTTAAGCTTGAGAGGCAATATTCATGAGTATGGCACTAGATCCCGCAATCAGATTGATTTGAAACAAGTTAGGCTTTCCAAAACACAGGGAATGTATCTCTATACAGGAGCAAAATTATTTAATAAACTGCCAGTGAATGAGAGTGATAAAGACTGCAAACAATTTAAAAATATTGTCTCAAAGTGGCTGAAAGAAAGTGCATTCTACTCAGTCAATGAAATGCTATCCTGTACCACGCCCTTAACTATGGGATTATGCTAGTATGATAAGGTGTTCACTCTATCAATTCTGTTTTTGATTTGTCCTGCAATGTTAATGTTAGCCTGTGAATTTTGTTGTGTATCATGCCCATAACTTTTTGGAACATGTTAGTATAACAACTTGTTTTGTTTTTTCAAATGTTGACTTATACTTTGTTGTATGTAATGCGTTATAGTGACTTTTGTCAATGCTGAAATGTGTATGACAATAAAACATTCTTGATTCTTGATTCTAGTTGAAAAAATCTTGTTTACTTCACAATGCAAAAGGGAAGAAAAAACCGTTCAACAGTAAAGATCAACTTTTCAGACGATCTCATCTTCAAACTCATTCTTACAAAAAATTAAGGGAGGTTTAACCCCGGAAAATGATTTAAAAATAATTCTTCTAAAACATAATTTCACGCGATTCTTCATGAATCTATCCATTTTAACGCAAATTTTAGGGAAGTGATAGCGATGAGCCGTAGCAGGTTCAATCAGATTAGAAAAGCAATAGAAGGGCTCTCTCTGTAAGAGTGACCGATTGGATCGGCCAGCAATAATTCTGTTCTGTGTTAAAATAACTTCCTGGTGGTTCGGAGCCCACCTAAAACTGAACGTCCAACTCATCAATCACCATCATTCAACTCATCACCCACGCACAAGTCTCAGACCTATGTAGGCTTAAAAAAAAATATTTTAAAATCATGAAAAATGAATTTCAATAATACTTTTTCTGACAATGATATATTGAATTTATCTACATTGAATCTAGCAAAAAAGACTCCAAAAAGGCTGTAAAGCCACTACTTGGTGGTTCGGAACCCACCCAAAATTGTATGTCCACTATGTTTTCAATAACGTGCCTCAAGCGGCGAGATGGAACTCCCCGTAAAAGTTTCCCCACCAATAAAATTCACATGCATTTTTTTTTAATGCAAATTATGGATCTTCGTACTGCTTATCTAGTACTTAAGTCAGCACCAAAGAAGGGGGGGGGGGTACTATTAATACGCATATGGTTATGTATGAGTACCCTTCTTGTTGTACTTTTGGTATTATTCACAGTTCAGAGAACTCGTCTACACTCCAGTGTATGGACGCTCACAGGTAGTTTTGCCATCGTCAAGCAAGCGGGATTTACCAAAGACGATGACATTCAATAATGCTTCGTCTATGATTCTACACAGCCAATCAAAGGCACTGATTAAAGAAATATCGCTTACTTGACTACATAAAAAATATCGCTTACTTGACTACATAAAAACCGATCCATGTGCTTTCAGGGTGCTTGCACATTGGGGCATTCAGTCTTCGAGGACAATCACCATTGAAAAAGACTGTTCTCTGCTGAAAATCACTTCCCGGTGGTTCGGAACCCACCTAAAACTGTAGGTTCAACTCATAAATCACCATCATCCAACTCATTACCCACGCACAGGTCTCAGACCTATGTGGGCTTCATCCTAAAAAAAAAATCAAACATGCTGTAAATTTTCATTGTAAATTAACCTCAATGTTTTGGACAATACATCATAGTCAAAATTTTTGAAGAAAGTAGTTTTGAAGTTTGTCTGTTGCATCTTCACATTTATTGTTATTTTGTCTATCGATAAATAACAGAATAAAATTAAATGACGTTCATGCTACACCAATGTCTGCCACACACATCATGTTTTTGATTTTCAATTGAGATAATAATAGAGTTTGGATGCTCCACTGTGCAAGCTCTCAGGCATTGAGGCAGCGAGTATTGACCCTTCATCTAGGTGCCTACGTGTTTACGCTCATGAACTTATATGCAGTATGAAAGATCCTTATGAAAAAAGATCATAGTATGCCCTTCGTTGACTCTGCTCCTCGACGAATTTATGGTAGTAGTTAAATACAGGATTGTCAGTAAAACACAATGAATTTGTAATAAATTTATTAATTTATAAATAGCTTTTCTTGCCATATGACTTTCCTCTCAAGAATTGGACTAGGTACATAAACTGGTAGTTTATTTGCGGCACATTCAATTAATTTGTTGAAACATAAAGTTCTTGTCAAAAGTTAAAATAATGATAATTATCTTAACAATACAGATACTGATAGTTTGGTTCTTTAGATTTGGATAAAAGAATACAGAAATTGGTATAAATTTGAATGGATAAAACTAGATGAATAGAAATAATACGGTATAACAGCGAATTTGTGAGAATTTGACAAATAAAATATTCGCTTTATTGTTAGAGGTTATAAGGCACCCGCAGGTGTATTCTGCTTAAGCTATGGTAGTTGGATCCAAAATATGATAGACTTACAAACCTGTTAACGTATTGCAACATCCTGAGTAGTTATCGATTGTCCATCATCTTTCCTCGGACATTCATAATATATAGTAATAATATCATCTCATAAAAACATACCTATTTATAACACGAGCTGACGCGCACACACAGACACACACGCATTCACATTAAAAATTTAGGCATTTAAATAAATTACAAACACAGCTCTTCTGATTGAGTAATGAATGAGCATGAAACCAAGCAATTTACAATCTGAATAAAAAAGCTCTGCTCACCGCTATTCTATTATTTGAACTAAAAATTAGCACATTTGTACAGTGATATGATTTCAACTATCATTCATGAAGCATTTGATAGAAATATAGAACAGCTAATATATCTCATATATATATGTTAGCACATATAGGTATAATAGTATAATTCGTGAACATCAACATCACAATACCATATATTAGGTCGTGTCATCAAAAAATAATTGTTGAATCATAACAATGTGACATTCTCTAATTATTCATGCCCACATACATAGAGATTCTGAATCACATTAAAGCATTTACATTTCAACAAGTAATGAGATGGTGCATTTAGTTGACAAAGGGATATTCATATATATATATTTCCAATAGTTGACTCTTGTTCCATAACATATACAATAGAATCTATACAATGAATTCGCTCGTACAACTGTTGGAGCCAGCTGTGTGAGGGCATTATTTGAATGAGGTGGGACGTTCCTTGATTAGAAATATTTGACAGACTATAGTACATTGGAAAAATATCATATTCATCATATTATATCTATATTACAGCTTAGTCTAGGAAGATAGGAAGTTCACATGGAGAACACAATAGAGTAGACTACCCAATAACATTGGCAGTATGAGTTCACAACTTAGTTGGCACACCTTCACAAAGGCACTCTAGTGTAGCCGCGACTACCACGCCTCGTTCGTTTCGAAGGAATGAGATTCACTTTTCGCGATCGATCACAAGCCGAACATTCCCAGCGTCCAGCGCTTCTCAACAACACATCAATGTTCCGACTTGTAAATTAATAGCACTAGGTCACCGACAGCAGTACAAACTACATAAACAATATTAACAAAACAAGTAAAACGACACAGCCAATTGTTGCTAGATTACTTTGTCCACATCTCAGTAGAATTTTTTAGAAGTCTCTTGTACAAAATTGTATTAAAGTGGCGAAAAGTTTCACTTGGGTCGACGGAAATATCTTAGAACGATGTAGCCTAGAACACGGAATATGAACAGGAACAGAAGAAGCACAAGCGTGTTGGCCCACAGCGGAAGACTAGCGCCTTGCACCTCCAAAATGGACGCCACTGGAATGTGAGTTGTTGCATTGTTGATGCACACGTCGAACTTGGATTGTGGCGCACATCTGCAAACAGGATTCATCACATTTTAGAAATGCATCAAAGTAATATGCTCACAGAGAAGATGAATATAGTAAGAGTTGTCATATCAAAACTGGCACTGTATTTCATTTTAATATATTGTCTTTAATCACTCATATTGAAAGTCCGTGGTTAAGTGGTAGAGTGGACATTAATGTCCAAACTTCGCCACGTCAACAAATAAAAAAGTCATTCTATTCTATTCTATTCATATTGGAGATACTGGAGGGATGCATTACACTTCTAAAGAGAAGCTTCATCAGCCTTCGGGCTGATGAGATTCATCCCTCCAGTATCTCCAATATAAGCGAGTAAAGACAATATATTAAATTGAAATACAGTGTCATTTTTTATATTAGATTGTTCATCAAGTATTTAGTCATGGAAAACATCACAGTCAGATTTGACCCAAGGCATGACCGACCTATAGCTAAAACGCCAGAACATACATCTTGGCAACACGATTGTGCCATCAGGTTCACCATGCCAAAAGCATTGACTACAGAATCATCTGATGATGATACACAATTTTTTTTAGTAGGAGCAGCGGATTGCTGCGTTAACCTATCACGTATTCCGGCCCTTAGCTATAAATCAGCCATGCCTCAGAGATTTGGAATAAGAAATTAAATAAGTCACTCATTTTGTGAACTTTAGACTGGAACCTTTTCTTCTAGATCTACAGATTCAATGGTAATAACAGTTATTGTTATAAATGTTAATTATTGTTATTGAATAACGATTTTCGATGGATGTTTCCACAATAATAATGAAAATGAGATTTTATTGGTAAGAAGACCCTTCCACTTCGCCGTTTGAGCATGTTATAGGGATCATGGTGAACCTACTATTTTAGGTGGGTTCCAAACTATCGGATAAGTGATATAATAAAGCTTATAACAACAAGTCATTGGAGTACATATGAATGGTAACAAATTACACTAGGTGGTGAAATAAATATTTCACAGCAGTTTAAGGTATAATGAAATTGAATCTTAAACAGGTTTTGTGCATTATACCCCATGATAAATTTATAATTCTCAGAATCTTTATTCAGATCTTGGATAATCATGTCACGTACGGTGAATAAAATACCCAATGATTTGGAAATGCTGGTTCTTATGAAATGTCATGAAAATTTGTTTAAATATTCAAGTGGGTTTTATAATGGGTTTTTATATGCTATTAAGTGTTACATGTACTATCAGTATTATTATGCTATATCTTTATACATATTGATTTCAGTAATAGAATACACGGTAACTTGAATTTATTAGTTGAATTTATACAGTTTGCTAAATATATCCACAGGCCACAATTCATTATCTACAGAATCTACATTCAGAACTTGAATAATGAACTCACTTATGGTAAAGCGAAAACCTAATGATTTGAAAATGCTTTTTCTTCTGAAATGACTCATTTAAATTTGTTTGACTATTGAAGCGAGTTTTATAATGATGTTCATCTATTACGTATATAGGCTGTGCTACTGGTGAATTTATCGATCCCAGTAATTGAATATTAATAATATTCAATTGAATCAATTAAATGTTTATTTAGAAAACGATCTCCTCAACTGAGCACTACGGTATATGAAATATAAAAATAAAAATTTATATGATGTATAATTAACAAGAAAAATTAATTGATTAATTAGTGATGCAGGGCTAATCAGAGTGAGAAAAAAGTTATATCGAGAACTATATGATTTATGAATTAGAAATACTGTAAGACATTTCATTCTTATATGATAGGAAAATGAAAATTGCACGATGAATCACATTAAAGATTAAACATAAAGGAAATAGCTCATCTTCAATAAGATTTGCGTGAATATTATACTTGTGACAGTAGAAGTCAAAATAAACATCGTGATCGTGTAGAGTAGTTTTATTATAAAAATAGAATATTATACACTTCTCATTTAACATGTGTCCAGCAGCACTACAAATTGTAATAAAAAATTTAAAAAGCACTGTTAGACGACCCACAGTACATTTGTAATGTGTTTATTACAAGTACTGCACTGTGAGTCGTCTGACGATGCTCTTAACATCAGAGTGAAACGGCCGTCACACCATAACGTGAGGCAAAATATCCTATTAAAAAGTGTATTTAAAGTTTTTATTACATATTAGTGGAAACAAGATGGATCTTCAACATCATAATAAAAATTGATTGATTTATTGAAAATTTCCTCAAGACTCAAGCTCATTGAAGCAAACATAATATTACAATATAAATAAAACTTACTGGATCTCTTGTTCCATGACGAACTGCGTTGTTAATATTAACTGCTATGTGAATTTAACGATTAAAATTAAACGATTTAAATTTTACTTGTTCTTAATGAATATTTGACTGCAAGTCGTTAAATTCACATAACAGTTAATAAAAATAAAACACTAAATCTATTGCACTAAAAATAGATATTCTTGGAAAATCAAATTTCATTAAGCAGCCTTACCAAAGATTGAATCTAATGAAAGGCTTCAAATTAATAAACCTATACACTAAAACATATGACTAATAATCCTGGTTGTAGGGTAGGGGTACTCACTTTATCCACTCTCCTTCGCTAAATTCAACAATCTGCATGTTCTGATAAGCGTAGTGGACCATGGACAAATACTGCATCCACTTCAGCCAAGGAGGAATATTTGTGGCCAAGTACCCTCCGAACAGCTGAGTAGCCAAAGTGTACAGTGCACTTATCGTTATTGACACTTGCATATCCATACAGCAAGCGCCAACAAAGAACCCAACACTCTGTAACAAAATATTCCAAAGTTAATATCAACATATCGAGGTTTCAACTTTTTCACATTTATTTGTGGAATGTCAACATTAATTGTATATTGTGCTGTAGAAAAAATATCTATAAAGATAAGGACCCATAATTCACATTAAGGATTCATTTAATTCAAAGGGACTTGGAAAATATCCACCCAAAAGGCTTTATAAGTCTTCCTTCAGTTAATAAACCCTCACGATGTTGATTCATAAATACAGGTCACATGTTCTTTGACTATGGATCTGTTTACAGAGAATATAAATTTAATCTAGAATAATATGGGTCAGTATTCTCAATTTACAAAACGTTGTGTCTACTAAGTTAAATCCTGTGATGTGTAACTACGGTAACTTAACCATAGCACAAATGTTGAAGAATTCATTCAAATATTTAAATTTATTGAAGTAGGATACTCAATCAATAATCTACTTCATTACTATGTAATTTATTTATGTTGATTACAATTCAGTATATAATCCACTATAAATTTTCAGTATCAATTAATTCATCATCTTCTAAGATCACTCTCTTATTCTTGTAGAGATTTGAAATGTTCAGGATCTCAGCTATAAATTTCCCCATGTATGTGAATTCAAGACAACTTTTTATAAATAAATTCTACTTTATAGTAGAATTTACTAGTTGATTGTAGAATTTATGTAAAAATTGTAAAATTTATGTAAAACTTGTAGAATTTACAAGTTGATCCTATTATAACAACCAGAAAGTTATCATTTGAATAGTTTTCAATTGCAATACACTCCAATTTCTACTCTGAGCTGTTAGAGGAACAGTTGTGGAGTAGCAGCATAGTAACATAGCATCAAAGCAGCAGAGAGGAAGAAAGTAAAAAAATTGCTTTGAAAAAATTTGAAAGATTAATGGCTATTGTGAATTTTGTTTGTGAAGCTATCGAAGGATTGGAGAAGAATATTATTATTACCATTCATAATTATAGTGGCTCTTAGAGTGAGAAGAATGAGCTTTTAGAGGGGATTTATCATGTAGATACAATTTCCAATGAAATAAATGCTCAGTTTCACATTACAATCATTTCTTCAATCAGCTGTACCTCTCTTAAAACTTTGGAAAACTTTCCTTTTTTTTTGGAGGATGAAGCCCACATAGGTCTTAGACCTGTGCGTGGGTAATGAGTAGGATGATGGTGATTGATGAGTTGGACCTTCAGTTTTAGGTGGGTTTCGAACCACCGGGAAGTGATTTTACAGCAGAGAACAGTGTCTTTTTTGCTGGCCAATCTAATCGGTCACCGTTACGAACAGGACCTACGAGAACGCATTTCTCTTATGAAGAATTACGATGATATAATCTTCTATTATTAAATTTTCAGTATCTATTTACAAGAAAATTTTGCTTGATTTGGGCCTATGTAATCACTTTATCATCTTCTAAGATCACTCTCTTGTAACAACCAGAAAGTAATCTCTCGCAAATTTTGCCTCATACCATCAACCATCTTTGCCTCTATATGAGTGGGATATTTTGATGGGAATGGAATCTTTGCTTATAATTTTATCTCTCCTTTATCTTCGGGAAATCTCTTATTTATTAAAAAGAAATAATGAGAATCAGTGTTTTGCCTCAGAGATTTGTTTCTGGGAACGCGGTTAATCATAATAATCAAGTTCATAATTGACTGTACAAACTTCAGATAATGACCCCAAAAATCATAGAAACAATCTAGTGAGTATGACCAACCTGAGCTACAATAGTGTTGAGGAGCAAGAATCCTAATAGTGTAACAAACACTGTAGGACTGTGGAAGCCAAGCATTGGATAAGATATAATATGATAGACTGCTGGTAGTGTGATAGTCAATGGCAGTTCTCCAACCATCTTCGCCAAGTAATACGCTGACAGGCGATAAGCTCCAGAAAGGCGCTCTTTGTTGATGACTTCTCTCTCAGGTGGAACTGTAAAACATATGGAAATTATTATAATAAAATAAATTAAATTATTATAAGAGGAATGAAATTATCAGGATAGGGAGATGAAAGCTTGCAGCTTGACTGGAATTACAAGGTATCTACATTTCTATTGATTCCATTTCTGGTGAAAAAGCAGTATATTAGCCAAATCAAAACACAGAGTTATGTTTTCTTAATATGTTGTAAGAAAGGATAGTGCTAGAAATGATTTAAGATACCAAAAATTGATTGTATTGCACAAGCAAAAAGACTATGAACTATTAATTGCAAAAATTGTCTAAATTAAATCACAAGATTTTTGAGTTTCAATTTCTGGTGAAAAAGCAGACAGTATATTAGCCAGATGTTAGGTGTATGGAAAGAGTAAATAGAGTAGATTCATGTAGGCCAATTTTCAACAGACTTGGTCTCCTCACTGTACGTCTTATATGTGTATGAATCTACTTTATATGTGAAAAAGATCTCTTGGTTTGTCACAATAGTAGCTTATTCGACCAAAAACCGAAATATATTGGTAGGAAACTCTATAAGCTACCGCAGTTTTTAAAGTTTTGAAAATGAATAAATATTACAAAAAAAAAAATGAAAAAATATTCAGTTGATAAAACTTTTTATATTGTTAAAGATTTCCTTTCACATCAAAATTAACCCTCACTCAACTAATTGATAAATAGTAATTAAGGTAACTAGTGTATTAGATTGTATGCATGTAATTGTTGATCTGACTTGTCTTATACTCCTTAACTGGAGTCTCCAAGACGCAATCTACAAAAAAGACCAAGGAGACAAAATAATGTTTTCTGTATATGTTGTAAGTTACGATATTAGTAGAATAAACCTAAGATTAAAACATGTTTCTAAAGCAACTGGACCGTTAAAATAGGAAATGTCATTATAATCATCACCATTTTCTTTCAAATGTCCTCCTTTTCTTCTCTTGAAATTAATAATTATCCCAGTTAGTTATACTACAACTTTCTTTGTAATTCTTTCATGTCCTTTACTTTTCTTTCTACGTCGTGTTTATTTTATCATTCCATCATGATTATGACACTGATATGCATTATTTCTTATGTATCAATTTAACTTATGGTCATACCTTATTATTATCTTGGCTTCATTCACATATTTTTCTACATTTTCTTATCTCATAATAGATACCTATTACTTTTTATTATACTTTAGAATACATAAATGATTATGAGAAATGTCACGCTTTTGTTATTAAAGTGAAGGCTGTTTTGGACGTTATGCCTGTAGCTCTTCTGGATTTCAATAAATAAGTAAATAAATAAATTGTTATTGTGAAAGTTCATTTGAAATCTATCGTGTTAATACAGACTACTCCACATCGACAGTACCCCGTAAGAATTTTCAATTTCAATTTGCAATCACAAAATAATTTTTTGTCAATTATGTAATGTCTACACTCACACGACGATAGTGCTCCAAAATGTGCGAACAACATCCAATATGTCGTTGAGAAGAACATCCAGCCCTGAATGTCGTGAAGGGATTCTTCTTTCCTTTCCAGTTGGAACCAGAGAAGTCCAGCCATTACTCCTAATGCTACAGTTTGTACCCAGTTTAAAGTTGAAAGCATCCTAGGTCTTGCTTCTTGGAAATTTCTTCTACTTAACACCTGGGAAACAAATTCAATGATAATTAGTCACGGTATTATCAGTGCTTAAAATGATATAAATAGCATCTTATCAGAGCTTACAAGCAATAATTCACAGATAAATGTTGTGCGATTGGATTTTCAGGAGCTCTTTTCCCTCTGAATAGAAGTAATACTGGTTAAGTGCAAAGAATGGACGAATATTTGTCCAAACTTAACCATTTCATGTAATTGCATCACTTGGATTGTCATTACCAAGGTTAATATCATCAAAATCATCCAAATGAGATCATTGTACATAATATCTTGCATTCCTGGATTTCTTGAACAACTAAATTTTAAATCTCACAAACTTTTTGATCACATTTTACAAAAACCACAACACTTCTAACCAAAAAACTGACATGATGATCTAGGAACCCACGCCTCTGAAGATGGATCTCATAGATTCGAAAGTACTCGGCCAGATTAAGTGAGTTATTATACTTATTCTTACCAAATATTTGACTGCAAGTCGTTAAATTTCACATGAAAAGTTAATATCTTGCACTATAAAAATAGCATTATCTGAATTTACTATAGTATGTGTTGACAATTTTATTTTCAACAACTTATAAGCAAAAATTGGAAATTTACATGAATAAAGAAAGATAATCTAATCTAATATTATCACCATTATGACCACTCATAAAATCAAGCCAACTCGTTCGCATATCGTTTGTCTATGGTAATGAGCAAAATAAAATTTCAAATGAAGGTAACTAGACGTAAGTGAACCGATTCATTTTCAATTTCAACACAATTTATTCATTTCACACTAACAATAACCAAAACCTCAACAAAATATTTGACAATAAAATAAATATGCACACGAAAAAGGCAAAAAATAAACACTGGCGTCATGGTGAGATGGGCTTGAGGGAGGAAAGGAAGGGGAATACCTATACCAGGGGTGCCCACCCCCCCTAATCCTCATGACGCACCCCCCCTAAATTTAGCACCAACCCCCCCCCATAAATAAGCCCCCCCCCCCCCAAAAAAAATGCGAAAAAAGCCCCCGTATTCTTTCTAAAACTAAAAGAAGATTTTTATAACTATTGAAAAAATTCAAAACCAGTCGATAATATACAAAATGCATGTATATTTCTTGAGATTCTTTACATAGGTAACATTTTTTTGTAAAGGTAAAAAAGAAATATCAATAAAATGAATATATGAACTTCTGCTCAATAAACTTAATTGCAAAATAGCTAAATAAGAATTTGAACCTAAATGGCTTTTAAACACTAAAATATTATTACAAATACACAATGTTCAATAAAAATGAAATACCTATAAGTTTATGTTCGGTGTACCAATTACATTAAGGTTAAATAATTCTACAAAGTTGTTCCTTTAAAGGAAGTGAAAACAATGAGTTAATAACTTCATTTGTAAAACACAAAAATTCTAAATACTAAGTCATTTATTGGACAGTAGTTAAACAACAGGTTATTTACTTAATGTAGTATCTTGAGAGAATTTATGTATGGATGAAGTACATAAAAGGCACACATTTCATGTATAGTTATTTACAACACACAATCGAAAGAAGTGTCTTTCAAAAACAAAAGACATAGTTACAAGTTAAGACATAGTTGTCTTTAAAGACATAGTTATGAAAAATTACTGAATTTTTAGTATTTAGTAAGTTTTCCAAAAGCAGTTCTTACTTATTAGTAAGTAGTTATCGTAAAATACATGAAAAACATCAACAGTTTGAAGTCAAAATTTTTTAATTTGTAGGCTGTGACCATCTACAAGTTAGCTAGGCACCTTCTAAGCTTGTTAAATCTATCTCTCTAAACCCCACAGAAGTTTTTGTCTTTGGGATGAGGAAACAGAAAACCTTTCAATTATTTCTTCGTTAGAAATAGACTAAAGTACATCTTTTTCTGCAGCTAGAACCATTAGATTGGACAACCATGAGTCTCCCATAGCTGATCTGAGTCTGTTTTTGATCATTTTAAATCGACTTATTGCTCTTTCTGCTGAATAACTAGTAACTGTTAAGGAGAGTAAAGTTGTATAAACCACTTTCAGAGCACTCACTTAGCGTCTTGCTAAGTTTGAATAATAACTTCCTGCACAAATCCTAAACATAACTATTTTAGCTAATTCATATTCAATTGTATAATAATAATTATAAAAAATATATTTTCATTAATTGACATTCTATCTGGTGACTTCTTAGTATATTTTTTAATGTTGTCACGTTAAACACGGTTTCAATCAACTTACGACCCCCCCCAAAACGGTTTTTGGAACCCCCCCCCCCCCAAGAATTTCAATGAGGCAGTCTGCGTCATAGCCCCCCCCCCCCTGTGGGCACCCCTGCCTATACCAACTATGATTTCTCATGTAATAGGCAGGTAGTGCAAAAGGAAAAGTAAATCAGAATAAGATATGCAATGAAACACATGAATTATTATGAAACAAATAGTTGAAAATATAAATACTACATTACTATATGATATATTTAAGGTTGATTTTCTGTCAATGCTCCCATAAAATGAAAATTTTTATTCAAATTGTGAGGCTTTAAAATGAAATACCAACCTTGAATTGTGTCCAGAAGCATGTTGGCCATTGCCACGACACATCATCATCTGAACTACTAACGGAGGAAGACGCATGACTTGCTGTATCTTGCCATAAATTTTTACCCTCTTCTTCTTTCACTGCAACAAAATAATTTAGCACATTGAATTTTAATTATATAATAATAAATAGTAGAATGAAATCAAAAAGATGTACTGTATGTGTTGTTATATGCATGATAATGGAGATCAGATTGCTGTAGTATTCAAGAATTATTATAGATAAAACATACTGAATGATAAAGATTCCAGGTTCAACATTTTTGACTATCAAAGTAAGTATTGTTCCAACTTGAGAATCATTCTATTAAACATTCCTCATTCCTCAAAATAAACTAGGAATCA
This sequence comes from Conomelus anceps, assembly GCA_948455865.1. Taxonomy (NCBI): domain Eukaryota; kingdom Metazoa; phylum Arthropoda; class Insecta; order Hemiptera; family Delphacidae; genus Conomelus; species Conomelus anceps. The sequence goes on along the minus strand of OX418217.1, from coordinate 12,048,851 downwards.
TATAGGTGTATATTAAAATTAATGGATATTTATTATTTTTATTTATTTATTGAAAATACAAATGTATGGTCACTAGAAAATATACCATTACGTGTCGATAAAGTAAATTTGTTATTAAAATAAAAAATGGTGCTAGGGATATTGCAGCATTTGAGTGTTTCCTTTCAAAGAATCCTAAATTGATAAAAAATTGAACACTGATATAAGAATTATTCATTCAACTTCGGAATTAATTAACTTTTTTTGACAGACTAGAAACATGCATAGTTAAATAAAAAATGTGAGGTTCAAGAATAGATTTTTCAGGCCTATGACTTCTTCAAAATAATAATAGTATGCAGTGATTTTAAACACCATTTCCTTACTAGAAATCTAAGAAAAAATAATTATTTAAGACAATCATTATTATGATGTTGAAGATCCGTCTTGTTTCCCCTAATATAATAATTACAACTTAAAAAACACTTTCAAGTACAGTACACTGTGTATTGTGAGTCGACTAATGATGTTCTTAACATCAGAGTGAAACGGCTGAAACGCCATAACGTGAGTCACAATTTCCACTTAAAAGTGTTTTATAAGTTTTTATCATTAATCATAATTTAAGATGTGAGAATAAAAAATTTTTCATGAAGATGAAATAATTATTCTGACAACAGTGTTAGTAAAATTATTCAGTCAATAAAAGAATCCTTGTGACTTTGTAGACAAGATTTGCTATCACATCTTAGCTACATCTAAAACTCATAGGTTCACTTATTTTAACTGGGATATTGAGACATTCATGCAGTTAAAAGTTATAAAATCGTCATAAGATGAGTATCATATGTGTCATTAAGAAATTGGAGCCTATCTATCTTAAGATCATGTCATATTTTTGTTTATCTTTTGAATAGCTCAATTTTGTTGCAAAATTAATAATAAACTTTTATTGGAGGATGAAGCCCACCTGAGGCCTTTGCGTGGGTAATGAGTTGGATGATGATGATGATGATGATGATTAATTAGCTGGACCTACAGTTTTAGGTAGGTTCCGAACCACTGGGAAGTGATTTTACAGACTAATGACAAACTGTACTACTTATAAACAAAAATAATTATATATCTTCACATTTCTAACTTTGTAATAAATGTTCTGAACCCACAAAAAAAATTTAACTAAAGATCATTATGAACATCATATTATATTATCAGAAAATATATAATGTAATTTTATCAAGGTTATTTCTATTAACCTTGTAATTTTATAATAGTTACCTGCAATAGTTGTATAAACATGACCCTGTGATTCCGTTGTTTCGCCTATCGCTACAGCTACACAAACATCGGAAGATGGTAGATTCTGTGATGTGGAATGCCTCGAATTGTTCCATAATTCCCGCTGGCATTGACAACGAACTCCACCTATGTGACCTAAAAATAAAAAGCATTATAATCTGTTCTCATCTTATTAGTTTGTCTTGTCATTAGTGCGTGTTATACGAGTAATTTGTGTAAATAAAGTGCGAGTGTTGATTTCAAGTGTTGCCAGCCTTATTTTAGTTATAAAACTCGTAACAATACAGTACGTACCATTAACTTCAAGTATGTACCATAAATGAGTGTCAAAGCTTCATTTCTTATTATTACCAGTAGAATATTTTAGAATAGAATAGAATATTTATTAAGCCAAAGATATTACATATTAATATATAGGCCAGTCGAGTATAAAAAAATTAAAATTACAATAACATACACACATTTTATAACATACATAATAATTATAAAAGTTTCAAAGTCAAAGTAAGTTACTTACTCGTTATAGAAATAAATAGGCCTTATTTAGAAAAGACATTAGATTTGTGTGTAACTGTGTATGCGTCATCTATTGAAAGTTCAAAGTTCTACAATATCAATATCGTTAGTAAGACAAAGACATTTTTTGACAAATTTATTTTCTGTAAAGTATGATATATAACGGTCTACAGCTCACTTGATACTCTAAAAACATTAGTCATCTCAAATGCCTAGTCACTCTTTTTCCAGGATTCTACATAACAATTTTTTGATTCCTGAGTGCCGTAAGTACCCTGTACTTTGAAATAATATCAACTAAAATATATGAAATGACTATTATAGAATGGTATTTATTATTTGTGATTTACAAAAACCTGATTTTATTCCATGCGAAAATAAATTAAACCAAAACAACTTCAACTCTTATTTTAAAATCTATGCAGCCTATTATCAGAATAGCTTACCGTTAGAATGTAAATGACTTTCGTGATAATTATTTAGATACATGGACTGGTTGAAATATTCAGGCATCAGTTCTTGTGGGTAGTTGGGTCGAAATCTCGCTTCTCTCGCCGCTGTAATGATTTTCTCCTTCATCTCTTCACTACCTTTGACTTGTTCCACTGAAATACAGACGTAATATTATAATCTACAATATTTTAACAATACAGAAATTCAATAGACACTGAAATTTGGCCAGATCATTGAAAATATCTTATGAAAGCTTGTTTTTGTTGTGTTTGTAGCTCTAGGTCGATTATAATATTCTTTTGAATTCTTTAAAATCCAATAATTTAGGAGTGAAAAATCAGTAGACTAGTGTTCCACAGTGCATCTTCCCTAGATTTATAGCACAAAACCTTGCTCTTCGTTTTTATATGTTCTTGAAAAATCAAGAACCGAAATAGGAATAGCCCGAAATCTAATCCTAAAGGAGTGACAAAGTAAGTGCCATAGCGCTACACAGTGCATCTTTTTTTGGAGGATGAAGCCCACATAGGTCTGAGACCTGTGCGTGGGTAATGAGTTGGATGATTGTGATTGATGATCTTGCATTAGTTCTTATCACTTTCTACTCCATCAATCAATCAATTACTAGTAATTGGGGTATGGATTGATAAAATGTGCATTAGAAGTCAGTTTGGCCACAGCCGATCATCTAAATAATGGAGATCGTTAACTGCTAGTCTATATAGTTATATTTATTTTGTCAAAACTATTACAACTTGCTAAATTTTTCTCAAATACTCACAAATAAAATCAGCAGGGTTGTAATGAGGCATCATCGTCAGTCCAACGTTGTTGAAAAAGTCAACAACTTTATTTACGTCTCCGAAATAAGCAGTCTAGAATGAGAAAAAGATATTAGCTGATTCGCTGAATAAATTAAGATTCAAATATGCATATTATATGAGAATTAAATGGAATAAGTTAAGATATAAATTGGTGCATTTGATATGTACAAAAAATCATAAAGAACGGTTTGTGGCATAAAATGTAATACAGTACTGTACCAATACATATCTGAAGACTGGTATTCTGTTTTTAATATACAAGAAAATAATTATAAGTGAATAATTTATTAAAATCACGTTTGTTCAAATAATTATATTATAACAAAATCACTATAACATACTAATTTCATACTGAAGATTCATGAAATAAATAAACATAACTCTTGAGTTTGTTCAAATATATTGATAACAAAATCAATATAAAATACTAATTTCAATAACTGAAAACGTTTTCTACAAGTTCATATTGTTTGGCTATTGATTTATGATTTATTTTTAAATGACTTTATGAATTCTATTAAAATTGTTTAAAAGATCCATGAAATAAATAATTTATAAAAAGTTTTTCAAATGACTGAATAAAGACAATACAAATTTTTCAACAAGATCTATGAAATAAATAGTTTGATGGTTCAGAAAATGTAAATTTTCAGAATGAGAAGTATTGTTTCGTTTCGTTTTGTTCGACAGTTGGCCGGTTTCACCAATCTTGTTCAAATAAATGATGACCATAACCGATTTAACCACGGTTAAATCGTTCCTTAGCCATGGTTAAATCGTTCCTTAACCATGCATGATCGTTCGCTTAAATGGAAATCTGTTTCACCAATTTTCATCCTGGTCAAAACTGCAATGTTCAAAATTGATCATGGTAAATTTAGAAAGTCATACTTTTGTATCTTCTTTCTTGCAGATTGGACGCCTAGTGAGATCGGGCTCCCCAAATATCACAAAGCTGTTTAGAACCAAACAGATGTGAGAGCTTTTGAATCTGAATGATATCAAGAGGTTTAAACTGTCAATCACCAGGCAAAAGATGTAGGCCTACCACCAATCATTACCGATCACCAACCTTTTCTGTAGGTGTGACAGTTTAATATTGCATACCTAGTTGTTCTGTTCCAGCTATTTGAAAGAAGGTACTTCGTTGACTTAAAAAGTAGAATAAACTCAAAGTCGAACCATTAGCAAGTTCAGTTTATTTCACAAAATACAAATACACATTCAATAACATAAAGAGGCACAAGGATAATGTAGCACCTTTTATTTTCATAATATTGTTCGTTCCTTTTAGCTTGTGGAATTTGCTATCAAAAAGCAATTAATACAATGTAATTGATAAATATTTATGATTAAATATTGATTTATTTATTTATTTAAATATGATTTATTTAAATATGATTGAATGATCGATAATTGAATATTTGTGAGAAATTTGTAAATGTGATCAATATAATTATTCGGAGCGCACCTCAAACTGTAGGTCCAACTCATCAATCACAATCATTGAACTCATTACCCACGCACGGGTCTCAGACCCATGTGGGATTCATCCTCCGAAAAAGAAGAGTGTTCTAGCAATGATAACAGTTTTAATAGTAAAACATCGCTTAGAACAACTAGAATACACATCAAAATACTACTTGATAAAGTGAAGTGATACCAGTGAGCTTTTACAGGTATCTGTTCAATCAGATTAGATAAGCAACGCTCTCTCAATGAATTGGATGATGGTGATTGATGAGTTGGACCTACAGTTTTAGGTTGGTTCCGAACCACTGAAAAGCGATTTTACAGCAGAGTCTTTTGCTGGACAAACCCAATCGGTCACCCTTACAGAGCGGGCCCCTCTGTAAGCTCTATAAGGGTGACCGATTAGGGTTGTCCAGCAAAAAAGACTCTGCTGTAAAATCACTTTTCAGTGGTTCGGAATCCACCTAAAACTGTGGGTCCAACTCATTACCCACGCACAGGTCTTACACTATGTGTGGGCTTCATCATTGAAAAAAATCAATGAAAACATTCCATTGGTAGCGGATTATGATCAGCATACTTCGGACTTTAGTCCAATGAGAAAACAATGTTATCCAGATTTAATTATAAAAAAATTGAAAAAGTAGCATACCTCGCCATTACAAAGTAATAGAAGCCTGTCAAACATGTGGAATATCTGTGAAGAGGGCTGATGAACGGTGACAACAACAGTCTTGCCTTCTTTCTCAGCATACTTTTTCAATGACAACATCAAATTGTAAGCAGAATGAGAATCTAGTCCTGACGTTGGCTCCTGAAGCACAAAAAAAAAACAATTAAATCATTAATTATTGAGAAAATGAATATCTTGAAGGAGTACAGTTTAATAACATAATTTGGCTTGTTGATTATTCATCCATAGGAAAATCTGTAAAAATTATCTTATCAAGCACTACTTGAAGGTTAAAGAGAGTATGTATGATTTGAAAATAAGAAGATATGTGGTTCCTTCTTCTCATAGCTGAAAATAACTTAAAATATTTGGTACCTGAGTTGTTTAATGGCTCGCCAGTAAATGTTTCTGATTTAAAAAATATGAGACTAATAGATAAAAATTCAGAAATTGTTTAAATTTATACACTACATAATTGAACACAATATAATAAATTTATAATTGAACACAATATAATAAATTATCATTTATAATTTTTGTATTGTTCCACATTGTTGTCAGAGTACATGTCCATTTATAATTTTTGGTTGGAAATTATTTTTATCTTATTATTTTTGACACCCAGACCTGAGCCGTTTATTTTTGTTTTGAATTTATTTATTTTCAACGCAGAGATTTATAATTGGTTGACAGTTTTTATAGTCTAGTGTCTAATTGAATATTCAATAATGTAATCCAATAAAATAGAGTATTAAATTAGTGTGTGAGAAATATTTATTTTCGTATTGTAAAATTAAACCTTGTAAAACAGCCATATAAAAAGTTTGTTTAAGGTTGTTTAATTTGAATTTATTAATTTCGAATTCCTTTAATTGCTATTACTTTATACTGAAGACTTCCGCAATGGCGGATATTGACAACAGCATTGAACAGCTGATGGGAATCGATGAATGCTACTGTACAAAAATATCAGTCACCACCGGGAATCGAACCACGGACCTCTCAATTGCCGGTGGTGACTGATATTTTTGTACAGTAGCATTCATCGATTCCCATCAGCTGTTCAATGCTGTTGTCAATATCCGCCATTGCGGAAGTCTTCAGTATAAAGTAATAGCAATTAAAGGAATTCGAAATTAATAAATTCTGTTTATGTATATTTGTCAGTTTATTCAATTGTCAGTCACTTCAAGCTAACTTGTGTTGTTTAATTTGTTGAATGAACAGTTTTTTCATTCTATTATTTGTTGTATTTTTAAATTGAGAAAGACATGAAACTAAACTCACGAAAACTCTTGGTGGAGCCCTTGATGAAATTTGTCTATGAATGAAAAACAATCAATATTTTTCAATATCCATTTGCAATATTATTGAATCAAAATGTATTTGAAACACTGAACTTCTAGTCTATACAAAAAATTCTCTACTATATACGATCTGATAATGTTGTCTGCTCGTGCATTATTATCTAGTGAGCTTATCCTACTTAAACAAGAGCTTTTTCAAACAAAGTAGGTAACAAGTCAAAACCTTTCTTGTCTGGCAACTTTTAACAATTCAAATTTTTTCTCTGCATCCTCGTCACCCATTTGCATTCTGTATGCACCTAACTACAAAGGATTGTTATTTCTATTGTCAGTAATTTATATCATTCAGCAACAATGCACAGAGGTAGACCGAATATTTGTAGTTTAAATAGGTGAATTGCTTTACTATCACTTTCCTCAGCGGTATATGTAAGAATGTAACATAATATGTTCTAATGCGATGATACAATATCCTATACCAGTTACTGTGAATTATTTTTGAATAAAATAATTCATCTTTAAAGTAATCATTCACATTGTAGATAATTTCAACATAGCATAATGAGAAATATTTCCGTTAGCATTGTAAAATTAAACCTTGTAAAACAGCCATATAAAAGTATGGTTGTAAACCTTTATGAATAATAATAATAAAAATAATTATAATAATAATTGGATTTTCCTAATCTAGTCATCGATTCTATTTATTTTTTATCAGTTTCTCCTTTATTTTAGAAATGATGACATAATATTATTTTAGTGATAGAATTAATCATTAAAAATGCTAATTGTTCTGTATTTTCTAAGCTTGAGTTTGACAACAGATTTCTATAGGGCTTTAATTGGTTAACATTGGAAAGTAGCATTTCTCGTAACATTATTTATTAATTCTACATAAATAGCCATCAGTGCTTTGGCTGTTGTAAAGATCTTGGAATATTATTTTTTGATATATATATTTTAGAAATCTACAATTGATTTCTACTAATACTAGCTGGAAAAAATTGATAATTTTCAATCCATTACTAATATTTTACAACACAATATGATTAGTTGAAAGTATGTAGAATAGTAGAGTTTGATTATCCATTCATAGGTTGAGATTGAAAAATAAGAATTGTTTTATTAATGCACTAGTTTAATCACCTTGCACCATTTGTACTAAAGTTGGAAAAATATGAAAAAACTGACAAGCAATTGTTTGAAATAAAAGAAAATAGATTCTCACATCCAGAAGCATCAATGAAGGATTGGTTAGTAGTTCACAGGCGATGTTCGCTCTCTTTTTTTCACCCCCTGACAGTCCTCTTTTTATGTAGTCTCCTATTACTGCAAAAAGAAATTAACGCATTATGTATCGGTAAAAGACAGGATGATATCCATTACAACATTTCTTCATGAAATCTTCAATGAATGTTTAAATAAACAATGTAATGTGTATTGCATACATTTGAAGGTATCTCAGTCGGATACATACAGTATGGTAGTGGTAGAACAGTAGTAGTATAACTGTAAAAATAAGTACAAAATATTAAGGTAATCGTGGAAATAAGGCTTGTTTCACACATACCCGGCAATGGGGTAACCGGTGTCGTTTACCAGACCATAGGAAAATTGTACCATAGAAGCGTTTTTCACTAAATCATATTTATTTAAAGGAGCGTTTTCTAAATCATATGATTAATTCATTAAATCATTCAGTAGCTATTGATTAAATAGCGACCCTAAGGCTTGTTTCACACATACCCGGCAGTCAGGTAACCGGTGTTGTTAAGTCAGCTCTAGGGTCATTGTATCACATGGAGCGCTTCACAATAACCCGATTTTTGAAATCATAAATATTATGATATACAATTTAATTATGCCGGGTAAACGACACCGGTTAACCGATGCCGGATGTGTGTGAAACAAGTTGTAGAATATGAGTTTTTGTTGCTCTCAAGGCTCAACTCACATAGGTAGACTAAATAGTTGTAAAAAAAACTCAAATTCAATAAATAAGCTACATATATTGACTGTAAACTATGTATAAAACACGTTTCATATTATTTTCTTCAACAACAAACCTGACTTTTCAATTTTTTTTAGAAGACTTTCAAAGTATAGCATTCTCAGGATCTTGATCTTTGAAAAACAATAAATTACATAAATGCACAATAAATTAACTCATACAAAATGTTTCAAACAGCGTTACCAATACTTTTGCTGTACCCAATAAAATCATGGTAAAGGCTTATCCGGATTATAAACATAGGTACGAAAATATATCGTTACAGAGTTGAAGATGGCGGAAGTTGTTAACTACATCCATCAATTCACTCTTTCAGAAATTAATTTAGTGAGTGCAACAGTCCACATGTCCAAAAGTATCAGTATTCTATGCGAAACATCCCGCTTATTCTGCATTCTATTCATCTATTACTTACTTGTTTCTTGACAATTTGTAAGATCCAAAACATCGATTATGTGATCGACATATTGCATTTTTTGGGCATGAGATAATGAATCAGGTAACCGTAACATCGCTGCGTACTGCAAAAAATAGAAATAATTCAATAATTTATTTATTTAACTAACATACAATCAATGTGAGCAATCATAAGTGCATGATGGTTCGTTTGATGAGTATTACGTATTCGCTGATAAAACTGAGAATACTTTATTTCATTCTGTACAATAATCGTTTAAAACATCAAATTTTTCTAAAAGGTTAAAAAAATTTTGTGAACCACACACGTTCCTCCACAGTTCATTATTTGTGCATAATAGACATGTTTTAAATATTATCGAATAATATATTATCTGTTTCAAACATAATCATAATAAATACTAGTAACATATAAAAAACCTCATTAATACTCTTGAATCACATTTCAGCATTGTAATTCAACATTGGCTGCTTAGAAGTAATCGGGGTCAAAATAATAATTTTACTCAAATTGGCTGTTGATAATAAGATATACAGTATCGCTTGAATGTCAATGTCAATAAACTATGCGTCAATACATTAGAATGACGTTACATAATGCAAAATGTATTCTAGTAAGATGAAAAAGACGCCGGAATAGCACACATTCCTGTGTCGAACTGCTTGCCACGGTAAAAAGCAGAAATCTAGATCAATTTTTGTCATTTATCACAGAACAAGGTCTTCTAAAAAAATGCTCGATACTCATTTTGAATTTTCAACAAGACGTGGATTGACCTCATGAGATCTATCATGAAATTTCTACTGTAAAAAATTTTAAATGCGGTGTTTTGATTGTAATTTTGATAAAGGGCGTCCTCATGGAGGGACATGGGTAATGAACCCCCCCCCCCCCCCACCACCGAAATCGTAAATTTACTGAGAAAGATTTCGAAAGGAGGGGCAATCTCGTAAAAAACTTACAAAATCCCGTTTGTGACCCCTCCCCCCTCCAAAACTCATCGAGACCAAAACACCTAGGTTTTCTAGTAAAATTGTAAAAATGAATAAAAAAATTAATATTTTTATTTGAATACAATGCACTTTGAATGCGCAATAACATTATTCATACTGGAGGATATTACCAGGAAATCAATAATAATTTCCTGGTATTTGTGAAACAGTGAGTTTAAATTTCTGCTACATGCTTGAAAGAATAGAAACAATGGGAAAATATCCATACCGTGTATGAATGCGCATAATTAATATAATCTTTAATAGTTCATTGCTCTTTATAGTAATTTTAAACCGACCTATAAGATCAATGGCAGGTATTGAGACGGAAGAATATGCCAAGAGAACTATGTAAACTGACCACTGATGGAAGTACAATAATAGGTATAAAATGAGAAGTGTGAATGAACAAACTGTTATTGAGGAAGTGCATTGTACTTAGGAGTGAGTAGCTTTATAACTATATATAAATTATACATAGATTCCACAGCCTTGCCTTCTCCAACAGTCAGTTCAACAAAATGCGGCAGTTTGATATGAGGGCACAATATCGACATTTTCACCTTTCATTCATTCAAAATGCACTCAAACTTTATCCAAATGTGATACGTTTTTCCTTTTGTGATAGTAAACAAGCAGTATTTTCCTTTCAATAGCAGTATAATGGTTGCACTCAAGGCTTCTACAGTATGAGAGATATGACATAGCAAGGTTGCAACAGTTATTTTAAAGCCTGAAAGTTCGTTGAACTCTATATTATTTGTTCGATCAGAGCAATTTATGAAAGAAAACTGCCAATTGAATCACTTGGCACAATCAGAATGGCTGTGGGCTGGTTGGTCTGTCTGTCCCCGAAATGAACGGCGAAACTTTGGATGTTCATTCTCTATATTGTGTTCCAAGAGATAATACGAATAGGAAACTTTGGGAGATGTTTCTCAATTGTTTTAGATCACAAATACCTATGTCGATATTGATATTACAATTTTTGTAAAAATTTATTTATTAAATTTTTCTCAATCTCTACTTGGTCTGATGAGACCCGTAGTGATACAGAACAATAACAGTATTAAGTACAGAACAAAAGGTGAATAAAGAAATAAATAAGAGATTTAATTACATGCATTACTTTCAGCTGTATAATAGTATTATGTTGTTTACTATGATCAAATAGACCGTTAAAAAACATTAGATTAGATTAGATTACTTTATTCATGGTAAATTTACAACTTTTTTTCAAATGTGTACTTACATACAAAAATTTTTTTTTCACATGAGATACATTTTACAGAATAAGGATCATTTAATATGCTCAATTGTTGACCTGATTTTTGCGGCTTCAAGCTAACTTTTCTTTTGTTAGTATCCAATTCCAAGTTGGCTAAAGTTCAGGAAAATTTTAATAATAAAATTAGTGATTGAGTGGAATAAAGATGATTACTACTACCTATCCATCAATCTAAAAGAAAATACTATAGAAAAAAGAATAATTCATCTTTATTTCACTCAATCACTGATTTTATTATAAAATTTGTCCTGAACTTGAGCAAATTTGGGATTGGATAATGACAAAAGAAAAGTTAGCATGCAGCCGCAAGAATCAGGTCAACAATTGAGCATATTATTCTTTAAATATGCTTATTATTCACTATACGCTTATTCTATAAAATGTACCTCATTCTATAAAATGTACCTCATTCTATGAAATACCTCATTTTATAAAGTACCTCATTCTAAATGTCCTTATTCTATAAAATGTACTTCAAGTTTTTCTCTAAGGTTCTATTTGATCATAGTAAACAACATAGTCTATTACTATTATATAGCTGAAAGCAATGCATGTAATTAGATTTTGTGGCAACCAAACAACATTTTCAAAACACATATTTAAGTACAAAATATTAGCAAGTCAAGAAAATCGTTATAGTAAGGAAAACTATAGCTGATTTATGTGGTGATCTTTTTTTTTAGAATGAAGCCCACATAGGTCTGAGACCTGTGCGTGGGTAATGAGTTGGATAGCTTTTATCTTGTGGAAAGTCACATAGCTTTTATCTTGTGCAAAGTCACATAGCTTTTATCTTGTGCAAAGTCACATAGCTTTTATCTTGTGCAAAGATAACTCAACGTGATGCAACTTTGGAAAATTTAAAATTAATCCTAATCAGTGGCGTAGCCAGGATTAGATTTCGGGGGGGGGCTCACCAGGGGGGGGTGTGGGCAGTGGCTTAGCCAGGATCAAATTTCGGGGGGGGGGGGGGGGCTCACCAAGGCGGGGTCTGGGGTATAGGAGGGTCCGGATTTTTTTAAATTTTAGTGGTGTAAAAAGCTAATCTAGACAACTTGTTAGGCTCTAAAGTTCAAAAGGAAGTTTTGAAAAATTACTACCCAAGAACCTAGGTGGCCAGGTTTGAAATGATAAAGTTTGATATACCCCGATATCTGTGACTATTTTGAGTCAAAATCCTTGAATTGGAACTAATCATACTCAACTTATGTACTGAATCTCAAAATTAATACTAATTATTATAAGTTTCATAACATTTATGTCATTAGCCTAAAACACACCCAACCCAAAGTTCATGAAATCGGAATTTTTTTTATCATAGCACACTGATTTTACACGCTTGCATAGAACTTGCATTTATTTGTGTGTTTTCATGTATAAAATCCCGATTTTATGAATTTTGGGTGCGTTTAGGCTAGTGGGTTATACTGAATTTTAACTTCAAAACTAAATTTCTACAAGATGAGTTTATTCAAAAAGGTGATTTATCAATAGTTAACAAAGTTAATCCACTTCAAACTTGAAAATTGCATTTTATTCAATGTAATAAATAAATAATTATGGTAGTCACAGTTTTCTAACATGTTTTATTTGATTTGGTAGCTCATTTTAAATCAAAATTATCCATTTGAGCACCTAACAAGTTTCTATATGAGTAAATATTGAGAAAAAATTTGAAAAAATGCATTAATCTGACTATAACTGTAGCTATATTCCACTACACAAACAGGGTTTCTGTAATCTGTTCGTTATAATACAACAAAACAGATAGAACCCTTCGGCTTTAATAAGTCCTTATCTATTAGTTATTTGAGAATTTTTTATTTCTGAAATTTCGGGGGGGGCCCGGGCCCCATAGGCCCCCCCCTGGCTACGCCACTGATCCTAATATTGAAAGATTAATATTACCGAATATCTTTTAAACAAATAATTTGTATCTTGCAAGTCCTCACCTCTAGTGTTTGACGAAGTGTGAGATCAGGAAAGAAAATATCTTGCTGCAAAACGTAGCATATCCGCCTTTTCCAACGTTTGTTGAGGCGTTCTTTGTTGAGACGAATGTTTCCGGAATCTAGCTTTAATCGACCTGCCAGGCAGTTCAGAAGGGTAGTTTTGCCGCATCCTGTGAAGACAAAATCAGTAATTAAAATCGCACTTTTGTTTCAATGGTCTGGAAATCTGTCAAAATAATATTAAATAACAAGTTATCCAGCAAACGTATGTCCTACTTAAAATATTTTGAATTGCCAATACCAATCATCTATTGTTCAATATCACGTATTATTATCAGATTTTTGTTCGTACACGATTCTTGATGGAGGATTGATGGATGTTTATATGCAAAATACTTATTATAATGTAGTAAATACCAGATTACAATATTTCTCGTATAATAATATTGTAATAAATGATAATATATCTGTTTAAACCATTACAGAGAAATATCATAACGGATGTCATTAGTGAATCCATTAATAAACTATAGTCAGTTGAAAATCATTTCACCAAACACTAATTGTTTAGACACTGCTAAAAAAATGCTTGATTTATTATTCAAATCGATAGTTTGTCTTGTGTTAATTGGAATATTTGTAATTTCATTATAAGTGCAGTACATGCAAACCCTTTCACAATAAAAAAAATTCGTTTACATTTAAATTTCTCAAATTTTATTTTCAACTGGATCATTCTTTCGTGTTAAGAAGGCAATAATGACATCTCCCTGGTGCCCTCATAAATTGTAATTTCTCAATAAATAAATAAAATCAATCTATTCAAGAGTTCACAAGATCAAACAAACAATGATTAGTGCTAATTGCAATAAAATAGTTGCATACAATGCATTGTATCTACAATCATTATCTGTATCTGCAACTATATTCAATACCAAAAGAAATATTATGCTCAAAAATGATAAAACTAGCAATTAAAAAGCACAACTATAAAAATGATATGGTAAATCGCATACTGGGTTACTTCGGGATGGAGCCTACTCAATTTCACATTTCGTATTTTTATCACTATTGCTGTATCTTTGTGTTTTGTATGGTTGTATGGAGCAGTATCTCGACTCCGATGTTGAGTTCTGGGGTAAGTTATTGAGGCTCGGTCAATGAAAAATCATTAAATCATCGCCAACGTTTCGTTTAGTATTTCACGAAGAATACTTATTCGTATATTTCTAGTATATATTTCACGCTGTTGAAGATAATAACTCATTATTTGTAATTAAATTTCTTTTTTGCCAAGTGAGACACATGAATTATTTCTATTAAAAGTCCCTAAAAAAGTGTCAAAATTACACGAAACGTTGGCGATGACAAACTGAATTTTTATTGTCCGAACATCATTAATTCACCCCAGAATTATGTCTTGTATTGGACGTCAAGTGTCAAGTTGAATGAAGGATTAAAATAAATTATTTAGACTAATTATTATACTAATAATTATAGAATTATTTGGATAAAACAAGTAAGGTGCATGCGCGAAAGAAATTTGGCAGAAGAAGAGTGGAGAGATAGAGGGAGATGGCAAGTGGGATGCGAGAGACGGCATGAGTTGTAAAGTTAACTCGCTATATATATATTTAGAATATCAATCGATTAGAAATATACGACGTTCAATATTTCCTAAAACTGCAACTGACGTTGCAATTCCCAAAACGTTATAGGGAAGTGATAGCCGCGAGCCGTAGCAGGTATCTGTTCAATCAGATAGATAAGCTGCGTTCTCGTAGGTCCTGTTTGTAACGGTGACCGATTAGACTGGCCAGCAAAAAAGACACTGTTCTCTGCTGAAAATCACTTCCCGGTGGTTCGGAACCCACCTAAAACTATAGGTCCAACTCATAGATCACCATCATCCAATTCATTACCCACGCACAGGTCTCAGACCTATGTGGGCTTCATCCTCAAAAAAAAAAAAAAAAAAAAGAAGGCATTTATTGTGATATGAACTTTGACCTATAAATAATCATGACAAAATGATCAGTGGGTGAGCAAATTGATATGCACCTGTGACAAATACCAACTGAAATTGCAGCCCCTCTGCAACATTGACCTTGGATCACGCGACCCTCTCATCCTCTTCCCTCAACCCATCAAGCACTGCAAATAAGACAGGGTCCTGATGGTGTTGAATAATTTATGGTCGTTCCCCTTTCCACCCCGCCATGCAGTGCTGACCTTTTAAGCACCGTGGGCAATCATACTCTCACAAACTAATAGTTTGCAGTTCATAGCAACTGCCCTTTCTCTGAATTAATTATACACATTTAGTGTAACTTTCTCTCGACACGATATGGGAGGCCTGTGACCCACATAAATATAAAACTTGCATCCCTTTCATGATGAGGCCACGACTTGAAAGCTGCATGAGGAAACTGCAATAAATGCATTACAAATGAAAGAATATCTTGTATGAAACGCTGGTCTGCATGCTTGAGGAAATCGATTGACATTTAATATAGACTTGCGATGAAATTCCCTGATAGAGTCCCTGACAAACCGGATGTATTTGACCTTGACTTGACCTTCAAAATGACCCCTTAATTTTCATCACGAAAGTAAGCAGTGTTGAGGCAGGTTGGGGTTAAGGCTTATCATTTATTTAGGCCCCTCTTCGATCCAAATCACATTTTCCGATGTAAATTAACGATTGATGGAGTCTATTTTTCACGCCTCTACAAGTACTCAACAAATAAAAAATGAAGAATTTTCATGCTTTCAAGGTGACATTGGGCTCACAGACTACTTCTTATAAAACTCTTTCTATTGATTATTTCTTGTGACTATTCCTCATTATTTAATATCCTATAAGGAAACATATTTGACGACTTCGCACTCAAAAAACTTCCATTGGAACTAGCAGGGAAATTAATTTTACTCCAGGTCTGAGACGTGCATTCAAATCATTTTTAATGCTTTTTTATGAAATAAATGAAATTTTTCTTCAATATGTGTACGATACTTCAGTTCTTTGGATTCTAGAAGGTGATGTGGTGACCTCTTTCCCATCCTATTTTTGGAAAATAATCCACAAACAATATCCATTTCAAATATTATCGCCAGAATATAGAAAGAATATAGGAATATAGACCTTTCTATGATTTCCTTATTCTGTGTTATAAGTAATTCATGGAATATTTGTTCAATAATTCTGAAAACTGTATGCTAAAAGAGAAATTTATTGTCCTATTGATGCTGCAAAGCAAATAATAGCACGCAGAATAATAGAGGATTAATATTATCGTGTGATACAAGGTTTCTCCTTGATTGATAATGATGCCCATTAGCACTTTAAGAGAAATCAGTATTGTTTGTGAATTGATATGCAGCCTATCAAATATTTTGAATAAATATCAATAACATTATAATAGATATTATAATAGTTATTATAGTAATTATGATAATAATTATCATAATAGTGGATATCATAATAGATTTAGTAAATTTAATTTGATATCCACCTACCAATTGTCACAAATACAAGTTGGGTAGGGCAGGGCCCCAAAAAAAGTAAAAAATGATTAATAAAACAAACGTTCATTAGTATTAATGTTATTGTATTGAACAAAATTTATTCATTGAAATGATATATTAACTGAATAACCTCGTAATAAGGAACATAATTGAGCCAAAATACAAACAATCAAGATAGAGTTTTTAACAAATCTGACCGATTCTTGCCGCCTGTCGCCCCCCCCCCCTCCCGTAGGTTGGCACTCCTGGTTGCAACATTTTAAAACTCTTCTTGATAACTGTTCAAACTTCTCAATGAAAGCTTTTCCCAGTAGAAGTTTTCCTCAGTGGAACCTACTTTTCATGTCCTAAATTTCACGAAGAAACTAAAGGAAAATATATCTATATTTTCTATAGATATAAAATTAAAATGATCTATATTTTATTATATAAAAAAAAAAATATATATATATATATCTTGTACTCACCTGAAGGGCCCATAACAGCTAATAGCTCTCCCGGTTTGACAACCCCACTGATGTCTTTCAGAATAGCCTTTTTGTCCACAACGTACGAAACATTTGTGAACACAAGCTCCAGTGGTCTGTGGGGTAAATGATGGTGCTGAAGACATGGTAAATGCGATTCCACCCTGAAACAAAAATAAATACTTGTTAAAACACCTGAAATTGCAAGTTATGGACGACAAAATCATTATTGGAAAGCAACTAGTCAGGTCAAAACTATTCTAGAACAAGAAAAAACTTGAGAACTTATACACTTCTTAAACTTTATCACAAAACAAACATTACACTGAAACAAAATAGATGTTTATGTGGTGATAAAGCAAGTGGAGAATAGATGGATGGATAAATTGCCTTCATTGACCGCGGAGTTAGGACTCAAACCCATTTTTTTCACTCAACACAAAATAAAAAAAGATTGATGTAATGAAGGCAGTGTCAAAGTTGAAAAAAGCAAACTACAGTTTTGTTCTTCATGGTATCGTGAATTGTATCATGTTACATATGGTGTTATTTGGTGAGGTTGAATCGATTTTTATTCATATTGAATATTGAGTCCGGACTTGTCAGTAAGCGCGCGCGTGTTGTCCGTCGGCGATGACATAATAACGTCCACAACCACCTGATGATGGTAATCATCCATAGGAGGGTTGAAACCGGTAGTGAATAAAATAATTATTGGATACCAAAACGCAGGCATTTAAACCTCTATTTATAATTTTTATTCAAATCAATTTTTTTAAATATATAAACATATATATCCACATTATACACGAAGAGATGGTTAGTAATTAAAGTTCTTATCACTAAAAAATAACAAAATGAGTAACATTTCCATATAAGCATCGCTAACTGCACGCGGGAAAGTTAACAGGATGCACTTTTTATGTGAGCTTACAGTGCATATTGTGGTAAATTTACAACATTTACAAAATTTACAACAAGAAGAGACGCGTTGCAATGACAATTCGTACCACTTACAAATAACAAAATAAATAATTTTCTGTATAGGAATTGCTCACTGAGCGCGGGAAAAGTCAACAGGACGGTCATTGATGCATGTTTTATGGGAGTTTTATTCAAAAGTGGAAAAATTATACGGAAGCTAGTCATACGTTCAGTCCGAGCTTTTAAAAAAATTCTAAATACATTTTAGCCACAACTCCTCTTCTTTGTCATTATTACTATTATAATAATTCGATAGAAAACCATAAAAAAGCTAAAATTAGCTTCATAGGGTAGCCACCAGGATGATTAAATTTCCAAGATTCAATATATGTATGACTTATGCTTGTGTTTGTACATTATTGTACTTATATTATTGATTTTGTCATGAAAAAGTGATATAATGAATCAAAAAATATTTTTTTATTTATATATTTTTTTTATTTTTTTTAGTATTATCATTATTATTATTATTATTATTATTATTATTATCATCATTATTATCATTATTATTATTATCATCATAAATATCATTATTGTCATTGTCATTATCATTATTATAAATACTCGTCTTTATAATAGTAATAATAATAATAATAATAATTGATAATAACTGATAATAATTGATAATAATTGATAATAATTGATAATAATTGATAATAATTGATAATAATTGATAATAATTGATGATAATTGATAATAATTGATAATAATTGATGATAATAATAATAATATTAATAGTTATTTTTATTAGCGTATAGATTTTGGTGGTAGTGGGGTGGCCCACCTCGCCGTTTAGCAATGTTATGAACTATTGAGCTTTGAATTACCATGTAGGTTTATTATCAAATATAAAATAATAGTTAATATCAAATCTGCAGTACCTATTATCACTGTCCATTGTTATAGAATACGATTATTATGTTTGACGTGGAGAAAAACTTGATTGAGCTGGTTAGCACAACCAAACTCAAATCCATAACATTTAAAGTGGCATGGTGGTTCACGTTGAGAAAAATAATTGCCAATTTTACAAATTTGACCTGGAGGTCAGGAGGCAACTCATTAGCGAAGATTCTGCTGATCGTGAAATAATCCTGTCCAAGAGATCGATGACGCCTTTCTCGTGAGAACAAAAATATTCGAGGCAATAAATAATTAATAAAAAAATATCATCATGTTGCAAGGTAGCGCCGCCGTAGTGTGAAAAGTCAATGGAATCAATTCACAATTTGCTGAATGACACCTCGATGAGGAAATACGATCTCAGGTGTAAATCGGACGTCTGTCATTCACAAAGCTACACTATTACTGTAGTAGCCTACTAACACTCATACAAATTGAACTGATGATAAACATTAAAAACACTAACACACAAACAAGTTTCGCAGAATCGATGATTCGTTGTAATACTCGTATCCTACTCTATTACGATCCATATAATGACCCCTAGCAACGATGACACTTCTCTATTTGCACATTCCTGAGAGCTGCTGGGAATCCGCTGAGATTCGGATTCGGATGAGATAAACAACCATCGCACAGCATCATAGAACACTGGTTCCGGTTTGGGAAATTCGCATCAAAATCATGCGAGAGGAAGTAATGTGACACATGAGGAAGTGATGACCCTAGGGTGTAATTTTAGCAGTAGTGTTGAAAGAAATTAGTTGAAGTTATTGGTTATTTGTGCATGATAATATTAATCAGGGTGACTAGCAAAGTAAACTACAAAAATTCCCTGACTTTCCCCTGATCTTTACTAAAATTTTCCCTGAAAATGCTGGGACGATTCACGATTTTGTACGGATTTTAAACCACCCCCTGGGGTCCAGGGGGGGACTCTGCCCTCTGGCTAGACGGTTAAGGCGAGTGAAGCGAGCCTGCCGGCTAATACCAAGGTATAGTCGGTATAAGGTATTAGCCGGCAGGTTCGCTTTGCTCGCCTTAACCGTCTAGCCAGGGGGCAGAGTCCCCCCTGGACTCCAGGGGGTGACTTAAAATTCGTACAAAATCGTGAATCGACCCAGCACTTTTGTTTGTTGATCATCTGTAGTCATGGATACGGGCACAGTTATTCAATTCACAACTCCATATTTTCTTATATCAAATTTTTTAAATTTTTACTTCGTGCCGTATTTTTGGAATTTTTCAAAATTTTTTCTTAGCATGCATTTAGAGCCCGAACGGGACATGTGCACCAAATTTCAACTTAATTAGCCATTTGGTTTTCGAGAAACGCTGATGAATGAGCCACGGAATGAGGGGTCTTTTATATAGATGAAAAAAAAGACCTTAGCGAATAATCAAAACAATTTTATGTTCGTTAGCCTACCTAGCTTATTTGTCTGGTTGTCCATCTAAAAACGCATTTCAAGTTCGATATTGGAACATTTCATGTAGGGGTTTCTATAATTAGTATAAATTATTATTAGATAAATAATTACACGAAGTATTCCCGATATTTTTTTATATTCCCTGGTTTTTCCACAATTTAAAAATTCCCTGACTTTTCCCGATTTTCCCGGTCCTCGGTAAATTGGTCATCCTTAAATATTGTCTGCTTTTAATTCCTGATTGATCAATTAAATTGAAAATAAAAAGAGGAGTAAAAAAACAATGAACACAAATTAAGTCGTGTGAGAAAAGAACTTCATCTATAACAAATTGCATAGCTGAAAATAATATCGCCGTAATTAAGCAACATTCAGCGTTGTCGAAACATGGATGGGTGACCGTTCTGAATCACTACCTGTCCTTGGAGCGTGGTTTAAACTCTGTTTTACTGCAGGCTGAAGTCGACATGTTGCGTTTGTTTGATGCAATGAATCAACAATCAGGCATCGAAGTGTAACAACAGACAAATCTCTTACAACAGATTTACACCTTGAATATAGTTACTAAGAAGTAACTATTATTTCAAATGAGATAATTGAAAAAATTGGCATTTTGTGACTGAATGTCATACGCTTGATAAATAACGATTCCAACTTAGATTAATTTGATGATCCGTGACGAACTGCAGCCTAAATAATTACTTTATTCACCAATGAGTGACATACAAATGATTTTATCATTCATAAGAACTAAATGACTGACCAGGCGCGAAGGGATGTATTTTCCCCCCGAAATTCTCAACCGACTTAAAAAAACTTCACTTGTGTCTTTCATGGGGGCGAAACCTTTTTAGATAATATACCTATAGACATTTTTCTCAGTTCACATACCCCCTAAAAATATTCTGGATTCGTCCTTACGACTAACATACACAATTGCGTAATTTTTTAATTTAATATATTGGGCCCACAGCATAGTGAACTATCTGTTCTGGATGTCAGTCATCACTCATCAGTGCAACAGTAACTAAATGATTTATTCATCATTGTGCTTACTTTATCAAGACAGCTCTGAAAATAAATTGAACGTTTAGTCCACAAAGTTTGCTCTTAATATTTCATTGATTGTATAGTTAGTATTTGTAATAGTTACTTAGTCCTGGTGAGGAGTACTAATCTTTGATTTGACTATTATATCGCAAAAATATTGCTCAACACCATCTTAATAATCACAATATTGAAAGAAGTATTAATATCCTCATAAGTAGTTAGTTAGTCCTGATGAAATGTACTGATCTTTAATTTGATTATTGTATTACAAAATATAACCTTCTTAATTGCAATATAAAAAAAAGCTTGAACTCATTAATATAGATTTCTTGTTTCATAACGAACTGCGTTGTTAATATTAACTTTTCAGGTGAATTTAACGACTTTCAGACAATTTTTAATTAAGAATAAGTAATATTTTACTCACTCTCAAGGCCAAACGTTTTCGAGTTATGGAAACTCATCTTCAACGCCTTGAAGTTTCGCCTCGAGTTTCCATAACTCGAAAACGTTTGGCCTAGAGAGTGAGTAAAATATGATTTATTCTTAATTAAAAGTTGACTGCAAGTCGTTAAATTCGCCTAAAAATTTAGTATTAATAGTCAAATAGTAAAACTATTTCAGTTTAACCTCAAGAACAGACAGTATCATAATTAGTATTGTTTTAGTATTAGAAGGATACAGTTTAGTTTTTGTATAATTTTCTGTAGCTCGCCGAAGTACGGCGAGCTCCTTCCTCAAGATATTTTGTATTTTAAGTATTCCTAATTATTTTCTATTTTTTAAATATTTTTTACAGCGTAGCTTATTTTGTATATTTTATTGAATTATGCATTATGTTCCCTGGAGGGAACATGTTCAAAGAATGCCATCAGAAAGAGTCCCATTTCAGATTCTTAACTACCACCCAATAGGAAGAAGAGATGTTGGTAGGCCTCGGAAAAGATGGCAATAAATTTTGTAGAAAATGAATTTTAATAATATAATTATTGTGAGAAATCTATAACGCTGTTGTGAGTCGGAACAGGCAAGAGCCTAAACCATGAATGCAAGAAGAAGAAGATTATGCATTGTAATAAATAAATAAATCACTAAACTTACTGAAACTTTACTATTTATCAACCCAGAGAGAATACTTCGAATGTCGGCCTTGAATCTGACAGCTTGCTATTTGTCCATGTTTATGTACTGCATGTGAGAATTTGAGTCCACAAAAACACAAAGAACAATAATGGAGAGTAGAAACGATAAAATGCTCTCGACAAACAATACGCTGAGGGAAAAATGACAATGTAGCTCATAAAATGTTAATAAAAAGCAGGCGCTTCACTGAGGGGTGTTCTGTCGTTGAGAGGATGACGTCACGTCAGATCAATAAGGGCGGTGAACCCGGTGGATTTCAAGGTCATAGCTGACCCAGGTGGGTTGAAACAGCTCAAACAGCCTGGCTAGGCTCACTAAACTCCCACAAAGCGTGGGATTCCGACAATTTCCCATTCTTCCATCATGAATGGAAACCAATTACCTAATGCAATCGGATGACCTTCGACTGAGAAAATGGTAGAATAGTCATTCGATTGGTTATTGCTTATTTGGCAAGGACCACACTATAAGAATAATTTGAAAGTATTTTTCAGTTGGAGAACATTCTAGTCAGGATAGTTCAAAATCTGTCGATAATTTAACATAATTCTTAGTTTTATTATATATCTTCCTGAAAAATATTTATTGTTTAATATTGTAAATCTACTAAGATAGTTTTCAATTTGCCACTGCTCAGTTTAACTACGTTCCCATTCCATTTCTGTTCCTCTCATCCAACCTGTCGTTCCTTTTCATTCCCCTCCCATACTATCATCTGTTACTGAATTCGATCAAGCCAGTCTACTCTCGAAACGACTCAAAGATGCATGCTTCTTGTTCCTTGTGCCATTGTTAATTGTTAACGGGTTGATTTTTCGATGCTCTTGCATCTCCTACATTTATCAATTCATTAAAAATGATAGACCAATCATTCCATTCAAAAATATTAATCAATTTATTCTAAATGAAAGATCAATCATTCCATTCGAAATAATATTCAAGTTGAGAAAGTGATACCGCAGCAGGTATCTGTTCAATCACATAGAGATAAGCTGCGTTCTCCTGGGCACTCTTTAAAAGGGTGACCTTAGATTGGCCAGCAAAAAAACACTGTTCTCTGCTGTAAAATCACTTCCCGGTGGTTCGGAACCCACCTAAAACTAGGACCAGCTCATCAATCACCATCATCCAACTCATTACCCGCGCACAGGTCTCAGACCTATGTGGGCTTCATCCTAAAAAAAAACTTCTCTTAAATCTGCAAGAATTGTTACTTTAAGAGGTGAAATCTGCAATAATTGTTACTTTAAGAGGTGAAATCTGCAAGAATTGTTACTTTAAGAGGGGATTTGCGAGTAATTCTGTACATACACCTCGAGGTTTCAATTTTATTTCGTAATCTCATCAGGCAATAATGAAGAGGAAACTTATTGTACTCCTTTTACATTTCCTTTCCTTTATTACAAGGGTTTATTCCGAAAGTCTGCTTTTTCAGCATGATTTCGTAAGTCCAGTGGGCAACAATGAAAATAAATTTGTTGATTTTATTTCAAATTTACAAGATTGATGAATGCGAAATCTTTAAAAAAAACTAGCTTTTATTCAAAACTGCTGAAAACATTTGAATGTGGCATTTTCTTATCATGAATAGCAAGTTTTCTACTTCATTTTTAATTCTATGGGAGAAAGCGTGATTAAGATATACATTAGCAACATAATGATCATCGTCATTCTTCGTTCAGCCTGGAAAATCTTCCAGAATTAGGAAGTGGAAGGGGAAAATCTTTTAAAAATGTCAACGAAATCCCACTTGTCACCCCCCCCCCCCCCTAAATTTCAACCGCTCTTTCATCAGTGTGAACACTTTACTAACTTCATCTCTGTTTTGTAAAAGAAACTTAGTTATTCCCTACATCCACATAACCATCAACAAGAAAAGCTTTTTGCGTGTTCCAGGAGTTATTTATGTCTTACTTTTTAGTGAACTACCAAATTAGCAATAAAATTTTGGAAATGTGTCTTTTAAACAGCAGCTGGAAACGAATAGAACTACCACTCGCAAACTCTCTCACCAGTTACAAATGATTATAAAAAGAAATAAGAACCAAAGGGAATGGAATTGGGAAGAGAAAGAAACTTTAAGAAGGTTATGAATAGAAGCAAGAAAAAAGAGGAAGAAATTGGGAAGAGACAAATATTGAAGTGAGAAAGGAGAGTGAAGCAGATTATGAAGAGAAGCAAGAACAAAAGAGAGAGAGAGAGAATAGAATAGAATGGCTGCCTTTATTTATTACCTGGGAGGGCGAAGTGAGAAAGGAGAGTGAAGCAGATTATGAAGAGAAGCAAGAACAAAAGAGAGAGAGAGTGAGAGAAAGGGAGAAAAATACTGAGGATAGAAAGAAGTGTGAAGAAAAAGCAATAAAAGAAGAAAAAGAAATTTGAATGGGACAAATACTGATGAGAGGGGGGAGAGAAGAATAGATTATGGAAAGAAGCATGAACCAAGAGAAAGAAATTGGAGAAAAGAAAGAGAAAGAAAAGACAAATACTGAACAGATAAAAGAAGAGAAAACAAGATATAAAGAGAAGAAAAAACCAAATATTGAGAAATTGGGAAGGAACAAGGATAGTATAACAGATTATGAAATAAGCAGAAAAAATACAAAGGAATTAGGAAGATAAATATTCTGAAGAGAGAAAGAAGGGGAAAAAAGGTTTTAAAGAGAAGCAAGATCAAAAGAAAGAGAAATTGGGAAGAGACTGAAGAAATAAAGGATAGCAGATAATGTAGAGCAGGGGTTCTCAATCTTTTTCAGGGACTGTACCCCTTAATGAGAAATTTAAATTTAGCGTACCCCCTTGTTACCGCGAGGAGATGTTGGGGGGGGGGGGGTGCGGTTAAATTAAAAAACCTTTTTACATCAAAAACACAATACATTTGGAAACATATTTGAAACCTATTAGAAAAAATTAATGAGAAGGATGAGCTAGTTTCTTAACATAGTTCCTTAATGCTAGGCTCAAGGTAAAACCTTGAATCGTCCCCAACATTAACCTTATCTGAACTTCTACGAAATAGTTATACAAACCTATTGCACTTGTTGGTTCCTAGTAACTCGACCACAAAGTATTCAATTTATTAGACTTCATTATTAAATAATAACATTGCGTGATTGCAAAACGGAAAAAATGGTTTAATTTTTCATTAACCTGCCTCGCGTACCCCCTGAAAATTTTCGAGTACCCCCAAAGGGTTTGAGAAACTCTGATGTAGAGAAAGAAAGAAATTTGGAAGAAAAAATAAAAGTGTGAGAGAAAGGAGGGTAAAGCATATCATGAAGGGAAGAAAGAACAAGAGAAAGAAATTCGGAAGAGAAAATAACACTGAAGAGAAAGGAGAGTACAGCAGGTGATAAAGAGGGCGAGTGGGTGAGTGGCGCGTTTTCCTCGACCGAGTGAGCCACTGATCTAGACAGACAGTAGCGCCACTGTGGCAGCTACATGTACATGTATATGTACAGCAAATATAGCTTTTTCGTTTTTTTGTAGGAGAGCGGGCTAGCTGCTTTTTTCGGCACCATTGTCTAACAGCAGCACAGTCTTCAAGGTGACGCCTCTGCTCACGAAATCGCCTAACAGGTCAATGACCCGTCTTCGTCCATAATGACATAACTGTACGCGGGGAAAAAGGGGAAGAGCCTCTCAGTTAGCTACTGCTCCATATCCGACGTTCAGTTTAATAAACAGGCTAAATATGACCCTCTTGCAGCTGTTGTTCCTTTGACAGAGCCTGGTGTGTGAACAGAAAGAGGAACTAATTTTGGTGGTCACCACAAACAAGGAGTTGTTCTTTGTATCAGACCCACCAGAAGATGAACAAAATAAATAAGAACATAAGATTGTTATCAACTTATCAACCCCACAAATACTCCTTACTGTGATGGGATGAAAGGGAGGGAGGTGTTTAATTGTTGATATACAGTAATTGGAAATTTCATTAATTAAATAGAATTTTACAGAGACGTTGCGAAATATTGGTTGAGAATTGAAAAAGAAATGGAATTTACAGAGAATCCAATCTTTGCTAAGATTATATTATCAACTTCTTGCATGCAAAATTACAATTTTCCGATACATTGATTAATGGTATATTGAACAAATATAGAGGGTGTCGTAATCTCGAGTATCGAAAAAACTATTGAGAAGCAAGTAGACGACACAATAATTTTCTTCATTGACCGTTACCCTAGGCTGCATCCACCATATTTGATCTACGGTCGAGACACTGATCCTAAAGTAAATTAAGTTCAAGCTGGTATACAACAAGAATTTAGCTGAATGATAATAATAATATCGTGTGACCTGGCTGGCTCAGGTCTGGTGTCAGAGTTATCAGGTCGCACCTGAATAAGTTCATAACGACTGTTTTTAGGCAGCCGGGACCGACAGCTTAACGTGTCCTCCGAAACACGGGAGTGGCCCGAGGTAAAATCTTTCGGTCAGAACTGGGATCGAACCCGGGGCCTTTGGGCTAGCAAACCAGCACTTAACCCATTCGGCTACGGCCACTCCAGCTGAATGATAATGATAAGATACTAATGAAAGATCAAGTATGTTGTATTTAAAATTAGTGCTGGGGTGAATCTTTGATTAAGGCGAATCTTCCATCATTGATCATTCAACAATCCATCATTGATACGAATGACTTGGGATTCCTTAGAAATAAGTGAAAATTGAAAAAAAATCATTTCTTTCAGAGGATGAAGCCCACATAGGTCTGAGTCCTGTCCGTGGGTAATGAATTGGATGATTGTGATTGATGAGTTGGACCTACAGTTTTAGGTGGGTTCCGAACCACCGGGAAGTGATTTTACAGCAGAGACAAGTGATTTTTTTTTGCTAGCCAATCTAATCGATCACCTTTACAAAGAGTGATCTTATTAAAAGCAGCTGAATTCCCAACTGGACTTATCCACAATCACACTCACAAAGCTTGAATTTTTATATAAAAACAAAGTTTTTTTAAATTGTCGTCGGGTGGGTTCCCGAAAATTCCAATTTTAATTCTTCTAAAATAAAACTTATCTTCCTATTATTTTAAAATGGAAATTGTGAAAGATTTTTCAAATTCATTAAAAAACTATTGTGAAAATCTAGTTAATAGAATCTGTTTAATCTAGCTAGAAAAACGAAGTTACACAGCCACAAAACATGCTTTTCAATTGCTTCCTTTTAATAGTTCTAAAACTTCCAATGCATATGTTCCGAAACGAATTTACGATCTTGCGCAGCCGGTTTAACGCATGCGCATAACGATCACCCAAACGTGACAGAGCAGACACGATCGGAAGATAAGAAGGAGATGGAGGATGAAAATGAGGAAAGAGATTTGTACAGACGAAGATTGGATGACCTAGAACAAGGGAGAGGAGAAGGGAGAAGGATTGGTGTGCTGCGTTAGTAGGCTGAACTGAGCTCGACCAGGCGTTCGCGACATCCAACAGACTCAGCCAGCTAGCACCACTGACACACTGACACACCGTCGAACAAACCTGACCAATGCGAATGTACCGCTCATCCTCATCACGATCTAGTGGTCATTCCATCCCAAAACCCATTAGGGTGCTTCGAGCTTGCACCGTGAAGTGGCGATAATAGTCTCCATCACAACAACAAACGCATACTGTAGAATTGTGTATGGAAGATTGAAGCAGTTTAGCAGAGTTAGCCGAGCGAAAATCAAGGTGTAGGATGTGGGTCGGACAACAAACTGAAAACTATCACAACGCTATTTTTTTTGTAGATTACGTCTTGGAAACTCCAGTTAAAGAGTATAAGACAAGTCAGATTAACAATTATACAATATTATACACTAGTTACCATAAATGCTATATCAATTAGTTGAGGTGAGACTTAATTTTGAAATGAAAGGAACTCTTGTACACTATAAAATGCTCCATCAACTAAATATTTTTTCATTTGTTTTTTAAATATTTCTATATTTTCAAGGCTTTAAAAACTGCGGTAGCTTGTTGTGGAGTTTCCTACCAATATAATTAGATTTTTGTTTGAATAAGCTACTACTGTGACTCTCCAAGTGATAATCTTCTCGGCTTCTTGTATTATAATCTTGTACGTCAAGATTTTGGTTAATATCACTCTTTTTTACTCATAAAGTAGCTTCATACACATATAAGCAGGGCACAGTTAGGAGACCAAGTCTTTTGAACAACGGGCTACATGAATCTTATCAAGAACTCTTTCCATACACCTAAACGCTTTCTTTTGGATTTCAACACCCTATCAAGGTTATGTTTTGATGAATTACCACATACTAAGATAGATACCTAATATGTGACAGTACGGCCTACATGAATCTAATCTATTTACTCTTTCCATACGCCTAGCTGCTTTTTTGGATCTTAAACACCCTATCAAGGTTTTGTTTCGATGAATTACCCCATACTAAGATAGCATTCCTAATGTGTGACAGTAAGAGCCAATGGTAAGCCATAAAAAGTAACTTTTTGTCATCCAATCTAGATAGCATTATACTAAGATAGCGTTCCTAATGTATCTATTCAATCAGATAGATAAGCTGCGTTCTCGTAGGTCCTGTTTGTAACGGTGACCGATTAGATTGGCCAGCAAAAAAGACACTGTTCTCTGCTAAAAATCACTTCCCGGTGGTTCGGAATCCACCTAAAACTGTAGGTCCAACTCATCAATCACCATCATCCAACTCATTACCCACGCACAGGTCTAAGACCTATGTGGGCTTCATCCTAAAAAAAAAAAATGTGTGACAGAGTCAATGGTAAGCCATAAAAAGTAACTTTTGTCATTCAATCTAGCGAGCTGTTGCAGGACAAAACATATTTTCTCAATGTATGGAAAGGCCCAGGTCAATCGTCTATCGAACAAAACTCCTAGAAATGCAATGTTTTCTTCCTGGTCTAGTTGATTATCGTTTACAAACACGTTTATAGCACTATCTTCATTTGATTCATGTTTGTTTTTGAATTGAAGGTATTGGCATTTTTTACTATTTATTGTTAATTTCAACTGATTTAGAATTGGACAATGGTTATGACGTAGTCTGCTGTCCAGCAGCTGATAGGGACTGCAGCCTGTATGTTAGAGCTGCAGCAGTGCAGCTACGTTATTTTATTTGTTTATTTTGTTTATTTAAGCACATTAGTTCGCAGTCCGGCCCACCCAAGGACGGTCCAAAGGGAGGAGTCATGGGGATAAAACTCAGAGCTGGGATCGTTCCTGATATCCCACCTCCTATAGGCTATTCTGAACACCTTGCGTGAAAACCACCATTCCAAGTGTTCGACTTTTCGATGATGGTTAACGTCGAGTATCGAATATTATCAATAAAAAGGATATATCCTCCGCCCCCACCCAGAAAATTCATTTTTAAACAAAACAGAAAAGGCTATATTTGTGTTTCATTATGCTTGAGATCCTGGCTGGCGATTATGAAATCAAGCCGAGCATGTGCATGTTATGTTCTTCTTTATTTATATATTAAAAAAATACAGATCTAAGTTAAAGCATTTTCTATTCAATTAAAATCATGTTAAAATGATAATAAGATAAAAATGTAATAATAATAGTTTGTGCCTAATTTTAGTAAAAAAAAAAATGTCTATGACTCATCAAGTTGAGTCTAGTTTGATTGATTGTCTAGTTTGATTAAATGTTTGGTTTTGTTCAGGGTTGTTAATTTTTTTTCCAACGTAAAGTACTGTATTGTAAACGTTGAGTATGAATTTATTTTAGCTGGTAACTCCCATAAAGAAATCTCTCGGTAGTACCTAATTTCTTAGAATATCTCATTTATTTTGTGTAAGTTTAAAATTTAGTATTTATATTCAATGTTATTGTAAATGAAATTCTGAGAAATAAATTATTATTATTATTATTTTTTTAACTTGAGAATCCAAAACTTGTAATACATGATAGCTCAAAACTTTAGCATTCATAAAAGGCTTTAACACAACCATCATATAGTATATAGACTATAAGAAGTCTAGTAGAGCTTTAGTAGAGCTTAGTAGAGCTTAGAGCTTATAGTAGAGCTTTACTTGTTCATTAATAACAACAAACATTAGATTCCAATTAATATTCATTGAATAAAGTAAAGGTGGAGCAGGTTGTTTGGTTATATCTCCATTTTTTTGTTATTGTGCGGGTGTGATGTGTGTGAGAGTGAGAGAGAGCGAGAGCAAGGAGTGAGAGCGATTTATCAATAACAACAAACATTAGCTACCAATTAATATTCATTCAATAACTTAAAGGTGGGGCAGGTTGTTTGGTACTTGGTTTGTCTCCATGTTGATATTGTGCGGGTGTGATGTGTGTGAGGACGATGGTAGAACAGAGAGAGGTTGAGAGAGATAGAAACATAAAGAGAGAGAGGGAGTGAGCGAGAGAGAATGAATGAGTGAGCGAGAGAGAATGAATGAGTGAGCGTTAAAGAGTGAGAGAGAAAATGTGGGAGGGAACGAATGAGAGGAACAAAAAGAGAGAAAAAGAGGGTAAATGAGAGAGGCAGTAGAATATCTGTGTCAAGCTGGCTCGGGCAACGGACAGAGCATTGACCCAGTGCTTGGTTTGAAGCAGCAGCGGCGGTATGAAGGAGCAAGGGGCATGGGGGCAAAGCGGGCTTAGCCAAAACAATTGAATTTCCTCTGCAACTGGCGCGCGCGTTGCGTTGCGTCGCGTTGCTTGTCGTATCTTTCAGTTGTTTCGGCTTTCGGGCGAGCGCCGTGTCCACAATGAACGCATACACAAGGCCAATGAACTCGCATCCCGTCGCCAAGTTTCTTCATTCTTCCTTTATTAACGCACATACGTGAGACGATAGGGCATCAAAGTTCAAGAAAACAATTATTAAAACAGGAGTAATAGAAATTCAAGAAAAATAAAAAATAAAATTTACGTCAGTTGTATTGATGATATATGTGAGTACTATCTAAAATAGAAAGTACAATGAGTTTCCTTCGAATGTATTGGGAAAAATGGAGAAAGCAATAATTTTTACATCAAGTTTCCAGAAAAGTAATTCAAGTACATCAGGGTCGAATATTGAATAAGATAGCATTAATTCCCTTTCGAACAGTAAATCAACTACTACATTTTACCGTTCAGGACACATAAATATCACTTCAATCTGAAGTGAACCTCCAGATTAAAAAACACCTCCAAACTAGCCTACAAATAGTAAGAACATATAAGGACAATTTTATAATAGGGTATATAAATTTTTTGGTGAGATGAGAAGACCTCCAGAAAGTTTTGTTTTAACATGGTGTTTTATAAAAATTATAGATATTAATCACCTCTAAAACAACCTATAGATAGTTAGTAAAAATAATATTGTGAGAATTTTATAATAATTTAGTACTGTAAACATGTTTTAATACGGCATGTGGGCATTCGGAACTTAAAGCACGCCAGATTACAGGAAGAATGTAAAAAAGATTATGATAAAACAAATTTAATGCAGCTACTGTACAGTAATTACTACTACTTTTTTCATTTCCATATCCTATGATTTTTGTGCTTTATTGATATGGTTGTTAATGGTACTATGCGAACTTTATATTTGAGTAATTTGAGTGATAGAGGTTTTATAGCCTTATCTCAGCCTAATGAGGAGTTTTTTCTTTCCATTCCATATCAGAAATGAGTTTTTAACCTTCAAAAATCGGGTAGTAGAATGTTTGTTATGATATTATTATATTTCTCTTACATTCGGTATCAGACAAGATTAAAAGACGACCGAAATTCGAATATTAAACGATACACGTAAGTTACTTCACAATGGGGCAGGTCAAACCTGAAGCAGCCATAATAACTACAGCCATAAAACTCACAGACAATGAACCAGTTTGGTAAACCCTGGTTTCATCCTGTGCTCAATAGTCTGTTAACAAAGAGTCTGTCATCTCATTGCTACAGCTGCAGGTCGTGGACTCGTAGTAATCTATTGCACAAATTAACAACTGGCACACAAGGGGAGCAGGAGCAAACACTTCCTCCGGACCTGACCCTACATTTTGGGGTGTGAATCATGTTGCGAAATTTTCGCTCAGAATACGGGTTCTTTTGACAGTAGGTCAGACCTGGACATTAAAGCCCGGATGGCAGATGTTTCTGGATTGTAACACTGCTGATATGCAGACAGTAAGAGGTAATCTACACTGATCGTAACGGTTTTTCATTCGCCATTAAAAGGAACCGTAAGTTTTGAATACATTGTAGCAATGGGGTGTCACAGAATAATACATTGTCATAGGACAGTGACAAGGTCCATTATAACATACAGAGTGAGTCACAATGTCCACATACAACAGAATATGCATTGGATGAGGATGTGCAATATCAGTAGAAGAACGATGACATGCTCAATATTGAAATAATGATAATTTTGTATTGCTCAACGACGAAAAACGAAACCCTTACCAAGACCAATCACCCTAAGCAAGTTTATCTACTGTTACGTAATCTTCACCAAATTTTTCGAAACTTAATTCTATTTACTAAAGCATTAGACCTAGTGCTAAATTCTGATGATATTATTATTGATTTTGAACGTTTTTCAAAAATATATAAAAATTGAACAATATTGACTTTTTGTTAAATAATTATGTCCAGTTCTACTAAATAACAATAATAATAATGATAATAATAATAATAATAATATTAATATAATTATAAAATATTTTAATATTGACAGATATGAGGAAAAGACGCCTTAAATTTCATGGCTTCCAGACAATAGACTAACAAAAAGAATTGTAAACTATGTAGCATCAATGGAGGAGAATGGATACGAAATGTTAAAAAATACCTAGTACTGGCAAAAATAACCAACAAAGAAATTTACAATAGAAAAAACTTCAGAATAAAACTTTATAAATGAGAAGTTATACCAGAGAAAAAAACTCCAAGAGTTGGAACAAAATGGAGTGAAGAGAGAAAAGCTGAATTCGCACAAAAATGAAAAGCTGGTGGACAAACAAGAAGAACAAGTCCAAAAAATGAACCATCTTCACTCAGCGTCTTCCAATTTGGGAGTTTTACGTGTAATAATAAAATAATAACAATAATAATAAGCGTGTGGATTTTATTAGTGGGTAGTTCCTCCTCGCCGTTTGAGCCATGTTACGGAGAACATGGTCGACCATGTTTAATTTTAGGTGGGCTCCGAACCACCGGGTCATTGATAATAATGCTTATAACATCAAATCATTGAAACACGGTCACCCATCCAAGCGCAGTCTTGAGCTTCTTACTGAACATCACGATTGCCTAAACACCACGCTCACCGCGTGACCAATTACCGCCCTTGCAGATCTATTATGACTGCATACTTGTGATACAACAGATAAGAGTTATCATATAGTTTTAATAGCGTTTTTCTATTATAGAAAAAATAAAATAAAAATTTCGAGAATTTTTCAAAATAGAAAATATTGTTTGATTTGGAAACGAAAATAAATATACAAAATATCTCAAAGTTTTTATACATCATGTATAAATGTATATGAATGCAAACTCCATTTTTTATTGGCATATTCGTAAAAAACAATTTAAAACGAATAGTAGGCATTATTATTTTGGGGTTTAATTAAATTTTGGACATTTAATTTTTTTTTAATGTTGAATTAAACTGAACTGAAGCTACGGAGAGCTGAAGTGTGTGTGTTGTAAAGAAAAGATCAAAAAGTAAAACTCCGCGAACCAGTTCAGGAAAGAAGAAAACCTATCCTTTACAAGGAGAAAAAGCAACTTCTTTATAGGAAAAAACTTTATAGAGGCCTGAATAGGAAATAAAGTTGTAACTGTATTGACTTTTTGTTAAATACTTATATTCCGGTTTATCAACTTGTGCAGGGCTGTAACATAGTTTTTAGAGTGTTTTTCTAGTATAGAAAAATTTATAAGAATTTTCTTAAATTGAAAACGCTGTCAACTTGAATGATAACAAAAATAAATAGAAAACGCTGTTCAACATGGATAATAACTAAAATAAATATTCGAATAAATGCTGTATAATTCATGAATATGGATGTAAACTATATATTGCGCTTTAATCTCAGTAAAACACAATTTAAAACAAATGCTAGTCATTATTATTTTGAGGTTCAATTCTATTCATAGCTGAGAAGAGCTATAATGCTTCTACTGTAAAGAAAAGATCAGGAAGAAATTCGCCGAACCACTACACAAGCAGAAGAAAACACTTTCTTTACAGGAAGAAAAACTTTGGAGGCCTAAATAGAAATAAAGTTCGTGAAATTCCACAAACGTGTTCTACTTTGCGACCAAGCAAAGTTTGATGCGAGTGCCAGGTAAATATTTCCCGTCAGCACAACTTCATTGATGTTGTGCCTAGTTTCGCTAGGTTTAGGCCTATCCTAAGCCGCTCTTTATTAGCGTTTTTGTGGAGTTGAAGATAGCAGTTGTCAGAGCAATTACCATCATTCAACTTTCTGATCTATTTTTGCGCATGCACTCTTTGAAAGGAATAAATACATATATACGAGATCCACTTTGTTGTAGTTCTATAGTAGAACATGTTAACGGAAGCAGCGAAATTTTCAACCAGGCGCAACTTGGTAACTGTTGAGCCATACGCGTTCACTATTGACTGAGAATCGCTAAAATTCGAGCATCCTATTCTGCTTCACACGCACGGTTGGATAATTGTTATAAAGCGAAACTCGTCAATTTGCATTAAAGATGGTTCAGCGACACTGTTTCGTCAAAATCATTAATGAATCCAATTGATCTATTCAAGTAAGGTTTATACGAACAATATTAATGGATAATGTAGAACTTATCTAGCAGAAAGGTGATAAGAATAGAGTCACACGAAAAATGAACAACTGATTTGATATTTTATATATTCATGTCACTAGTAGAAATTTCACAAAGGACATCTTACCACAACCAAATTCCTATTAAGAAAGCTTTTTTTGAAGGGTGAACCCCAAATAGGTCTGGAGCCTGTGCGTGGGTAATGAGATTGATGATAGTGATTGATTGAGAGAAGTGATAGCCGTGAGCCGTAGCAGGTATCTATTCAATCAGATAGAGATAAGCTGCGTTCTCCTGGGTCCACTTTGTAACGGTGACCGATTAGATTGGCCAGCAAAAAATACACTGTTCTCTGCTGTAAAATCACTTCCCGGTGGTTCGGAACCCACTAAAAACTGTAGGTCCAACTCATCAATCACCATCATCCAACTCATTACTAACGCACAGGTCTCAGACCTATGTGGGCTTCATCCTCAAAAAAAACTTCTATTAAATCTGCAAAAATTGTTACTTTAAGAGGTGAAATCTGTAAGAATTGTTATAAGAGGTGATTTGCGAATAATTCTGTACATACACCTCGAGGTTTCAATTTGATTTCGTAATCTCATCAGGCAATAATGAACAGGAAACTTAGTTTTTCGTCCAATTCATTACCCAGGTCTCAGACCTATGTGGGCATCATCCTCAAAAAAAGAAAAAAATGGCAGTAGTAGAAATTTGAGAAAGGACATCTTACCGCAACCAAGTTACTAACTAGAAAGCTTTTTTTCGGAGGGCAGACCCAAATATATCTGGAACCTGTGCGTGGGTAATAAGTTTGTTGATAATGATTGCTACATTTTAAGGTGGGTTCCGAACGACGGTGAGATGATTTTACAGCTGAAAACAGTCTTTTTTGCTGGCCAATCCAATCGGTCATCTTTACAAAGGGGGCCCACGTGTTCGTAGCGCATTAGAAGTTTTTTATTGATGTTGACAAGGACAAACCATCAGCTTTATTCAATTTTACTATCAAGAATTTTGACGACCCTCTGGAAGGCATTCACCCCGCTGATCAATGAAAGTGCTTGAACAATTAAATTGTTGTTCATTGGTGTTAAATTCCTCCAACAAAAAAATAGACGAACAGATCTTGAAATTGAGAAAACCGTTCTTAAAGCAAACCCATCTGAATATGACATCCCAAGTTATGAAGAGTGACTCCATTATTGACAAGGACAGAGGTTTCAATGGCGAGACTGGCATGAAGATTAGTCCTGTTGCGGGTCCATGTCAAGTTTAACCCATTCACTTCCCCACTAGAAGAAGCGTTGAGTGCCCGTCATCAAATAATAACTATAATTGAACATCATCACTCAATTCTCAACATCAGATTGGCTGCAACTTTGTGTATGGCAAACAAAAACGTTCTGGAGACTGAGTTCACTATATCATCATCATTTATTCAAAGATGCTGTGATTTTAAGACTGGTAATTTGATGTAAGTTTTCACAAATTGTTGAATCTATGATGGAAGGTCATATAGGGGAACAAAACAAGGGAAATAAGTGAGTGTAAATAGGATAACAAAAGACAAACTACGGAAATAACAATACTGTTCCGCTATGAAGACTATTTTTAAAATAAATAACTTTGAAATTCCTTTCAATGCAGCAATTTTAAAATTTTATCGGTATCGTCTTCAAAATTACTCACGGTTGACCATTACCATAATGAAGAGAATATTTTTTTTATTTAAAGGATGAAGCCCAGATAGGTCTAAGACCTGTGCGTGGATAATGAGTTGAATCTACAGTTGGGTTCCGAACCACCGGGAAGTGATTTTACAGCAGAGAAATGAGGCCGATCTGATCGGTGACCCTTACAGAGAGTGCCCAGGAGAGCGTTGCTTATCTAATATGATTGAACAGATACCTGCTACGGTTCACGGCTACCACTTCCCTGTTGTGAAAAATCGAATTGGAAAAATATTAAAAACCAATGAGTTTTCCAAAAAAATTAATATTATTTCTGTAATAAAAGGTATTAACTTGTGATAAAAGTGATAACGTTTTGGAAGCCATTTTTTTTTAATTTTTTTTTTTAATTTTGGGCTTCTCAAATATACATTAATCAGCCTATAAAGTTTTAGGTAATCTCCTCTATTATCACTGGAAACAACAATTATTTATTTAATATCTATGTACATCATCACATTGCAGTAAAATGAAGAGGAAACAACAGGCTTTACAGCCCAAAACTGTTTCCTCTTCTAAATTTCAATACAGAAATGTCCAAATAAAGTCACCGTTTCACTATTAATTTACACTAGAGAAAAATGACCATTTTTTTAAATTGTACAAGAAAGACAATAAAAACAAATTACCAAACAAACAATACGAAAGTATACTACTAGAGAATTTTGAATTATTTTATAAAAAATTTCGACCCAAATATTTAACACTCACAATTCCACACAACAGCTTTGACAAAATAATTCTTAATTCTTAGACACAAGCCCGTAGCTTGGTGTCTTGGGGCCCCGGAGGAGGAATATATAAGGGGGTCTGCTCTATGACGTTTTGTAAGTGGGGGCTCTTTGGGGTCGCCTTGGCAGGGAGCCCCGGGGCAATGCCTTGCTTTGGCCCTGCTTTAACATCATTGCAACAGTATTTCCAGGTGAAATTTCCTTCAATCCCACATCTCATAGTACACAGAGTAGGCCTTGATTATTTTTCTATTTGAAATCGAAAAGCTGACTCAACAATCCATCTATTATATCAGTAGGCTAACTAAATTGATTTCAGATGTGAGGCTCCCTCAACAGCTATCCAAATCCTGACTCCACACGTGATGAATGGACCACGTAGAGCGGGGTGATAAACAGTCATGCTTAACATAATAAAACTGACGATGTTGAAAAAGTACCGTTGAGATTTTGTTACAGCAATTAGATCTGGTTCCAGAGTGGCCACGTGGTCAGGGGCATTGAACCGAAAATGGTACTTATGTGAATTGGGAGCGGCTTCAATGGTCTCCGATATGTTGTTGAAGGTGGTGTTGGTGGGGGGGGGGGGGAACAGCAAATTGGGAGTAGAAGAGGAGAGACTAGGCCGAAACCAATATTCGGCAATGATCCCAGTGGTTTACAGTTACAAGGCGAATGTATAGCGAGCTCATTTAATCTATAAATCTTAAGCAAGCTCCAAGAAGATGAGATTCAACTGGCTGGATTTAAGTTAATAAACAATCTTGCGCATGCAAATATTAAGACAATAAATTCAACGAGCCAGCCATCCGCTTGATAAACAGCTCAGTTCATTGATCCCAAAACAAAACTCTTTTTCTCACTCTCTTTCCTTCACACACATTCACTCTCTCACTCTCTCTTATATTAATTTTCTCTCCGCAGTGACTTTAATTGTTATTTATTCAATCAGTTTCCTGGCATCAAGTTTTCCAATGATAGGTTGGGATCAAAACCACATGCTTCTTTCCAAAATGAGATCTGTCAATAAACAATGTCTAAAACATCACTTGGATTTTGAGGGGAAAAAACTCTGGAGAGGATGACGATTTACATTATACAGAAATTTTGAACTAATAGGAAGTGGAGTTCATGATGAAAAAGATAATTGTCAGTTTATTCAGTATAGAAATTTAGTTTGAAAACTATGTAGGTATGACTTGATTAATTATTAATATGTAACTATTGCCTGTCAGGTCATGTCATCTGAAATTGTAATGATGTCTGATATTATTGAAAATTAAAATTAAATTTTAATACATTAAATAATTCAATGTAATTATTACAGTAATTATGGTTAATTATCTCATTTACACTAGATAGGCTTCACATGGAAAGTTTCTGATACTTTTTGTTTTGATCAACAGATTTGTTTCTACTTTTTTGCAGATTTTATGTCTAGGGACCTCACTAGTCACTTTATGCACAGATAATAATGTTATCTTAATTTCATGAGAAGATTATCGCCATTTGTACATTCAATAAATAAAAGCGAAGATAAGTAACATTAATTGATCCCAAAATATTAAGTAATACCCACTGTTTTGGAAATGCCTGTTCAAAAAATATCTGTTCAATCAGAGATAAGCAACGAAACTCCTGGGCCATCTTTGTGGCTGAACGATTGGATTGTCCAGCAAAAAAAGACTCGGCTCTCTGCTGTAAAATAATTTCCTGTGGTTCGGAACCCACCTCCAACTCATCAATCACCATTATCTAATTCATTACCCACGCACAGGTCTCAGACCTATGTGGGCTTCATCCTCCGAAAAAAGAATGGAAAAAGTTTTACGAACCAAAAGTCTCTAACGCAATATTACTGACTCTAGCACAGCCATGGGGAATCCAGGAAAGAAATTCATTAAAAAATTCTGGTTAAGGGAATATAATAACACTTATTTTAATTCAATATCAACAATAGTAACCATTTTCAAAAGGGTCAATAAATAGCCCCAATATTCAATTAACATTCAATTTGAAAAAACTTATCACATCATCAGTGTTCCTTCCAAAGTTCTCAAACAACTCTCCTATGAAACACTAGACTACATATTTTTTATAAAAATGAAAATTATTTTTCCGTCTTAAAATCATGATTTAGTGCACCACTATAGGGAGATGTACTACTTTTTTATAAAAATGTAAATTATTTTTCCCTCTTTAAAACCATGATTCAGTTTACCACTATAGGGAGATGTACCACTTTACTGTAAGATGATTAGGCACTAGCTAGCAAATACACCGGGAAAAAGTTACATTTGCAAACGTTCTCGTATCCTTGTAAGGTGATAGGGCTGATGGGGTAGGTAGGTAGAAAACTATGGGAAGCAATTAATCGGACACCTGTTTCATTGGCTTTGACAGTAGAGGAGAGAAGATAGGAAGAGTAAAAGCCTCATCTCTCAATCACTCTCTCACTCTCTCTTCGTTCAACTATTATACTATTGGCTATATCACATACTGGCCTAGGCAAAGGTAGGCTGACATCCGGCTAATGATATTCCCAGGCGAGAGCTGACCCCATCGGCAAACGGAAATCGTGCCACCTATCTGATACAATAATTTGTGACTGCTCTGATACCGATCACTGTCTTTGACTCTGGTGGGAAAATCTTACTCAACCTGTAAACCATGGTATCGAATGGCACAATTACTGAAGCAGGTGACATCCTCTCTTCGCCTTGGGTTGTGGATGAATTTCAATGTCCAGGGTTAATGACTGAGGGCCGTATTTATAAACGTTCCTTCAGTGTCTCTTGACTCAAGGGACTCTTGACTCGAGTGACTCTTGACTCGAGTGACTCTTGACTCGAGTGACTCTTGACTCGAGTGACTCTTGACTCGAGTGATTCTTGACTCGAGAGACTCTAGTGACTCTTGACTCGAGGGACTCTTGACTCGAGGGAATCTTGAAATGCCTCTATTCTATATGCCTTCCAAGAGTCCCTCGAGTCAAGAGGCAGTTCATAAGTACGGCCCTAAGATGCTTGGGTGCGTTGCCCGCATGATTCTAGATTGTATATGAGAGGTTATTTTGTGAAAAAGTATGTAATCGATAAATAAATATCGAAAAGTACTCGATCGATGAAGGGGTGTCCGGTCTCACAAGATGCCAAATTATCTTAACATAACTGTAAAACTTCAATTTCTGCATGGAGGGTTCTGGAGATGTGGAACGTCATTGAAAATGTGCCAAATTAGTAGTTGAATTTTGAAAATTTCAGCAAAGGGGGCTTTAGTGATTAGGTTCAGCATTAAAATATTCAGATACTTAATAGGTTTTCCATAGCAACAAGATAGTATTTTTAGGCTCAAAAGTTCTTATCAAAATTTAATATTATAAATTATTTTTAAAGGTTTTTAGTGCTTCGTTAGAAGTAAAATTTTAAATTAATAGTTAAATAATTTTAAACTAATTAATAAATTAAATTTTAATGTTTCAGTGAAAAATAATTATTTTACTATTTTTAGAGTGAAGTTTTTTAGGAAATCTAAATTTTGAGTCTGTGTTAAACTCAATGTTTGGACAATGTAACAATTCAAAATTTGTGAAGAGAGCAGTTTTGGACTTGAGTCTGTTACGCCTTCACATTTGTTGTAATTTTGTCACGATAAATAAATAAATAAAATAGTGCCCAATTTTAAAAAAAGACCAATTTTGAATCTCAATGACAAAGAATAGCAAAAATATTAACATAATGATTGGCAAATGACATAATAACCGAAACTATGTTACAAAATAATTGTGTATTATCAAGTTATTATCGTCAAAATATGATATTTTCACCATTTTTAAAACTCTTCGTTCAGAGCTAAATTATAAAAAGACTGATGTGAAGATCCTTCTAACTAATAAAGTTTATTTTTCAAGTGAAAATCACGATTTTTTTCATTGTGAAGACAACCGTAGAATATTATAGTTATAAAACTAGTTCAACTCCTTTGTGCATCCTGGAACCTGCATAACTCTCTGAATGAGCTGAGAAATACGGCGGTCAGACAAATAATCGTGGCTCTCCTCACATTAGAAGACACTATCAAATTCCATTTTGAATAGGATTTGTTGCCATACGATAAATTAAAAAATAATTTATAAAACTAGTTCAACTCATTTGTGCATCCTGGAACCTGCATAACTCTCTGAATGAGCTAAGAAATACGGCGGTCAGACGAATAATCGTGGCTCTCCTCACCTTAGAAGACACTATCAAATTCCATTTTGAATAGGATTTGTTGCCATACGATAAATTAATAAACAATTGATGTAGTTAATAGGTTAATTGGTTTTACGATTAGCTACTCCATTGAAATAATGTCCAATTGATAAAAAGTAGACGAATGTTGAAGAATATTAGCGTGAAACGTATTTTACGATGTCTGCTGATATTCTTAACAGCATTCAAAAATATATATTTCTCCATAACCTTGTTTCACACCTAGTAACGATGACTCACCACACTATGAGCTTCAACCTCTCTGATTCTAAACCTAAAAAGCCTCAGCAGAATACATTTTCTTCTTCAATTTTCAGCCATATTATTGATATAATTTATTATTTTTATAGTCAACATTCATCTGAATGAAAAACTTATTAGATTGATGCAATTGAATTATTCAGTATCCTATTCAATTCAGTTTGGTTTTACCTTTGATTTTTATTACTTTAAAGAAGTCTGCAGTTGAGACGTCTGTAAATAAATCTACACCATTTAGCAAAGTTTTTAAACTCTCCTAGTCTCAATTAAACTATGTTATGTTATGTTTCTGAAGGGACGGATTCAAAGATCCAAAGATTCAAAGATCCTCACGCGTCAACTGAAGCTTATTGTGTGTCAATTAAACTATAATACAATACAATTTCACATAAATCAACAAAGAAAGTTCAATGATCTCGAGTACCGTTAGATGCTTAGAATAATTCAAGCATAATCGCACAGTGAATCTAACATTCGTCACATATGACCAATGAATTATAGATTGCACAGTTCTTAAAAGAGTATTTAGGCTTCAAAAGTGGTTATGGAACAACGGACTATTAATAATAACAGTTTGACGGGGCATTTAATTATAAATAAACAATATTAAAGTGGTTGACTTATCGGAATGACTCATGCAACAGCACATGAAAATTTAATGGCACTTCCTAGTAACTCCTATCATTTGTCATCGGCACACATGGCACTTCAGATCGTTTGTTTTTACATGGCTCATCTGTATTCAGCATATAAACTGGAAATTCAAATTACATTATTTCAAATTCTAGTATCAGAATCGATTTCTGCCACATCATTTATCACAATAACAGTGTATTTCAATGTACGTAACATGCAACACATAATACGGTTAAAATAAAATTGTTACTTTGGTGGAAAAAATTATGAGTGGTTTGAGAACTGCAATTGATGTTGATGAATCACTTTGCAGAATTTTAATCAGGGAAGTCGTATGTAGATTAAAAGACGACGAAACGTTGAAGAGCACTCATAATTCAATCCCAGTTTACGACAATCTTTGATAGGAGTCTTTTTCATGGAAAATTTTCAATCACTTCTACCTTTCACCTCTGAATTTGAATTCGGTAAAGCGGTAAATTATGTTTTTTCTGCTCGTTCAGATTTTCTCATTGCTCAATTTGTTTCTCCTCTCATTTTCATTGTATTCATTTGTTATTGGTGATATAAATAGCATTGAATTTCTAGTAGGTCTTTTCAAGTTCCACTTGGTTACTACTACACTGAACGGTAGTATTGATTTCTACATGAAATACTGTCATCAAGTAGATTATCAATTTAAGATTTTTCAACTGATTGATTATAA
Source organism: Conomelus anceps (assembly GCA_948455865.1). NCBI lineage: Eukaryota > Metazoa > Arthropoda > Insecta > Hemiptera > Delphacidae > Conomelus > Conomelus anceps. The sequence goes on along the minus strand of OX418217.1, from coordinate 12,005,058 downwards.
AACAAAAATGATTGAACAATCGGTATTAGTTTTGTTATGCAAAATCTATTTTTCTTTGATTACGAAGCCAACACAAACTATATTATTCTCTTGAAACTTGCACAGATGAAGGAATTACAAAACTTAATTTTTGTGGAATGAGTAGATAATCGGGGAAAAATTGCTACTCACGCAATTATCAATCATTGTAGGCCTACTTTCAACTTATAAGTGCTATTATTCTATATTTATATTTTCAACATATATGTCCTATTTTATCAAAAGTTTGGTGGTAGAGCTTTTTGAGAGACAAAAAGTTTATTTCGTGATTTCTGACGATTGGTAAAAAAGGAAACTTGTTCAATTTTTTATATTAAATGAGTGCTCTGCTAGGTGCTCGTTCTGAGTCCACTTTCCTGATAGGTAAGGTGAAGCCATGAACTCTTGTTCCCTTTCTTATTATCGATGTAAAAAATTTTAACACTATATTTAATTCGTCCTCAATAGAATCCGGATCTGTGATCAATTACTTGATAAAATCTAGCTCTCATTTTCTCGGGTTTAGTAGCATTATGTTGTCATAAAAAATATGCACTTTGTAAATGTCGTGCATTAAACTCTGACTGGTAATAAAATTGATATCCAAGGAGTCTAATTACTTAGTAGTTGGTTATATCGGTTACGTATTTATGTTGAGTTGGCGACATAAGAGGAATACCACATGAGGAGATAGGTAGGCCTAGTATAGCAGAGCCTCATTCCATTCGCATAACATACGAGAACGCTGTGCAGGCCTACAGCAGTGAAAGACCAATGAACTTCCACTGAAAACAAACGATGCGATCTATGAAGGATCAATAAACTCGGCGTTGTATTTGAAAGATGGAATGCAGATACAACTGAATGTACTCTAATTAAGCCAATGGAATTAAACTCTCCCAGCGAGTTTGTCATACTAAGCTCTCAAAACATTCCACGAGATAAGAATAGCTATTGTACTCCCTGACAAAGAGAGCAGTCAATAAACACGATGAGCAAGATTATAGCACTGGAGGATCCCTTCTTGATAACATAAAGGTCAGGATGTACTTCAAAGATCAACAACTTCCTATAACCATTCCAATGTCCTAAACTAAAACAAATTTAGGGAAGTGATAGCCGCGAGCCGTAGCAGGTATCTGTTCAATCAGATAGAGATAAGCTGCGTTCTCGTTGGTCCTGTTTGTAACAGTGACCGATTAGATTGGCCAGCAAGAGAGACATGTTCTCTGCTGTAAAATCACTTCCCGGTGGTTCGGAACCCACCTAAACCTGTAGGTCCAACTCATCAATCACCAAATGCAACTCATTACCCACCTAAATATGTAGGCCCAACTCATCAATCACCATAATGCAACTCATTACCCACCTAAAACAGGTCTCTTCATCCTCAAAAAAAAATTTGACTAGAGAAGAGGACATGTCGATTATTTTCCACAATAATAATGGATATTACTCATTTCCTGAGTTTCTGTCGTTATCTACAATTATTTATTAACAAATTAGAAACTCAAACTAATTTCAGGAAAATTGTGATGATGAATCAGTATTGTAGCAATTTTTTAATTACTGACTTAAATGTTTTCGGCACATGATGAATCACGTAGAATGGAAAAAGAAGAAGGGACAAACTATACTGATTCATGCCTTCCCCTAGGATAGTGACAACGCACGGTATATCCTGAGAAAAAATAGTTTAGATAGAAGATTCAAGAAAATTAGTATGCTTCCTATAAGAATGTATTCCTGATAGAAAATCAAGAAATAAGAAATCATTTTCGAGAAAATCAACAAATAATAAATAATTTTTGAGAAAAAAATATTCGAGAATGTGTTACATCGAAACAAATTTCTGGTTGAAAATCGTGAAGGAAACATAACTCTAATCACAAACAGCACAAAGGTAGGATAACATTTCATATTTTATTTCTAAGACCCATTATTTAAAATCATTAAAAATCAAGCAAGAAAAATGTATGCGTTTCAGAACACCTGAGGGTTTTTTAGATCTGAGACTTGTGTGTGGGTAATGAGTTGGATAATAGTGATTGATACAGTTTAAGGTGGGTTCCGAATGACCGGGAATTGATTATACAGCTGAGAACAGAGTTTTTTTGCTGGCCAATCCAATCGGTGATCGTTACAAAGAGGGCCCACGAGTTCGATTTAAGAGTTGGACCTACAATTTTAGGTCAATTTCGAATCTCCTAAGTGATTTTACAGCAGAGAAAAGTTTGAAATTGACAATTATAACATCCCTTGCATTTTTGAAGCAGCTAGTGAGTGAATATTCTGAGGAATGACTTTATCGGGTAATAATAATAATAATAGAGGATAAATGGCTTTTATTGGTAGTTTCACTTCGCCATACGTGTCATGTTATTAGGGAACATGGTGGCCTGCAATTTCAGATGATTTCAGAACCACCGAGTAAATTATAAGGCTAAAAGCATCCAGTTATGGCCGCTCGGTCACCCATCCAAGCACAGACTTGAGCGCTCGTGGCTGAACATCACGCTTACCGCGAGACCAGTCAGCATTTAATCGGGTGAATTATCTGAACATGGGAATGTATTTCCTAGTAATTTGATAGAGTAATTTTATATTGTTTTTCGATGTGGTATAAATGATTATAAAAAATTGAACACCTTGATACTGATTTATGAAGTGAGAACCTTGATAACAATGAGATTGTATTGAGAGTTATGAGGTAGTTCTTGATAAAGCTATAAACAAATATGAATATTTTTAAATGAACTTCACAATTAAAATGAAATGTACACTTCAAGGTTTGATGACAATTTATTCAACGGTAATAACTCATACCCGTTAACATGGCCACGAGCGATGCTATAAATTTACTCACTTTAATCATGACCAGACGTTAACATTATTAAATTCAGTCAAATAAAAGTGAAAATCAGTTATCGTTACGTAATCCAAGAGTCACTGACTCTCTGATAAGGGGACAAGGGTACTGAACTTCTACGAGTGCAGCAACTAGAGTCGCAGCTACAGCAAAATTCATCAAAAAAATTTTTTGATAGCTTTATCATGTGGAAGAAAGTAGTCAGACTGTTTACATATCAAATTGAATAAAATAAATGAACAGCTGAATAAATGCTTTCTTATAACATTTCATTCCACGGCCGAATGTTGTATTAACTTTTCATTTTAAATCCCATTCAGTCTGTGCTTGTGGGATGTTCTAATAAATTGATGGATATCACCCTCTCGAATATGGAAGCTTTGTTTGAAGAGATTTGTCGAATAATATAGCATATTCATTTTTCAAAAGTACATTTTTTGAGGGTTATGATGGTAATTAACCCACACCAGTCAATGGTGGGGTAATCAAGAATGGAATGTATTCGATGCTCAATAAATTCGCTCATCCTGTTAAAAATATTGATTGATCGGGTTGAAATATGTTTTGAAAATAAAAATGAAATGTATCCAAATGTAATAGAAGTGTATGCAATGTATTTATTGGTTACTAAGACAAAATTGTTAAACAAAGTTGTAGTTAATCAACTAAAAGCTTCGTCGTTTAGCTTGAATACAAGAACTCCTACAGCTTTAACATTATTATTCTCATCAACAGATCTGACTTTCCTAAAAATGGCAAAGAGCCATGTAGAAATCTAGAACTATTTATGATGGTGGAGAGGCTTGCTATAAACGTTTGATAAAGAGAGGAAATTAACTGCAAGCATGACTCACTTCTCAGGTTCAGTTCAATTATTACTGACTAAAAACAGTACAACAGCGCCGCAACGCTGCAACACACGTCTGAAGAAGGCTGAGGTTCAGTTTCCTGTCTTTAGCGTTCTCTCTTTACGTTGCAGGTATCCCTTCTACCCAATTTATTTTGGAGTGCAAAATGTAACTAAATGATCTTCCACCAATCAATCAATTTATTTAATAATGATGTATATCATTACGAGAATGCTTATAAATTATGTGAAGTGTCATTTTGCTAGTTATAAATATCTCGTTAGCTTGAGCGGCATCATAATTAATATGTACTCAATATATTACTTGTAAACACTACTGGGAGGAAGATGGAACAATTACAGATGAAATACTAGAGAATACCATGGCATAATTTCATGAAAAAGTAGAATTAGTTCAATAAGCGTAGACTTAGATTACTTTAGAGTAGTTACTTCCTTTGGCCGATATAATACAAAATTATTCAAGTATTGGATTAGAGAACTAGTTCAATCTGTAATTGAAGAACAAATGATAATGTTCTATCATTGAGAAGTGATAGCCGAGTGTTGTAGAAGGTATCTGTTCAATCAAAGATAAGCTACGAAACTCCTAGGCGCTCTTTGTAAGGGTGACCGATTGGATTGGCCAGCAAAAAAGACTCTGTTCTCTGCTGTTAAATCAATTCCCGGTGGTTCGGAACCCAACTAAAACTGTAGGTCCAACTCATCAACCACCGTCATCCAATTCATTAGCCACGCACAGGTTTCAGACCTATGTGGGCTTCATCCTCCGGAAAAAAAATTGAAGGGGAGTCAAATTTCCACTATTATATTCCAAAAATCTAGTGCATTTTATGCAGAATTGCATGATTTAATTTACAGAATCTATCTTAATGCATTATAATTGCATGAAAAGTGCATTTCCACTATCAGAATGGTATTCGATAATAATGAGCCTAAAGTCTATAAACATCTACATCGTAGATCCAATCCACGAAAAATTTTCTCGTGCATTTAATGTACTGAACACTACTTTCTCAACTATATCTAGCAAAATAAATTGAGAGATAAGCTACTAGCAATATAATAGTGTCATATTAATGAATATAGATTTGATCGAGGAAAGAAGTCTCTATCGATGGTCGGAATCTTTTTGGCAGGACTAATGAGTCTATCATAATATCATTCTGATCAAGATGATCTCTAGTAACATCAGCGATTTACGAATTCCCAATTAATAGGTAACCGGCGATTGATTTCTTATAAAATAATTCATCAATCAATGGAATCCACGAGTTTTCAGGACCCTACTACTCCTAGTTCCGTTGAAAGAATACAAGAATAAAACTGAATAAAATTCTCAAAAAATCTGCTTTAAAGTTATTTAAAATAATAGCGTCTATGTCACGAAATCATGAGACTTGCAGCCAACAAAATAAGAAATAACAGAAAGAATGCGATCAATCGGTGATGCATGAATCCTAAAAAGGAAGCAAAAGCTCTCATTTATAAACAAAAGAAATTGTGCTTCGATCTACAGTAAACTTCATTGCAATGCATGACTTGTTGGTCCAACTTGCATTAATGGATAAAGAAATACAATAAAAGGTAGACCTTATTTAAATTTGACACATTAATGTTTTAATTAAACTGATTTCTCTATTAGGGTATTTTTTTATTTACCATAAATTGGTTTAAGAGTTACTTAATTCAGTCAATCAAGGAAGATTAAATTAATTAATTCATTTATTTTATTTAATTGCTTCAAGTATAATAGGTATGAATCTGTGGTTTGTTCCACAGATTTCAGGACATTGCCCCGTATACAATAACAATAACTGTATTAAATAGCAGAAAATTTAAGTTTGGGTGAGGATACTATATATACATTTATTTGGAGGTTGAAATATTTGGAATGGAAATAGTCCAGAATGAATACTGTTATCTGCTTGCTATTTATCATATTAGATAAGTAAAATAGAATACTATTTATATTAGCAATATTTGGTTATAATGTTTTTCTTACATAACATCATAGACGAACCATCAAGACTTAATATCCCTGATCAATGATAACATGAACCAATTAGTGATCCCATGGGACCAATTGAACAGAATAAGTGCTAGTTATAAACTCAGAGCTTTAGAAAATGTTTGAAGAATACAAAATAAAATTGGAAGAACGAACATCCAATCTGAAGTGATGTCTACACCAGGGAATACTATCTTCTTTCCAATTCTCAAAAAATGCTAGATTTATAAAGACTCAAGGATTCTCATAGGTTTCTAATAGATCATAGTAAATCTGCATCTTGAAAAAAATATTTATTATCCTAGATGGAATGTCCACATTCTTATTAAAATTAAATAATAAAATTGAAAGATTAAATAATTATTTCTACTTCTGACTAAATCTGAAACAAATATATCCCCAAATTCAGCAGAATTAGATTGAAAAGGCTGAGATTTTTTAATCATAAAAAATGTTATAAATATATTCTGTCATCATCGACTAAAGCAGCAAGTCAAGCAGTGACTTATATTGAATCTGTATCTTGAAAAAAATATATATATATTAAATGATAAGGCTTACTTCATATTGTAAAATACCATTGGGAAATTGAAGGATAAAACTGAGAAAATGTATGACATGAACAAAAAACAGTAAAATGTTATTAAAAAACTGAAAGATTCTTTAATTTCAAAATTTCATCATGAAAAATGAACTGAATTTTCATAATAATCGACTAAAGCAGCAATACAAGCAGTGACTTGCAGTGAATCTGTTTCTTTAAAAATATTTATATTGAAAAAACGATCTGGCCCCCTTCGGAATCGAAAAACATTGGAAAATTGAAGGACCATTGTTATCTATTGGATAAAACTGAGAAAACTATATAAATGGAATAAAATGCAATCAAATATCATAGATGCTTATTTAATGAAGTTCACAGTATGGAATAATAGGACTTTGAGAAATTCCTAATCAACTTATATAATCATTAAATAACATTTATTAGCCTGCATTTTATTCATAGGATATAGTTATTTTAGATTTAGTCAATAAGTAGCAAAAGATGCCTCTAACTAATGTTTAAATTTGAACTAATGTTTTCCAAAATAATCCATTAAATCAGCAAGCCAATGATTAAATAATGATCTATTAGCCTGCATTTTATTCATGGGATATGTTGTTTTCATGGGGTTTTGTCAAGATGTAGCAAGAGATGCCTGTAACTAATGTTCAAATTCTAACTGATGTTTCCATTCTAACTAATGTTTTACAAAATAATAGATTAAATCAGCAAGCCAGAGAGTGAAGATCTCTTTAGTATTTACCAGAGGGGTGCCAAAGGCTCGTGGACCTTCCAGTCATCGTGGGCGTCATGCAGTACGTCGGGCTTCATGACGACGGTTGCAGTGGTGTCAGCGGTTGAAGCGGCAACCGGCGAATGTCGAATGTGTGGCAGCTGCGGTGGTGGCGTCAACTGATGTCCAACGATGCAATTGCCGCAGCAATCAGATGCCACTGTTGCTCCTCCCCCGGCAATCGGTCCTCCACCTCCAAGGTCACCGCGCGCTACCAGAAAAGCCATCTCCCGGATGGGCCACTCACTCGGCACAACGCACTTCTAGGAAAACCCGGCCGCGTTCTCAGAACTGACCCCTCTCCGCTACCCGCACTCTTTCTCCTGCAGCTCTCTCGCCGACCGAAGCGATGACTAACAACAACAGCAGCAGCTTGAGTGCCCAAGTTGCTCTGTTATCATCGCGTACAGCGCCACCTTACAAACCCGAACCGAACAGCAGCCGGCCAAGAAAGCGCCGCTCGCTCCCCCTCCCCAACTACAAAGGGGGTGGGGGCGCCCCCCACCAAGCACCCACCACAACGAGAAGGGGGGCTGATGGCTGGGGGCTCGCCGGACGGTCCTCTCTCTCACTCGCAGCGTAGAGCCCAGCTCAAATTCGCACGAAATAGCAACAATTTGCAAACTGTCTCAAACAAGACAGCCCGCCATTCTTCTAAGCGTGTTAGTTTCACGTTGTATGACTGTCCCTAACAATCTTCCCAGATCCCAGAATAAATTCAAATGCGTATGGTTTTTATTAGCGAAGAAATACTTGGAGTACGGTACTTCCAATTTGCAAACTTTATCAAAGATGCAGTTTTATAAGATGCAAATACATAAGCATGCTGTTTTCCTTTTTAAAAAAGTGTTATTACTTCCATGACAGTCCCAAACAATCTTTTAATAATAAATACATATGCGTATAAAAAAAAAGGATGTTACTTTCAAAACGTTTGACTACCTCGAACAATCTCTGCAGAATAAATACGTTTTTTTTTGTGGAGAGGCACTTGAAATTCTCCAATTTTCAAAATCAAATCGTTTATTGCACAAAAATGAATACAAATAATATTATATACAATTTCACATACAAAAAGAAATACAGTATTTTTATAAATTTGCGCTACACGCCGACAAAAGTGAAAACTTTCGAACGTGGAGTCTGATCAAAAGTACTTATTTACATGAATATTATAGTAGCTGAGTGAAAAAAAAATGATTGTCTCTTATAGATAAAATTGAATTGAAATAATCTCCTAGATACAATTGTACGCATATATTTCAGAAAATATGTTAAAATGTATTAACAAAAATGTATCTTATTAGATTTTGTAGAACTTAAACGGGTTTTAAATTTTCTGCAACAAACATTTATAATTTCCGAAATTTTTATTCCAAATTTCGTATTAATCAATCAATAATAATCATTATTACTGTCATAATAGCTATGTTCTTCGCACAGAGCCTCAATAGACAATTTTTTTCTTTTCATCTCAAGCACCGCGTGCTTTCATTCTCTCTCTCCCCCCTCACACTCTCTCTCTGTCAAGATTAAATTATTATTGATGTACATTATTATTATATTATTATTGATATTTTTTTTCGAATAAAAATTATTGATAAACTTAACAATTGAGAATATAAATTATAAATTGACTCAATTTTTAAAATTAGAATTGTTTGTTTGTCTGTCTCTCTGTCTGTTACAGAGGAGGCAAGGTTTTCATTGCTGGGGCAAGTTCCGTCTTAAATGAATCTATAATCGATGAAAAAGCCTATCGCCGAGAGAAATGTAAAGTACGCCAATCAACTAGAATAACAAGCAGCTTCCTTGAGAAACATGCAAGTCAATCAGAGAGAGATACAGCGGCACGTGATCTGCATTGAGATTGAGATTCCATCTCCAAGGAGATTCGCCTTTCAGGCCTATTGTAGAAGAGGAGATTGCAATGTGAGCGGAGAGCACAGACCAACCCATTGACCTAAACTCACAGTTGAAGGAGAAACAGAAGATTTGAGAAGAAGAAAAGAATACCAAGAAGAAGAAGACGAAGAATGGGAAGGAAGTGATGGAGGAGGAGGAGAAGGAGAAGTAGGAGGAGGAGGATGAGGAGAAGGAGGAGGTGGGGTAGGAGGAGGAGGAGGAGAAGGAAGTGATGGAGGAGGAGGAGTAGGAGGAGGAGAAGGAGAAGGAGGAGGAGGAGGAGAAGGAGGAGGATGAGGAGAAGGAGGAGGTGGGGTAGGAGGAGGAGGAGAAGAAGAAGAAGAAGAAGAAAATGAAAAAGAAAACGAAAAAGTAGAAGAAGAATAATGATGGTGGGGATGGTGGGGGGGGGGGAGGAGGAGGAGGAGGAGAAGAAGAAAATGAAGAAGAGAACGAAAGAGTAGAAGAAGAATAATGAAAAGAAGGAGGAGAAGGAAGAGAAGAAGAAGAATAATGAAAAGAAGGAAGAGAAGAAGAATGAATTGAAGGAGAAAGAGGAGAAAATGAAGAATGCAAAGAAGAAATTGAATTTCCTGGCAGGGCAAAGTTAGGGCGCAGTTGACCTTCTCAACAACTTGAGCCCTACGAGGAAACGAAGAAGAAGAAGTGGAAGAAGAAAATGGAAAAGAAGGTGAAGTAAAGAAAAAAATATTGTAAAAGGAGGAGAAGAAGAATAACAAGACGAATTATGAGGAGAAAAAGAAGAGGAAAAAGCATCTATAGATGAAGAAAAAGGATAAGAAGATGAAGAAAAAGGATAAGAAGATGAAGAAAAAGGATAAGAAGATGATTCAAAAGGATAAGAAGATGAAGAAAAAGGATAAGAAGATGAAGAAAAAGGATAAGAAGATGAAGAAAAAGGATAAGAAGATGAAGAAAAATAAGGAGGAGGAGGAGGAGGAAGAAGAGAAGGAGGAGAAGGAGAACGAGAAGAAGAAGAATAATGCAAAGGAGGAATTGAATTTTCATGCAGGGCATAGTTAGGGCGCAGATTCTCTCTACAACCTAACCCATTCAAAGATGAGGAGAAGAAGGAGAAGGGGGTGGTGGTGCTGGACGAGGAGGAGGAGAAGAGGGTGGTGGTGTTTGAGGAGGAGAAGGAGGGGGAGAAGTAGGAGAAGGTGGAAGAGAAGGAGAAGAAGAATAAAAAGGAAAAGAATCAAAAGAAGGATGTCAAGATGATGAAGAAGATGAAAAAGAAGCCCCTTTTGGTTTTCATAACCTAGAATTTATAGATGGAGAAATAGGATTAGAAAGAGAAGAAGAAAAGGAAAAGAAAAATATGGGGTGGAGGAAGAGGAAGAACGAGAAAAACAATATGAAGAAGGAGAAGAATCGATGAAAAGAAGAAAACGAATACTGATCACAGAGAATGACAAGTCGACGACCGGTGTATCAACTTGTTAGCCATTCTTTTTCTCTCTCCAGTTAACAAATTTCGTTTTCTATGGTTATTTGTGCGTTGGATCCGCCATAAGGAGAAAGCGGGTGGATGGAGGAACTGATGGTGGAACACTCCTTATAAGTCACCAAGTGGATGCCCTTGGAAGTCAGCAGCTCTTCCGTTGTCGACTTTCGATGGAATTTATACAATTTTATTTATGGACAGCGGCATGCCACCACACGCACGAGATGTTCCTCCATAATGGAGGAAACTCCCATTCAGACGCAGACATGGAGCAAAAGACACGAAGAACAAAGAAAAAATAGCACACATTAGAATAGCAATTCCAAAACTGTGCGACCTGACCAATGACACAACCTTATTGGGTGGTCTTTACCCCACGATCATGCCCGCTATAAGATTTGAATCTAATTTTTTTTAGTATGTTCTTGTTGAGAATTTTTTTTACATTTTCGTTTCATGCCATTGATTGCTTTCTCGAGTACTTCGACCACCCTTCAATTTGGTGATTTTTTTTATTGCTGATAATGCCCACATGTGTCCGAGACTTGTGCGTGGGTAATGAGGTGATAATGAGGTGACACATAAATGCCTGACGGTGGAGCGGGATTCGAACCCACGACCACTTAAACGACATCAAGCTGAAGTTGCGACGCCCCAACCAACTGCGCTAAGTGGCCCGCCTTTTTGATCTGGAGTGGTGGAGATCGAGGGAAGTGTTGAAAATCGGCAATTATTAGATTGAATGTAAGGTAGGGAAGTGATAGTCGCGAGCCGTAGCAGGTATCTGTTCAATCAGATAGATAAGCTGCGTTCTCGTAGGTCCTGTTTGTAACGGTGACCGATTAGATGGGCCAGCAAAAAAGACACTGATCTCTGCTGAAAATCATTTCCCGGTGGTTCGGAACCAACCTAAAACTGTAGGTGCAACTCATTACCCACGCACAGGTCTCAGACCTATGTGGGCTTCATCCTCAAAAAAAGTAGTCGCGGTCGTGGTCGCGCTAGTGCGCCATTACCCTTAACAATTAACGTAGATCTGCTTAGAAACGATCATTAATATCAATAATAATCATTTAAGAAAGCTATTGCACCACATTCGATTACATCTGTGTTTCTAACATAAACTTGTGATTCAGTAGGTCTTTATCACATGCTCAATTAATTTTTGAAATAAAACTACTGCATTCATTAAAGATCATAATATGATTGTGAAAGGATCGATTCAATAAAGAATTCTACTTATATCATTATTACATAACAGTGTTGGATAAGCATTCTCAGCAACCTTTTTCGAATGAGCTTTAACATTTTTATATTTTGCTATGGAGTGATTATTTCATTTGCGGCAAAAGCTTCCTATTGCAGTTTATAATATTTGTTCAATATAGTACAATTTAAATTCACTTTTATTCATGAAACACACCTGAATAATCAAATTGGATCTATTGAGACGATTGATAATAATCATTTGAAGTGATGATGAGTTTACTCATATTAAATAATCATATCACAATACAGTACTCTTATTAAAGAAACTCATATTGATAAATTTATTCTTTCATTAACCGCTGCACTGAATCTTGATCGTTCTTTTTTCGGAAGATGAAGCTCACATGGGTCTGGGACCTGTGCGTGGGTAATGAATTAAATTATGGTGATTGATGAGTTGGACCTACAGTTTGAGGTGGGTTCCGAACCACCGGGAAGTGATTTTACAGCAGAGAACAGAGTCTTCTTTTATGGCCAATCCAATCGATCACAATTACAAAGAGCGCCCAGAAGTTTCGTAACTTATCTCTGATTAAACAGATACCTGCTCTCGGCTATCAGTTCCCTAATCTTTGTAAAAGAAATCACCAAAATGATTGATTGTTTCCGAATTATGATTTATTGAGGTCAAGCGTCAAAGGATAAAAGTTACTGAAACCTGTCGCAGGTTTCAGTAACTCACTACAGACCTTGGAATCTGCCTCAGCCTAAAATGCAACAACAGACTGAGGCTAACTTATCTGTGCGAAAATAAACCCGCCATATTCAAATCACTCATAAATATTGCTAATACTTTTACGACAACTGTCACCACATAAGATCCAGAAGCTAGCAGCCTTGAGCCTAGAACTTTCTAACCGCAAGTTTGCAGTGCAGCTCTGTATATTAGAACGTCAGATAAGATAACCAGAGCCATTACAATGCGTAATATGTATTGTGAAGAGATGAAACGAGCGAATTGCCCAGGCTCTATGGTTTGCTCAAGCTCAAGTCATTATTTACAATAGCTTAAACAATAATAAATGCAAAGGTCGATGACCTTTCTACTTCGCTTTAGATTTGCAGCGTCTATGGAGGTTGAAACTATGAATATTATACGTATAAAGTAAAACTATATGTAAGCTAAATTATAGTTGAACTATAGTTAAGGCTGTGCGCAGGGTTTTTGGTCATAATTTTTTTTTTCGAAGTGTCTTGTATTGAATATTTTTAGGGCTTTGAAATTTTATTTATTGCTGTGAGGAAATTTTTTTCCTTTAATTATTTTGTGAAATATAATGTTGAAATTTTTCGGTTTTTGGGGGCAATTGATTTTACATATGAGTGATTTTAAACTTATGATAAATTATGCATAACTAAAAGACCCCTTGAGGGATAAAATGAATGATTTTAAGCATATGATAAATTTTCCATAACTAAAACACCCCTTGAAGAATAAAATGACACACTTTATATTTCAATGTAAAAAATAGTTTTTTTCAAAATAATATTTTGAAAAAAGTAATTGCTTGATTGGAGTAAAAAATTTGTTATTTTATTCCTCGAGGTGTCTTTTAGTTACTGAAAGTTTATCGAAATAAAAAAACCAATTGCCCCCCAAACCCGAAAAATTACAACTTTGAACCCCCATATTACACAAAATAATTTAAGTAAAAAAATGTCCTCACAGCAATAGATAAAATTTCAAAACCCTAATAATATTCAATACAAGAAACTTCGAAAGCAAATTATGATCGAAAACCCTGCGCACAAAATAATACTTTCATATTCTTAGAACTATGCATTTATGAACAGAGAAAAGCGACTTTAACAAATGGAGGCTTTGCTCCCTAAATTATTTTATTGAGAATGTTTTTTGAATTACCTATTTATACGTCGAGGATAATCGACAAAGTAAGAGAACATAAACGTGATTTATTTTATTTATTTAGTCATTCCTTACAAGAAACACTATCAAGTAAAGATACAACAGACACAGCTCACTACTGCTTTATTTACAATTTATTTTCCTGATTGCTTCAGGATCACGAAAGATGCAGTGTTCAAAAGATATTTTTTTTTTTGAGGATGAAGCCTACATAGGTCTGAGACCTGTGCGTGGGTAATGAGTTGGATGATGGTGATTGCTGAGTTGGACCTACAGTTTTAGGTGGGTTCCGAACCACCGGGAAGTGATTTTCAGCAGAGAACAGTGTCTTTTTTGCTGGCCAATCTAATCGGTCACCGTTACAAACAGGACCTACGAGAACGCAGCTTATCTATCTGATTGAACAGATACCTGCTACGGCTCGCGGCTATCACTTCCCGCATACAGTTCAATTTTTCAAAACTCCTTACTTCTTAGTAATTCATTTTAAAAAATTTCTTGTCATGATTTTGCTGAAATGATGTCCTATAATGAATCTTTTGAGCTCAGTAGGACCCTTGCACTCGTTCCTTAATTTTCTCAGGTCCAGTAAATTAATTCATTAATTAAGAAGTTTCTCTTCTAATGAGGATTTTTGCTTGTATTCAGTGACCTTTTAATAGCACTAATTAACAGTCTTCTGCATCAACTGATCCTTCGGGATTGTAAAATAACTTTTTTATAGCAAATATATTGTCATATGTAATAATATACTGTGGATAACGTTTTTGGGTCTTTTGCACTGTAACCCCGCATTTTTAAAAAATGTCATTAATAGTAGATTCCTAACTTAACCTGACCTAACCTAGTAAAAATATAATTTCCTAACCGGGTCTTAAGGATAGGTTAGGTTAGGAATCTACGGTTCAATGACAATTTTCAAGAAATGCGGGGTTGTAGTGCAAAAGACCCACATTTTTTTTGTGAATGAACTTTTTTTGGAGGATGAAGCCCACATAGGTCTGAGACCTGTGCGTGGGTAATGAATTGGATGATAGAGATCGTGATTATGATGAGTGATAGTGATAGTGATTGAATCCAGCATAAGATTTATTATAGCATTGACATAGAACGTTTTTGCTGATGATAGGCTAATAAAAGTTTCTTATTTGAGCCAGTTATCAAAATACAGTTTTATTAAGTAGAGGATATTTTTCATGATTCATGTAGGTAGGTTTTTTTGGGAGCGTTGAACAATGTCACTGTAAATCCCTAAAGAAATAGCAGCCACAAACAAGAGAAAATTATGATTGAGAGTGTAATAAACGGCTCTGTGTGGGGAGAGAAGAAAAAAAATTATGAAAGACAATGACTTTGGAAAGCTCCAACGTTGCTTGGTAGAGATCATGGTCTTCCTTAAATTGCCCTATACCGTTAGAAGGCAAGGGGTGATACTTGTATAAGAACAGTCGGAATGAACTACTAATGGGTCGTTATTCATTTTTATGAACGAGTCTGTTCAACCCGAAAATACTTTACACAGCTCCCAAAATAGAGCAACGATCAAGAAAAAAGTTGTCTCTCACAACTCACGGTGCGGTGAAGGAACCGTGTGTGTCAAGAGTTTGGAAGAAAACGAACAGAACACTTCTCTCTCGAAAAAGGATTAAAAAATCAAATCGGTGTTGAAATGTTGTCTTGAGAAAGTATGTACAGGATAACCGATAAATTAAGGGAACAGTAACGTGATTGTTTCAGGATCGATAACTATCAATTTATTTTTTATTGCTGATGATGTCCACATGAGTCCGAGACTTGTGCGTGGGTAAAAAAGGTTGAATGGATACACATAGATGCCAGACGGAGGAGCGGGATTCGAACCCACGACCGCTTAAACGACAGCAAGCTGAAGCTACGACGCCCCAACCAACTGCGCTAAGCGGCCCGCCAATTAATTATCAATTAATCTTTTTTCTTATTTGTTCTATTCTCTTCTTTTCCTAAAATGAATAACCTTTCTCTAGTATGTTTCCAACCATAGTTGGTAAGATTATTCAACTCCACACTACCATGCCTCTGCAAACTTTAGGGTATCTATACATTATTTATGTCTATTACTTTTGTTTCTCTTTATTGTTTCTGTATATTTATTACTGTTTATGTTTAAATTGAAAAAAATCAGATTGAAATTAATCTCTTACTCAAGAAGATGAAGTGTTAAAAAGTGATTATGCTGATCTTCAATCTCTTTAATGAAGAAAAAAAAATTGAGATCAATGAATAACTAATAACTAAAAATTAATAATCTAAAATTAACTTAATGACTAATAATTTTTGATCAGTGAGAAATATCAATTCCAACTAATTTATGGGGAGGAAATCTTTGGAATTGGAAAAATGACAAAAAACGTCTAACTACCCTGAAAAATACACGAAATTCATTATTATTCTTCGTGAACTAATATCTTTTTGAAGGGTTGTTTATTGAATAATTTTTTTAGTTGTTCTGTGAATCCAAATGTGTACAGTTTTGCAGTAAATCGAAAATACGACATGAGAATGATATAAAATGAAATAATAAATATTTATTGAGCGGAGTTAAGGCTATAATGTCTCAACTTTATTTGTTAATATTATGTTATGTTATGTTATGTTATGAAGGGACGGATTCAAAGATCCAGAAGATTCAAAGATCCTCACACGTCAACCGAAGCTTATTGTGTGTCCCTAGTACGTTAGTTAGGCAAACCAACACCTGTGCCCTTTACAAGATCCAGGAGTTTCTTCCCTATGCTAACGTCCCATTCATCACCTGGTTGCTTAAAGCCAAACAGAGCCATTCTCCTTACCCCGAGTCTCTCGCAATCCAGTATGATATGCTTGGCAGTCTCTTCAGACTGATTGCAAAGCCTACACATCTGATTTTCATTTCTGAGTCCGATTGTGTGGAGATGTTTCCTGAAGTGGCCATGTCCAGTTATCAGAGCAATCAGCTGCTTAACCTGACCTCTACCCAGCCTCACCAGCCAGTTGGTGAAGTAGGAGCTTGTGTCTGCTAGCAGCCTTTTGCCAAGTGCTTGGCCTGAGTGACCTTGCCATTGCTGGTGATGTAAGTCCCTGGACCATTTGTTTATTGTGTGGAAGGCAGTAGTTTTGCTTATGCCACAGCTTGGCTCTGGGCCAAAGAATGACCTACTAGAACCTTGCTTAGCAAGCCCATCTGCACACTCGTTGCCACCTATGCCTACATGGCCAGGTACCCAACCAAGATGCACAGAGTTGTGTGTTGTGAGCTTGCTGAGTGTTTTGTGACACTCCCACACCAATTTTGACTTGATTTCATTAGAGTCAAGAGCCTTGAGGGCTGCCTGACAATCTGACAAGATTACTATATGCTTGTCGCAATAGCGTCTGGCAATGCCTATATTGGCACAAGCCATGATGCCCCAAATTTCTGCTTGAAAGATAGTACAGTATTGTCCCAGACTTGCACAGATTTCTGTTCTGGGTGATTCACTGTACACCCCATAGCCAGATTTCCCTTCAATAAGAGAGCCGTCTGTGTACCAGACAAGGCTACCTCTCCTGATATAGGGCCCTTCCTCAGACCTCCACTCCTCTCTAGAGCAGAATTTAACAGAAAAAGGTTTAGTGAAAACCATCTCCATACTCATGACATCTGAAGTCATTTCAAGCACAGGGCTATGAGCAACAGCTTTGGTGATTGTGCAATGGCCTGTTCCAGACAGGCCTTCCCTCCATTGGCCTGCGACTTTCAATCGATAGGCTGATTTTCGTGCTTCTGCCTTGATAAAAATATCCAAGGGCAGCAAGCCAAGAGCAACTTCAAGAGTTGCTGATGGGCTGCTCCTGAAAGCTCCAGAGACTAGGAGTGTGCCCATCCTTTGTAAACTTGTGAGTTTGGCTGTAGCTGTAATCTGGTTCACCTTTGTCCACCAGACTAGTGATCCATATGTGACTTGAGGCCTTATTACTGCCTTGTACAGCCACAGCGCTATGTGAGGCTTGAGGCTTTAATATTACATAAGAAGTATGTATCCACTAACCTATGAGAGTAGACTACGATGAAGTACACAATAAATTATCCAAATGTGTACAGTTTTGCAGTAAATCGAAAATACATGAGAATGAAATAAAATGAAATAATAAATATTTATTAAGCGGAGTTAAGACTATAATGTCTCAACTTTATTTGTTAATATTACATAAGAAGTGTGTATCCACTAACCTATGAGAGTAGACTACGATGCTGAGTACACAATAAATTATCCAAAATTTGAAGGAATGAGTATGACATCCTAGAGCTATCTTTTCACTGCAGTTACCTGAAACAAATAAAATATTATTTTTGAGTTTTCCGGTGGATTTGTTTCGAGATAGTATAATTAGGATAAGATAAACACTTGAAAGTGTATGTGATACTATTGAGCCATAAGCGGCAGAACCATAAGGCTATGGGTGATTAAAAATTCATGGTTTTCGTTTATGGGGCTATTTAAAAGGCTTCCATACATTAATTCTAGGTGAATTTAACGATTTGCAGTCAATTTTGACTAAATTGACAATCAATCAATTTTGACAAAATTGACTGCAAGTCGTTAAATTCACCCAAAAAGTAAATATTAACAAGGCAGTTCGTCATGGAACAAGAAATCCAGGCTTCCATATAACTAATTAATGACTAAGGCTAAAACGTTCGTGACCAGTTTTCTTATGCAGTGAGATTTAAATATGATTTGTAATTGTAAGAAACATTAGGGAAGTAAATGCAACTGCAACCAAACCTACTGAGTTCCCTACACCTTTAATATGGACTACACTCTCAAATAGTGACAAATAGGTGGCTTGATTCCATTGAACTCCTTCACTCGAAGATGAAGTAATCTATCTACACATTTTATTTAATACTCTTCTCCTCCTTCTTCACCTTTTTCTTCATCTATACATTCTTTTCATCTTCATTTTTATTCTTCTTTTCATCTTCATTTTTATCCTTCTTTTCATTCTTCTAGTTAAAAGGCTGCTACATTTTTGTTTTCCTCTTCTTTTTCTTCTTCTCCTTTACCTTCTGTCTTCTCCTTCTCAACTTTTTTCTCCATCTAAACATTCCTTTTCCTCTTTTTTTATCATTCTTTTAGTTATTCACCTCTTTTTGTAGTGGGTTAAGTGGAAGAGGCTCTTGTGCCTCAAATTCACCCACAGCACTTTTATTACTTGTAAAGTGCACAAATAAGAGTCATTTATCTATCTATCTCCTCTTCTTTCTCTTCTTCTTCACCGTTTTCTCCATCCATACATTATTCTTACCCTCCTCCTTTTCATTCTGCTAGTTACTCATCTCCTTTTTCGTTTTTTTCTTCCACTACTACTACTACTTCTTCTTCTCCTCATACTCATCCTTCTTTCCCTCCATTTTCCCTCATTCTCCTTTCTGTTTCTACCCTTTCTTCTTCTCCATCCTCTTTTGTTTCTTCTTTATTTAACGTGTGTGCAACTACTACTGCTTCTTCTCCTCCTTCTTTTGCTTCTTCCTCATTCATAACACGTTTAAATCGACTTCACCAACTCCAACTGACCACACTCTAAATTACAACTACAACTATAATGAGTAAAACTATGCAAATTATAGAATTGGAATTTATAACCGAGAAATCGGTGTTCCAGATTTGTGAGCTGCGAACACAGATCAGTCACGTCTCCACTATCACATAACAAATTTCAAGTTTCAAGAGAGAGCGAAAGAGAGAAAGCATTGAGAGAGTGAGAAAGAGCACCTGCCTGAAACCAGTCAGGATCTCCAGCATCTTCCAGACTCATCCGTGAGTATTTGGCAGTAAATCGACCACATCGGCTAGGAACAGGCACTAGGTGAGACTACGGCCTCACTATATTAGTATTATAGTTACGCCTTGATGAGACCCACTTTGGGTGCGACCCAGAGGCCGAAGTGAAGCGGATCTGGGCCGTTTTTCGAGGTTCGATCAAGCGTAACAAGTGGAGCCGTGCTCAGGAGGGTCAACGACCTTTCTTTGCAGCCGGTAGCTGGTGCTAGTAGCCCTCCTCCCACTATTGCCGGATATCGGATCCTCGATTGATGGTATCTTCTTGCTTTTGCTGTACATCAATAAACCGCTTCCTTTTCAACGCCAAAGGCCGACCAAGTGGACCATTGACCTATTGACTAACCAAGATTCAGATAACAACCTGTTCCCGAATTGAAATGATGGCGATTACTCTCCAACAAAGCAAACCTAACATCTACTAATAATACATTGGAGTTCTAATGACCAGAAGTAAGTTCTATTAATATCTATTGACGGAAGTGATTCTGGAGAAGAGAGGCTTGGTTAACATAAATGAATGTTATTGTTGTTGTTATTTACTGAAAAACTATTTTTGAGCATAGTTCACGATGAGGATATTACTGTTTCCAGAAAGACAATATTGTGCTTCCGAGTATTATATTATATTTTCCCTAAACATGAGAATATTGCTGATGTTTTCCAAAAAGACAATATTATGCTTCCCTTGAGGATATTGCTGTTTCCAGAAAGATAAGCTTCTTGAATAAACAACCGCAGATGTAGGCTATTTTAGGAATAGAAATTTCTACAAAATGACATATGTTCTATGAATTACTGACATTGAATATTATGGTGCAATACATTTTCGGGGAATTAGTATGGTTGACAAATACATGATAAACTTCCCCTTATTATGTAAACGAGACCCATAAAAGTTTCCGTTAATTTCTTCTCATGAAATTCATGATGCAATCCAAGCTGGATTAGATTAAAAAAATACACTGTGCATCAGCATTACTTTAAGAATACCTTTTACTATAATATACCTTTAGGGTGCTTTGATAAGCTGAACAAACTCTTAATTGTTATTGAGTTTTTATTTATTTCATATCAAGAGCCTGAATATATTTTGCATTTCAGACGTTGATTTTAGCTTTTTTCGGAGGATGAAGCCCACATAGGTCTGAAACCTGTGCGTGGGTGATGAATTGAATGATGGTGATTGATGAGTTGGACCTACAGTTTTATGTGGGTTTCGAACCACCGGGAAGTGATTTTACAGCAGAGAACAGTCTTTTATTGCATATACTACATACACTTCCAGAGCCCATTATCAACTATTGTATTCAAGAAGTATACAGTGCCTTGACTTTAAAGCAGTAAAAGAGGATTAAATGCAACATCAAATAAGTACATCCCTACTCTTCGTCTAGTAAGTCAGCGACTTCTTGTGAAAGCTGTTCAAGTCGTGTGAGAGTACTATACTATGAGTGCATACATCAAATGTGCGACTTCAAGCACGTTGCAGAACAGGATTACTCAGTGATCTCAATAAACAAACGTATTGTGAGTATACAAGCAGGAAACTCAGTAAATATGACTGTTTTATATGTAAACAAACATGAAACTAGTACCACGCCCTTTTTGTTTTGAGCAGCAAGCAATGAGGTGCGTTCACGGGTTGTTTGTTTTTTTGGGAGCCTAACGGCTGGCCGGATGTTCTGGTGATCGCACCCTCCGAAGCCCAAAGGCCAATTTCCCCGTTTCGGCTGACGGCATGAGGCCAATTAGCCCGGGGGTGGTGGTTGAGGCGGTGGAGGTGGCTGAGCTGTGCCTAGCACTGTCTTTTCTCGACACAGAGTTCAACGAACCCGCCATCTCTCAGCAGTAGGTCGCCGTCTACTATCAATAACGTGCTTTGACAAGCTGAACGGATTCGTGTACATCGCCTGCCTATCCACTATCCAGCAACAAAACCAACATAACTCCCAACTGACGCGAATAGTTTCTTCTGACTGGCATTACCTCAGCCAAGAACTACGACTTTCATTGCCAATACTTTACTAATCTCTCATTTGTATTGAAATTATTGAAACGTACAGCAATAATTTCCCGCGCACAGGCAACTGTGCGGGAATTTTTTTCATATAAATAGAAGTGAAAGGATTTAATGTATGCTTATTATTTTTTCTTATGTTCTGGTACTATATTGATTATTTTCTTTCCGCATATTGTTGTGTATATTTTATGGAAATAAAGATTATTTGATTTGATTGATAATCTATCAAAACAACAAGAATGATCAAAGTAAATTGCAATTATAGTATTATCAATGTTGGGTTTGTGATTGATTTTTTATTTTTATAATTGATGATGCCTATATGAATCCGAGACTTGTGCGTGAGTAATGAGGGAATGATAACTCATAGATGCCAGACCGAGGAGCGGGATCAACCAACTGCGCTAAGCGTCAAGTATTACTACTTGCTATACGTAGTATTCGAATACATTTTTAAATGAGTTAAATGAGTCGGCGTAGCCGAGTTGGCTTATCGCTGGTCTGATAAGCCAAAGGTCCTGGGTTCGATCCCAGTTGAGTACAAGATATTTTTCTCGAGCCACTCCCGTGTTTCGGAGGACACGTTAAGCCGTCGGTCCCGGTTGCATATAAAAAAAAAAAAAGCAGTCGTTAAAAAAACGGCGAGGTGGAACTACCCGTAAGGGTCTCCCCACCACGAAAAGCCATACGAATTTACTTTTTATTTTACATTTTTAAATTCATGATGAATATTGATTTCTAGAATTTTATTGCAACAAATTAATTTGATTAAGCTCAAAATAGAATAGTATCGAATAGTTGGAGAAGTACTGGGATAATAAGAGGACACAAAGGTAATTAATTTTAAGACGAGTTTTCCATGGACAAAGATACGATTCACACAACAAAAATCATTATCAGCTATGCTTAAATAGAAATTAAAATAAATGATTAAATTGACTTTCAAGGAACTTGCAATCACCCAACTACAAAAAACTTTGAGGAACTCGAAATTAATGGAGATTGAATCAGAATAATAATTTAGAACAAACCATGCATTCTGAAACCCATTTATTTAAATTTATATTTAGGCATGTATGGTTTATAAATTATAAAACTATGATAAAAGTTATAAGATAACGTTAGAATTATAGTACTTCTCTAATGTTAAACATAGTTACTATTTTTATTTTTTTATTGCTGATGATGCCCTCATGAGTCAGAGACTTGTGCGTGGGTAATGAGGTAAATGATTATAATAATAATAATATAATAAAATTTTATTTCTCACTATATATACAACATATGAAACATATATAAAATACAATTTTCCAACTGGTGAGAAACTAGGTACTCCCGAGGATATCCTATATGGGAGTTACCATCAAAAACTTGTACAATTTTTATATAAATCATAAAAATACTAATAACTGAAAAGTTCGATTACACATAAATGCCTGACGGTGGAGCGGGATTCGAACCCACGACCGCTGAAACGACAGCAAGTTGAAGTTGCGACGCCCCAACCAACTGCGCTAAGCGGCCCACTATGAATGGAGTAGAAATGCTTTCTTCTAGTATGTACACTCAGGACGGTATAGTAAGGTTACTATAACGCCCTGACGTACCCTACTATCCGTAAACCCAGATCCAGGGTGAGTTCGGCAAGGTGTCACGAAAAATTGAAAGAGTATCAGGCGTAAAAGAGAAAAAACAACATCGGAATGTTCATTGAAGAGAATCAGTTATTCTGTTAATTATAGTCCCAATCAATAGCAATAAATTTTTATACTCTGTACTTCTCATCAAGAAGTACAGGATCATCGAAAAAGAATACCCGTATTTAAAAAATCACTACTCCGACTAGAATAGACATATAAAACTGCTTATGATATTAAAACAAAGGTAAAAGTTGGGAGTTTTTGTTGCACTAAAAATTAATTATAATACAAGATATAAGCCAAGTTTCCGGATAATGTTAGAAATAATGTTTAATGATGTATGCATGCAGCTAGAGTTAGAATAACATCGGAATGCTATTGGATTGGTAAAGGTGACCCAATTTCTTGGCCGCTGAGACACCCAGACCTCACTGACTCACTCCGATGAACTTCTTGTGGGGTTTCATTACGAACATGGTTTATGGTGGAGAAGTTCGTGACGCAGTACATCTAATAGAAAGGATTACTGCTGCTATGGCAACTGTAACTCCAGAAATACTCCATCGTATGTGGTGTGAAATAGACTATCGAATCGATGTTTGCCGTTCAAATAATGGAGCATATATCGATACTTATTAAGTTATGTAAAAAATATTCCCATCTTTACCTTTGTTGTAAAATCATAAGCGATTTTATAGGTTCATTCTAGTTTGAGTAGCTATTTTTTAAATACCGGTATTATTTTTTGATGACCCTAGAGTGGGTCAAAATTGCTTATTGTAATAGAAATATTCATATTTCTTTAAATGGCAATTTCTTTGCCTAAAATATAAATAATTTCTAATTGAGAACAAAGCATGAGTCTAAACCAAGGAAATCTTTCTACTACTTTTTTCTATTCTTTCTAACACATTTCATAATTTTTCATCTCAGTTCTCCATTTTCAAATATGGTTTCTTTATTTCCTGTTTCCACGTCATATCTACGATTGAATGACTCTGATGATGAGTAGTTGAGAGCAACTCGTAAATCAATCAATCCACTACATATCTTGTGTAAGTGTTGAGGACTTCGTGTTAAGTGTAAAAGAGGGCCGACTGCGCCCTAACTTTGCCATCCTAGGTGAAAAATAAAGGCAGTCATTCTATTCTATTTTGAAATCTTTTTCTTTGAATCCATAATTATATCCATCAATCTACTACGGCATTGAGTTATTTCCAATTGATATTCCTTAATAATTAGTTCCTAAAGGGAAGTGATAGCCGTGAGCCGTAGCAGGTATCTGTTCAATCAGATAGAGATAAGCTGCATTCTCCTGGGTCCTCTTTGTAAAAGTGACCAATTAGATTGGGGGAACGAAGTTGGAGCGCATGTCAAAGTTCTGTCAAGCTGTCAGAGAGGAAAATCAGTGGGGTACGAAGATGGAGCGCACTGAAACGTTGCGCTCCACCTTTGTACCCCTACGATTCGAGTTTGACATGGGCTTGACAAGGGTTCAAAATTCAGGCTGAGTATATATATCTGAAAACGTAAGTCTGATTAGGTTAGGTTAGGTTAGCCTAATAACACCTGGAGAACATTAAAAAAAATCTACAATACTATTACCTTTCAATATTCACCATTTGGTCCGCAACACGTCGATTTTTGTTGAAGGAGTTTATTAAAGAACACTACACAATAAGTGGCATGTATATTTATATCATATTATCATAATTTCACCAGATCAGGTAAGTAACAGGTAGAAAAAGGCGTGGCCAGAACCAAGTATATTTAGAGGTGCGAAGATGGAGTGCGGCTTGGGAGAGCGCTCCAACTTTGTACCCCTACGAAAATGATTTATGACCAACCTTCAGCCAGGTAGAATGCGCTCCACCTTCGTAAATTCAATTAGATTGGCCAGCAAAAAATAGACTGTTCTCTGTTGTAAAATCACTTCCCGGTGGTTCGGAACCCACCTAAAACTGTAGGTCCAACTCATAAATCACCATCATCCAACTCATTACCCACCTAAAACTGTAGGTCCAACTCATCAATCACCATAATCCAACTCATTACCCTCCTTACTGTAGGTCCAACTCATCAATCACCATCATCCAACTCATTACCCACCTAAAACTGTAGGTCCAACTCATCAATCACCATAATCCAACTCATTACCCTCCTTACTGTAGGTCCAACTCATCAATCACCATCATCCAACTCATTAGCCACGCACAGGCTTCATCCTCAAAAAAAGTTCATGGATTTTTGCAGGGTAGGAAACCGGAAATGAGTTATTTCCAATTAATGAAGTTCATGGATATTTTTGCAGGGTTGAAACACGTTTCCGCAAAGGGTCCCACACGCTGCACCCATTCAAGAAGTTCCTGTTCACAGACTGTCACTATGATACTGTTACCGTACGGCACGATTTCCGTTCAGCATTCACGTTTCTTTGACAGGAGTGGAGGGAGATCGCTTATATTTTATAGTAATAATTATTGGCACGATAATGGCCGATAATCGACTACCGTTAGCAACAGCACATGGCAACGCACGTGCAACGGTGGTTGTTGCTGTTGTTGTTCGGCTGAAAGTAACATAAATTCGCTGAAACGACACAACAACGGTCCCATTCTTGCGCGCGCACAACGTCAAAGATGGGAAGGAAATGACTCAAAGAGAACCGAGGGGAGCCAGCGATGATTTCTTTCGACTTGTACTTCTCTTTTACTTCCATTATTCCGCCTCCGTTAGCGGTTTCTCCTCGGTTTCCTCAACTAACTGTTTCGTCTGCGAATTATTATCAAAGTCGTCCCACTGCCCCATTATTTTCTCTCTCGGTTTGCACAAACAGATCACAGCTGTTGGATCACGAGTAACGGTCGCCATGCTCTGAATGCTTCCAGCTAATGGTGGAGAATAATCGATAGTCGGCACCATCGATAGTTATCGATAGTCAACACCTTTACTATCGATAGTTTTCGATAGTTCACTTTTATACAACAAAATGCAAAATTATGTATTTTATTTATAATTTTCTGTTAGTAGACCAATATTCATAGCTTTTAAGTGTGATAAAACTAAAAAGCTTTATCAAATTGTAAAAACCGGCAGAAAATATAATCCAGACTGCAGACTCCCTTCCACACACAGGCTTAGCGCTTAGGCCTTAGTGCAAGTCGTATGTAATAATATATTAATAATTTCGTTATAAAGTTATGTTTTTTTTATTTTATGGTATATGCTGAATTTTTGTGATTTTATATTTTTTATTCTGTTTCTTTTTCATGCAAATAAAAACGACTAGGAAGCTACATAATCATAAAATAACCTAAGCACAAGTGCAAGTCGTATGTAATAATATATTAATAATTTCGTTATAAAGTTATGTTTTTTTTATTTTATGGTATATGCTGAATTTTTGTGATTTTATATTTTTTATTCTGTTTCTTTTTCATGCAAATAAAAACGACTAGGAAGCTACATAATCATAAAATAACCTAAGCACAATCGGTACTGAACGTTTTAAAAACACTATCGAAAACTATCGATTTTTACCGATAGCCATAGCTATCGATAGTTATCGATAGTACTATCGATTATTCTCCACCACTATCAGCCTCCTACCACGCTTCCACTTCCATTTCAACAAGATTCGGTAATCATTTAATCAGTTCAATGGTTCGGAACCCACCTAAAACTGTAGGTCCGACTCATAAATCACCATCATCCAACTCATTACCCACGCACAGGTCTCAGACCTATGTGGGCTTCATCCTCAAAAAAAAAAGTTACATGATTACAAACTTGACGTACATGATTATAATACAAGAAGTCGAGGAGATTATCACTTGGTGAGTCACAATAGTAGCTTATTCAAACAAAAACCTAGTTATATTGGTAGGAAATTCTACAACAAGCTACCGCAGTTTTTAAAGAGTCTTGAAAATATAGAAATATTTAAAAAAACAATTGAAAAAATATTTAGCTGATAAAGCTTTTTATAGTGTACAAGAGTTCCTTTCACATCAAAATTAAGCCTCACCTCAACTAATTGATATATTAATTATGGTATCTAGTGTATAATATTATTGATCTGACTTGTCTTATACTCCTTAACTGGAGTCTCCAAGACGTAATCTACCAAAAAAAGTTTTTCTTCGAATACATCGCAAGCTGCAGAACAGTTCTGAGATTCGGAACAACAAACAGAGCCTTCAGATCCACTGGCCCATTTTTTTGTGTCAGATACAAGGAAGTACGTGGTGATATTTCCGGACAAAAGAATTGTGTTGATAGATCTTTTCGTAGATCAATCAAAATCATATTTTCTCATTTTTTTTTCTTGCTTCTCCTTCCTCGTGATTCTTTAGGTTTTCTTTATCATCTTTTTCATTTTCATAGTTTCTACTTTGTCTTCTTTTCTTCTTCATCTCCTTTTTCTTCCTGCTTTTTTTCTATCTTCTTCTACTGCTTCCTTTTCTCTCTCCTCTTCCTCTTCTTCTTCTTCTTTATCTTCCTTTCTTCCTTTCATTCTCTTCTTTATCTTCTTCTCCTTCTTCTTACTCCTCTTTTTCTTCAATTTCTACCTCCTTTTTTTCTCCTTCTTCTTATACGGCTTCCTCCTCTGCCTCTTCTTCTTCTTCTTCTTCTCCATTATTTTTTCCCACTTCTTTTTCATTCTTCTTTATATTCTACTGCTTCTTTCTCTTCTTCTTCTTCTTCATATTTTTCTTCCTCCTTTTTCTATTTTTTTCCATCATCTGCTACTGCTTCCTTTTATCTCTCCTCTTCCTCTTCTTCATCTTATTTTTCTTCCTCATTCTGTCCTTTTTCATCTTCTCCCTCCTTTTTCTTTCTTCTTCATCTTCTACTGCTTCTTTCTCTTCTTCTTCTTTTTCTTTCTTTCATACTCCATTTTCTTCTACTGCTTCCTTTTTTCTCTCCTTTTCTTCTTCTCCTTATTCTTCTTCCTCTTCTTCTCCTTATTCTTCCTCCTCTTCTTCTCCCTTTTCTTCCTCCTATTTTTTTCTATTTTCTTCCTTTTTACTCCAGTTATCTTTATCTTCTACTACTTACTCTTTTTCCCCTTCTTCTTCTCCACTTTCACCTTTTTTTCTTCTTCATCTTTTTCTTCCTCCTTTTTTCTATTTTTTTCCATCTTCTGCTACTGCTTTCTTTTCTCTCCTCTTTGTCTTCGCTTTCATCTTATTTTTCTTCCTCTCATTCTGTTCTTTTTCATCTTTTCCTTCTTCTTCCTCCTTTTTCTTCCTTCTTCGTCTTTCACTGCTTCCACCTCTTCTTTCTCTTCTTCTTCTTCTTTTTCTTCCTCTCATTCTCCATCTTCTTCTACTGCTTCCTTTTCTCTCTACTTTTCTTCTTCTCCTTAGTCTTCCTCCTCTTCTTCGCCTTTTTCTTCTTCCTATTTTTTCTATTTTCTTCCTTTTTAAACCTATTTTCTTCATCTTCTACTACTTCCTCTTTTTCCTCTTCTTCCTCTTCTTCTCCCCTTTCACCTTTTTTTCTTCTTCATCTTTTCCTTCTACCTATTTTTTCTATTTTCTTCCATTTTTTTTCTACTTCTTCTTTTTCTTCATCATCTTCTCTTTCTTCTTTTCTCCCCCTTTTTTCCTTTCACTCCCCTTATGACAAATCAATCAAATAATTTACCTCGCCAGCAAAAAAGACACTGTTCTCTGCTGTAAAATCACTTCCCGGTGGTTCGGAACCCACTTAAAAATGTAGGTCCAACTCATCAATCGCCATCATCCAACTCATTACCCACACACAGGTCTCAGACCTATGTGGGCTTCATCAAAAAAAAAAAAAAAAAAAATAGGCGACCAGTAATTAAACGATTCCCTATGACGTACGCACCTTTTTTCTCGAACTGATTTCAAGACTTATAACAGAGAGTTAATAGTACTGTTTGTAATAGAATTAAAAAAAAACGGAATTGCGTTTCATTTCTAAAAAACATAGTCGTGTTTCATGTTTTGTTCCTTTCATTATGTTCACTAGTTCTGAAGGTGAAAGGAGCAATGTGCCAATTACACAATACCGTTCAACTACTTATTCTCACCTCAAAGTATTATCATCTATCCACTGGAAATCTATGAGCGATCTCTTAGTACTTACTATTTT
Source organism: Conomelus anceps (assembly GCA_948455865.1). NCBI lineage: Eukaryota > Metazoa > Arthropoda > Insecta > Hemiptera > Delphacidae > Conomelus > Conomelus anceps. The sequence goes on along the minus strand of OX418217.1, from coordinate 11,975,817 downwards.
ATTAGTGTATTTACTACAGGAGTCGGCGTAGCCGAGTTGGCTTATCGCTGGTCTGATAAGCCAAAGGTCCTGGGTTCGATCCAACGATCCCATAAGACCAATAGAAGGGGCGTATACACTAGCGTAGCATACAGGAGGTGAAGCCATGTCCTCCATCCATGTAGTGGATAGAAAGACGAAATAGTGTTTTCAAGAGCAGAAAATTTCAATGCGCGCTCTCCAAATAAACTGCAGTTTAACACACTTTGGATTAAGATATAACTTTCAAACTTGGCATGGGAATAGACAATTAGTTTCTGACGATAAAAGTTGCATTATAAAAGTTAATGGTTACCTCTAAATATTTTAATTGGTTGTTTAAAGTTATATTTTTTGTCCGAGTTTCAAACCATGACATGAAAACGTGAGTCGGCTACCAAAATTTTCATCTTTTGGGTAGAGATGTGATCAAAGCGAGAAAGTTGTACAGAAATAATGGAATGATTGTTTCATGATTTTTATTTTAATATACGACTTATACTTAGGATACAATGTTAGGTTTAAGTGCAACATTGAAACGCGATCGGGATGGTGCGCTGTCGTCAGCAGGCTTGCGCATCTGGCATCACAAAGCCAATTCTTCACTTATTTCTTGTGTTTGATTCAATACTTCCTTGAGGGTTTATTATTGTAATGTAATAATAATATTATAGTTAGATTGTTTTTAGTAAATTGTTGATTAAATTAGTCCAACTTTGAAATATTTCTGTTATGAATGCAAATGAACAAAATCCATATAGGAAAATGTTTATTAGAACAATGACATTATTAAATAAAAATTCATCTTTAAAGTTATTGAATCATATAAATCAATGACTATATAAAGTTGAACGTTTACTCAATTTGTCTAATGGGGTAATAGCCTATTGTAAAGACCATACTTTCGCTATCCAGAATGAAATAATTTCCATATGGGCGCCAACCAAACCAACTTTGGGTTGATAAAAAAAAGTATTCTTCAAGCACTCGCGAAGACACTGAGCACAAAATATATATATAACACTTAAAATAGCACTATTAACGCAGTATTGAATTAGTTATTAATTTATTAGCACTATTAAACCACACACAATAATAATTGATATTGCGAAGGCATAACAAGAATTAATGTTACATTCAAGATAGGCCAATTGAAACGTCTCTAGAACATGACTCATTTATACTCAAAATTACATTAACATTTAAAATTTGAAGGCCTAATGCTTAATAAGGCAATACATATTAAACAGAGTTTTCTAAGTTGAAAGCAAGTTTCCTAACAAGTTATATTTAGATCAACCTAGGAATTAATAATAATGACATAAAACAAGATTAACCTTGGCCTATTCCTAGCATGGGATAGGCTAAGCAATATACAATGAGTTCAATCAGGATCCAGAATTAAAATGATAGGTTTTACATAAAACATGATTACTGGAACAGTGTATTCAATTTGTGGACCTACATTTCAATTTAAAACTTAGAGACATTGCATTACAAGAAGATTGAGTAAATATACTAAAATAACTAAGATGATCACCTATCTAACTGCATAATATCCTACGATCCTACTATCTGAATCGGGATTCTATCTAATATTTAAAAAATAAAATGGTAACACTGAAATCCAAGTAGGCTAATCAAATCATCGACTTTCAATTTCATATTATTCTATTATGATTTTATTTTCCAAATATCCTACATTGGAATAAATGATCAGATTGACACAATTAGTATTTACTAATTTAAAAAATTGTTTAAAAAATTGCAAGTTAATTCAAAGAAAAACAGCTTGATTCAACAAATTATTGACCTAACTAATGATGCGAGAGTTGATTCTCTCAATTAGTATTGAATCAAAGAGTAATAAGCCCCAATTCAATCAAATTTGAAATTAAATTTGCATCTTGATAATAGTTTAATAAGACTCTAAAATTATATGAAAACATAGTAGCCTACTTTAAAAAAAACATAGGATAATATCTTAAAATAATTTATTCCAATATAGGCTATTTGGGCAATAAAATCAAAATAGAATAATATGAAACTGATAGTTGATGATCTGATTAGCATACTTGGATTTCAGTGCTAACATTTATTTTATTTAAATTGTGAAAATATATATGTAAATTAAGAATAAATAGCAAAAACTGGCTTCTCAAGCGCTCGCCACTTGGGTGAGTCATCCCTGCGCCGCCATCTTTGTAGTGGACGAGCGCGTAACAAGTGGCTTCACCTCGGCGACAAGAAGCCCCTTCTATTGGTCTTATATGTGTTCGCTGGTTCGATCCCAGTTGAGTACAAGATATTTTTCTCGAGCCACTCCCGTGTTTCGGAGGACACGTTAAGCCGTCGTTCCCGGTTGCATATAAAAAAAAGCAGTCGTTAAAAAAACGGGTGGAACTACCCGTAAGGGTCTCCCCACCACGAAAAGCCATACGAATTTACTTTTACTATTTTATTTTTCCTAAATTTACAGTTTTCATTTTTTCAAAGTTAATTTTCAAAGAAACAGATCTAGACAAGAAAACAAACAACGTTCAGTTGATTCAGTGATAGAATGACTTCTTTATTTGTTGACGTGGCGAAGTTTGGACAGTAATGTCCACTCTACCACTTAACCACGAACCAGTGATGGGAATGTAGAGCTCGAGTTGGGACTGAATATTTGATGCAACAAGGAAAATCTGAAAAAAGCAAAGTGCTGTGGAATCAATGGAATTGATCGATCTACACATAGATTTCGTTTCATTTTTGAGGATGAAGCCCACATAGGTCTGAGACCTGTGCGTGGGTAATGAGTTGGATGATGGTGATTGATGGCTGGACCTACAGTTTTAGGTGGGTTCCAAACCACCGGGAAATGATTTTACAGCAGAGAACAGTGTCTTTTTGCTGGCCAATTTAATAGGTCACCCTTACAAAGTGGACCCAGGAGAACGAAATTATTAAATATGGATTCGAATGAAATATTTCCCTAGACTTGATTGAAATATTCAGTTTATCTTCTGTATAACGAAATCTATTATCCAGGCAGAAAAATTGTTCCGGAGAGATATTTGTTAATAAGACATCTTCAATGTTGATTATTAGGTCTGAAAGACCTAATCATTCAAATAGAAGTTTGAGATATAGATGCAAAATCTATTGAAACGTAACACACTTTCCTATGTAATAAAGTTAGAGTATAATCTTCCTGTAAGAAAATTGTATGAGAAGTCTACAACTATTCCCAATTCAAATCGCAGGGAGTTTTTCATAGATTATCTGGGAAGTGATAGCCGTAGCTGGTATCTGTTCAATCAGGTAAAGATAAGCTGCGTTCTCCTAGGCAATGTTTGTAAGGGTGACCGATTAGATTGGCCAGCAAAATTGACACTGTTCTCTGCTGGAAAATCACTTCCCGGTGGTTCGGAACCCATCTAACTGTAGGTCCAGCCATCAATCATCATCATCCAACTCATTACCCATGTATAGGTCTCAAACCTATTTGGTGCTTCATCCTCCAAAAAAAATTCCCACAAGAGTTCCCACTTCAAGACAATTCTGCTACAGTATTAGCAAGTATTACTACCTATCTTCCTCCAAATCATCATCCTTTTCCATCCTTCTCAATCCTTTTCAATCAAATGAAAATTCATTTTTGAATTGCCTTTGACAATTTAGTTATGTATAACCTCCTATGCATTCAAATCAATACAAAATATTTTTCCTATTGTGATATTTGAATACTCTGTATTTTGTGTAGTAAGAAACTATGAAGAACTCTTTTATTTCATTTTGTGATCGAATATACAAAGAAGTGGTCTTCAATATTGTCTGTAGATTATTAGGTCTTAATTATTGCGATCTAAAGATCTATCTCAATCAATCTAATAGATATTTTCCCCACACAATTTTTAGAAATTTAATATTTTGTTTCTTAATAGATACAGAAATCGAACTCTTTTATTTTATTTTGTGATTAAATCTACTAGAAACTGGTCTTCAATACTGATTAGTATTCGGTTTTTAATTGGTATCAGGAAATCTTTTCCAATTTAAAACCTATTCAATTAAAGAAAAGTGCACTAGTGCACATTTCCCGTCATACGTACTAAAATAAGTTCGATTTTATATTGAACAAACGTCAAACATTAACCTTGAAAGTCAACCCAGGTGTTCGAAGGTAGGACGTCACGAAGCAATTTTTCTCACCTGTGGAAAGGAAGCTCTATTAATTATGCAAATGCACTTGCGAGAAAAACTGATGACTCCGAACGCATTGCATCCGATTGCATCCTGTCAAGAAATGCATCCGACCTATTAGAGCCGCAATAACTGCTTTCCGCTTCGCTTAATTATGAAACGCCATAGGAACCAGTCTTGATTCCATTAGTGGCGTAGAAATTGATTGCTCTGCGAATAACATAACTTGTACAGCGACAATTAAAACGCTGTGCTTTGGTCGCACATGCAAAAGCGATGTAGGGCTAGAATCGTATTAAAATGTGAAATACATCCAATTAAATTCATCCGCTTCCAGAAACTGGTTGATGCTTCGGGGGACGGAACTAGTTTTAATAGTTTTCGTGATCTTGTGAACCAGTTACCTGACAAGCTAGGACATTTTTTCAAACGTGCAAAGAAAAACAAACATCTTTTTTTGTAGATTACGTCTTGGAGACTCCAGTTAAGGAGTATAAGACAAGTCAGATTAACATTAGTCATATACACTAGATACCATAATTAATTACTATATCAATTATTGATATAGCGAGGCTCAATTTTGATATGAAAGGACATCTATGAAAGTTCATCTACTATGAACGTCTATTTGTTGTAGGCTTAGAAGAACTTGATGCAATATCAATGGATCACCCAAGAAAATTGAAACAATTTATCTCCAACATTGATAACACAATGTCAAAATAGTAGAGGATGATATGGGGCTTCTACTCCAGATTTGAAAGTATATTGTGTTGTAATTTTAATTATGATTTTGGTTAGATTGGGTTTATGTTAAGATTTTTTTGGTTTCTACTCCAGATTTGAAAGTACATTGTGTTATAGTTTGATTTGATCTCCAATGACATATTTTATGTCAAAAATTTACAATAATAAATTATCATTTATTACATTGAATTTACAATAATAAGTTACATATTTTATTAGCAAAGTTGTAGTTGATAATGTACTGGAGAAAATCCTAAACGAAATGGGATAATGAACAATAAGACGAAGTTGTCACAACTACATTTATTAAAAATAGTGAGATACTAGTTTCGGTTGTTACACCATTATCAATATCAAACAAACCCCAAAATGGGATACTCTGTGTTCATGATGTAATATAGTATTGCTAAAAATATATTGTTCTAAATAAATATCGTATGTTTTCAAAATTATGTTAAACAAGTTTTGATCCCAAGCAAAATTTTCTTAATTGAAATTTAATTTAAAAAAAGTTAAATATTTGATGTTATATGTTGCACCAGATAGTAAATTCGTATGGCTTTTCGTGGTGGGGAGACCCTTACGGGTAGTTCCACCTCGCCGTTTTTTTTTAACGACTGCTTTTTTTTAAATGCAACCGGGACCGACGGCTTAACGTGTCCTCCGAAACACGGGAGTGGCTCGAGAAAAATATCTTGTACTCAACTGGGATCGAACCCAGGACCTTTGGCTTATCAGACCAGCTATAAGCCAACTCGGCTACGTCGACTCCACCAGATAGTAAATATATTTAAAACAAGGTAAGGACATTCACTAAGATGCTCTCTGTCATTTTTAATTATTGTGGATGGATGAAATGCCTTTCAACTGAGCAAGCTAGCTAATCTAAAACATATATTTCTGATTCAAACTTCTAGAGCAGGAGTTCCCAAACCTTTCCCTACTACGTCACCTCCTATTGGAATGTAATCCTTCTATGCCCCCTTACATAGTAAACTGTATGAAGCAAATAAGTCTCACATTAAAAACAAAACATTTTCCTGTCACAAGATGAAAGATTGACAGTTTCAATGAAAGCCAAAGATTATAAGTACAAATAGAGTTCATTGTTGAAAGAAAAATAAGTTTGTGAGATGAATGAGCTATCATTTTCTCTATTAGTTCGCCTATATTTGGTTCTGTTCCAGTAAGGGCACAATGGAAGTCTGTTTGTTATAATAGTCTACTTGGCTATAGCCACAAGAGTAGGAAATGCTTGTTCACATAGGAGCATGAAAAATTTAAATGTAATCGAAGAGCTGCTTGGGAAAAACTTGGACAGACTTTGAAGAATTTGATCCAAAAAGATTATTTGTCCATTTTATCAGTCTTATTTTTGTCTGAGGATCGTATCGGCATCGGTTGTTCTTACTTTACTAATATCGATATCGACAGTCTGGTAATGTACAATACAATCCGGTATGTCCAGAATAAGTACAATATAATTTTTAAACAAAACTTGAATGAATATCAATATCGACTATAATGACTTTACACTCTCATACATCGACACATCAAGAATAAACAATATTTATAGATTATTGATGAAAACGCAGTCTATGTTTGAAAATTGTGTAGATTAACTCAAATTATTCTTACAATTTTTAACTTATCTTGCTTGCCTTGTCCAGCTTGCGTACCAGATTAGGAACCCCTGTTTTAGAGCAATACAAAAAGCAAGTTATTACGTAATTTTCTTTGTAATAATTTTTTTACTTTATGACGAATGTCCGCCAGACATTACTTTATAACTTCATATTACATTACATTTAATATACTTCCAACAGACATTGTGACACTCACAACGGTATACTCTGACCTACAGTTATAAAAAATACTAAACAATGCCTTTATACTTTGCAATTATAAATGCAGTAGCTCATTTTTTGGGGAGTTCGATGATAGCGAACATGCAAATGTTCTAATGTTGAGTCGGGCCTCAGCCAATACTCAACGGTTCTGTCACGTAAATTTGTCGAATTTTTTCCAATAAGTTAGATATAGCTAGTTTTTGATTATTTTTCCCCTCATTTAAGTGAAATTCGCGGTTTTTTATAAGGGTTTTATGCTTTGAAAAATACTAAGAGTTCTCAAAAAAGAGGTCACTGAAAGTGATTCCAATTTCGTTATTGGAGGATGAAAAAACAATGGAAACAATCAGGTCTCCTGATTGCCAAATTGATAAGTCATTCTTATATTGGATGAGAAAGGAATAATCCGAAGCCTAAGTTTCTCCTTTTCTTTTCAACAGCTGAGCACGCAACAAGCAACAACTAGAATCACGCATCGCCTGTCATCAAATGTTTGCCCTGGATCTTATTGGAAAAACTACGTTTTTGCCAGGTAATTTAATATTTATGATCTAAACAATAACTACATATCAAACTGACCTGATGAACTAGTTGACTCATGCTAAGATTGTTGTTCCGTGCAGAAATGAGCTTTCTTCTTATAACACGCCATTACAGGAGGCCTACTCAATACATGTGCACAGATGAATCTAAATCTTTGATCTCATTTAAAAACTCCGTTTCAATAGGCCTATCAATGGGTTGTTGATAGGACCATGTCAACAGAATCGATGATACCAAATCTTTGTTTGATTTCTTTGAATCATGGCAAATAAGTATTTAATTTTGGCGGAGAGTTGAAGAGCGAATCTTGAAGAAAATACTGAAGCACTGATAAATTAATTTGATCCTATTACAGATTATTAATTATTTTGACTTAGTAAAGTCGAAGAATTAAAAGTAAGAATGTGGAGGCTTAAAACCCAAAACTATTTATTTTACAACTTCTAACTACAGTCAAAATCTTTAGATACTAACTTTTTAATTTCACAGACACTGTGTACAATAATAAATGTATACAGTAATGTATACTATAATGGGAAGTGATAGTCGTGAGCCGTAGCAGCTATCATATAAAGATGATATGAACAACTGGACCCTCTTTGAATGGGTGACCGATTGGATTGGTCAGCAAAAAAGACTGATCTGTAAAATCACTTTCGGGTGGTTTGGAAGCACAGATTTCAGAAATTTGTGGTCTTCTTCCTCTAAAAAAATATTTAAAAAATTCTGAGCATGAAAATAAGCTAAGTCGAAATACTGTAGAAGTCTTCTTATAACACGCCACCAGCACAAGACTACCTCCATTTCAATATGCGTACTCAATCCATGTGCGCAGATGAAGCTGAATCTTTGTTGGGTTTTTTCGGAGGATGATGCCCACATAGGTCTCAGACCTGGGCATGAGTGATGATTTGGATGATGGTGATTGATGAGTTGGACCTAGTTTTGGGTGGGTTCCGAACCACCAGGAAGTAAGGTTTTTAAAGCAGAGAACAGAGTATTTTTTGCTGGCCAATCCAATCGGTCCCCATTACAAAGATGGCCCAGGAGTTTCGTAGCTTACTGATTGAACAGATACCTGCTACGGTACTCAGCTATCACATCCCTAAAAACGGTTTGACTCATTGAAAAAGTCCGTTTTAATAAGAATATTAGTTAATTATTCGGGAAATAAAATCATTCTAGAGAGGTATTCGTTAATGAGAGGTCGTGTTGTCAAGAGTAATAGGTCAAAGGACGTCATAGAAATTCTTAACATGGAGGATTTCGTTAAGTTCGTTTGATAGAGGTTTGACTGTATTGGCATAATATATTTGGGATCAGTCATATTTTTTTGGAGGATAAAGCCCACATAGGTCTGAGACCTGTGCATGGGTGATGAATTGGATGATGGTGATTGATGAGTTGGACCTAGAGTTTTAGGTGGGTTCCGAACCACCAGGAAGTGAGGATTTTACAGCAGAGAACAGAGTATTTTTGCTGGCCAATCCAATCGGTCACCCTCACAAAAAGTGCCCAGGAGAACGCAGCTTATCTCTATCTGATTGAACAGATACCTGCTACGGCTAGGTGGGTTCCGAACCAATGGGAAGTGATTCTACAGCAGAGAACAGTGTCTTTTTGCTTGCCAATCTAATCAGTCACCCTTACAAGGAGAGCCCAGGAGAACGCAGCTTATCTATCTGATATCTATCTCTATCTGATTGAACAGATACCTGCTTCGGCTCACGGATATCACTTCCCTAATGTCTCAGCACCTGACTGCCACTCTAACAGTCTCAGGTTCTATTGTATCACCATCACCTTATTACCAAAGCTCAAGTCCCACATTCATATGTACCTCATCAACAGAAAATATATTATGTGAACCAGGAAACTGGTGTGAACCTGGTTGATCAGACACGTGGAAAAGAACACAAAAAGAACTGTAGCAGTCAGCAGAGATGGACAGATTTTGAAATATGAGTGACAAGACCGTTGCATTTCCTCAATCACTGTCTGAGAGCCAGGAAAACATTAATCAGGAAAACAGAAATCATCTATTCTCGTATATAGGATGAGACCACGGATATGGATACATCTAGTTCAGATGATGGCAATTCACCGCATTTCAGCTGCCTTATTGGGTGTATTAGGTGCGATTGCTCGGCCACCACAAGGCGAGCAGATATTATTTTTTCGTCAAAGTCCCGTTGTCCGGTGAGAGGTTGGTAGGTAGGTCGTACCCGCTGACCCAGATCTCTTGGACGGCCTCCTCAGCCAGTCGGGTTCCGGACTCTCCGAATCTTCCTCGCGACTCCTTCCTCTTCCCCACTTCCTCTTCCACCCACGCTTCCATTAGCCCCTCCCCCTGCTCCACACCGCCGCCAGCGACAACAAAACAAACGGCCAACGAAACTCGGTCACAGAGTGGTAAGCTCACTACGATGAGGTTGTTTGCGATCACCGCCCTAATCGCATGTTACTTCTAGCAATGTCATGCCTTATGCCAGCGGGCTTCGGGTTGTGGGAGACCTTATTTCACTCCCCACACAATATATGATTGTATACTAAGATATCATGAATTCAAATACAACCAAACGACTGATAGAATTCAAATTCTACATTCATAGTGATCTAATTTTGAATTATTATAATAATTAATTAATAATAATTTTCATAATAATAATAATAATAATAATAATAATAATAATAATAATTATTATTATTATTATTATTATTATTATTATTATTATTATTATTATTATTATTATTATTATTATTATTATTATTAATTCATGATAATCCAATTATTCTCAGAAATACCCATTTTATTTTATTAATCTATTTTGATTCTTTTTTACCCTAATCATTTATTCATTTATTTATTTTATCATTTACTTTATTTTAAGTGATTATTCTGTAATGATTTTAGTAGATCTTCAGGCAGTAGAATTGTAATTTTTTTTTGTAGATTACGTCTTGGAGACTCCAGTTAAGGAGTATAAGACAAGTCAGATCAACAATATTATACACTAGATACCATAATTACTTCAATTAGTTGAGGTGAGGCTTAATTTTGATGTGAAAGGATTCTCGTGTTAATATTCCAGTGTTCCTTCAAGCAGTAATGTTAATAAGACATCAGAGTTATAATTGATTTCATACCTTTCAGAAAATGATCAATCTCTGGATAGTGGAAAGGTTTATATCCAATTACCTGCAAACAAACAATACGATTAGTAGAATTCAAAACAAACTTAAATATTTCAATTCTTATAATTATTGAATACATTTAAGAACAAAAGTTAGGGAATCTAATATAGAACAATGTGGAACATGCTCATCGTATTGATCATGACATCCTATTATGATTCAGTTACAGGGTGTTTGTTTGAAAGACGATGTAAGTGTCACTAAATCATCTTTCTAATCTTTATTTATTTCAATTTATTTATACATTTGACTAGCAAGCACAGTGAATACAGCAAGCTCATGCCCAAAACTGCTTAAAGACTTACCTTGAGCATAAACTCTTCATTATTCTAGTACAAGTGGAAAAAAGGGAAAGTTTGTGGAATATATTCTCATGTACTATCAAAACAAGTACTACTAGCATTGAGAAGAGTACATTTAGTACTACAAGCAGTATAATTGATCTATTGAAAGTATAAGTGCAGCTACTCTTCCTCATAGAAACCTCCCAAGATTCCTCCTCGAAATACAATCCTATGAATGTTTTGCATGAAACTTTTTAAACTTGGATCTGTGCATGACCCTGATTAGATACATTCTCTGTATCTATTGAACAATAAATTGGACAATTAAATTGGTATCAAAATTGGTATATTTTGCCATCAAACCAACCTTTGATACGAGATGTATTACCCAACAACGTTCTTAGACACATTAAATAAAAAATAAGTTATCATACCATGACCTAAATAGAATAAGTCAAAAGTTGAACCCTTCGATGGCAAAAAAGCGTTGACATATGGGGTAGCATTCTATCTCTGGAATCTCGGATATCGCCGTTACAAAAATATCTATAAATTGTCTGAAATCATGTGTTTACTTTATCCAACATTGACAGTTGAGCCCATCTAAAACTGTAGGTACAACATTCAACTCATTATTAAGGAATCAGATTTATGTGGGCTTCATCCTCCAAAAAAATCTAGACGTTCATGAACATTTCTACAGTTAGAAATGTTATCCCATTTGGCAACGACTTATTTTCTTGTTCCATAACGATCTGTGTTGTCAATATTAACTTTTTATTGTAAATTTAACGACTTGCAGTCAGTTTTTAATTGTGAATAAATAATAATTATTGCACTCACTCTTGGCCGAACGTTTTCGAGTTAAGGAAACTCATCTTCAAGGCCTTATTTTTGCAAGCTGATGGTTCAGCTATCAACTCATTCTATACACTTTCCTTGTAGTGATGAAGGTAATATTGTGGAAGGCATCCATAATGAATAATAAGACGAAATTTTTACAACCACATTTATTAAAAATATTAAGAAACTAGTTTCGATCGTATCAATCTCAAACAAACTAAAATTAAAGTACAGAGTAGCTTAATATATACTAAACATGGGATGATACTATTGGCTAAGTGAGAAAGAGGCTGACCATCATTGAAGGATGTGATTGACTGAAGGCCATAACAAGTCACGCCCCCTAGTGGGAGGAGTAACAAGTAAAAATAAGAGTCAAATCAAGATCCAAAAACCGTGAACATCTAGAAAGCAACAAAGAAGAAAAATACACAATAAGGCTAGAATTCAATCAAATTAAAAAATTAGAAGCTCACTGAAATACAGTGAAATACAGTGAAGGTCAACCGAGAAAGTCACAAAAGTAGCGTTTTTAAAATGTAGGCAGAATTATGATGAAACCAAGTTAGTTGTACTGAATTGGTTAACATAAATTTGGTCATTTAAACTAGTATTGGATTCTTTTTTTACCAACCTAGTTATCTCTAAAGCTTCTAAAATGTTCAATTGTCTGCCTTTGCTAATCAACAGCAGAAATTCAACATTTTCTTAACCCTTGAACTTGTGCCCATTATTAATGTGATGCTCTGCAAAATTTGAATCTCCTTTTCGGTTTTCCAATCCCTAATACGTTCATTTATTCTGTTCAGACTGTATGAATTGGACAACCAAATTGTGTACAAGTTCAGTTATGTTCTATAGATCAACAACAATATACATTAGAGTGAATTAAGTTTTCTCACAATCAATTTTTTTTCAAATTGACACATGTGGGAGAGATGAACAAAATACATTCTAGAAAATTCTCGACTATGGGGTCAACGTACCCAGGTGCTCAGTTTAATAACAAACTGTCTCCACGATTATTGAGTAGGCTATGCTAACAAAATTGAATACATCTTTGTGAATAATTTATCGTTATCTGAAATTCTTGTGCACAATGAACTGAGCAGCAACGCTCTCTTCCGAGTTGTATACGAGTCGTTACGAAACTAGCCCGGTACGCAACGCTGAGCCGTCTAGGAGGCGCCTCAGCCTCAACCGCTGCCTCACTCTGTGTCTATGAGAGAGATGTACATTGAGCAACAACACCTCCTAAACAGGCTTTGTTCGTTGCAGCGCTGGGCGACATGGAACATGGGCCGACCAATGTGAGGATCTTGTCATACTACTCGATTACAAAATATGTTTACACCGTGTTAAAGACTTTGCTTGCTTAAAACTAAACGAAATCTATTCACCTGTGAGCTGCAAGAAAGTATTTACTATTTGTCATTTTTATCAGATTGCTGGACTTCAACTTTTATTACAGCAATGTTCTCTATTTATTATTTATTAATTTAACGTATATACAATCAATGTGAATACAACAGGCTATTGCCCAAAACTGCTTTTCACAAAATTTGAAATTTGAATCGAAATCTTAGGTTAGGTCTGTCTGTTTCACTGAAAATATCACCTTGAAGCACAATAATTTATTCATTTATTTATTTATTTATTTATTGATGTAAATAACAATTAATGTGAATACATTTAATAATTTAATTGAAAGAATTCACAAGTCATTTTCAAAAAAAGAATATTAATTTTGATTTTACTTTTAACAAAACACCATCACAGTCTAAAAAAGATTAATATAATTTTTAATTTTTAAATTTCTGTACCAAAAATCTACACTAGTTACCATATAATAAAAATATACAATGCTATTAAAAAGGAAGGAATAGATCACAAACATGCATTTCTCCCAGACTAGGAATGCCCACATAGCATGAAGCCCACATAAGTCTGAGACCTATGCGTGGGTAATGAGTTGGACAATGGTAAAAATAATGATAACAAGCGTATGACTTTTATTGGTGGGAACAATAACGTGTAGTTCCACCTCGCCGTTTGAACCATGTTATGGGGTACATGGACCCCATTTTAGGTGAGTTTCGAACAACCTGATAATAAAGCTTATAAAATCAAGTCATTGAAGCACTGGTTTTTTCTAGAAAACGGTGATTGATGAGTTAGACCCACAGATTTAGGTGGGTTCAAAACCACCCGAATGTGATTTTACAGCAGAGATCAGTCTTTTTTGCTGGCCAATCGGTCACCCTTACAAAGAGGGCTCATGACTTTGTAGCTCTGACTGATAAGATACCTGCTATCGCTTTCCCAACCTTACAAACTACAAAAAATAGTAATATAATTTCAACGTTAACAGATAGTTTTAAATTCTTCGATAACCTGCTTAGAAGTTCCAATCATGTTCGCATTAATTTTGCACTGCTGTTTGTCTGAAGTAAACTAGCAGCGACTACAAAGGAACTTTCTGTGCTGATCACTGTGTGCTGTGCTCATCAGTAAGATCATCACTTTTCGTGATGCACTACAAAACTGACAATTGCAATCAGCTATTTATTTTTTCAATTTTATTTCAGATGATGCCCACATGAGTCCGAAGACTTTTGTGTGGGTAATGAGGTGAATGGGTGAATGTTGAGAAACATCCATGGCTGAATGAGATTCGTACCCAAGGCTGTAGGAAACGAAGCCAACCAGAGCCTTATCTTATCACAGACAAGCGCTACAACGAACTGCGCAGCCATAGCTGCCATTACAAGTTTATATGGATTCATGTGCGGACGATTTTCCTTGGGACAATATTATGTTCCTATCTTTTGTAGTTTAGAAGAAATAGATAATTGAAATGTGTTCCTTTTTATCAATATGCAGAGAGGGATGAGAAATCTCTCACTAATAATTAATGTTCCGAAATGAAATTTTCGAGGGGAAAAGCTGGTAGCAGATGAAAAAAATAAGCGTGAACCATATTTTATAACCAATAACGTGAGAAATCCCGGTGAGACATTCTGACACCTATGATCACGAAGTATCAATCCAGTAACGACCAAGTAACAAATCTACCTTGCAATTTGATGAAATGAAAGGAATTGAGAGGTTACCGAATGACTTCTTAGCACGACATTCTTATCATTATACTCTAATATGTCATATCTCTATGCGATTTTTTCGGAGGATGAAGCCCACATAGGTCTGTGACCTGTGCGTGGGTAATGAATTGGATGATGGTGATTGATGAGTTGGACCTACAGTTTTTGGTGGGTTCCGAACCACCGAGAAGTGATTTTACAGCAGAGAACAGACTTTTTTGCTGGCTAAACCAATCTCCCACAAGGAAGAAACTGAATTATTTGTAGTTCCATGATATTTGTGATTATTATAGAGTATTGAATGCTCTACTGTAAAAGCAGCGCCCTATGCAGCGACTCTTGAAGCCTTATTACACTGATCCACTCCAGCCGCGGACGCACGCCACAATTAAGACTAATTTACACCAGCCGAGCGAGTGACCGATCCCAACAATGTTAGAGTGCACTACAGAGCCATCTACTGTTTATTAGATAATTTTTCAATCAAATTTACCCGAATTTGTGATTTAAACTTAATTTTGACATGCGTCCGCGACTGCAATGCCTCTTTTGGCTCTTACGACTGGAGCCGCGGGGCACGAGTGAAACTTCACAAATAAGCGCTATAGCGTGCCAAAGTAAAGCCTGAGCTTCAGTCAGCGTAACACGTATAAAACTAGAAGGAGGGGAATTAGCAGAAAATAAGAAGAAAGAGGAGAAGAAAAGAGAAGAAAGATGGTGGCGCAGTTGGTTGGAGAGTGCTTGTCTGAGATAAGATAGGGTTCTAGCTGGCTTCATTTTCTGCAGCCTTGGGTTCGAATCTCATTCAACAATGGATGCTTCTCATCATTCACCCTTTCACCTCATTAACCACGCCCAGTTCTCAGACTCATATGGGCAACACCAGCAATAAAAAAAATAAGAATCACCGATTGAATTAGCCAGCAAAAAAGACTATGTTCTCTGCAGAAAATCACTTCCCGGTGATTCGGAACCCACCTAAAACTGTAGGTCGAACTCATCAATCACCATCATCCAACTCATTACTAACGCACAGGTCTCACACCTATGTGGGCTTCATCCTCCAAAAAACAAAAAAAAAATATGACTGATCCCAAATATATTATGCTAATACAGTCAAAACACGAACCTTCAAATAACGAAATCCTCTATGTTGAGAAATTCTATGACGTCCTTTAACCTATTACTCTTGACAACACAACCTTTCAAATAAGAATTGTGGAAAAAAGCAGTAGAAGGAGAAGAAGACAAAAAAGATGGGAGCAAGAAGAAAAAAGCTGGAGTATAGAAAAGAGAGAAAGAAGTAGAGTTTAGGAGAAAAAGTAGAAAAAGGAGGGGAATAAGAAGAAGAAAAAAAAGGGGAAATTATGAAAAAATCAAGAAAAAAGAAGAAAATGAAGTTCTTTTACTTTTACTGTTCTCTGCTGTAAATTTAGTTCCCGGTGATTCGGAACCCACCTAAAACTGTAGGTCGAACTCATCAATCACCATCATCCAACTCATTACTAACGCACAGGTATCACACCTATGTGGGCTTCATCCTCCAAAAAAACAAAAAAAAAAAAAAGAATTGAGGAGAAAAGCAGTAGAAGCAGAAGAAGACAAAAAAGATGGGAACAAGAAGAAAAATGCTGGAGTAGAAAAGAGAGAAAGAAGTAGAGTTTAGGAGAAAAAGTAGAAGAAGGAGAAGAAGAAAAAAAGGGGAAATTATGAAAAAATAAGAAAATTAAGTAAAAAGAAGAAAATGAAGTTCTTTTACTTTTACTGTTCTCTGTTGTAGATTCACTTCCCGGTGATTCGGAGCCGACCTAAAACTGTAGGTCCAACTCACCAATCACCATCATCCAACTCATCACTAACGCACAGGTCTCAGACCTATGTGGGCTTTATAAAAAAAAAAAGGATAATTGTGGAGAAAAGCAGTAGAAGGAGGAGAAGACAAAAAAGATGGGTAGAAGAAGAAAAAAGCTGGAGTAGAAAAGAGAGAAAGAAGTAGAGTTTAGGAGAAAAAGTAGAAGAAGGAAAAGAAAAAAAAGGGGGAATTATGAAAAATAAGAAAATTAAGAAAAAATAAGAAAATTGAGAAAAAATAAGAAAATTGAGAAAAAATAAGAAAATGAAGTGGGAACAAGAAGAAAAAAGCTGGAGTATAGAAAAGAGAGAAAGAAGTAGAGTTCAGGAGGAAAAGTAGAAGAAGGAGAAGAACAAGAACAAGAAAAAAAGGGGAAATTATGAAAAAATAAGAAAATTAAGAAAAAATAAGAAAATTAAGAATAAAGAAGAAAATGAAGTAACAAAAAAAAAAAAGAAAATGAAGTAAAAGAAAAGGGAAAGCAGGAAAAGGAGGCAATAGAAGAGAAACGAACTGGAAAAGAAGAAAACCAAGAATAAAAATAAAATATTTGAATTGGAATATAGATAAAATAGCCTTGGACAAAGCTGTCATACACCCACAGTCAGTTAAGAGGCTACAGAAGGATTGTCCTCCAGTAGATTTATCGATGCAAATTTATGCTTTGTTTTGACAGATTAGTTTCCAGTTCCATGCAGATATGACGTCATTTGATGCGTCATCGACAATAACACTGCACGAGAAGCTCGATAGTGCAGCATGATCTTGACAAGGAATGATGAGAAGGAAGCATAAAAAAGTAGGCCTAATCTGCAGCATTGGAGTCATGTTGCAGTGGCAGTGACGGATGATGAGCGAGTGTGCGACCAGCGTCACGTAGACACGCGAATGCAGCGCGACCTACTTGCAAGGGGTGTGTAACTGACCCAATGCCTGACTGGCTGCCTGAGAGGCGACCTTTTCGGCTAAGCGTGGCTGGGTGAGGCGAGGAGAGGCAAAGCAAGAGGCGAATCTGTGCTGCATTGGGAGGTCGCGATTATCACGCGCCAACAAAAACAAACCAGCCAATGAATGATCCATCCGTTCATAGAGTTCCATTCCAGATTTGCATCATGTCCGTGACTCTTGACAATGTTCGAAAGTTATCGTCTATTTGAAAATACTTATTCTTAAAAACTAGCAGGTTGGCCGATTCAACTGAACCTGGATTTCTGTAGAGTGTAACTATTCAAACTACAAAATTAATTTAAATTCCCTTTTCGTTTTCATTTTCAATTTCTTCTTCTATTTTTTTTATTCTCCTTGTTCTTGTTGCCCTTCTTGTTGTTGTTATAGTTGTTTTTGATGTTGTTGGTGGTGGTATTGTTGTAGTTGTTCTTGTTCCTCATCTTCTTCTTCTTCTTCTTTTTTCTTTTTTTTCTTCTTCCCTTCAGCGTCACATCTTCTTTTTCGTCTAATTCTTTCATCTTCTTCTTCTCCTTCTTCATTCTTCTTCTTATTCTTCCATTTCTTCTCCTTCTTATACTTATTCAACCTCTTATTTTTCGTCCTATTTTCCTCCTTATTCAACCTCTTATTCTTTTCCTTATTCTAATTCTACTTCTTTTTTTTCATTTCTCCTTTTATTTTTCTTCTTATCATTCTCCTTCTCCTCCTCCTCCACCACCTTCTTCTTCGTCTTGTTCTTATTCTCTTCCTCCTCCTCTTACTCCTCCTTTTTCTCCTCCACTTCCTCCTCCTTCTTGTTTTTTTTTTGTTATTTTTCTTCAACTCTGTTTTCTCTTTTCATCTTCTTTTTCTTCTTCCTCTTCCATTTCTTCTAATTCTTTTTTTATTCTTCTTCTTATACTTGTCCTTATTCTTATTCAACATCTTATTTTTCTCTTCATTTTCCTCCTTATTCAAACTTTCATTCTTATTCTACTTCTTGTTCTTTCATTTTTCCTTTTCCTTCTTTTTCATTTTCTTCTTCTCATCCTCCTTCTCCTTCTCATCCTTCTATACCACCTTCTCCACCTCCTCTTCTTTCTACTCCTCCTCCTTATCATTCTCCTTCTCCTCCTCCTCCACCACCTTCTTCTTCGTCTTGTTCTTATTCTCTTCCTCCTCCTCTTACTCCTCCTTTTTCTCCTCCTCTTCCTCCTTCTTCTTCTTGTTTTTTTTTTATTTTTCTCCAACTCTGGTTTCTCTTTTCTTCTTCCTCTTCCATTTCTTCTCCTTCTTTTTTCTTATTCTTTTTCTCATACTTGTCCTTATTCTTATTCAACATCTTATTTTTCTCCTCATTTTCCTCCTTATTCAAACTCTCATTCTTATTCTACTTCTTGTTTTTTTTCCATTTTTCCTTTTCCTTCTTTTTCATCCTTCTTTTCCTTCCTTCTTCTCATCCTCCTCCTCCTCCTTCTCCTCCTCCTGCACCTTCTTCTTCATCTTTTTCTTATTCTCTTCCTCCTCCTCTTCCTCCTTCTTCTTCTTCTTGTTTTCTGCTATTTTTCTCCAATTCTGTTTTCCCTTTTCTCCTTCTTCTGTCTTTTATTTAATTTCTCTCCTCATTCTTCTTCCTCTCCTTCTTTAATCCTCCACTCTCCAGCGTTAGAGTTTCGTCGACAGATAACATTAATCACCTGTTTATTATACAGAAGAGATTATTTCCGATCACAAGAAGCATGCCTTTTGAGTAACCTTCATGATGTATGATTTTTAAATTAGTAGTGTACTCTAATTATTCACAATATTTTCCCATTTTGAGAATTTCTCAATGCCTACATCAAAATCTAAAAACTCTTTCACCTCATTACCCACGCACAAGTCTCGGACTCAAGTGGCATCATCAGCAATAAAAAAAGATCTGCAATTCAAAATCGAAGTGATAGCCACGAGCCGTAGCAGGTATCTGTTCAATCAGATAGATAAGCTGCGTTCTCGTAGGTCCTGTTTGTAACGGTGACCGATTATATTGGCCAGCAAAAAATACACTGTTCTCTGCTGAAAATCACTTCCCGGTGGTTCGGAACCCACCTAAAACTGTAGGTCCAACTCATAACCCACGCACAGGTCTCAGACCTATGTGGGCTTCAACCTCAAAAAAAAGCTTACGTTTTCGTAGTTTTTTTTTATCAGAAGAAAAGTTATCTATGTAATTAGATCTACTGATGAATTTCCGTCCTTTCGTTTTTGAGAGTATTTTTCAATTTGTAATCCATTTTTTCTCATGCATAATCTAATGGTGAGACAAAGTAGGTTGAAGTGTTCACAAAGTTTCTTCATGTACATTTTTTTCTTTGGAATGCAGACTCCAATGATTTGTGTCTGGACACCTGGGTAATTCATCAACCCGACATGGATTACTTACAAGTTATCAGTTTATTGAAGACGTACAATCTAGAAGAGTTTAGATAGAATGCGTCGAGTGACAGAATACTGAGTGACGGAGGAACTGAAACTTCGTTTCTTCGTCTTCGACATTCTTTGCAACAGGATAATATCTGAGCCAAACGTCAAACGTCGAAACGTCTTCTATCAGTTATAAGCACTGAGTAATGGATGGCATAGCAAAGTTGAGAAGATAGATTTATTATTCACTTCAGCGTCATGTATAACATACAGCAATAAAACGAAAGCCATGTAGCCTGTCGCATTAGGAACTTGAGTATTGAACGGAAGAATGATGAGAAACGGGTGTGTATTATTCGGCTGTCTAATTTGGCTGGCTAAAATCTCATCTCACAAGTTTGACATATGGATTGTCGGATAGACGGAGCCATTATTCAGAAACTCACAACTACACATACACCATCGGTTGTTTATTTGTTTGTAAGTTTGCACGCACGCAATAACACAAAAGTCTCAGACTCAAAACAGCAGTTTGAACAGCTCGATGCATTTTTCAAGACCTTATCTGGGAAGAGACATAAGATCGAACAGCCAATACAACTGGTTTCTGTGAAGTGGTATTCGACGTTGCTGTCATTGATTGGAAGAAGGGATAAGATCGATAATTGTTGTTTTCTTGAACGAGTTTGTTCAATTCTAATCCTGTTTCTAAATATTCTTTTTATTTTATTTATTTATTGTGACAAATTTACAACGAATGTGAAGGCGCAACAGACTCAAGTCCAAAACTGCTCCCTTTAAAGATATTTTTATAAATACAATATTATTTCTATAGATACAAGTGATATCCTATAATATAGTTGTACGGAACAAGTTTGTTCAATTCTAATCGTGATCTCATTATTATTTTTTTAAATACAAAGGATATCCTATAATATATTTTAGCGTATTTATTAGTCACAATATATCAGTGATTTTTTATGGATATATTTTCAGAGTATGACCTCGACATCAGCTACATGCAATTTCTGTAGTCCTGGAATTTTTTTCAAACTACATGTGGCAATGATGTGGTTGATTGCTCGCTCAGGTTAGGTTAGTGATAAGGTAATGAGGAATGACAGTAAATACTGATTACCTGATAGAGACTTAGAAAAACCAGGTTATTCTAACCTGACCAATTTATGCCTTTGCTAGCTCTAAATGTAAGATGAGATTCTCCTCTTTTTTCAATTCGGCCTTTTTTGCAAATTATTCGAATAAGACGAGGCTTACTAACTTAATCCTTCCACCTTTTCAATATTGAGGACTAGCAAATAAAATGTTATATGTAAATCGATTATCACTACTTATTTTTTATTATTGTTTTTATTATTATTATTATTATTTCTATTATTATTATTATTATTATTTCCCCACTATTATTACTATATGTAACGTTGCCGGTAACATTGTAAAACTGATGAAAAATGTGGAATGAAAAATGAAAATAAAAAATCTTTATTAAGTATAAGACACTAGTTTGTAGATATTAGTTTCAATGAGTTATTACAGGGTGTGGAATAAACAACATATATCTAAAAGACCCGTTCATATTTTCGTTCCAACATCAGATTGACAAATAATGTAGACATAGATTGGTGTCAATTTTGAGGGTGCTTGCACAGTGCAGCATCTTTACTTGAGAATAGGTCACATCAAACGCATGTTGTGGAATGGTGGTATTCACACTGCTTCAATTTATCATACATTTCACAGCATGTATTTGATTTTGTGATGGTGATCATCCTCGAGTATTGGAGGCTGCAATATGCAAACACCCCACATATCCTACCAATATAAAAAAAATATGTATTATAGGATACTCCCGGTGCCCTCTTCAAATGTAGTTTTTTTATTAATGAAACAATATTTTTCTTGAATTTCTTCATCCATAACGAACTGCGTTGTTAATATCAACTTTTGTAAATTTAACAACATGTAATTTTTTATTGAGAATAAATAATTTACAAATATTTAATAAATAATAGATATTGTAAAGTTGTGATGGTAAATTTAACAACTTGCAGTGATTTTAAATTGAAAAAATAAATAGATAATTTACTCCCATGGCTGAAACGTTTTCAACCGCGACGATTAATTTCCAATAGCGTGCTGAAAATGAATCGGTGATGTTTGCCATGACGAAATACTTGAACAATCTAATATCAAAACTGACACTGTATTTCAATTAAATGTATGATTTTCACTCACTTTGACTGGAAATACTGGAGAAATGCATTTCACTTCTGGAAAGAAGTTCGTCAGCCTCTTTTCAGAAGTGAAATGCATTCCTCCAGTATCTTCAGTAAAAGCGAGTGGAAATCATATATTTTATTGAAATACAGTGTCAGTTTTGATATTAGAAAATGAATCGTCGCGGTTCGAAAATGTTTCAGCCATGTGAGTAAATTATTTATTTACTTTCAATTCAAAATCACTGCAAGTCATTAAATTTACCATAAAACCCTTACAATATCTATTTAGAAAAATTATTGGAGCTCGGTAATGGATAAATCTAGAGCCACAAGCTCACAGAGCTATTGAGCTTCTCGGAAACGTGAAAAAAGGAACAGAGCTGAATCTAATCAGCTACTATTTACAGCATCAGAAGATCTAGAAAAATAAGACAATAAATAAAAATCATATCGCCAAGCAACAAATGAGAGGATTAAGTCAATACAAGAGAAAATACGGCGTAGATCAAAAGGAATTGTATTTATTTTAGCAATATTTAGGAATAACATCAAGTCAGATTCAGAAAAGCAACCTGGAGTTTATAAACTTGAGTGCTGTCTGATGAGGCCATATAAGTAGGCGAATAATAATACATAATAATAGTCTGTTGTAATCATCTCAATTTTAAAAACAATGATAAAACGATATCAGTTCAATAGAATCAAAAGACTGACGGACGAAATAGGTTGCTGGAACTGCCTGAATATCGTATCTGTCTGTTCATATATTTAATTGGTATGAGTTTTTGTGCATTGTTTATAGTAAAGTACTGAGAAAAAGGGGGCAAATGTCGGATGTGAAGCTTTTTTGGCGTCTGTGCGGAGACAAAAGCTCAATACAAGTCTTTGGACAAGTTATAGCCTTCACCGAATCAGCAGCAGCAGATGCAGCATCAAAGTTGTGGCCCAGAACAAAGGGCTGACTGAGGTCGGCGAACTCGCAAAGCCCACGGACGATTGAAGAAATATGCACGCTCCAAAGAAACAAGGGCCCGCCAAATAAAACCACGACGGACAGAAACAGAGAAAGTTGCTCAGCAACCGAGGAGAAGAGTAGGAGAAAATGATGAAGAAAAGGAGAAAGAAGGAGGTGGTGGTCGTAGGAGAATGAAAAAAGCCAGGGGAAGAACAGATGGTGGAGGAGGAGGAAAGGTTGAAGGAGGGGGATGAGGAGGAGGAGTAGCAGGAAGAGGAGGAGGAGGAGGAGGAGGAGGAGGAGTAGGAAAGGTTGAAGAAAAGAGATGAGGAGAAGGAAGGGAAGGAGGAGGTGGAAGGGGAGGAGGAGGAGTAGAAAGAGGATGAGGAGGTAGGGGGAGGAGGAGGAGGAGGAGGAGGAGGAGGAGGAGGAAGAAGAGTAGAAAGAGGATGAGGAGGAAGGGGAGGAGGAGGAGGAGGAGGAGGAGTAGGAGGAAGAGGTGGAGTAGAAAGAGGAGGAGGAAGGGGAGGAGGAGGAGTTATAAGAGGAGGAGGAGGAAGAGGTGGAGGAGGAAGAGGTGGAGGAGGAGGAGGTGGAGGAGGAGGAGGTGGAGGAGGAGGAGGTGGAGGAGGAGAAAGAGGAGAAGGAGCAGTAGTAGAACAAGAAGGAGGATCATGATGAGGAGGAGAGAAGGAGCAGGAGGTGGAAAAGAAGAAGGAGGAAAAGGATGAGAAGAAGGAGAAGGAGGAGGAGGAGGAGTTGCAAGAGGTGGAGGAGGAAGAGTAAGAGGAGGAGGAGGGGGGGTGGCAACGAAGGTGGAGGATAAGGAGTAGGAGGAGGAAGAAGAGAAAGAGGAAGAGAAAGGACAAGAAGAAAGAGAAGAAGGTGTTCGAGGAAAATGAATTGGAGGAGAAAAGGAGGATGGTAAAAAGGAGGAGGGGAAAGCGAAGTGTAAAAAATGAAGAGGAACGAGAAGAAGCAGCAGGAAGGAGTGAGGAAGAAGTTGAATAATGAAGAAGGATGATGAGAAGTTTCAGGAAGATGATGTTTTAGAGTTTTGAAGAGTAAGAGAGGGGAAAAGGGAGTTTAAAAAATGGATAAATGTGAATTCGAGATGAACTAGAAGAAGGAAGAGAAGTGGAAAATGAAGAAGGAAAATGAAAAATAATTTTATAGAGCGATATAAATTTTATTAAATCTATGAGTTTTATAGAAAAATATAGAGGAAAGAAGAAGGGAGAAGGAAGAAAACTGAAAGATGAAAAGAAGATGATAATAATAAGCCGAAGAAGAGGAGAAAAAAGAAGAAAGAGGCAAGAGAAAAGAACAAATAAGAAGATGAGGAAAGAAAAAGGAATAAAGAAAAGAAGAAGAGAATAAAATAAGAGAAAGGGGGGTAAGAAAATGAAAAAGAAGAAATATATTATGATGAGGAGGAAGGGGAGGAGGAGGGGGTGGTGAATGAGAAAAAGGAGTAGGAGTAGTAGGAAGAAGAGGTAGGAGGAAGTATAAGATGACAAAGAGCACAGAGGTTAGAAAATGGGGATAAAAAAGTAGTAGGAAGAGGAGAAGAACAGTTAATCCAGGAGGAGGAGGAAGAAGAGGATCATGATGAGGAGAAGGAGCTTGAGGAGAAAGAGGAGAAGGAGGAAAAGGAGCAGAAGGAGGATAAGGACGAGGAGGAGGAGGATAAGGAGGAGGATCAAGAAGAGGATCATGATGAGGAGGAGAGGTGAAGGAGCAGGAGGAGAAGAAGGAAAAGGAGGTGGAGAAGGAGGAAAAGGAGGAGAAGGAGGAAAAGGATGAGAAGAAGGAGGAGGAGGAGGAGGAGGAGGAGGAGGAGGAGGAACAGGAGGTGAAGGAGCTGACGAAGGAGAAGGAGGAGCAGGATGTAGATTATAGAAGAAGGTGGAAATGGGGGATAGTGGAAATGGGGGCGAAGAAGATGTAGTAGTAGAATGATGAAAAGAATAAGGAGGAATGAAAAGGAGGAATTAAGAGGAGGAATCAAGAGGAGGAATTAAGAGGAGGAATTAAGAGAAGGAATGAAGAGCAGAAGAGAAAAGAGAATACAAACCTACTGTGTCCTTTGCGAGATGCAACGAAGCATTTCTGTTGTTTCAGTTAGACAGCGTACCACACTGAGGCTGATGCCTGATTGGTCAAATGTCTCCTCCGATCTTGGATCTCTTTCTCTTGTTCACAACCATTCATTTATTACGGAGGAAGGTGAGAGGAACTAATTCGACTCTTTCATAGGTAGAGCGCCAAAAACAGAGGTGAAAATACACTATTAATTCTTCTGAATGGTAGGAGTCTTTTTTTGAATCCCCAAGTTTTTTTTATTTCTTATTGTTAGATATGAATCTCTCACAGTGTAATAATCCCAAATAATTTCCACTTTGCTAGATGACAGAATGTGGAGTCAAAACTCATCAAACTTGACTAGAATAACAAGATTTTTAATTTTTTTATTATTTCATTATTATCTCTCTTTATTATTCAAAATAAAATAGGGAATATGCAGAAAAAGAGAAAGAAGCACAGAGGTGAAGTTGAGAGGTATGTTTAGACAAGCTCAGTGAATCAATCAATTTTACTCCTATCATAAAGAGCAAGTAATTAGTGAGCTCCACTAGTGGCTCATATAATATGTATATGACACGTAAAATGTGAAATACAATATAATATGTATTATATATCTCATATAATAATTATGTATAAGACACGTGAAATAAAGAACTCTATTGAGGATGCATGGTCCTTAAAAATGACGTCTGTGTGACCACAGAGCATAGAATTAGCCTGATTCAAAGCTCTATGATTGTGACTTACTTCTTCTTGAGCATTAGAGAATCTATAAAGATGAAGGAGGATTAGCAATTATAATGAAAAAAGAGCGAGGAAAGCGAAGAATCAGAGATAAGATGAAAAAAGCCAGAAAAGCTGAAGAATCAATGCTTACTATTCTTTGATTGGGAGGAATGGATTAATCACAAAATGGTCAATGAGTTTTCAATGAAATGGATGACCTGATTTGTCATCCATCGATTATTTTAGTGTGTACTGTTTATTTTAGTTTTAATCTATTGGGTTTATTTCGACTAAACTCGTATATGTATATTTCTTTCTATGATAATTATAACTCTTCTTTTACAAATACATCATGTTCAGTGAATTCGAGGATTGATCGCCGATATTAGTTACTTACCCAATAATTGTGAAACATTAAAAAAACATGCTTTAATGTGATTTCATTCTGTAAATGACAGGCGTTCTCTGGTTTTAAGGGAGAAGGAGATATGATGCATAGAATGCTTTCAGCCAATTATCAACAATACGGTAGAACCTCTATTAACCATCACCTTCGGGACCGGGACCGGGACCGTGAGGGATAACTGAATATACGGATAGCAGAAATGCCATCAATAAACGTGCTCAATGCTCTGAAAATAAATTGGGGACGCTTGGAAAATAATATAGTGTACAAAAGGATAATTCAATTTGTATAATAAAAACTTAAAAACACTTTAAGTGGAAAGTATGACTCACGTTATGGCGTGACGGTCGTTTCACTTGAGCTTAATCAGCATACTGTCTGACGATGTTCTTGACAGCAGAGTGAAACGGCCGTCAGGCCATAACGTGAGTCATAATTTCCACTTAAAAGTGTTTTTAAATTTTTATTATATACTAGTGGAAACAAGATGGATCTTCAACATCATCAATTTGTATATAAATATTTATTTCATCAAAAATATACAACAATCAGGGTACAAAACTGTTGTACAATATGTAAAGTAATCGTAAAATTCACACTTTTGCAATGACGGATAACATAAAGTGACGGTTGAAAGAGTGTCGGATAATCGAGGTTTTACTGTACTTATGATCCTAAACTACCACGAAAAACGGTTCAAGTGGTCTTCATCACTAATATAAATGTAGCTGTAATAAAATCCACGATACTATGCTGCCATGGCTTACAAGCAACTGGTTACCATTGATATTATTTTATAGGCATATAGGTTACTATCACATATAGTTACAGGCATCCATCAAAATTCACAAATTACAGCACTCTAAAATCTTGTGCCTCAGAGAAAGCTTGTTTTATTGCATTGGTCGGAAAGATCTATCATCCACGCCTCAGTTCGATTAGCAGAATTCTTATAAATAGCCGGTTAGCTGTGACTGCCGTTGGTATAAAATATTTAGGTTAAGAGCTAGGCAAATAATGTTTGTTTATTTACACGAATAACGAAGTCGTAGTAGTAGTTGTAACTCTGCCCTCCGTTCAGCATCTTTTACTCTCACCCGGTCTTTCATTAGCTATCACTGTTTCTCTCTCACTATCTTCCTCTCTCTCTTTCTTCCTCAATCTTCTCCCCAAACACTCACTCACCCTCACTAGCTTTCTCTCACTCTTTCTTTAACTATCTTCAAAAAGCGGTAATTTGTGGTGTTGTAGATTGGCGTGTACAGGTGCTGATGGATGCTGTAGAAAGGCATTTTAGGCATTTGTCGCCAGCAATGACTTGAGCGTAAACACTACAATTCTTGTAAAGGCAAAAGGTGGGCAAACATTTGTGTGTGCGCGCGCGTACGTGTGATCTCTTCGAATAAGGACAGATCAAGAGAGCAATGACCTCTCGATATTGATGCGTACAAGTAAACAAGAACGCGCACTTAAAAAACGCGCGACTCTCTATCGTCGTAGGAGATCTAGTAAACGCCTAGAATGTCTCAGACTCCGACTTGTGCTTACAATCTAACGACCTGTTGTCATCCACATTGGCGTTTTGCAATCGCTGCCACTAACTTGAAGGTTGCTGGTTTCGTGCATCTAAGATCTAGTTTCCAGCAAAATCTCTTCGAGTACTAGGTACTTTAATTGTAGCAATTAAAATGATAGCAGAGTCAATAAAAGTGATAGAAACTACTTCCAGCACCTGCCTGATACCACGAATCTAGGCCTGGAATTTTTGTATCATTGGGGTGCTTGAGCATTTGAAGCTTCCATTGATTGTGAATACCATGGAGTCGGCGTAGCCGAGTTGGCTTATCGCTGGTCTGATAAGCCAAAGGTCCTGGGTTCGATCCCAGTTGAGTACAAGATATTTTTCTCGAGCCACTCCCGTGTTTCGGAGGACACGTTAAGCCGTCGGTCCCGGTTGCATATAAAAAAAAGCAGTCGTTAAAAAAACGAGGCGAGGTGGAACTACCCGTAAGGGTCTCCCCACCACGAAAAGCCATACGAATTTACTTTTTTGTGAATACCATACCATTCATCAGCGTATGTTTGATTTTGCGATTATCCTTAAGAATTTGATATTGCCCTGTACAAGCAACCTTATTCAGTGGCGTAACTAGAGTTAACTAGAGTTGGAGGGGTGGGGGGGTTACCCACCAGTCAAACACTCTTACATATTACTCCCTTCAAAAAAGATTTCTCAATTACTGTTACTTGCAATCTTTTGAATCTTCTGAACAATAGTGGGGGGGGGGGGGGGTTACGTCCCCAATAACCCCCCTTGTAATGCCTTTGACCTTATTTACCACGAACAAGCCTCAGGATCATGTAGTAGGTATCATTGATGATAAGAAAAAATTGAACTGAATAGAATAGTCAAATGGTAGAAAAGACACTGAATGTAGGTTCTGTAAAATTGGAATTCCTCAATTTTTATTGCTAGAGTATCTAATATTTCGAACATAAACATGTACATCCTTATTAAACCTAATCCATGAAGAAAAATATGTATGACAGTTCAAGATGTAAGTCTTTGAAGCATTGGCATATGAAACTTTTTTATGCTTCGCGTTTTGTGCTCTTCGACCGCTTCTATACTCAATTCACTATTTGATACGGTAGTCAGGTAGACTAATATTTTGTTATCACTTGCTTATAAAATTCTCTACAGGTTGCGATTTTTTCATTCAACTCTGCTGATCCATTTTCAATAAATTGATGAGAAGTTATAATTCATCCAAACATATTTGGGAGTATAGTTGTCGCAATTTTAGATACTAAAGATATTCGAAATACTCAAATCTTTCAGTTCCCTTACTTAAACCAAAATGTAGGTACTCAAATACATTGAGATACCACCCCCTTGAATTATCGATGATTTCTGTAGCAGATTAAACATATTTTTCCACCGTCATGAACAAAGATTTGTTTCTGGCATCTTTCTTTGCTTTTCCATCACTATTAGACCTACTTTATTACCTTTTGTTGACGTGAGGACACTCATTCCCATCATCTATTTATAACACATACATTATAAAGGGAAGTGATAGCCGAGTGCCGAAGCAGGTATCTGTTTAATCAGAGATCGACAGATGAGCTACGAAACTCCTGGGCGCTCTTTGTAAGGGTGACCGATTGGATTGGCCAGTAAAAAAGACTCACTTCACTGCTATAAAATCACTTCCCGGTGGTGCGGAACTCACCTAAAACTGTAGGTCCAACTCATCAATCACCATCTTCCAATTCATTATCCACGCACAGGTGTCAGACCTATGTGGGCTTCATCCTCCGAAAAAAAGTATTCCAGCATTTAGAGTTATACATATACGAAATCATCCATCATTCCAATTTTTGAATAATGAATAATAAGACGAAATTGTCACAACATTTATTTAAAAAAATATTGAGAAACTAGTTTTGGTTGTTATACCATTATCAATCTCAATCAAACTAAAACTAAAATACAGAGAAGCTCAATAATATATACTGAACATGGAATGATGCTATTGGCTGAGCGAGAAAGAGGCTGACCTTCATCGAAGGTTGTGATTGGCTGACAAGTCACGCCCCCTGGTGGGAGGAGAAACAATCAAAAATACGAGTCAAATCAATAACTAAAAACTGTGAACATCTAGAAAGCAACAAAGAAGAAAAATACGTAATAATGCTAGAATTGAATAAAAGGGAATTGATAGCCGCGAGCCGTAGAAGGTATCTGTTCAATCAGATAGATAAGCTGCGTTCTCGTAGGTCCTGTTTGTAACGGTGACCGATTAGATTGACCAGCAAAAAAGACACTGTTCTCTGCTGAAAATCACTTCCCGGTGGTTCGGGAACCCACCTAAAAATGTAGGTCCAACTCATCAATCACCATCATCTAACTCACCCACGCACAGGTCTCAGACCTATGTGGGCTTCATCCTCAAAAAAAATTAAAACTAAAAAATTAGAAGCTCACTGAAAGGAGTCAAGGTCAACCGAGAAATACACGAAAAACCCGTTTTTAAATGTAGGCTGGAATTATGATGAAACCAGTAATATATTTACTGGAAATTTATCAATTCCCAGATAAATTGATTAAATTTGAAACCAGCTAGACACTCTGGTTAAAATCTATGCAATTCCCATTTATTTGGTTAACATGGTGGAAGGAAGATGCAGGATGTAGAAGTTTGGACATTGTTTGCTAGTGCCGTTGGACGGAAACTAGGAGCTGTACAGCTGAGAGGCGAACGCCGTGAGAAACGGGTTTTTTCCGTTCGTAATATTTGAGAGCTCGCCTCTACTCTTCTTACCGAATAGAACCGGGCGACCGGGCCTTCTAGAATTACAAGCGTTTCGTATTTTCGGCACTTTTTTCATCGTGATTCCGTTTCTTCTCTTTATTCTCCTTCTCCTTCTTCTTTAGAGTATGCCGGGTCATCGACCTGCCCCACTGCGGACCGCGTTCGCCTAATCAAGGCCGAACTAGCGACGATACCCGTGCTTCGCGGTGTTCTGGCATACCCACTCAATTCGCTTCGCTAGTTGTTCGGAGAATAAAACGGTTAACCGATCAAAAAAATCAATCTACCGTACAGATTTTGGAACCAAAAGTAACTGACTTCATACAGTTAACTAGAGGATGACTTTTAAGAAATTCGGCTGCTTTGAATTCCATTGCAAGAAATTTCTACCCAAAAAACCAAGGATGGTTTCGCAAAAGGACATGTATGTCAAAATTATAAGTGAATTTGAATATAATTGACTCACATAAAAGGAGTGTAGGCCTATGTAGACGGCTGAAAATTATAATAAAGATGTTGTAGAGACAAGCCATCATAAATATATACAATAGAGAAATTGAGTTGAAGGTGAAGAAAAATAATTAAATTTCTTGATTTGTTTTTCCATAACGAACTGCGTTGTTAATATTAACTTGAGTGAATTTAACGATTTTATTGCATGTGATTTGACTGCAAGTCGTTGAATGCACTTAACAAGTTGAAATATTAACTTTTATGCGAATTCAACGACTTGCAGTCAAATAATATTCATTAAGAATAAGTATAATTTACTTACTCTGTAGGCTTTCGAATCTTTGAGATCCATTTTCAGAGGCGTGTGCTCCTTAATCATCGATGTCAGTTTTTTGGTTAGAAAAATTGTGGTTTTCAAAACGTTTGTGTGATTTAAAATTTAGTTGTTCGTTGGGGATGTTTTGTTTATTGTGTTTGGTGTGTTTGTATATTTCAAATTGTTCTAAGGTGTTGAGTTCGTGTCCTTTAGATTTTATATGTAGAATGTGTAGGTTGGTAGTGATGTCAGTAAAAGTGTGTCCAGCTTGAATGATATGGTCGGCGAAATTAATATTAACAACGCAGTTCGTCATGGAACAAGAAATCCAGGAAGTTAAAATAATTAACTCAGTTGAGTCAAATTGAACAAATTGGCTAGTTTTCTATAAAGAAAAAAAGAGCTAAATATCAAAGTTCAAATTGAGAAATTGAAATGAAGGGGAAGTAAAAATAATTAACTAAATATAAGGGGGGAGT
Source organism: Conomelus anceps (assembly GCA_948455865.1). Taxonomy (NCBI): domain Eukaryota; kingdom Metazoa; phylum Arthropoda; class Insecta; order Hemiptera; family Delphacidae; genus Conomelus; species Conomelus anceps. The sequence continues at coordinate 11,943,884 of OX418217.1, read as the reverse complement.
ATAAATAATAAACAAAATTATTAATATTAACTTTTCATGTGAAATTTAACGACTTGCAGTCAAATTTGACTGCAAGTCGTTAAATTTCACATGAAAAGTTAATATTAACAACGCAGTTCGTCATGGAACAAGAAATCCAGAAAATTATTAACTTAGTTGAATCTATTTGAACAAATTGGCTAGTGTTCTTTAAAGAAAATTGATGAGTTAAATCAAAGTGCATATAGATTTTATTAATTAAAAAATATTTTTTGCTGTAAGATTTCTAAACAGCTACTTAAATGCAAAGTTGGATTTGAAGTTCAGAATCAGATAATAATAATAATATCGAGTGACCTGGCTGGTTCAGGTCTGGTGTCAGAGTTCTCAGGTCGCACCTGAACAAGTTCAGGGCTTCCGACGTGACTCTACGACTGCTGTTTAGGCTTAACGTGTCCTCCGAAACACGGGAGAGGCCTTAGTAAAAAACTCTCGGTCAGACGGGTATCAAACCAGAGACCTTTGGGTTAGCAAGCCAGCGCTAACCCACAAACGAAGAAATTTGATATTGCAATATAAACAATATAAAAACTATAACGGTTGAAATACAATTACAACCTAAGACTTGTGTATTTCCCAAAACGCAAGGTTATACCTTCGACTCATCGCCCTGATTCCGATGTTCACCCACAGACTTTCTACGTACAAAAATTAAGACAAAGTACATGAATTGAAATTTATTGCAGGAGATTGCAGGAATGAGGGAGAAAGAACGATGTAGAGAAGAGCAATGACACCAATTTAAAAGTAGAGGAGTGGATGGGGACTTCTATCTTCTGATCCAAACGGAAGAAGTCAGGTTCCTTCAGTTTTTCTTGACATGACGCACACTTGCAATTAAAAATATTTATAAAGGCATTTTAAGATAAGCTGCGTTCACGTAGGACAAGTTTGGAACGGTGACCGATTAGATTGGCCAGCAAAAAGACACTGTTCTCTGCTGTAAAATCACTTCCCGGTGGTTCGGAACCCACCTAAAACTGTAGGTCCAACTCATCAATCACCATCATCCAACTCATTACCCACGCACAGGTCTCAGACCTATGTGGGCTTCATCCTCAAAAAAAAAGATTCCCTCGATTCGAGATATACACTGAACGTTCAAGAATATGGGCATGAGTAATGATAATTGACGTTCGATTTTTAGATGGGATTTTGAGTTTGTATTATTCAGTTTTTTCAAAAGTATTACATATCACAATATTCATCATAATGGGCTAATTTGAAAGCAGCAATTAGGATTATGTGGTGAAATGTAGGTGGGTGTTTTAGTAAGTAGATCTCACACTACCAGCGTTCCCTATAAAGGTTTTTTGCCAGCCTACAAAACAAAAATTATAGCAGCAGAAATTATCAGTAGGATGATTCATCCAATTTCCAGAATGAGGAGTAAAACTGGATGAAGTCACAGACAAAATTGTGCTGTAAACGTCAAATATTCTCAGGGTATTTCCAGAGTCTGGAGAATCAGTCAGAACTTCTTCAAACTCCATTATATTCTCTGTGCAATATATTGTTTACAACGAATAGCTCAGTAGCCTACTTCAAATTTATATGTAAATTCGGATAAATCATCCAATTTACAGAATGAGAGGAAGTAAAACTTGATAAAGAATAAGGTTGAAGACCAAAAAGTGCTGAGAACATCACCGATTTCAGGGTATTTTGAGGGTTTGGAGGAACGGCCAAAAAGTCCGAGCTCCTGTAATCTCCATTATTTTCTGTACAGTGTATTATTCTTAACAAATAGCTCAGAAGCATACTTGTTTGTAATCTATATGTACATTAATTGTGGGTTACATTATTTATAAGCAATAACCGCCTTCACAGGTACAGTATTGAGCTATTGTTGTCAGAACTATTTTTGGCGTAAACAAGACACAGTAGCCTACTTCCCACTAATTGCCGGAATGATTCGTTTCATAATGATTGGAGTCGAAGTTCGGATTCAAGGTATAGCCTACACTCGGTGTGGCGAGCGATTGAGCGAGAGGAGCACAGAATGATGATGAGAGATCACTGATGAGGCAGAGAGAGTGTGAGAGAGAACGATGAGGCAGAGAGAGATGCTCGAGGCCGAGCGAGCAGCGAACGAGGAGCAAGCAGTGAGTCAGTGGGCTGGCGACCGAGTCGAGCAGCCAACGCAACCGCACGTGCAGTGAAAGTGATCGAGTCCAAGGGTCAACGAACCCAAGCCTCTGGCCTCCTCCAGGAGATTCCGTCGTTGTCGTCTTCAATGCCAGGAGGAGGCAGCGTACTACGGAAGCTGTCAGTCAGCAGGCTAGGAGGTGAACCAAACGGCATGGGTTCACTCTTGTAACGGCTGGGTTGAAGTCCACTCTATGCCATGGGAGGTCGACAAAACCAATGGGTGCTGCGCCCTACCTTGACCATTCTACACCAAAGACTCGGGGCCGTTCATGAACGTTCCTTCAGTCTCTTGACTCGAGGGAACCTTGAAATTCCTCTATTTTAAATCCATTTTAAGAATCAAGAGACACTCTGAATCATAACTGATTCAACAAATCAGTTATGTTTTCTTTGGGGCCATCAACAACCGTATTTATAAACGTCCCTTCAGTGTCTCTTGATTCAAAGGCCTCTTAAAATGGATTTAAAATAGAGGAATTTCGAGAGTCCCTCGAGTCATGAGACACTAAAGGAACGTACATAAATACGGTTCTTAATGTATAATTATACGAAATTGTCAAAACCACATTTATACATAATATAAAAAATCATTGAATCATTGAAATTTTAGAATGATGAATAATAAGAAAAAATTGTCAAAACCTCATTTTTATTAAAAAATATTGAGAAACTAGTTTCGATTGTTATACCATTATCAATCTCAATCAAACTAAAGTACAGAGAAGCTTAATATATACTGAACATGGAATGATACTATTGGCTAAGCGAGAAAGAGGCTGACCTTCATCGAACGTTGTGATTGGCTGACAAGTCACGCCCCCTGGTGAGAGGAGTAACAAGCAAAAATACGAGTCAAATAAATAACTAAAAACTGTGAACATCTAGAAAGCAACAAAGAAGAAAAATACGACTGAAAATTACACAGAAGACCCGTTTTTTAAATGTAGGCTGGAATTATGATGAATAGAATAGAATATGTATTTTATCTTCTTTGTTGCTTTCTAGATGTTCACAGTTTTTAGTTATTGATTTGACTTCGAAATGTAAAAAATGTTCCTTATTTCTCCCAATGATGTTTATGAAATCTATGATTCAAGAAAGAGATGTTTGTCTCGTAGAAAATTTCATGTCGAAGGAAATTGGTTGATTGAAACATCGATTAAAAACTATTGAAGGACAGGAAGAGATCAGATCAGCTGACATAACGGTGTTGAGTCTTCAAGCGCGCATTAAAGATATAAAAAGTATAATGACTATAGAAGAGGCGAATATGTAATCAATACTGTATAATAATGCTTCCGTTTCTATATTACAGTTTATAACACTTAACCAGTTATTTCCAACATTATCCTTCAATTCCCGATGTAGGTTGAATGCCATGCGAAGACTACTTATTGATTGAGTGACTTTTCGCACAAAAAACGAACATTATGAATCTATAGCCTAAACCCTTTTTTTTAACATATTGCATACAAAATTTAATATTTTTATTATGAATAAATTTTAAGATATGGAGTAAATATGGGAAGAGACGTATGTGCGACGATGTGTATCAGAACTTTTGGCAGTTTTTTCAGGTCTAAGACCTGGGTTGGATGATGATGGCTGGATATTGATTAGTTGGACCTACAGTTTTAGATGTGTTCTGAACCATTGATAAGTGATTTTAAAGCAGAGAACAGAGTATGTTTGCTGGCCAATCAATCGGTCACCCTTACAAAGAGGGTCCAGAAGTTCTAAGCTTATCTTATCTGACTGAACAACTGCCTGCCACTGTTGTGGTATTTGGAACCTTGTCTCTGAAATTTGTAAGAAAGACTACATGGAACTTAAATTATCTAGTAAAATTATATAGTTATTATAACTGACTATAATCTACTATAACTAATCGTAACTAGTTGTAATGTAATGGACAGTTTAAAAAATATATTTCCCTCAACGTTTTAAAAGCATTGGAGCAAGAAATGCACAAGGACTCGCATAAACGCGACGAACGAATATAGTGTGACGAAACGGCGTATTTAGGCCCAATTTAGAATATTTCTCGTCAAATACACCATAAGTTCTTATTGTAAATTTGGCAGTCAGGCTCTTTTTGAAATTGAGTATGGCACTGACTTACCTCATTATGTGTTACCTACCACTCACTTTTATTGTTGTTCATTGTTTTTAATGTATATTTTGGGCTGCTAGGAAGCTTCGAGCCGTTTTGTTTACAATCATATAACATAACCTCAAATCTGGTTCATGACAGAAATATTTTATAATATCTTCTCCTTGCCTGCCAATGCCAACGTAATACCAATCCAATCTAGCAAGCATTTGCATTTTGACAGTTGTCAGCTGTTTTTGCCCGACGAATTGTTATTCGAACTTTGTTAAATAAAAAAAAAAGGGAATCATTTTGTAGATTATTGAACGCAATAAATAATAAACTGTAAGTAACTCTGCAGCCACTTGAACTACGTTTCAAGTGGACTATTTTTCTTTTGCTTGCAACGTCACTATGACGTAAATTATTATTTAATAAATCGGCCAATCAAAAAACCCGATTGATAAAAATTGTTGTTGTGATCGGTGTATGAATACTGAAAAAAAAGGACAAGGGAGAAGCTGGCCGTTAGGGACATGTACACGTCTGAATGTTGAATGTGTTAATCGTTAATTGTAAAAAAGTACCAGGAAGTTAAGATTCATATTATAGCACCTGAAAAATTAAAAAAAAATTAAATAGTTTAAAGTAGAATCCATATTAGGCCGGAATACATTCTATTATCAAAAGGACCATTTAAAAATCTATGACCTGCTGCCGACTGCCGTCGCCTACCTAGGAGGGTGTCCTGCCAGGACAATTTTCATCGCCACGCACCCGACTGTGAGTAGTGAAAATTTTTTATTTACCTGGGCCCAAGGTAATTTGTGCGCGCTTAAAAAAAAAAAAAAAAATAAAAAACAACGAATTCAATGTGTGACCCGAGATAGGCCTATATACATTCGTTCAGCAGCATTTGAGAAGCCGATCACCTGTTCTATCACTGTAAGAAATTTTCATAAATCCTTATTTGCCATGCAAGCACCCTAAGTCTCATGCTCTTAATAACTTACTATCTAATTATATTTCTTGCAAAAATAAATGAAAAAACTATCAAAGGATTTTATATTTTTTTTGTCTCAAATTTTCTTTTTTTTTCTCACCAACATCTACAAATGCCTAGTACCTCTAGCGCATCGTGACACAATGGCGCCCAACGTAAGAGCGTGAAGAAGGAGGTGGAATTTTCTACAGTTTCTATTTCAAGTACTCAGGTGCGGTAATAATTTTGTATTAAAAATTTTTTTTTTCTTGTGTGAATTTTCACACGAATCAGGAGCAGGAGAGTTTGGGGGCTCGCATTCTATTCAGGTGCTAGTAGTGTCCCAAATATCAAACTCTAATATTTATTATTAAAATATATATTAAAATAAAATAAATAAAACAAATAAATAAAATAAAAATAAAAAATACTTGCATATACCAGGAAGTTAAGATTCATATTATAGCACCTGAAAAATTAAAAAAAAATTAAATAGTTTAAAGTAGAATCCATATTAGGCCGGAATACATTCTATTATCAAAAGGACCATTTAAAAATCTATGACCTGCTGCCGACTGCCGTCGCCTACCTAGGAGGGTGTCCTGCCAGGACAATTTTCATCGCCACGCACCCGACTGTGAGTAGTGAAAATTTTTTATTTACCTGGGCCCAAGGTAATTTGTGCGCGCTTAAAAAAAAAAAAAAAAAATAAAAAACAACGAATTCAATGTGTGACCCGAGATAGGCCTATATACATTCGTTCAGCAGCATTTGAGAAGCCGATCACCTGTTCTATCACTGTAAGAAATTTTCATAAATCCTTATTTGCCATGCAAGCACCCTAAGTCTCATGCTCTTAATAACTTACTATCTAATTATATTTCTTGCAAAAATAAATGAAAAAACTATCAAAGGATTTTATATTTTTTTTGTCTCAAATTTTCTTTTTTTTTCTCACCAACATCTACAAATGCCTAGTACCTCTAGCGCATCGTGACAATAGCTATAATAAAATCAATTCCAAGGATTTATTGTGGATACACATCAGCAGTTACGGGAAACTTTAAAATATCTCGATAAAGATTTCACACAGTTTGAAGCAAACACAGTTGTTTAATACTCATTTTTTGCTTTACCTGTTAACAGAGTGTGTGCCAATTCTCAGTACTCAAGCCCTCACACAATCACAGGGCTCCAAGTTAGCATCAGACAATAGAAGGGTTATCTATGAAGCTGTTCTATATTTCAGTTTTATATTTAGTTTTATTTCAGTTTATATTGTCTATATTTTCGGAGTCGGCGTAGCCGAGTTGGCTTATCGCTGGTCTGATAAGCCAAAGGTCATGGGTTCGATCCCAGTTGAGTACAAGATATTTTTCTCGAGCCACTCCCGTGTTTCGGAGGACACGTTAAGCCGTCGGTCCCGGTTGCATATTAAAAAAAAAAAGCAGTCGTTGAAAAAGCGGCGAGGTGGAACTACCCATAAGGGTCTCCCCACCACGAAAAGCCATACAAATTTACTTTTATATTTCAGTTTTAGTTTGATTGAAATTTTAGCGAATGGCGTGAATACTGAAACAATAGTATTTTTTTTTCAATAAAATTGTTGTGACAATATCGACTTTTCTTCATTATAGATATCTGCTCAATATCATGATTAGCAATACAAAGAAGATCAGGATATAGCAAGAGATAGTTATGACAACACACTTTTCCAATATCTATTCACAGTGAAATTCTATTGACAAGACTCTTCTGAACCGTGTTATGAAACTAAGCAAATATTGCATCTCATCACCCATACTTCTGCATCGCATTTTTTCCACATAACAAGCACATAGAGACAGCCATTTTTTCCGCCTCTCCTTCTTCACCCTTCAACTAAGTCGCCTAGAATTTCTCAAGCATTTTAGATAATAATAATAATAATAATAATAATAATATCGTGTGACCTGGCTGGCTCAGGTCTGGTGTCAGAGTTATCAGGTCGCACCGGAATAAGTTCAGGGCCACTGACGTGACTTAATGACTGTTTTTAGGCAGCCGGGACCGACAGCTTAACGTGTCCTCCGAAACACGGATTTTAGATAATGGTTCCCAATGTTCTTAAACATCAGGTATGGTTATGTAGAACCTAGAAGGTATTCCACCAACCAAGTAAAGTCAGTATACTTTGCGAGATGTATTGCATGGACGTGCATGTTAGAAGCTACAATCAATCTAAATCATTCAACATAATATATTTCTACACATTACTTCTATAAAATGATCACGCATTTGCTTCGTAGTCTATTGCAGTTAAGTGAAATGATAGGTGAATCCTTGTTGTTTGACCAATAGTTACTAGTACTTGACAAGGGCGGATCCAGCAGGGGGGCGCGGGGGGCGCGCGCCCCCCCCTTGAGGTGGTGTGAAAATATATTTTATGGTTAATACTAGTGAAAAATGATACATCTTTACATATTTTATACATCTACTAAGTAATCCAACTGATTCTAAACTGTTATTTTCCTTTAACATCCTTTTATAATAATCTAATTTGTATTGGTGATAGTGATGTTATGGTAGATATCTAGAATTAATAAGACTACTGTAAAATAACATTGTCATTAGTCCTATTTATTTAAAAAATGTAGACATGTTTTTCCATTTGATATCCCCTCACCAGGGCTGGATTTAAAAATATGCCCCGGACAAGAGGAATAAAATGCTTGGGGGGGGGGGGAGCGCATAATTTATCCGCAATTTTTTATGATTTATTAGAAGAAAATTTAAGTTTTGTATATTAACATCACTTTAATTTGAATGATTCACTATGCATAGTTGTAGGTTGTATGATGTAGTGCCTATATGTATAACTAACTGTAAGTGCATAATGAGTACCAATGATTTTTATTTGTAATGTTACACACGTTTTAAAAATCGATTAATTTCTATGTATTCATTGTTCATGTAACATCACAGTGGCGTAGCTATAAGGGAATCAGGTGGATAGATCCTCCAGACAAAATAAATTTTCAAATTTTAAGAAGCCTTTAGAGACAACATTTGAAGAAAGAAGATGTCTGAAATCGGTAAAAATGTGGTATTGGATCAGTGGCGGATCCAGGAGGTGATTTCGGGGGGGGGGCAAACACCGGGGGTTTTAGGGGGTATTCCATATTCCCCAACCAAATGGTGGGGGGGGGGGTCCGGGGGCCACCCCCGGAAATTTTTTGGATTTTTCAATAGAAAATGGTGTATTTTGACAGAGTTCTTAGGCCCCTCATAATGTTGTCATGGATAGCACTGTTTTATCAATATGTATGTACAAATTTGTATTTGTATTGGTAATTTGTATTCCTTACCGTTTTACCTGATATCTATTTATGTCATTGTATTTTTTCTTATAAATTAAGTTTTTAAGTTGTTACGTATCAAATTTCAAATGAGTTCTCATCCAATTTACTAAATAGAGCACATTTTTTAGATATAAAAATATCAATAATATGAATAAGGTAATGATTTAATAAAATATGAGCCGCCGCTAGAATGCGCGTGTGGCACACAACCATTCTAGTGGCGGCAGTCGGAATAATATTCGGTCGGAACACTCAACAGCTCAACACCGTCTACAGTCAGTCTACTTCACTTGAAGCTTGAAGTACACCCGCGTACTAGCGGGTTAAATAACCCATGCTCTTTAATATCTAGAACACGACATAAAAGAATGCCCTCTGCACAAGTAACATGGATGGCTTTACACAAATAAATAAATAAAATAAAAATAAATTTGTTAATAGTCACGTTAAGCTGCATCTATCGAGCTAGGCTCGCACAGCATGTGACACGTCAATTCACTTCAACTAAACTAATTCATCAAGCGTTCGTTCATCTATAAAAACATATTAGAAAACAGATTCTATTCAACATATTGTCTCCGAAAAACCCCATAACATTCAGCCAGAGAGTAAGGACAGGCATCAATAAGCAACTTCCTGAGTTCCTTCACGAATTTGTCTTGACCTTAACCTTTTAAAACTTTGGGCAAACAATTTAAAATCTTTATACCCGAATAGTGTGGCGCCTTCTCAATCAGAGTCCGCCTATGCATGGGGTACCGAAGTGTTGACTCTCCATGTCTTGTGTTGTATGGGTGAGCGATTATATTATTTTCATAATTACTCTGATTCTTATGCGAATACACGGCAATCTCAAAAAATACAGTGCTGGCATTGTAAGCAGTCCTAGTTTTCTGAAAATCGGTTGACATGACTGCCTTGCACTAAATCCTTCAATTATTTGCAACGATTTCTTCTGCAATCTGGATATTGCATTGATATTTCCCTCGCTACCACCCTAGAATATCACACCATAATGAACCTGGGACATAAAATACCCATGATAGACCGCTAAGGCTGTTTTTTTGTTCGAAACATTTCTCAAAGTCTTCAAAGCAAAACCGCATGGGATAACTTTTTCCTAAGGCTTTGAAATTTATTATCCCATTTTAAATTTGACTGCAGCTCCAGACCCAAAAACTTAGTTCCCATTGTCGAATGGCATTCCATACCAGAATCTAGCATTAATGTATGATTGTATTCATTGTTTATCATTGAAAATTTAATGAAATTAGTCTTTTTGGCATTAAGCTTGAGTTTGTTGCTATGAAACCAATCGGTAAGCTGCTTTAAAATTTCTTGAGCTTTCAAGAGGACGGTTGCATTATCTTTGCCCAGAACAGTAGTGTCATCAGCATATAAAATTAGTTTGGAGTCTATGTTGAATGGTAGGTCATTTATAAAAAGGTTAAACAAAACTGGACCTAAAATTGATCCCTGTGGCACTCCGCAAGTAACCCTTCTCCATTCAGATGTGGTATAGCTGCCATGTCCTGTACTCACTCTAACTGATTGATATCTATTATATAGATAAGAAGAGAAAAAGTAAAAGTAAGAAGAGACAAATTGGAAACGGCCAATTTTTGTTGCTTACATAATTTCGTCCTAGTTTCTATTAGATTTATGCCGTCTTTTCTTTTTCTCTAGGATCTCGGGGGGGGGGGGGCAATTGCCCCCTTTGCCCCCCCTTGGATCCGCCACTGTATTGGATTGATTATTTTTTAATAAAAACACCGATTAAATAGAATGTTCCTTAAAAAATTAATAATAAAGAGCAACCCAAACTCTCCTTTTAGACGAAATTTTCAAGTATCAGGAAAGTACTGTACCAGAATCAGAAAAGGCAAGAGATCAAAAAGAGCAGACATTTTCAAATTTGAAAGAAATTTTCAAAGAGCATCGATACCTGCATTTAATTGTTCTACTGAAACAATGAGGGCCCGGATCACACTTGACAATAATGCAAGAGCTTGATGAAATTTACTTTGACACATAACGTGGGTTGAATTTTCAAAATAGATTAATTCATATCTAGAATCGCTTAAATGTGGTTTCAGGGAAATTGTTTCATTCTCAAAAAGTTACAGCGGGTATCCAAAAACCCATTTCAAGTAAAATTTTTAAGCATTGTGCCATATTTGTACGGAATCCCAACTCAGGAAAGATGAATGATCAAACCTAGGGAATGGGAATAGTTTTAAGTAAGCCGGCACTAATTTTCTTACTGAAGTAATAAAGGTCCGGATCACCCATTGACAATGATACAAGAGCTAGATGAAATTTATTTTCACGTGGCCTCCTGGTGTTTTGTGCTTATTATTTTAAAACATACTTAAACTTCATGCTTGACTACTATTAATTTCAAATACATAAATAATATACCTAAAAGATAGCAATGTTAATTACGATTATAAACTTGCATTAAACGTATTTACATTTTTGTGAGTACTAGCGCATGCGTCTCAAGACCCGAGTACTTTCTTCAGCAAACAGAGAATACATAGGCCTAATTCCTTTCGCTCTGTATACTCTATGTAGTGTACTCTGTACAGCAGTCTCTATTCTCTATTCGCTGAGAATAGGACTCAGGTCCTTAAACGCATCTGATACTACTTACAGAAGTTAAGTGCTGGTGTAAAATGCAAGTTCGTATTGTCATTGATATCAATACGGTACAAACAGTTCATGTACGAATGAAAACCACTGAGGAAATAAAAAAAAATATATATATATTATATCCCTTCTTACTAGCTCTATTCCCTTGAATAAATTTTTTGCTGAGGATATCCCCTGGACACCCTCCCGTGGGGGGATTTCCATAACCCCCTTACAAAGATATTTCTAGCATTAAAATTTAAAAAAAAATTATGGCGAGTACCCTGGACCTCCTTTTTGTGCAGAGTATTCCATACCACCCCCCCCTTACAAAAATCCTAGGGTGCGCCCCCCCCTTACAAAAATCCTGGATCCGCCCCTGGTACTTGATAGTTACTTGGCCAACTACGGTCCCTCATTGTTAAATCTCAGATCAGTTTAATTCCTTAATCCTCGAATATTGAAAATACTAATAAATTGAGTTCAAGGGCGTTCCCAAACCAGAAATGTGGGGCCATGCCAGCAGCTGATAGTAGAGAATCACCTCAATGCACAAATTGACAGCTAATCATGCCATGTTGAAGGGATTTTTCAATACATCCGTCTCTGGCTTTCGAGAGACTGCATTCATTTTCTTGACCTGACAGCACGAACTGGCAACACCGCAATTTTTCAGAGCTGATTTTTTGGTCCGTGATTTGGTGAGCTTCAAAATGTAATTTTTTGTGATTTGGTGAGATTCAATGTGCAAAGATTGTGATTTGGTGAGCTTTAATGTGAAAAGATTGTTGGCATACGACCGCGTGGTCACCCAATCCTTTCTGTCTCTTCATGCCCGACATAGTTCGTTCACACTACGTCAGGTAGCGCCAGCAGGTGACAAACCTTCCTGGCCATGCTTCTTACTTTTATGTGGCTTCCCATAACGCTCACACAATCAATGCCCGATTTCTCACATTCTAGTCGCAGAACGGATCAGCAGTCTATGATCAATTATGATTTTTATGTATTGTGTTGATTCTTGTTTGTGATGATTTTGAAATAATTTAGAATCTGGATAAAACCACGATTTTTGCTACAACTACTGATAACCAATTAGAATTCCTTTATAGTTTATGAGTTTATAGTTCCTTTATGAGTTTTATCCGGAATTTATCTGGTCACCCAAAATGTCAAATGTGACGTTCATGAATCGCTATTACTAGTACTAATTGGATTACTAGCAGCTAAATCTCTTAAGTGTTATAAATAGCTTTTTGTTGTGTTTTTCAATAGCTTTTTGTTGTGTTTTTCAATAGCTTTTTGTTGTGTTGTGTTTCTCAATGACGGAGACCCCTGCGAGAATGGTCTCAGCCTCAACCTATTGGATGGTTAGTGACAATAAGCTCCAAATATGTATTAAAGCAATATAAATAAGAAAAAATATTAGTTAGTGTAAATTTGACAATTATTTTGATAACTCAGTGACTTGACAACTGTAGCTGTGATATAGGTAAGTTCAATACCCTTAATTTTAAATTAATGTGTATACTATAAAGTGGAGCATTATTAAAACGCATTCACTGCCAACAGCAGATATTTTATGTTCTTTAATGCGGTTTTACAAAGAATTTATCCCCAAAAACTGGTAGGATTTATACAAATATTATCAAACTTGTGAGATGTAACTCTCTTTGTAGTGGCGAAGGAGATATTGTGGAAGGTATCCATAATTAATAAGACGAAATTGTCATAACCACATTTATTAAAAAATATTGAGAAACTAGTTTCGGTTGTTATACAATTATCAATCTCAATCCAGGATCAACCAAAACTAGTTTCTCAATATTTTTTAATAAATTTGGTTGTGACATTTTCGTCTTATTATTCATTAGAGATGAAACTCATTCAAATTGTGAGCATACATTCATTATAAACTTTCACTGAGAGGTATAGAGACCGCAATTGAAATGTAATAATTGATTGCAAAATGATGAATAATAGAAGATTCTCTTGTTTACTACCTTAATTTCAACAGAAATTGCGCAATTTAGATCATATGAAAAACGTTGCAATTGTTCAATAAGAATTGAAATTTATTCAGGCCATCTGTTGAGAACTTACATTTATTCATATCATACACAATTTTACAGCAGAGAACCGAGTCTTTTATGCTGGCCAATCTAATCGGTCACCCTTACAAAGAATGTCCAGGAAAACGCAGCTTATATCTATCTGATTGAACAGATACCTGCTACGGCTCACGGCTATCACTTCCCTCCTTGATGTACTCACATCAATTGGACTATTGTTTTCAATAATAGTGATTATAAATTGCAAATCCAGAATGTACAGAAATGTACCACCCTGTACAGTGAATGCATTAGACTTTGAATACACTTTACTGTATTCACATCAATTTAAACAATTATTGTACCCAATAATTGACTGCAAATCCAGTAACAAGTTTGTTTATAATATCAATCTATCGTCCTCTACAGAAAAAAACGCTAGGAAAACGTTGTTTTTTCCAATTCGACTAACTAAAGCAAGAGTGAGAACGTGAAAGATAGCCTAGCTTGTGTTGCAATAAAACTGAGAAAGACTTGTAAACTAATTTAATTTACTTCCGGTAGTTAAAAATAGAAATATTATGCTACAAATCTTTGTAATATACGATGAGGAAAAATATTTACCTCACTCTTGCCTTCCCTATCATCTGCAGTTACCGTTCTCAGATAAGAGAACATTGACCCGGAAAATATCTTCCTTGAGATGCTCTGAAACGTAAATAATCGAGCGAACGAGATTCTATTGATGGTGGAGAAATTGGATTTAGGTAATACAATGAAATAAGCAGCTACAGCCGCCTCCTAGGGAAAAATCAGCTCCTGAAATATCATCCGAGTGACTTGAGGGTAAAAGAAAGCGCGGGGGGGGGGGATTTTCAGAGTTCAACGCGAGGATCGGGAACAAGAAGAACGGAGGATGGCGGAAGAGGTCTTAACAATAAACGGTACGCGAGTGTGTGTGTGTGCTGAGCCCGAAAAGTGAAGGTTTGATCGGCTCTGTTGAATTCAAGGGGGGGGCTGGTGTTGTGTGGGGGGAGGGTGGTGGAATTTGAATGCAGCGTAACTAGGCCGGGTCATCGACCAGCTTAGTCGGTTTGTGTATCGGAGGGTAATGCCCTGCCGTAACTTTCACCGGCCGCCCCCCCCCTCCCTACACGACACAAAGCCCACCGTGCCCTGGCCTGTGCGCGCGCAACTCAGCATCCCTCCTCCACACCTCCCAATAAAGACACAACCCTCTTAAAATCATCGTAAAGCAACAGACACCCACAATCCTGTTAGTGTGTGAGTGTGATGTGAAGACTAGTCTTAGTTATAACAGAGGTAGAAGTTCGATGTAGAAGAAACAAGTTATCTTTGGATGCACAACAATTTCTGAAATCTTACAATAAATCAGAAACTTTATAATTTTGTAAGTATAGTTCACGCCACCAAATTTGGCGGCTCTTAATCGCAATGTTGCACTTGGTGCTGTGACAGGTCAAGAAATGAAGTCTTTCGAAAGCCCAAGTTTACTCCCGACTTGGCAATATTTTCAGCAATTCCATTCTAGATAATTTAGAAATGTGCCCATATAGGTGTGCAGTCCATTGTCCAATTCTTAAATCAGTTGAAATTAACAATAAATAGTAAAAAATGCCAATACCTTCAATTCAAAAACAAACATAATTTAAATGAAGATAGGGCTATAAACGTGTTTGTAAACGATAATCAATTCGACCAGGAAGAAACAATTGCATTTCTAGGAGTTTGAGGATAGACGATTGACCTGGGCTCCATACATGAGAAAATATGTTGTAAAATTTCATCTGGGGTATTTGTCCTGCGACAGCTCGCATGATTAAATGACAAAAAGTTACTTTTTACAGCTTACCATGGGCTCTTACTGTCACATATTAGGTATGCTATCTTAGTATGGGGTAATTCATCAAAACGAAATCTTGATAGGGTATTTAAAATCCAAAAGAAAGCGGTTAGGTGTATAGAAAGAGTAAATAGATTAGATTCATGTAGACCGTTGTTCACCTGTGACTTGGTCTTCTAACTGTACCCTGCTTATATGTGTATGAAGCTACTTTATATGTAAAAACGAATGATATTAACCAAAATCTTGACGTACATGATTATAATACAAGAAGCCGAGAAGATTATCACTTGGTGAGTCACAACAGTAGCTTATTCAAACAAAAACCTAGTTATATTGGTAGGAAATTCTACAACAAGCTACCGCAGTTTTTAAAGTCTTGAAAATATAGAAATATTTTAAAAACAAATGAAAAAATATTTAGTTGATAAAGGTTTTTATAGTGTACAAGAGCTCATTTCACATAAAAATTAAGCCTCATCTCAACTAATTGATATAGTAATTATGAAATCTAGTGTAATTGTTGATCTGACTTTGTCTTATACTCCTTAACTGGAGTCTCCAAGACGTAATCTACAAAAAAATATGGCACGATTAGTGTTCTCAATTCGTGCATTTTGTTTTTGAGATTTCTTCTTTCAGCTGCTAGCATGGTCCCATAAACACCGCATTATTTTCAGAACCACCTAATTTGGTTGCATGAACTATAGTTTTATCTAAATTTTTTCAAAAATCGTAGGAAAAATTTAGATTATTCATGTTTGAAATTAATTTGATAAATACAAGCTACTTTCTTCAAGGTAAACATTATCTTCAACCATTTTTCATCTAGGACTGATAATATATTATCAGTTTCTGGATTTTTTGTTCCATGACGAACTGCGTTGTTAATATTAACTTTTTATATGAATTCAACGACTTGCAGTCAAATATTCATTAGGAATAAATAAAATTTACTTAAGTCAGGTTAAGTCAGACTTGAGTAAATTTGATTTATTCTTAATGAATATTTGACTGCAAGTCGTTGAATTCATATAAAAAGTTAATATTATCAGTGTTTGATGATATACTGGAAAACCCTCATACATTGACAAACAAATTGTTTTTATAGTAGGATAGAATAAATAATTTGAAAAAGCGTCTCTATAGCACATCTCTTGGATTTTTGGATTTCATCTCATTTCTTGGATTTAAAAAAACCAATATATTTTCCCTATGCCTGTATTTCATGATGAATTATTACTGTTATAAAAGCATTATTTGGTTGTTTAACACTGAAAAATATCGAAAAGCAGCCTGACTGCTCAATGTTGTATCAGAGAAAGCCCTATTCAGGAAGTTGACTCTGTTAATAAATCGACACGGGTGTAAGGGGTAGGGCGTGAACATGCACAATGCTGGCATTTAAGGGACTCTCAAGCGACTACCACGAACGACATTAATCAGCTGTTCACAGCCATAAAGACGAGCGATGGGGTTAGGTTGGGAGAAAGCCTAAGCACGACCAAAAAGAGAGGTTGGCTGCAGAAAAGTGAAATGTCGTTTTAATTTATCATTATTATAAGGTCACTTTTTCAACGACCTAACCCACCCGACCTGGAATCGAGCCACATTGTAACGCAAAGCCAATTATATTGCTTTCTTTACTACATTATCCAGTTGTTGGTGCATGTGTATTTGAATTGAGATGAAGTAAATGCAAAGGAGCCAGTCCAAGGAAATAGAAGAACTGGAGTTGCACTGTGCAGTGCCTCATTAGCGTTGAAAGAAAATGTATGCCAAAATCGTGTTTAGCGAAGGACTGTACCCTCTTTGAAATTTATGAAGCGACAAATTTTAATACCAATACAAAATACTGAACATAATAACGTTTAAATGTTTCTGATTTGAAATCTGGCGAAAATTGAAATGAGTTTCTTTATGAAAGTGAGTATCTATTCGAAAAGAAAAATAGTAACTATGATCGGATACGTAATCTGGCGAAAATTTTAATAATAATATCGTGTGACCTTGCTGGCTCAGGTCTGGTGTCAGAGTTATCAGGTCGCACCTGAATAAGTTCAGGGCCTCTAACGTGACTTAACGACTGTTTTTTTAGGCAGCCGGGACCGACAGCTTAACGTGTCCTCCGAAACACGGGAGTGGCCCGAGGTAAAATCTTTCGGTCAGAACTGGGTTCGAACCCGGGACCTTTGGGCTAGCAAACCAGCACTTAACCCACTCGGCTACGACCACTCCAAAAATTTTAATGAATTTTCTTTATGAATCTGTGTATCTATTCGAAAAGAATGACAGCTATGATTGGATAAGTACTAGAGAATAAGTATTATTGGATGAAATATTGGCAAATTCATTTGAATTAGGCTATGATTATTTTGAAGGCTATGTACAGTATTATCAGTTCCAATGCAAACTTATACAAGGTTTCATCCTATTTTTGGTTCTTTTAGCACTAATGATTTCGTGATATACTGTATATATAAAATGCAGAATATATTTTTTCAGCATGTATACTGATTATATGCTCTTATTATTTTCTGTATTATATAATTCAGTATATATTTCAAGGTGAAACATATCTTCAACTTTTTTGCAGTAAATTTTGTAAGCTACTGCATTACTTAGGTTGATCTACAATATTTCAATGTTTCTGCATTTTACAGTTATATGCATCGTATACTGAAATGGTTACTTAATTCGTAGTGAATGATATATAGTCAAGTTTCAAAGTGCTAGTATAAGCATACACCCTACATATATTTTTTATATTGTGATTGAATTGACTTGACTTCTACATTTTCGGCTCTAAAATCTCGAACAAAATTCAAAATTATATTCGCTTTCTTTGGACTATTGGACAGTTTCAGTGCTTCACTTTTAAAGTGAACATCTAAATTAATATTCATGTTTTGGAGAGAATCAGGAATTATTCTTCAAAGTGAAATTTCCAGTTGAACTTGGTTATAACCTAAAATTTAGAATTTTTAATTGGAAATTTGTAAAGAAAACAGTAGTGAGCTGTGCCTGTTGTGTCTTTACTTGATTGTGTTTTGTAATGAATAGATAAATAAATAAATTGACAGTTCATTAATAATAACTATTATTATAACGAATAGACCTAAGAAAAATGGTGTGAGGGTTGCATACCCAGAACCTGCAATTGGAATGGTAAGGAAACTGCTAAAAGGAGTCTATCAGGGTTGCATACCAGAAACCTGAAAGCCGACATTCAATAAAATGCAGTACTGTTCGTAGGCTGCACGTGGAGTAGATGTAGAAGGTACAAAGTACTGTAAAAAGGTGAAGCATATCTTCAATTTGTTTCAGTAAATCTATAGGCACAATATACTCCTTACCTCTTTGTATTGTTCAACCTATTACTTAGGTTGATCTACAATATTTCAATGTTTCTTCATTTTATGAGACAATAAATTTGACTGTATTAAAACCTATTTCATTAATTCGTATTTTTTCCCTGGATATGACCATACTTCACAATAGAAAACTACTTTCTTTTCTTCTTCCAATCCCGTATTAAAATCACCATTTATTAACAAATAATATCGATCTTCCCAATCTTTAAAGCTCTAAAAACCCTGAATTTTCCAACTTGGGTCAACTCAATTCCGAATACCAAATGAATTTAAAATACTTTATTTTAGAATTTACAAGCTTTCGCACAAATGTTCTGACAAATGTTTTTTTCAACTTGCAAACTTCCTTCTAGCAAATAATACTGGGGTCTTCATCTTGAATGATCTCTACTCTTCAGAAATCAATTAAACAAACGCTTTTCAGTGTATCGGAATCCACCGGAAGTGAAACATTCATAATGTTTAATGTTTCCCAACGAAAGTAGAGTCTCTTCACTAATAGATGATACCAAAGATTACATACACTTATTTATATTCATTGAGTGAGGCTAAGAAGAAGCCTAAGAAGCTCGCTTCTCATAACGAGCATGGTTGATTATTGTTCAATATGACCTATTTTACTTGGTAAGCCTACTGCATAAATAAGATAGTATTTATTCACCTGTGTTGGACTTCCCTTCTTTTTTCTGTGAAATCTCCTTTTAAAGTCCATTCTTCATCAATGGTTTTAAAGCTGCAACTCAGAAGCTGATCCATTGAATACTGCTGACTTTTAGCTCACAATTCACAACCTATGTTGTTGAATGATATTAACCCAAATGAGCTAAGTATCATCGTATAAGTATAGGATCGTACAAGATAGCATTAATTCATCTTTGGTGAACTTCCCTCCTTTTTTCTGTGGGTATATATTTTAAAGTTATTGTTTTCTCAGTAATTATAACTCAGCAACTGAGTTCTATGTAACACACATCCTATATTGTGGAACTGTTGTCCTTAATATAAACTGTAAACCCTGTGAATTTTTTTTATATTACCCTGTAAACCCTAAAAACTGTAGTACTGTAGTACCCAAGATGAGTTTGTTTCTGGAGGTCAACCAACTGGAGGCAAATATCCAGCTGTGTAGTCGCCGAGATTGAACGTGCCGGGTCCGCGGTGTGTAGCTACAAAAAACGATAGCAAAGCAAACAAAGCAGCGGTATTGTTGTTGCCTTGCTTGTCCGCTTGTATGGCAGCCGGTTTCGGAAGGCAATTGTTGCGCAAGACGGATCGTCAAGTAGAGTTCAACGACTTATGTTAGTCTGGAGGGGAGAGTGGAGTGGGGAAAGAGGCGTCTGGCCGATTTCTCAGGATGACCTTGACCCAGATGGAGTGGCAGGCCGCGGGGTCAACAACCTCTCTTTCTCAACAACACAATAAACTGACCTTCATTCAAACGCTATTATCTCCTCCACCTCTTTCTTATCCTGCCGCTGCATCCCACCAGATTGTTTCTTCTCCTCTCAATTCCAGTTGATCTCCTTCCTCGACCTTTTTTCTTCAGCGGTCCCCACAAAACCACAACAGAAAAACAACAAAGCCATATCATCGAATTGAACAACAGTTTCTCCCCACTCTAGATCAGTATTTCAAGGCAACAGAAAAATAGGAACTGGAATAGCACGATTAGGTGATTTGTATTTGGTTTATTTTGTACATCTTCTATTTTCAGATAGTCTGCTCCATCAACAGATCATTTTAAAATAGTGAGTTCGAGCAAAGCTACAGTAGTGCTGACGCAATTCTAACTTGACCACTCTATGCCTCCTCTTGCTCTTGAGGCGAAATACTGTGGAGCAAGGTGAGAGATGATATTAATAATAATAAAAAAAAACAATGACGAAAAGAGAAGCTTTTATCGTTGACGTGGCAGTGCCCCTGGATGAAAATCTTGTTGGTCACAATTGCTGAAAAGAAAAGGAAATACCAGCCTCTATCTGTTGGAACTGAAGGATATGTATCTGCTAAAGAAAGTTGAAGTTATTCCGGTTGTTGTACTGTATCTGCAAATGGACTGGCATCAAAAGAATAGTTGTAAGCTAAAGAAAGGCTAGCTCTGGACAACTGGCACATTAGAATTATTATGCAAAAAACTGTTGTGCTTAGTACAGGAAATATTGTGCGAAAATGTCTGTCATTGTAATATAGAAGGGTGAGAAGGACCCTCATAGAATTGTCTCTAGTTTGTGATGCAGCTTTGTAGCCCGGCTGCAGAGTGAAAAATTAAAAACAAAAATGAAATAATAGTGATGATAATAATAATAATAATAATAATAATAATAATAATATTAATAATTGTGATAATATTAATACAATGGAGGAGAATGGATACGAAAAGTTAAAAAAGACCTAGTACTGGCCAAAATAACAAACAAATAAATTTACAATAGAAAAAAACTTCAGAATAAAACTTTATAAATGGGAAGTCATATCAGAGACAAGACCTCCAAGATTTGGAACAAAATGGAGTGAAGAGAGAAAAGCTGAATTTGCACAAAAAAAGCTGGTAGGCAAACAAGAAGAACAAGTCCAAAAAATGAACCATCTTTACTCAGCGTCTTCCACTTTAAGAGTTTTACGTCTAATAATAACAATAATAATAATAGTGAATAAAGTAATAATAATAATCGATTGAGCCATATAATGGAGAACATGATGGGCCTACAATTTTGGAGATAGAGTGTTCAGGTTAGAACTTGCGTTAGCGTTGACATAGTTTTGCTTAGTTTATTATACGTTTGCATGGTTTTGCTCTTAGTTTACCTCGTAACTTCTACTACTACGCTATTTCTAACGTAGTAACAACAATAAGTCAACAAAAAATCAAAATCTATGGCACCTGTCGCCGACTACTCATGCGGTCACCTGTTTGATTCCCGTTCGGCTTGGCATATTTTGTGTAATCACAGTTACTTCCCCCCCACATGTCGTCATTCACGAAGACGTCTTAGACTCATGTGAGCTTTGACATAAAAATCTACTACTATTATTACTCTTATTTCTCATTTGTGTTCCTCTGTATTCAAAATCTGGTCTCCCACTACTTCATACATCATTGACCTACTTATTTTGTATACATAATTTTCTTACTTCATTCAATTGATTTCGCGTCCTGGATGAATGAAATTGAAAAATCGATTTCAAACAACAAGGAACAATGTTTTTTAAGGAAGGATAGTGCAATAATATTCAAGACGTTAGAAAGTCATTCATGAACAGCTTACTTACGTTCAAATCCATTGAAAAGCAGGAAATATTTGAAAATTACCTGAAAATGAGAAGAAATAATGATATTATTGGTTTGCTTTAGAAAATTAAAATAGGTTGATCTTATAGTACTCAAATAATGATTGGCAATTGGATATAATATATATTTATGTATGTATTGGATATATTTACTGCATATTAATATTATAGGCCTACTACTCTGAAAATTCTCACTATTAAGTTCTTCTTACAACTGTCATTCTAGTTTTGAAATACTGTAGTTGATTTATTATTATTTCCCTTTTTATTGGCGTAGGCTCAGAAATGTGTTAAGGAGGCAATGACATAACAGAATATTCTATATATTCTCTTATTATTGTGATGCTGATTTGATACTGAGTATTTTATTTATTTCCTCGATTTCAAATGCTTTTGGACTGTACTACATATTTACAAGTAGGCCTATCTAATATACAGCTTTCTGCATCCGAAGGTACTCAGTGCTGGATTTCTTGTTCCATGACGAACTACGTTGTTAATATTAACTTTTCAAGTGAATTCAACGACTTTCAGTCAAATTTTTATTAAAATAAGTAGTATTTCACTTACTCTGTAGGCCGAACGTTTTCGGCCTTGAAGATGGGTTTTAACAACTCGAAAACGTTCGGCCTACAGAGTAAGTGAAATACTACTTATTTTAATAAAAATTTGACTGCAAGTCGTTGAATTCACTTGAAAAGTCAGTACTTAGTGCCTTGAATCTTCACCACATTGAAAGAATACCCAGGGACTTGGGGATCTTACCCTTTGCTCCAACCACGACTTATACAACTGTCACCTCTTTCTGACCCCAGATTTTATTCGTTTATTCTGCCAAAGCCCTGTATTCTGAAATTCTATTGGTGTACTTGTTCATCATGTTTGAGGCCGTAATTGTCACATTTATGAGAAAAGTTGAACCTACTTCTTGAACCTCTTTCTTCTCTACTATAAAAATGTTTGGTCTGCTACAATCCGCTAGCCTGTCTGTCGGATGTAATAGTTTTATGATTTATTGTTTTTTTTATTGCTGATGATGCTCACATGAGTCCGAGACTTGTGCGTGGGAAAGGAAAAGAATGATTACACATAGATGCCAGACGGAGGAGCGGGATTCGAACCCAAGACCGCAGAAGACGACAGAAAGCTGAAAGCGACACCCCAACCAACTGCGCTAAGCGGCCCGCCGATATAATACCAATACAAGTACGATCATAATACCATCTACAGTCATCGTTCTTCATAGCAGATTCTGAAGCATATTGATAAGGCTCTTCTATTTCTATAAGACCTTGATTGAGTGCTATCTGCTGGACCTTACACACATAATAGTGATGAGCTGTACAGTCCTTTGGAACCAGACCTGAGCAACCGCTTATGACATACTGAAATGTCTCACTTTTTGATCCACACAATCTGCAGAGGTCAAATATAAGCAATAAATCTTTCAAGTATATGCTTCCTGTGACTGCAAGCTGCAATTACTTTATCCCAAATAATCGCAAACACCATTTTCTCGTTCTCTAAGAAAAGGTTGACTGTTCAAAGCCAATATAAATGATTTATAAACACATTCTTGTATTTGTTTTTATGTTTTAATTCTAGGTTGCAGATATTTCTGCTTGTATGTAATATTCATTTTGGCAATAAATAAATAAATATTCATTACAAGGAAGCAGTGCCCTAATCCCATAGCAGATACCCTATACACTAATAGTATCTATACACTAATAGCATCTAAACATTAATAGCATCTGTACACTAATAGTATCGATACACTATATTATCTATACACTAATATGCGAGTAAGTGTGAGGCTGACGCTGAAAAACGTTAAATATTAAAACACTCAGTTTTGGGCGTACCTTAGGATATATTCTGAAACCTAGCCCAGCACGCTATCAGGGGCCCAACAACTCAGCATGTGAACCAAATTGCAACTTTTTGACCAAGTGGTTCTTAAGATACAATGAACAGGAGAATTTTCAAAAGTGTTATTTTTGGTGTATTTTTTGCTGAAATGCAAATATGTAGAAACAATTGCCTTTTACGCTTCTAAGTTCTTAGTCGTACTTGTTTAACCAAATTTAAGCATTTTCAGCATTGCATTTCTTTCAAAACTTGAAGAATTCTAAATTTTCAAGTCATCATTTTGGGCGCTTTCGAAGAAACGTTTTAAAACTTTTCTTAGCATGCGTCTGGGTCCCTCAACCATACAAGTAAACCTATATCAAACTTCAATTATTCATTCATGTAAGCTGGAGTTTTTTCATTTAAGCTGGAGTTTTTTCATTTAAGCTGAATTTTTTCATTCATTCAACTTGAAAGCTGGAAAATGATCTCTTAATTTGAAAAAACATCGATTTTGGGTGTATTTTTGAGGGGGAAAATTGAAATCTATTCATAGCACGAATCTAAGGTTTTGACTAAACAATTTCAATTTTTTTGGTAGAGTAGTTTTCGAGAAACACTGATGAATGAGTCAATCAGTCATTAGTATTTGGCTTTTATATGCATAGATAATTCTATGCATAGACTAATTCAGAACTAGCAATATTTCAAAAACGTTCGGATTTCATTCTCATGGATATTCGAATTGTGGGGCATGTCACTGAAAATTGCTTTTTATAATATGAATATGAATCTAGGAAATTAAAACTGAATTGTGTATCCTCTTCGTGTAGGCCAACGATTGTGGCTGCTTCAACGGAATAAATAAAAAAAAGCTTGTTACTCATCATTCACTAGATATTTTTATTTATAGGGCCCAGAATGAGGGATAATGCCCACTTCACATTGGTTGAGCCAATCAACTAAATCGATTACTTCCCGTTCGCGTGAGTTCGAACTGTGAACTTATGAAATCTGATAACGTGACTTTGTTAATCATGTTTATACACATTTGCTTAGCCACTTTATCATGCATTCAACATTATCGTGACCTGTCGGATGTCGAATGCCTGATATGAAAGGTATGATGACCAACTTATCCGCATACCTTTTTCTAAAATAACGGTGTACATTGTACTCAGTGGTGGGATAAAACGTATCTCCAATTAATTTTCTCAGATACCGAGAATAAAAAGGATTAAAATTTATTTTGCGGTTTTAGGTTTATTCAAATTTTTGTTTCCATTAGCATTCCCACTTATATTCTTGAATCGAGTGAAATAATTCAATTCTGTTATTTAAACAGTTCACTTTCATCAAGAAAGGGTATTATTTCATCAGATAAGTTCTATTCAAACCAACGTTCCATAATATTCAGTTCAAACGTAGAGTATCGCCTGTAACTAAAGTGAACTAACTGGAGAAACTGAACTACTACAGTACTCAACTAAAAATAAATGTACAAATATTGTCAATTTACAATGGAGATAAATATTCTGTAGAATTGTTTAAAATATGAAAAATTATTTTGAAATATTATTAGTTTTTTATTTTCAACAATGCAATGTAGTTGAAGAAATATTATAAATAAAAATAAACAGTTTCCCTCTTCACTAAATTTCTTTTCAAAGTTATTAAAGTTTTACAAAATTTATGGAAATTTATAAACATTCATTTATAATTTTGGTTTGTTGTACCAAACAAGGCTTTATCAAATAATGTCGAAATCAATAAGGCTAATAATCTATTTTTCAGTTTATGGAATTTATAAATAATTATTGAAGCTTTCATTCCAAAACAGTGAATTTATTTTTGAGATTTTCTGTATGGAATGAAACTAGTTTTAATTTTTTTAACAATTTTGCTTTGAATTGAGGATACAGTATATTATTTATTTACTGTTCATTTTATTATTTATTTGCATGGGTAAATGTGAATCATTGGACACATTCCTAGATTCCGTTACAGTAGGATTCGGCTGTAACAATTATAATCGGTTATAACCAATATAAAATATAAGGTTCCGAGTTAAATTAATTAATCGTGAGTTTAAAATAATAGAACCTACCAAAATCTTACAGCGAATCAATCAATAAATCTATGTTATTTAGTGTTATCAAGCTTGCAGAAAGCTGTGACTTGATAAAATTCTTAACATATAAATTATTGGGGTTTAATTACAAGATATCATCGTGTTGAGTTCAGCAGAAGTATAGGTACAGCGCCGTACAATTCCTTGACCACGAAACCAGCATGCACGTAATGTACGGCAAGAAGCATAACGCAACATTCAGGCGCTTTCGGGACAATATTCAGCGTACACAGTCAAAAAATTCATCTGAGAAATTTCATTGATGAGCTCTTAACAAGTGTAAAACCTATGTTGGATTCCATTATGAATTGAGGGATTTCGTTGTTAAAATTAAGTTATATGCGGAATAAAAAGGAAAAATAAATTCAGTGACGCCCATAATTGATAAGACAAGATAGCACATAACATTTTATATGGAAATGGTATTACTCTACCATATTTTTCCTCAAAAAAGACGTTTAATCAGAGAGATTTAGATTTCAATAATCAAACTCTACACTGGAAAACATGAATCTGACAAGAATATTTTCCACTGATTTCAATAGTTCCAATCTTTTGATTTCTATAAACAATAATTTGATGACATTTAAAAAATTACAAGCTTTTCAACCCAATAAAATGCTTGATTACTCTCGCGTTCCATACGATTCAATTTTTTCTATAGTACATGCATGGTATAGAGGATGAGAGGCATGAAAAACAAATTTATAAATTGAAGCTTTTATTTCAAAACAGTGAATTATTTATTTTCGGGATTTTCTCGATGGAAAAGAGCTAGTTTTAATTTTTCAAACACTTTTACCCGCTTGAAAAAATTTCATTCTATTAGAGCAGAGTATAAATCGCATTATTAGCACATAAGGTTGAATCAGATAGTTATATTGAGGTATGAGATTCCAATAGTTATGAGCTGCAAAATTATAAATGGTATTCAATCAACACAGTAGTGATTTCCTGGAAAATATTTTTTTCAAACAACTATACATTCTACACAAGAAACAACAGGATTTTTGAATGATTTATTAAGACTGCTTAATTTTATATGAAAGTTTAATAGATTTATATATGATCAAGCCGCTTAAAGTTTCAGTAAGTAGAATTATCCATCCAAGTATGATCATTTTTATAAAATCTTTTTAATACTAATTTGAGGAAGAACGTAACAGTAATTTTATAAGACTGTTAAATTACAGTACTGTTTCATTTCAATGGAAAGTTACATTATTTATTTATTACATGTGGAATGAGAAAGGACTTTCACATAATTTTAGAATAATGATTTTTATTACTCAAAATTTCATGGAAAATCTATTTAACATTCAATTTTCATTGGTTGAACTAATACAACCATAGTTATTGGAATCGCATGATTAAGTATTATGGAGAATTGTCGGTAATTTAATATAAAAACCTAAGCTACATATTCACATAGCGTAGGAGACGGCAGAACAGCAAATAATGTGCAATCGGTATAGATAATGTTGAAGAATTTTTTAATACTTTTGTATTCATATATATATATACTACTATATTATGTACTTATCAAAATTAGCCACCTGGACTGACCATTAATTTTATTTTGTAATCTTAATATCAAAAATTTATTTTTCTATGCTTCAGTTTTCGAATGAAAGCACTAGCCTTCTACTCACTATATCTATCCATTATATTCACATGGCATAACAAATGTGCAATAAACACATATACTGCGAGATAAAACGAGAGAGAAACACTAATAGAGAGGCAATCACAAGGCTTGGTAATGAATTAGAATTTTCTCCAATAGCATAGGAGCTAAAGCATCAAATGTGCAATAGACACATATTAGAGAATGAAAGAAAATAAGAGATAATTTTCAACAATCGAAGATGCTGGGAGATAGAATAAGAGAGAAACACTCATAGAGAGGCAATCACTATGCTTGGCAATGGATTAGTATTTGCTTCAATAGCATAGGAGCTGGAGCATCAAATGTGCAATAGACAAAGCTTATATATTAGAGAATAAAAGAAAATGAAAGATTTTGTGCAATGGGCAAAGATGCTGTGAGATAAAATAGAGAGAAACACTGCCAGAGAGGCAATCACTATACTTGGCAATGGATTACAATTTGCGTTAATAGCAAAGAAGCTAGAGCATCAAATGTGCAATAGGCGAAGCTAATATTAGAAAATGAAAGATCATGTGCAATGGGCAAAGATACTGTGAGATAAAATAAGAGAGAAACACTGATAGACAGAGAGGCAATCATTGGGCTTGACAATGGATAAGAATTTGCTTCAATAGCAAAGAAGCTAGAGCATCAAATGTGCAATAGGCGAAGCTAATATTAGAAAATGAAAGATTATGTGCAATGGGCAAAGATACTGTGAGATGAAATAAAAGCGAAACACTGATAGACAGAGAGGCAATCATTGGGCTTGGCAATGGATTAGAATTTGCTGCACTCAGAAAAGGGTTGGAGTAATTTGAGAAACGGTGATCATCAATCTTTCTTTCAGCATTATAGCAGCTGACGGTTGAAATAAGATGAGCCTTGAAACGCAATTTGATGTTGGTTGACAAGGCACAGTGCAGATAGCACACAGTAGATGCCAAGGCTGTATGGCCGGGCCAAAGCATGTAACCTTGAATAGGAGAAGAGGCGCATTGTGTTAGGTGTTATTATAATTTGGTGAACGCGGCCGCGGCTTGCTTGCAGGTTTGCAGCGGGAGGAGGTCTAATGATCCAAAGTGTAAAAAGCATTTGGCCCGGGCTGCCATTGTTAGGGTGAGGAGGGGACGTGTAGCCTAGAGGGGGGGGGCGGGTCTTGCATTTGGTTGGTGCAAATGCACGCTCAGGCATTAGTTTCACTATTTCGCATTAAGGTAGGTCCGGGCCTGGTGGTGGCAGTACCTGCGCCCAAGTCTTACAGGTCATTCACTCCCTCACTCCACCACTCCCCCCCTCCGGTAGTGCATGATGCACGCCATCAACATCATCATCACCAACCATCATCATCATCATCATCGTCCAGCTAGCTGCTCAACAATATTATATTTATATATTTGTATAGTGAGTGCGAATTTTTGCAACGTTATCTACCTACAACTCAACACACACACACATACACATTACTTTCAATGTCATCTGTCATTTGTCTGACAGCGCCTCGAAATTCAACAAAAGAATACCTTGTGCTGGTGCATCATAAAATTGTGCACAGACATTGAGCCATCACAGAATAAGTAATGAGCAGTTGCATCAATATCGCAAAATCATTATTGTCGATGTAAGACGCATGCGATCATGGAAAAAGTAAGTTTTATATTGAAAAATAAACACTGTCATTGAAGTTTTAGTTGGTGATGGTGGAGAAAGTGATTATACCAGTTGAAATTGGATTTGTCGGTTAGAGATTCTTCAATCACAATATAGGCTACAAGTTATTACGAATATCGTTTTCAGAAGTTCCAAGTTTCCAAGTTTGTAACAATTTGTTTCCAAATTAGAGTGTACCCTTTCCTCCAGTTAGTTCATTGTTCAACCATCATCAAAACATGGAGTTTGACGAGCTCTCAACATCAATAACTGTTTTTGAACAACCAGTGTTGAAGAGCAAAAACCTTGTTGAAGTAATCCACCAAAAAAGTCAATAATCGCAACTTAACACTTTCTATACTCGAATTCAATGTGACTGCAGAAAAAAAAAATATAGTACAGCTCGTAAGTCACATACTTAGACTACTTGCAGCCTAATATCATCCAAAAAAGCAGCGATTTTGTAAAAGATTTGCACTTACCTGTGTAGGTATCACAGTATTAATAATGAACATGTAGATAAGCATTTCATGTAAGAATGATTGACTGTGTAGTTATAGTCCATTTTATTATGAATTGGGAAAAAATGGAATTGAATAAAAAACGCTCTATATAGCGGTTTATCTTAGAAGTAGGAGTGCACCATTAGGTGATGCGTGATTCGACTGTATAATTAAATGTGAACTGAACAAATTTCTCAAACGTATCCTCTACAGTTTGGTTATTCAATTCCAATTCAGTTGATTTCCTAGAATGCTAGTATGAATGTGTTACCGTACTGCTGACAAAAAGAAAATATCTGTGATAATAGATTGAGTCTCCTATCTATAGGATGTTTGAAATACTAGAATAGTGCTTAGTGCATGCTGTATCTTCATCACAATTTATTCAATTTGTGATTTTCGCATACATTCGTATGCATTCGTAATTTATAATATGCATAATTAATATTATTAAAATTATTATTACTTGGGCCTCTTTAAACTAGTAAATCATGTAAGTAGTTAATTGATGCACTTCAAAAGGCAAAAGAGAATCATATTTGTACGGTACGAACATATTCATATTTGTACCTCATATTCATATTTGTATGAATCATATTTGATTCATATGATCAGAATCATATTTGTACCTCACAAAGAACGGATATAGCTGCAAACTCACCGGAAATGCCATGGAAAATCCCCACATTCCATGGTTCAACTGGATCCTACTTCTCTGCAAGAGTATAAGCTGCCTTCGGGCCTTCCACTTATGAGAGATAGTCCGCACTGAATCTTCCAAAACCGGTTTTGTCAAAAGGTATAATTTGTGGTCGAAGGAAAGAGCAGTCTTTTGGATAAAATTTCACTTTCTTCACAATCTGACTGAAGACTCGTCACTTAAGGGGTGGATGGACGCTCCCACTTTCTGACACCACTATTCTAGCAATTATTATTATATAGGGAGAAGAATTGATTTTTTGATGGATTTCTTCTGGAGATCACAGTTTTTTTTCAAATAAGTTCGTTTATACTTGTGAATACAAGTTTATACAGCTGACGTACGTCTTCAGAAACCTTTAGAATTGCTCACCACGCCTCGCAAACCAAGCGTTTGCCAAGCGTTTCTGTCAAGGTTTCTTCCCATCTCATCAACTGTTGGAAGAATTCATTCTTCACTCATATCATTCAGATGCACTGCTCCTGAAATGCAGATTATTCTAATCACATGCCACTCGTTCTCAAATCCAACAAATCTCTTTATTGAACAACTTATTGAATAGTTGTTTATTTAATTATCGATCGGCCTATTCTCAGTTATTAATTAATTTTTGTACAGAGATACCGAAAATCCATTATCAGCTGAACGTTATTGATCTGTTAATTTCTTATTGGTTTTTCTTGTGATTAGTGCGTGTTGTAAGAGTAATTTGTGTAAATAACGTGCAAGTGTCAATAACAAGTTTTGCCAGCATTATTTCAGTGATAGAGCCCGTAACAATATTATAGATTTTTCAAATTAATTTTAAATTCTCAAATTAAATTTTAAATTAATTTTAAAGGATCAAGAAAAGACTATAATCAATAAAGGATTAATCGAGTGGTCGCTCGGTAAGCGCGGTTCCAGGACGGTCGAAGGCGAGTGCTATCGCGGTTGGGCTTGTGACCGTCAACTATAACATAACGTTATCTAATTTATTATCTATCACACACACACACACCGAACTATTGTTCGGAATTCACCTAAATCTATGAGTTCACCATTCGTACAAAAAATGCATCATTATTCACCCCATTACTTTACTTGCTCAGAAGTCTCAGACTCATCAGCAAGAAAAACGTATCAAAGACTGGTACTTATGTATTTCACGGAGGCCACTATTTAACAAGCTGTGCGCAGGGTTTCTGGTCATAATTTTTTTTCGAAGTTTCTTGTATTGAATATCATTAGGACTACAAAATTTTATCTATTGCTGTAAGGAAAACATTTTTTCTTCAATTATTTTGCGAAATATGGGGGTCAATGTTGGAAATTTTCTGTTTTTAGGTGTAATTGATCTCACCTCTCATCTACGGGTTATATTAAAATCTTGATAAATTTCTATAAAGACAACTCAAGGGAAAAATGACAAATTTTCTCTTTCAATGTAACAAATAGTTTTTTCAAAATACATTTTTTTGAATCTCTAATAAGCATCTGGATGATGATTTCACACACTCGTTAATTTGATAATAATATATCTATTGATTTATTATCTAACATTTACATTTCTACAGTGCACAATTTAACAAGTTCAATCTAACCTCGCTAGACCGTGAATTCCTAGATATCGAATTCAATAATGTAATGCTCTAAAACAAGCAATCTCCAGAACATTCCAATCAAGATCACGATCTAGTGAGGTTAGGTTAAGCATGTTAAATAATGGCCTCCGTGTAATAAGTAAGTACCCGTAGACTATAACCTTGAGATTTTATTTCAAAGTCCTTAATATAAGATTCAAAATTCATAATTGGATCCAATAACTCGAAAAATCGATTTTTTTGTAGATTACGTCTTGAATACTACAGTTAAGACAAGTCAGATTAACAATTATACTATTTTATACACTAGTTACCATAATAACTATATCAATTAGGAAAGGTGGGGCTTAATTTTGATATGAAAGGAACTCTTGAACACTATAAAAAGCTTTATCAACTAAATATGTTTTCAATAATTGTTTTTGAAATGCTTCTAAATTTTGAAGACTTTAAAAACTGCGGTAGCTTGTTGTAGTTTCCTATCAATATAACTAGGTTTTTGTTTGAATAAATGAGGTTGTATCGAGTTTTATATGGTAGTCAATATGGTAGTTGATCATAATTTTTCATTTGACCAGGAAATGTGATGATGTTCCAAGATTGAAGAGAAAGAATCACCGTAAATGGGCGTTCACCTTTTTTAGGCGGGTGTAAGCTCGTTGACTATTCCAGTGGCAAACTTGTGAAACGGTGACGTGAATGATGATAGCATCGGCTATGGCTGTGAGAGGATGGCGGGTGTGCTGTGAATATGAGTAGGAAGCTGGGTGAAGAGAAGCCGAACAGCACCCGGGCCATAACAACTAATATGAATTACAGATCAGGCCAACTTTGCTTCGACTGTTTGAAACTGAAATTCTTCTTTTCGAGTTGGACTTACAAAGCAAAACTGCAAATACCTGCAAGAGCGTCGGAGAATTTTTATTCCCCATTTTAATTTTGGCAGGAAAACTCTGGAGCCTTTCGTGAATGAATTCAAATTTGAGATCGCAAGTTAAAACTTTCATGAGATTTTGAAGTAAGTAACTGTAAACACAAGTAGGCCTACTAGTACTAGTAACACAAGTACTAATGATATAAGAAGCGGTTAGGTGTATGGAAGGAGTAAAAAGATTAGATTCATGTAGGGCGTTGTTCAAGAGACTTGGTCTCCTAACTGTACCCTGCTTATATGTGTATGAAGCTAATTTATATGTAAAAAAGAGTGATATTAACCAAAATCTTGATGTACACGATTATAATACAAGAAGCCGAGGAGATTATTACTTGGTGAGTCACAATAGTAGCTTATTCAAACGAAAACCTAGTTATATTGGTAGGAAACCCTACAACAAGCTACCACAGTTTTTAAAGAGTCTTGAAAATATAGAAATATTTAATATAGAAATATTTAATAAACAATTGAAAAAATATTTAGTTGATAAAGCTTTTTATAGTGTACAAGAGTTCCTTTCTTATCAAAATTAAGCCTCACCTCAACTAATTGATATACTGTAGTAATTATGGTAATTAGTGTATACGTGTACTGAGTCTTGAAAATATAGAAATATTTATATATTTAAATATTTATATAGTGTACTAGTGTACTGAGTCTTGAAAATATAGAAATATTTAATAAACAATTGAAAAAATATTTAGTTGATAAAGCTTTTTATAGTGTACAAGAGTTCCTTTCTTATCAAAATTAAGCCTCACCTCAACTAATTGATATACTGTAGTAATTATGGTAATTAGTGTATAAGATAGTATAATTGTTAATCTGACTTGTATCTAACTGGAGTATCCAAGACGTAACCTACAAAAAAAAAAAATAATTTTATAGTTTGATATAGAGGAACCGTTCCAATAGGCAATTGCTATGTCTATGACTTTGTCTCTGTCTATGGCTATGTCTATATTTATGTCTTTATCCATCTGCGTATGCAATGACTAGGTTAAGGTTTAGTCTGGATGATGATTTCACACACTCGTTAATTTGATGATAATAATAAATTAATTTATTAGTATTTCTAAAGGGCACAAACTTGGATGGTTAAAATTGTTGCAGCAGTGAATCACTCCTACAATATTTATTTATATATGCATTTATTACACTAAACACAATCAAGTAATGATAAAACAGGCACAGCCCACTACTGCTTTCTTTACAAATTTTCAACTAAAAAATCTAAATTTTAGGTTATGTCCAAGTTAAACTAAAAATTCCACTTTTGAAAATTAAATGCTTCGTTATCATCTGGGTTCTGTTGGATGACAATTTATAAAGTACAATATTTGCAATCTACAAGCAAAATATTTTATTAGATTTTGCAGTAACCATAAATACAATTACTTATAAAACTAGTTAGGAAATTACTTTTCCTACAGTGACCCGAAAAAGTGCCTATTTTTGCACTAACTGTAGCACGCAAAATAGTCTATTCCTGTACCAGTGCGGGAAAGTAAATTACAGTGCGGGAAAGTACTTTTCCGCACTCCAAATTTGCAACCTAACAACACAAAATAGTGAGCATGTAATACGCAGGTTCCCTATTCTGCATTCAAAAATAGGTTGGCTACTCTGCTTCAGCTGTGAATAGTTGTTGTAGTTGTTGTTGATGAAATCGATTTGATTTGAAGATAGGTTATGTGAGGAATTTTCAGGTTATGTATGCCCTGTTTTGTTCTGTTTGAATTACTTTATACATTACTGTAGGAAAAATTTAATGTGTAATTCGAGCGTAAAGTATTGTTTCTGCACTCAAGAAACTTTTTTCACTCGCCTTCGGCTCGTGAAAAAAAACTGTTTCTCTCGATGCAGAAAAACGGTGCTTTGCACTCTAGTTACACAAATAGCTATTCTAATAGGCCTCTAGTGATTCACATTCTACAAATGAAATTGTAGCTTCTCCACCAGCTTCCTATAATATATGGTTCAATTTTTCAGGTATGAACCCACCTCAATAGAAAGATAACAAATTGCTAACAGCAATTTATTATCCCCAAGAAATACATTCATGAATCGTTTTCTACCATGGAGGAAAAATATTGTTCTTGTGTTGATGATTAGGTGTATTTATTGAGCTAGCGTTTCTCCAACACCTTTCGGATACTTTGTTAACAGACTTCACTTCATTAGGAACTTTCAAAAACATGATTGAATAACTTTTTCAATTCCTTTTGCTGATTAAGTGATCGGTGATGTATATCATTGAGAGAATTTCATACAGTAGAACTAAATGCAATAGTCGACGATAAAGACTACAAGGATTGTAGAAACTATCATCCTCTTTCCCAAGGCCGAGTACTTACGAGGAAACTGTAGGATCGTTAGCAAATGGTCGCAAAGACCTTCTAACGCCTGCCAGCGCGAGTGAGGAAAAGATCTACAATGGTTTTTAGCGCTAGTGTACGTAATTTATTGTTCTTCAAGGTGAAAAAAGTCGAAGAACATAGCTCACTAGTTATCTCACTCGTTTATCTCACTCTAGCAATCAACAGCACTAGATAACAAGTGAATTAAACCGTTATAATTTTTCAAAACGGAAGCAAAACAATTGTCTCATAAACCAGAGAACTGTTAAACGCTTGAGTTATTTTTGATTGCAGTGAAAGGAAATATCGTAAAATGAATTGGAAAGCAAAATAAAACGCTTTATATTGTAGTTGACCTCCATATCAGAATAGTAATGTTATACACGTGTGATCATCAAAGGAATAACATGTCATTTTAAATATTTCAAAGACAGGAATCATTTTCAATGATATTCGCTTTGCTTACCTGTAATAAATTTATCTTCTCCAGAAGCCTAAATTTATGATTCTCAATGCTAAATTCTACCAGGTTTTAAGTTAGTTATTGAGATACTGTAGTTGGGAAATTCTCCTTCTCATCAAGTAGAGCAAAAAAACTTCTATTCGAAAAATATATGACTCTCAATTCTAAATTCTACCAGGTTTTAAGTTAGTTATGGAGAGATACTGTAGTTGGGAAATTTTCCTTCTCATCAAGTAGAGCAAAAACCTTCTATTCGAAAAATGTGTAAAAATAATCCCTAATGAAGCTAGGTGCAAAAATCTGAATTTCAATGGAAAATGAGGGTGGGGGTCAACAAATTTTGAACTTTTTTCAATCGATAGTTTTTTCTAAGCGCTGATAAAATGCATAGTAACCCTTTACAAGAGGAGATTTTTAGGGGGTGTCAAAAATATTGAACTTTTCAAATATTGACATTTGCAGTTTTTATTGTCAATGAAAGATTAAACTATGAAAATTGAGTCGAAAGTGCACTTCAACTTTCTTCGAAAATAGCATAGTTTTGGGCAAGTGAGGTCTACTGTTCACAGAACTATTTTTTTTTTTTTTTTTACTGAAGGATGAAGCCCATATAGGTCTGAGACCTGTGCGTGGGTAATGAGTTGAATGATGGTGATTGATGAGTTGGACCAACAGTTTTAGGTGGGCTCCGAACCACCGGGAAGTGATTTTTACAGCAGAGAACGGTTTTTTTTGCTGGCCAATCTAATCGGTCACCGTTACAAACAGGACCTACGAGAACGCAGCTTATCTATCTGATTGAACAGATACCTGCTACGGCTCGCGGCTATCACTTCCCAATTAATTAGTTTAGACAGACTATTATTTTTAGACTATTACACTATTAGTTTAGACAGATTAGATTTCATTCTATTTTCCAAGTGTTGTGCAATACGTATTTTGATTACTTTCGCTTAAATGTATTTTTCTTGACACATTCATGAGACAAGAATTTTTTATTACTTTTCAAGCTTTAAATCAGTTTTTGGGGAAAATTTCTGTTCTTTCTACTTTGACATTTAACCAGGTGCCTGTTTGAGAAAAAATCAAATAATATTACTAGTATAATATTAAAAGTTCAAGCAAAATCTCATCAGGGTGCTGGCTCTATGAAGCATTCAATACTC
Organism: Conomelus anceps; assembly: GCA_948455865.1. Classification (NCBI taxonomy): domain Eukaryota; kingdom Metazoa; phylum Arthropoda; class Insecta; order Hemiptera; family Delphacidae; genus Conomelus; species Conomelus anceps. The sequence goes on along the minus strand of OX418217.1, from coordinate 11,907,076 downwards.
CATGTTAATCACCATCGCAAAACCAAACACAAACTTTGAAATTATGTACTGCAGATTGGAGCAGGATGAAAACCACCACTCACCAGAGTTTTTTTGTTTTTGCGATTGTGACTACCATCGAGTATTGGATGATCTACTGTGGAAGCTGCAAGCTCCACTATGCAAAATCAAACAAAGCATGGCACAGCCCACTACTGCTTTCTTTACAAATTACCAGCTCAAATATCCAAATACCATGTCCAAGTTTAATTAGAAATTTCACATTAAAGTAAAATTACTGATTCTTTCCTAAACAAGAATATCAATTCAGGTGCTCACTTTAAAAACGAAGCACTAAAATAGTCCAATAGTCAAAAGAAAGTGGATATAATTTTGAATTTTGTCGAGATTTTAGAGCCTTAAATGTAGAATTCAAGTAATTTCAATCATATTGAAATCAATCATTTTAATACATATATTTATTTCTTCAATTACAATGCGGAAGCATACGGGGAAACCCCAAAATTTGTTACCCAATCAAGAAATAAATACAATTTACAAATCTGAGAATAATAGCTGGAAAATAAACAAAAAAAAATGTTCAGGTAAAAAACTAAATATGAAAGATTATGGAAAAGAAAGATGAATATGATAATGAAACTAAGAATATAAATCAAATATGTATTGTTATTGACTGATAAAATTAATTGGATTGAGGTCTAGCGTGAGAAGGATGAAGCAGCCTACAAGCTTTCTTGAGTTGAGTGGTGGACATATTATATAGAAGAGATCAAGATGAGTACTGAGTTGATTATAAAGACTCATCATGCGATTGATTGGAGAATTGTAGCGACTATTGGAGTTGCATTGTAGTAGCTGAAATTTGAAACTGGAGCGTCGCGTGACTGGAGGGACATATTAAATAGAGATATATTGTGGTAGGTCTATTACTAGTTACTTTGAACAATAGAATCGAATAGAATAGAATACAATATTAGAATAGAATACAATACAACATAAAAATAGGATAAAATTACTCTGTAAATAGCTGCATTACTAAAGTTTAGTCAAAAAGGTTTTTGGAATTCTCATTTCCAACGGTAAAAAAATACTCTATTTTACCACTGAAATAAATCCCACATGTCAAAAATCACAAATTTTGCATAGCAGAGTGTGGCTGGGTGTGGTCACAACACAGAACTCGGTCAAAAACGTGTGCAGTTTGTGGTGAACCGGTGTTGAGACCCAAATGACGACGACGACGACGACGACGACGACCGGTACCAGGGTCAAGTAACAGCACATCGAATTCTGTCCGCAAACCTTAATGCTGCTAAATTATGATCAGAAGGAAGCAATGTCGTCAATAAATTTGGGTCACACGTTTATCACAGAAATTTTGCAAGCGCCCTGCAGGAACATCTGGGGAGCTCATGTTCGAGCTTCATGATCATCATGATCTGCAGCGGGTCATTGACCCCACGAGGCACCAAAGAGAGAGGATGAGTGAGTAAGGCGAATCGTGGATTGAAACCGCCCATCGTTCATTGTTTATGAGTTGGCTCGTGCTCCTTCGTTACCAGCTTGACCTGATAAGTGCACTGATGATAATAGTAATAATAACAATAATGATCGTACTTCACAGCAACACCTCTCCGTTAGTGAGGGCTGAGGGACTTGTTCTCCTTATCCATCTCGAATCTTTCACCTACTTTCCACAGCAGCACCTTCCAATGAATGGCAATGGCCAAACGCGCAAAGTTCAGAAAGCGCTCTCTCTGTTGCCAGAGTAACGGCGCCTGCAATCTCTCCACCGTCTTCTTTTGATTTATTCTAAGGATATCAGGATACCCGTTCACGCTACCTACATTCTAGAGAGAAGGGAGGGGGGAGAATAGAAGTTTAAGTTTTTTTTATTGCTGATGATGCCCACATGAGTTCGAGACTTGTGCGTGGGTAATTAGGTGAATGATCTCTATCTATAAAAGGATGATACCCTGACTCACTCATCAACGCAGAGCCAAAACTACTAGGCCTATGAACTTGAAATTTTGTATGAACAATCCTTATAGGATTTCACCGTGCAATAAGAAAGGATTTTTCAAAATTCGCAAATTTAGGGGTGTTTTTAGGGGGTTAAAGTTTTGTCTATGCAAAGCACAGGTACATGCTGGCTAGCTAGCTTACTGGGATCTTTTAATCATATGGAAAATAATTTCAAATTTTTCGATCTGCTGTACACGCTGTTTCGATGGACAAGCTGTTTGTGTGTTTAGCAAATCATCATTCACCTTACCTACTGAACTTGCCGGCCAAACAGCTGATAGAAGTCACCCGTTTTTAATCATATGGCAGGCCCCTTAGCGGCTTTATTTACGCTGTCTGGAACGCAAAAACTTTGCATGTAGGATACCGTACAGTCGGAACCTGGCAGTATGTAGGAAACATAAATATATGACGGGGTATGATGAAATGTAATTATTCCGGGTTGATGACATCTGTTAACCAATGCAGCTAGAAATTTGAAATGTATTCTCAGTAGGAGGTGGCGAATAATAAAATAAAAAACCTAGCTTCTACCCTAATAGTCGTGGAAGGTTTAAATTTGAAATGTTCATTGAGAGGTGGTGAGTAAGGTCTTACTGTGTAAGAAAACAACGAAGGAGGCCTCTCTGATCAGCTGGAAGAGCCCTAGGACTAACTTCTTCCCTAATGGTCAACCTTTCCCTAAGGTTGAAATTTGAAATGTAACCTCAGTGGGAGGTGACAAATAATAAAATCAAGAATTTTTTATGAGAACGCAGCAACGCGCGTCGGGCCAGCTAGTTACATATAAATGCCAGACAGAGAAGTGGGATTCGAACCCACGATCGCTTAAACGACAACAAGCAGAAGTTGCGATGCCCCAACCAACTGCGTTAAGCGGCCCGCCTAGTTTAAATACTAGTTTTTTTAATACTAGTTTAATACTACTTTTAATACTAGTTTTTTTTAGTAGAATGCCTTTTATTTTATACCTGGAAGGGCAAAGTTAGGGCGCAGTCGGTCCTCTCTGCCACTTAACCCTAAGGAAGAGAGAAGGAAAGAGAAAAAACAGATTGATTGTGGCAAGGTTAGGACCAATTGGTCCCTTCTACCACTTAAGCAGGCTAATAATACAATTACATAGAACAATCAGTAGTTCAGTACTTCTACGTTAATGATAATTACTGTATTACTGAAAACAATATGATTATATAGATGAAACAGTCAAATAAAATTATATCTCAACGATATTATTATTATTATTATATCTCAAATCATATAAACAAGGAAAAATATACACCAAATTTTGTTTAAAACGTTGTCTGCTTACAAGAGTGAATGGGAGAGGATGAGAGAAAAGAGAAAGAGAGATAGAAAGATAGAGATAAAGAGAAGAAAGAGAGAAAAGAGATTGATTGATTTCTTTATTCATGCAAATAATAGTTGGACAGTTACTAGTATAAAATACAATATATAGGCATCACCAAGTATTATTACATAAAACATGATCAGTGACTTATTACATAAACTTTTTAACTATATACAAACATGAAATTATGACTGAAAATGATATTAATATGATATAATTATAGAAAAAAAAGGAAAAAAGCTTGGTGATACATTTGTATGAAAAGGCGAAGTTAGGGACGGTGTCCCTCTCTTACACTTAACCTATGAGAGAGAGATAGAAGGAGAGAAAGAGAAAAGAGAGAGGAGAGAAGAGAAAGAGAAGAGAGAGAGAGAGGAAAGAAGAGAAAGTGAGATAGAAAAAGAAGAGAGAGAGGAGCGAAGAGATAGAGAGAAGAGAAAGAGAAAAGAGAGAGAGAAGAGATAGAGAGATAGTGATAGAGTGAAGAAACAGAGAAAAGAGAGCGGAGAGAAGAGAAAGAGGGATAGGAAAAAGAGAGAAAGAGAGAGAGGAGCGAAGATATAGAGAGAAGAGAAAGAGAGAAGAGATGAGAAAAGATAAAAAGGGATAGAAAGAGAGAGAGGAACGAAGATATAGAGAGAAGAGAAAGAGAGAAGAGATGAGAAAAGATAAAGAGGGATAGAAAGATAGAGATAAAGAGAAGAGAGAGAGAGAGATAAGAGAGAAGAGAAAAGAGAAAAAAGAGAGAGAGGAGCGAAGAGATAGAGAGAAGAGAAAGAGAGAGATAAAGAGAAGAGAGAGAGAGAAAAGAGAGAGGAGAGAAGAGAAAGAGAGATAGAAAAAGAAAAGAGAGAGAGGAGTGAAGAGATAGAGAGAATAGAAAGAGAGAGATAAAGAGAAGAGAGAGAGAAAAGAGAAAGAGAGAGCAGAGAAGTGAGATAGAAAAAGAAGAGAGAGAGAGAAGAGATAGAGAAAAGAGGAATAGACCTCTTTCTTTTCTCTCTTTATCTCTATATTCTCTCTCTTTCCCCCCACTCATTCTCTCTCACTCTTTCTCTCTCTCTCTCTCTCTCTCTAAATATATATCTATCTTCTCTCTTTCTTTCAGTCTCTTTCTTCTCTCTCGTTTGCTATGCACGCCGACGCCCAGGTAAATGTCATGAAATAGGGTGGAGTGAGTACCGTCGTCACAAGTGATATCCCACTATCTTTCCATTTTTTTCTTTAGAATCGCTAATAACGGAGCTGTCACGTGATGCACAAGTTGTCCACTGTTACTCGGGATAAATCGGGTCATATCCTGTACTGTAAATCCGGCTCACTTGCATCCCACCTAGATTTGAATATTCGATTCAGAGACATGCTTCACTGCACTTCCGGCTTGTAAAGGTTTCTGTTGCATTTCTTGTTTCTTGTAGAGTGCATCAAGATAAATTGTAACTTGTATTAGTAGGCTAATACGTGGTAAGAAATTACACAGATTGGTGCATTCTATCTTATTCGTTTAGAAAAGCTATAAAATTGTTCCTTGAAAATAGTCTAATGTGGAGGTGCATTGGAACGTAACACAGGATAGAATGTGCATTATTTAAATCTGGGCGCTTTTTGTAAGGGTGACCGATTGGATTGGCCAGCAAAAAAGGCTTTGTTCTCTGCTGTAAAAACACTTCCATGTGGTTCGGAACCCACCTAAAACTGTTGGTCCAACTCATCAATCACCATCATCCAATTCATTACCCACGCACAGGTCTCAGACCTATGTGGGCGCCATCCTTAGTGTCAGTTTTGATATAAGATTCTTGAATTTCTTGTTCCATATCGATTTGCGTTGTTAATGTCAACTTTCTATGGTAAATTCAATGACTTGCAGTCAATTTTAATTGAGAATAACAAAAAAATTTCTGACTGCAAGTCGTTGAACTTATCATAAAAATTTTGATATTAGATTTCTCAAGTATTTGGTCATGGATAACGTCACAGATATATTATAAGTTAGTTTAAAATCACAGACAATTTGACTAACTGACAAATAAATTCAGTATAAATTAATAGCACTTAAAGGAATTCGAAATTAATAAATTCTGTTTCGATATATTATACATGTTCCAAAATAAGACATTAATATTGAGGAGTCGGCGTAGCCGAGTTGGCTTATCGCTGGTTTGATAAGCCAAAGGTCCTGTGTTCGATCCCAGTTGAGTACAAGATATTTTTCTCGAGCCACTCCCGTGTTTCGGAGGACACGTTAAGCCGTCGGTCCCGGTTGCATATAGAAAAAAGCAGTCGTTAAAAAAACGGCGAGGTGGAACTACCCGTAAGGGTCTCCCCACCACGAAAAGCCATACGAATTTATTTATAATATTGATTGAACTTGAAAATTAGTTATTTACAATATAAAAATTATATTAAATTGACATAGGATATCGGATTCCTTTATTCAAACAATAACATAATTGCTTTTACCTGGCTAAAACAAACTTTACATTCAATCTAGGCAACATGAAATCATGGTACTTTGTGAAAATAAATAAAGTGATTGGACAATACTTGATTTTCTTGAAAAAACAACATTTTTAAACCTAAGCACGTGCATGGTAATAAAATGTTCTATTCGTTGGGCTGCATGGGGAATGACGAGAAAAAATATGTTTGAAAATTAGCTCAGATGAGAGAGTAAAAAGCACTTTGAATGTGAGCGGAAGCTCTAGCCTAGTTTGTTGCAGTTTGTTTGTTGAATAATAGCAGAAAATTATGTGAATTTTCAATTCGTTCTCTTCGACCTTCAACAGTCTGTTTCAAGGATTGTCAAGTATGCTTTCATTCCACTGTTCTTTGTTAGGTTATCACTATTTATTTTCTCATTTCAGATTCAAACTTGTTGAGCAGGTTAGTGTTTTATTAGCGCTCGAAGCTAATGGTTGTGTGAGGGCTGTTTCAAGTTTTTAAGTCTGCCTAATTGATGTGCTTATTGATGTTCTCATCAACTAGCTTAAAAGGCTTAGATTTACATTGAAAACGAATTAGATACTGCGCGATGATCAAAACGAATAGTTGTACATTAATTCGTTAACGACATACTAAATGCGGGATGAACATAAAATTTCGAAACCGGTCGCTGGCAAGCTAATAATATTTACCAAGGCTTCAAGTACACCAGCTAGTAATATAATGCTTAATGCTGTTTGAATCAGTAAGCTCTATAAAACAATCAAAGCCACTGTGTCAAGCGAAACTGAAATTGAAATATTTTTGAAGGTGACACCATCATGCTCATGTGGTAGCAATCGAAGTTCGGCTTCATAGGAGCCAGAGCTATTCCTAGACAAATATAATCGAAACTTCATTGAAGTAAATTTTTTAATCAGATTGTACTTCTATAATATGGAAACACATAGTAGGCTGTACAGTCTTTATTGGAAATAAAGATAAAGATTGGAAATAAATAAAGAGTGGCCGTAGCAGAGTGGGTTAAAGGGCTGGTTTACTAGCCCATAGGTCCCGGGTTCGATCCCAGTTCTGACCAAAAGATTTTACCTCGGGCCACTCCCGTTTTTCGGAGGACACGTTAAGCTGTCGGTCCCGGCTGCCTAAAAAACAGTCGTTAAGTCACGTCAGAGGCCCTGAACTTATTCAGGTGCGACCTGATAACTCTGACACCAGACCTGAGCCAGCCAGGTCACACGATATTATTATTTTTATTGGAATATATAGTAGTAATAAATGTACTCACAATACATTATTTAGAGGAATCAGTTCATCTTCTAGTACCTGTAAGAAAAAATAATAGTAAATTAGCCACATGAGATAGAAGGAAATGATTTGGAGTATAGTGTAGGCATGCATAGAATATGATTCCTGAAATCACTAAAATCCATATTATTAAGTTATATGCATATAATTATATCAACCATTAATTTTTTACTAGCAATTATTTAAGAATTCTTACTAAATTAGAGTAATTTGCACTATAAGCCCATTTCTTAAAAAGTGATTGAACAGTAGATTCCTAACCTAACCTAGTATAAACATAATTTACTAACCGGGTCTTAGGTTAGGTTAGGAATCTACTGTTCAATGACAATTTTTAAGAAATGTGGGGTTATTTTAAGACCCCTAAATTGATTGATCGAGTATTTTATTCGTTCAAAATTCTTTGATCAAGTATTTTATTCGTTCAAAATTCTTTGAACAAGTATGTTATTCGTACGATTAATTTTATCAATGAATCAAGATTAACGCTATTTAAAAGCTCTTACAAAATAAATGTTTTTGAGAAAATCTATGTGAAAATAAACTAAGCCAAACAAAACAAAATCCCATACAGTTTATTTAATTCTTGTTACTAGCCTACTTTAGATTTCTACTATATAATTCTTTAGTGTGCTTGCACAATGGAGCATCCCCAAATCATGCTATTGAATGATATGTGACGGATTGGGGCAGCGTGAATACCACCATCCCACAACATGTGTTTCATTTAGCGATGATGATGATGATATTGATGATGATTATCATCGAGTATTGCCTGCTGATGATGCCCACATGAGTCCGAGACTTGTGCGTGGGTAATGAGGTGAATGATTACACATAAATGCCTGACGGTGGAGCGGGATTCGAACCCACGACCGCTTAAACGACAGCAAGCTGAAGTTGTGACGCCCCAACCAACTGCGCTAAGCGGCCCGCTTACTTTTTACTTTACTTTACTTTACTTTTTGCTGAATCAATTAATTTCATTCGTTGATCAAATCCATCGCATCCAATAAACTACTTATACAGTATACTTACAGTAAGCTACTTATGATAAGGGAGGCACCTTACAATAAGGGAGTCTACTTACAATAAGGGACTTCAGAAACTAGAAGTTGGACACTAAATTCATATTTCAACAAATTTTTCTATGTTCCATTTTTTTAATTATATACATTGGTGCAGGAGTAATATTAAATCAATGAGGATTGATGATAGAGTCAACATTACATGCCTGCTGCTTGTATTTCTTATGATTGCTTTACTGTCTTCATTGGAACATTCAGTGCGATTGTTAATGACAGAGATCGTTAATGGCATATTTAACAATGCCAGATCACATATGAAAGACAAGGTGTCCCCGCACAGCTGTTGCAAATTATTTGACCTTATAACTGCAGCTTCCCACATTTATTATAAGGTGACATTTTTCAATGTCAGATCACATAATATGAGGTGACATATTAAACAATGTCAGATCACATAGGCCTATATGAAAGACAAGGTGTCCCTGCACAGCTGTTGCAAATTATTCGACCTTATAGCTGCAGCTTCGCACATTTATTATAAGGTGACATTTTTCAATGTTAGATCACATAATATGAGGTGACATATTAAACAATGACAGATCACATAGGCCTATATGAAAGACAAGGTGCCCCCGCACAGCTGTTGCAAATTATTTGACCTTATAACTGCAGCTTCCCACATTTATTATAAGGTGACATTTTTCAATGTCAGATCACATAATATGAGGTGACATATTAAACAATGTCAGATCACATAGGCCTATATGAAAGACAAGGTGTCCCTGCACAGCTGTTGCAAATTATTCGACCTTATAGCTGCAGCTTCGCACATTTATTATATGGTGACATTTTTCAATGTCAGATCACATAATATGAGGTGACATATTAAACAATGTCAGATCACATAGGCCTATATGAAAGACAAGGTGTCCCTGCACAGCTGTTGCAAATTATTCGACCTTATAGCTGCAGCTTCACACATTTATTATAAGGTGCATGACATTTTTCAATGTTAGATCACATAATATGAGGTGACATATTAAACAATGTCAGATCACATAGGCCTATATGAAAGACAAGGTGTCTCCCCACAGTTGTTGCAAATAATTCGACCTCATAACTGCAGCCTCACATAGAAAGGTCGTCAGTCAATTAATTGACCATGTGTCGAACAGTTTGACTCAGATTTTCTCGTTGTAGGGTCTAGATAACCAGCGGACCTACAGCTTTGCATGTCAGTCAACTTCAGATGAATGAAGAGCCAATTTCAGCGGTCAGCCCAAGGTCATGGGTGCCCAATTCGTGAGCTGCGCAATAAAAGAATAAATTATTTAGCTCCACGCGCAAGGGCACACACTAACTATCTCATCACGACACGGAATGCACTGTCATTGTAGAACAAGTCATTGCACTTGAAATAGAAGCACAAGTGGACTTACTTAAGTTAAGTCCTTCTACAGTGGTCAAGTCTGTATTTCCAGAACGTGTCAGGGCTTATTTCACGCAGATCTGCTATGCGGCTACCCTTTCAAATATTCTATTCTCTTTGATTCAGAGTCCTCATTCAAGCTGAGATTTCTGTCATGGTCTAGAGAAAATTTTACTGAAAGGTATTGCAAGACTGCAGTGGGAATCATACACTTTCACTTTTGAAATTTTAAAGCAGAAAAATTTCTACAAAATACATAATTTTACAGGGTATTTCAGCTCAGGAAACTGAATGAACAGAATTTGGTTGAGAGATAGCTATGAAAGTAAGAGCTGGAGCATTTTTAAAAAATTGTTCACAATAATATTATGTCATAATGATTATATATGTTTGCATTATTTGTAAATTATTAGGCTGATTAATTTCTATTGTGACAGATTGGTTTTTTCTGTTACGCAGATTTGACGCCTAGTGAGTTCGGACTCCTCTAACTATTTTGTATGTTTTGTTTTTCATGATTTTCTATTTTGTAAGATATTCTCCTCTGTAAATTTGGAATGATTCAAATTATCCTTTATTAGGCTGTATACGGTTTTTTACAATACACAAAGAAGAATTCAAATTAAATGTGTACATTTTTATTACATTGTCATTGCAACTCACGCATGAAGACACAATCTCGTCCTCAGTTCATGAAGATTCGAAATTTGCAATTTATGAATCGTATGCAATGGATATGAATTATTGTTGGAATAGACAACCATTTGCTTTGTTTCATTCGACCAAGTACCGTACATGAAATTGGAGATTTGCATACGACATTTTCAACATCAAAATTGAGTCTTTTATGACAGTAAACAAATTTTTGTTTCAGTTCAAACTTACTCTCAATTTTATAACCCCAAACTATTTAGAACTTTAATTTCTATGATGTAGTTATAAAATGATGAGTGGTATTTGCACTAAAATTGATAGTAGTAATTTTGTAATTTACTGACTCGACTGATTGCCGTATTTTTGCAGATTGCAGTGTTCATTAATAAATTTATAAATAATTTTAATTCACTTAAAAAGTTAATATTATTTTATATATGTATAAATAATATAAATTTAAATGACATAATAAGATAAATGACGAATATTTGTTCGTCATGGTACAAGAAATCCAGGAAAATAATTTGACATTGAACAGCAGTAATAACAGCACATCCCATACTGATATTAAATTCTTTCAATCTGTTTTTACAAGTTTAGATGAGTAATTTTGAATGTATGTGAGTTATGTAAGTTATTATTTATCGAACAAATATTTTGATTATATTTGTCTTATTTTCAATGTCAAATTATTTCAGTTTAAATTTCTTTCTTCCCTCACACAGTTGAAATTGAAATCACATTCGATTTCCGCATTGTCTTCAAGTTATTGTGATGGATGAATAAAATTGATTGTGTAATGATTTCTTGGAAATTTTTCAACTTTCGAATCAGATAAAGTCCTCGTTAATGATAGTCATACCTTCATTTTTATAGCCCAATCAGTAAAGTTCAAGGACATCGTACCTTCCATAACAGTCGCAACGAAAATGAAAGAAGAAACATTAAGAAAGAATTCTTTAGTCATTTTTGTGCTGTTTGGTATTTGCAAAGGTTGCAATTAAGACACCGCTGCAGCTCGCTGCGTGTAGCTCAGTAACGACGTTTTGATAACATAATTAAAGGACACTCCCTTTCCTCAGTGGCGCATCTAACCATGGCTTAACTTCGCGTTTCAACTCAAGCGAACAACCAACGATCAAAATCCCATTCTCGGAATTCCGACTTTGTTTCACATGTATCGGTTAGAAAGAAACTAGATAATAGCTCAGATTATCCAGACTTAGCAGCTGCGTAGTTACAAATCATCGTAACCGACACGTCAATCAACTGCATCAAAAAACGAATAAAAATTAATTGAAAAAAAAGTTCGAATATCCTGCAGAATTTTTGTAAAATGAAGTAAATTTTATGTAATGTAAATGTAGTAATTTTGTAATGATTCGATTGTAGCTTTGTAAATTAATCGATTATTGTACTGCTTGTTGCAAAAGGTGTACCGATTTTTCCACACTTTCACCGGGAATTTAGAAGCGTTTTTCTGCAACCGGTGTGACACCTCCCCCCCCCCCTCGATGCATGACACTCCTTACCCCTCCCGGGATCAGTTAAATCGCAGCGACACTCGCCAGCCTGCCTCACTAACACGGAGCAACGACCTGTGGAGAAATTAGGGAATAGAAAGCAAGCGGAGGCCAGGAAATATCGTGCCGTGCAAACAACTGAACAGCCATACAGCTATTGTACGGTAATTGTGTTGACATTTTAACTAGTAGACGCAATATCTCTCCTGCTAACCGATCTTTTCTTACGACAGACAACAAAAATGCTGCGGTTTTAGTGGCTTTGTTTATCTATGGTACATCACAAAACAATCCCAGCTAAGGATGATTATGTCTTTTTCTCTTATTTGCATAAAAATGAACTTAAATAAAACACAAGAAATCCGAGAAATAAAACACTATTGTGGGTTACAGCGAAAATGCATTCCTGATTCAAAAATCTTGGAGTAGACCTATAAGTAACTTTCAAGAAAAACCGTGTCAGTCTTTATACAAGCTTGTTCAATGAGCAGGCTGCTTCACCGTGAAAACACCTAGTATTTACTTTCTGGTCCCACCAAATTAAGAAAAGGGTAATTCCACGTCGAATTAATACAATTTTTCCGTTCACCATCTCAGATTTTGATGAAATTTTGTAAACTCATAGTGAGTGATGAGACTAAGAAAAATAATTAATATTTGATTTTTATTTCAATCTGCTTACGAGTTACATCCATTCGAAATTTCAAAATTCCCCAGAAATGAGAAATTTGATATTTTTCAAATTGCTTTAGAAACTAGTGCAATCAAGCTAGAGGGCTGTAAGTGATAATATTTTGCAGCATTCTACTTGTGATATACAACACTGCGGTATATACAGTACTTTGTGAAATACACTTTACAGTGAAATACAACTTAATATGTCCTGTAATTGGAAAGTTTCAAACAAAAACCAAAAAATATTTATTTCTTGATTTTCTCAAAAAGTTCATCTTCGAAAATGTTCAAAATTTGTTATACTACTTTTGTGATAATCTACGAAAACCTTAACTTAGTGGCAAGGTTGAAGACAAGTAAAGGAGCTTCCACATCAATCAATTTGATACAATAAAATGGTATCTTCATGAAAATACGTCCTAGAATGGCTCATTTTCCCACCAATCTAACGATATTTTAGTATAAATAAATTAACTTTCTTTGTAGTGCCGAAGGTGATATTGTGGAAGATATCCATAATGAATAATAAGACAAAATTTTCACAACAACATTATTACAACTAGTTTCGGTTGTTACACCATTATCAATCTTAATCAAACTAAAACTAAAGTACAGAGAAGCTTAATATATTACTGAACATGGAATGATACTATTGGCTAAGCGAGAAAGAGGCTGTCCTTCATCGGACGTTGTGATTGGCTGACAAGTCACGCCCCCTGGTGGGAGGTGTAACAAGCAAAAATACGAGTCAAATCAATTACTAAAAACTGTGAACATCTAGAAAGCAACAAAGAAGAAAAATATATCATAAAGCTAGAATTGAATCAAATTAAAACTAAAAAATTAGAAGCTCAATGAAATTCAGTCAAGGTCAACCGAGAAATACACGCAAGAACTGTTTTTTAAATGTAGGCTGGAATTATGATGAAACCAAGTTAGTTGTATTGAATTGGTTAAAATAAATGGTCATTTAAACTAGTATTGGAATTGTGTTTTACCAACCTAGTTATCTTTAAAGCTTCTAAAATGTTCAATTGTCTGTCTTTGCCAATCAAGTGCAGAAATTCAACATTTTCTTCAGCCTGGAACTTGCGCCCATTATTAATAAGATGCTCTGCAAAATTTGAATCTCCTTTTTGGGTTTTCTTATCCCTGATATGTTCATTTATTCTACATTTGAAACTTCTACCAGTCAATAATAAATGTGGTTGTGACAATTTCGTTTTATTATTTATTATAAATTAATTTATATTTGAATCAATCTAGAGGGTATCAATGAATAAATCTTGCAATAATAGTAAATACAGCTCCTATTGTTAATACATAGTGGAAGTGAGCTACATTGATCTATTGAATGGATTTTTTCTAATTCATTCGTTTTTAATTAATCATTTACCAAATCTACCAATTTAAAACTTTAAGAACGTACTTTTGGGCCATTTTTTACGTTCATTTTTGTTGAATATCTCCTAAGTTATTGTAGTTAACGACTTCTACCGTGTTTTATTAGATTTTTTTCAGCTCATTTTACATGAAACCTTACCAGAAAACCTTCAATATTTTATAATCAAAAGGAATCCATTACCTTGTGCCTATTTATTTTTCTTGCTAGATTTAAAATAAAGAACATTATACTTATTATGTTATGCTATACTAATGTTATACTAGCATTATACTTCGGATGTATTTTAATGTTAATACATATTTCCTGCGTTTTTTAGATTAATTCATTATACTTATTATGTTATGCTATACTAATGTTATACTAGCATTATACTTCGGATGTATTTTAATGTTAATACATATTTCCTACGTTTTTTAGATTAATTCAAGAAAAACCCAAGTTATTTAAAGCCTGGACTGTTTGGAGGCTGCTTCATATGTTTGATGAAATAAAACTCACTGCTTTTGCCTACGAGTGTCAGGAATTTTCCAACTTTCTACTCCAGCCAAGGACGTGACATATGCAAGTCTCTTCATATCTTCATGAGCACTTTTATCATGTTTGCTAAGAATTTAAATCGTCCTCCATAATATTATCTTCTATCAGATCCATGCTTGGTCAAAAACAGAATTCAATTCTTCAGCGGTTTTTCAGAAACTTTAGAGCAGGTCTAATTGAATGTGACACATGTAATATATATTTAAATGTATTTTTTAAATATAAATCAAGTGTATTGAATGATTGTTTCTCGGCGAAAATAGGTTACTTGAAAATTGAACAGGTTAAAAAGGGAACATTTTATTCATTTATTGATTGACTAACAAGCAATCAATGTGAATACATCAGGCTTTTGCCAAAAACTGTTTTCTACAAAATTTCAGAGTAGAATCAAAATATTAGGTTACGTCTCTTTCTCTAGAAATTTCACTTCGGATCACAATAGTTCACAAGTTTCTTACAGAAAAAGAATATTAATATTAGCATGGGATAATCTGATAAAACTAGTAAAATCTTATTTTTTATAATTTGTGACCATGTCTATTATTAAAATATTTGGACTTCCTCCATAATTTTATTGAGGCAATAAAAACTTGCTTGTTCAAGTGCTGAGTACAAATGCGCCGCAATAAGTACATTGGCAAATATCTAGGGATTACTTGAACTGTTTTTGCCAGCTTTTCCAAGGTCAGTAGAGTGTTTGTTGGTGAATTGCATTTGTTGTTCTAAATTTAGAAGATGCAGCGCACAAAGAGATTAGATTTCTGGCATGACCCTGCAGTGCATAGCACTTCCTTGCATCATGCATTGCAGATTGCAGTGCAGTAGATGCACGAGCGCTACTATTTTTATCCATGCTATCATCGATATTTCTCAACTTCTGCATTCGTTCTCTCTCAAGAGAAATAAATTCCAGATTCTCTTCATTTCATTATAATCTCTTGATCCTTTTATAGACTTGTTTACCTGTTAGCTGCTACTCTATTACCGCCATTTTTGTTTTGCCACTGATTTACATTTCCTATTTATCTACAAAATTTTGTCAACTTTTTCTCTCCTTTCAATCATGTGTCGGTTGCATCACTTTATTCCATATTTTACCTTTTTGAATCATGAAAATCAATAAAATGATTTCCTGGCTAATTTCTTCGAATCTATTGTTTTTTAAATCAGTATATTTTTTCTTCTTTTTTTCTGAGGATGAAGCCCACATAGGTCTGAGACCTGTGCGTGGGTAATGAGTTGGATGATGGTGATTGATGAGTTGGACCTTCAGTTTTTTAGGTGCGTTCCGAACCACCGGGAAGTGATTTTACAGCAGAGAACAGTGTCTTTTTTGCTGGCCAATCTAATCGGTCACCGTTACAAACAGGACCTACGAGAACGCAGCTTATCTCTATCTGATTGAACAGATACCTGCTACGGCTCGCGGCTATCACTTCCCTTAGTATATATACTACATATCTAAGAATCAGACCGAAAATTCGTCTTACCCCTGGTTAAACAAAAGCACTACTTAAATGAAGTATGTTTTGTGCTATTATTATACCAAGCTACTACATGTATACTACTATATAGCACCATCACATAATTTAATATAAAAGTGTATTTTTATTCGGGCAATGATACTTATTTGATTTGCTGCCAACAAAGCCAAATAAAATTTTAATATTCTGGGATCAGTTGAGCTTGATATGGAGTATAATACATTAGTAAAATAATTCAATATAAACTTGAAAAATTGAATAAATCATATTATCATATAATTTAAAGAGTAAATTAGCTTTTTGAAATTTATATTATGAAATTGTTCTATTAGTGCCTAGTATAGAGGATTCATATTGATCTTGTTTTAGGTTATGGCAAGGTGGGTTATAAAAACATGGCGCATGTGCGTGTTTTTATAAAATAATGTTATACCCTGGTATCCGCTCCACCATTCAAGATATGTATTAATGCTAGCTTATAAATAGGTATAATTATATGCTTTTACATAGCAGCATGGTATAAAAGTAGTACGGATAACGATTCATCATAGTAGTAGTGCGTTTGTGAGGTCCGTGAAGTTAGCCCCCCCCATGAAAGCACTAACGTTGAAAAAAGTATGAATGGTTAGTGCTTCGTTAGTGCTGGTTAGTGCTTCAAGTCCCACCGTTAGTGCTCTTTTGGTTCCAGAGATATATGCAAAAAACACTGGGGGGGGCTAACTTCATGGAAGTTAGCCCCCCCCAGTGGAAATACTAAAGCTATGAAGTTGAAAATGATGTCAATCATTAGTGCTTCGTTAGTGCTCATCATTGGATCAAGTCTTATCGTGATAGCTCTTCTGGTTCCAGAGATATATGCAAAAAACCTTGGGGGGGGCTAACTTCATGGAAGTTAGCCCCCCCCACAGTAGAAATACATGACATATGAAGTTGGAAATGGTGTCAATCGTTAGTGCTTCGTTAGTGCTGGTTGTTGAATGAAGCCCCATCGTTAGTGCTCTTTTGGTTCATGAGATATAAGCAAAAAACCTTGGGGGGGGCTAACTTCCATGAAGTTAGCCCCCCCCATGATAGAAATACTGGAGCTATGGAGTTAAAAATAGTGTCAATCGTTAGTGCTTCGTTAGTGCTCGAAAATTATCCAAGTCCCATCGATAGTGCTCGTTTAGTTCGGGAGATATAATTGAAAAACCTCAGGGGGTCACCACACCCTTTTTGAAAAAATTGAGCTATGAAGTCGAAAATGGTGTCAATAGTTAGTGCTTCGTTAGTGCTCAAAAAAACATACAGGTCCCATTGTTAGTGCTCTTCTGGTTCATGAGATATAAGCAAAAAACCTTGGGGGGGGCTAACTTCCATGAAGTTAGCCCCCCCCATGATAGAAATACTGGAGCTATGGAGTTGAAAATAGTGTCAATCGTTAGTGCTTCGTTAGTGCTCGAAAATTATCCAAGTCCCATCGATAGTGCTCGTTTAGTTCGGGAGATATAATTGAAAAACCTCAGGGGGTCACCACACCCTTTTTGAAAAAATTGAGCTATGAAGTCGAAAATGGTGTCAATAGTTAGTGCTTCGTTAGTGCTCAAAAAAACATACAGGTCCCATTGTTAGTGCTCTTCTGGTTCATGAGATATAAGCAAAAAACCTTGGGGGGGGCTAACTTCCATGAAGTTAGCCCCCCCCATGATAGAAATACTGGAGCTATGGAGTTGAAAATAGTGTCAATCGTTAGTGCTTCGTTAGTGCTCGAAAATTATCCAAGTCCCATCGATAGTGCTCGTTTAGTTCGGGAGATATAATTGAAAAACCTCAGGGGGTCACCACGCCCTTTTTGAAAAAATTGAGCTATGAAGTCGAAAATGGTGTCAATCGTTAGTGCTTCGTTAGTGCTCAAAAAAACATACAGGTCCCATCGTTAGTGCTCTTCTGGTTCATGAGATATAAGCAAAAAACCTTGGGGGGGGGCTAACTTCCATGAAGTTAGCCCCCCCATGATAGAAATACTGGAGCTATCGAGTTGAAAATAGTGTCAATCGTTGGTGCTTCGTTAGTGCTCGAAAATTATCCAAGTCCCATCGATAGTGCTATTTTAGTTCGGGAGATATAATCAAAAAACCTCAGGGGGTCACCACGCCCTTTTTTTTTTTAAATTGAGCTATGAGGTCGAAAATGGTATCAATCGCTAGTGCTTCGTTAGTGCTCGAAAAAACATACAGGTCCCATCGTTAGTGCTCTTCTGGTTCAGGAGATATAAGCTAAAAACCTTGTTATAGATACAATACTTGAAAACTTGAAAAATATGTGTAAACAGCCTAAGGGGGTCGTCACCACCCATTTGATAAACTTGAGCTATGAAGTAAGAAACGGTGTCAATCTTTAGTAGTGCTTTGTTAGTGCTCAAAAAAGATACAGGTCCCATCGTTAGTGCTCTTAAAAAAAATTGCTTTTAGAAAAAATAATTAATAAACATATAAGTGAAAGTTGGTGCTTGTAATTACTACAAGTTTGTCCCATCGTTAGTGGTCAGTATGCGAGTTTACCGGAATATTTGGAAAAAGTCACTACAATCCAACTGTTTTATTAGTAGACAAAATAGTTTCACAGTTCCTGGTAGTATATGACAATAGTTCTATGAAAATAATAAAGATAATTTCGTTTGAAATAATTCGCTGCTAACTTCCACTTTGAAAACATATTTGTGTCAGCAGAACATGTGCTATCGCTGTGATTAACAAAAATAGGAGATTTCTAGGTAGGGATATAAGATTAATAAGAATTATCAGAAGAATTTGACGCAGATTTCTAAATGATCGGAACACTAGAAAAATATTTATGACCTTTTGTAAGTTGATGACAATAGAAAAGTTAGTTTTGACAACAGTTCATATAATTTAATAAGCAAAGATAAAAGAAATTAAAATTTTGTTCAAGCTGACAAATAAGATTACAGAACCTTTAGAGTTCCATCAAGGGCGTATTCAAGGGGGGGGGGTCCCCGGGTCCGTACCCCCCCCCCATTTGAGATGACTAAGCACTAGATAGAATGCTTTTTTGTGTAGGAAAGGTTCTTGAGAATAATTCTATACCAGTGATAATAATTCTTGTAAACAAAATTTAATCTAGACGGAATTAATATTACAATATTGGTGTGTTGAGAACTGAGCATGGCGGCTGTTATTGTAGCATGTTTAGTCTATCTTTATATGACAGTGGAAAGAACTTTAATGTATGGTAAATTATCGAGAAAGAGTGGGTTAGAATTTCATAACAAAACTGGGAGATGTCATTAGTCTAGAAGAAACCTATTATAGTAGCATAACTCGCAAATGTTGATATTGTGAATTATTTTCCCATGATAAAATAACAAAATGATTTTATAGACTTCCGTTTGAGCTTTTCAACAGTCCATAAGCTCAGTTTCTGGGTGGATCACGGTCGGTGTTGAAGTAAAATTAATAATTTTGTTCTTGGTCCTGGTACAATGCCATACAATCGTGCATTTATACAAGTTTTAATAGTGAATAAAATAATTACTGCCGTTTAATATTAGTTTTTAATTTTTTATTTGGATTTTTGATTTCTGATTTTAAGTTTGTTTTGGCTGAAAAAAGAAAATATTCGCGTAAAATCCATTACTTTTACCCAAAAACAGCTAAAACATTAATAATTAAAGAGACATCGACTTCATCCTCAAATAGTAGTTGTGATTGTTCAGACATCAATCAGGCGTGGGATTTCATCATTATGTTGAAACAAATTGAATCCAATCTCAGGGACTTGGCTCATAATTTCTTTGAGAAGTTCATACTAGTCTTGCTGGTGAGATTTGGTAAGTACATATAAATGTAAAAATTTACCACCATTTTCTGCAAATAATAAATTAAAAACGGTATTGGTTTTTCCAACATTGGATGGTCCACACACAATACAAAAGTACACTATGTCTCATTTGTTGCTTTCTGTTCTTCTCATTTAAATACTTATCAAAGTTGATCAGTGGTAGTTTTGATCAGTGCTGTTTCATCTTCATTTTTCAATACAGAGACAATATAATTATTTTTTCAGACAATAACACTATTATTATCAATCCATGAATTGTATTTCGAATCAAAGCCCAACCATTTCACATACAATTTAATTTGTTACCTTTCTTCTCTATTACCCTCTCAATAAGATACACATCAGTGTACTTTGTTTCTTCATTTCAAACTCATACAATGCACCCTTTTAATGTATTTGTCTTCACCTATTCCCTTCACCTTTCATCTCACACAAGATGGGTGTCGAAAAATATGTTTTCGTTTTAAAAACATGGAGTTTGGAAATTGCAAAATGGGTATTGCAACTTTTTAACATCTTAAAAAAAACATTAGTATATGTATTGTGTCTGTAATAAGTAGTACAGTATAATACTTAATTAATAAATTGAAATAGGTTAAAATTAGGTCGTAGCCAGCCAGAGCCCCTCAATTCATAGACAAGCGTTCAAAGCAGGTGAATAATTTCAATAAAATTTATTGTTTAGAGTTTTTTTGTAGTGTTGTGATTCTATTTCAAGAATTTATAAATATGGAAAATAATGCAGGATTTTTCTTACCACTTTCGTTGAGATTTGCAGATATTTCCTCCCATACGACCTCCTTCATCGTAATATTATAATAGTCTTTGTGTGACAGGTCTTATAACATTGGATGTGCCTGTACCGCTGATATCAGGCGTTCATCAAAACGCATCTTGATAATTATAATAATAATCTCTCTCTCAGCGTATGATCTAATCCCAGCACTGCCAAAAAATATGTTAGACCTCCGGAGTTCAGTTGCACAACACGTGTCTGTAGGCCTACTCTGCGCATGCGCGGCGACTCGGCTTCAGGCAAAAATCACTCGCTTACAAAAAAGTGGCTGAGACTGACGGGGCGGTTTGAGTTGAGCTGACGGAACGGATCCGGTCTGCTAAAAAGAGCGTATCTTTGTTTTTGGGCCTAACTTGAAGGATGGGATGCAACCTCTGATAAAATCTGCTTTAGGGATCCCCAAGTGACTGAAATTCTTATCATAAATGATCTCTGTTCGAATACATGGTTTCCGAATTTTGATGGAAGCGACTGAGCTGAGTGTGCTGAACTGAGCGGATCCAGTGCGGGACAAGCCTATGGTTCCAATTGATAAGTCATATAGAAAAAATTATGTCTATTAAAAGAAAAAAAAATAGTTCACTTAGCAGGCAATTACATCAACATTAAAATTTGAAATGCATGAAAGTTTGGGGTGTTTCCCAAACCATATTTTGATTTGACATTGAGTTCTAGTTGATTGGACTCCCCAATGAATAGTTATGGCCATTTTAATATAAACAACCTGAGAAAAACTAGTTACTGTAGCAGACAACATAAAGTGAGACCCATTGAAAAAATCACTGTTTTGGGTAGTTTTGAACCTAAATATTGATTTGACCTTCATTTCTAGTCAATCAGAAAGCATGAACGCCTTTTGAAATAGAATATTTTCATTGTTAAGAATGTAAACCCAGTACTTTTTACGTATAATTAATAAGTAAATTATCACTAACATTTTTTTTAAATAAAAGAACACAGTATTATTCTAGGATTTTCGAGTATTTTATTAACTCTATTCTCCCTTCTGATCTTACATAATCATCATAATGTATTCTCAACACACCTCTATCTGCTCTCTAAACAGTGTCCAGGGTAGGCTCTCAACATTTATGGTAGGTGTACCTATTGTGTGTAAGCTTAACCTATAATATATGAATCTGAACAACTAAAGAAAAATCTATGGTATATGTAAGGTATTTTACTCATCATCCCAATTTCGTAATTCTGTGACCACACCAATAAGTAATCAACCAGAAAAAATCAACTCCAAACTGGATTCCCAGGCAAAACTAGGAGGAACGCCGGTAATGATTAAAACTATAGTTCTTTTATATATTTGTAATTTGTAATATCACTCAATTAAATTTTGCTTGGGCTAAAACAGGAGTTTGAGGAAATTCCTCTATTGATATAAAGATTTAAAAAAAGTACTATATAATTATGATATTTGAATTACATAATGAAACATATTCATGCACCAACGATTGATACCATTCTCGACTTCATATCTCAAGTACCACAACTAGAAGGAGACCAACCCTCAAGGGTTCCATTTCAAGCTTCTCTGTGGAGTTAGCACCCTTCCGAAGATTTTTTGCTTATATCGCCCAATTCATATGAGCACTAACAATAAGATTAGATTCAAGAACATGCACTAGAAGAATAACTATCAATTCATACATAAATTTTTTCAAACAGGGGTTGATGACCACCTGACGTTATCACCTATATCTCCCAAAACCGAAAGAGCACAAACAATGGGACCTGTATCTTTTTTTTAGCACTAACGAAGCACTACTAAAGATTGACAACGTTTCTTACTTCATATAACAAGGTTTTTAGCTTATATCTCCTAAACCAGAAGAGCACTAACGATGGGACCTGTATGTTTTTTCGAGGACTAACGAAGCACTAACGATTGACACCATTTTCGACCTGATAGCTCAATTTAAAAAAAGAGGGCGTGGTGACCCCCTGAGGTTTTTTGATTATATCTCCCGAACTAAAAGAGCACTGTCGATGGGACTTGGATAATTTTCGAGCACTAACGAAGCACCAACGATTGACACTATTTTCAACTCAATAGCTCCAGTATTTCTATCATGGGGGGGGGGGCTAACTTCATGGAAGTTAGCCCCCCCCCAAGGTTTTTTGCTTATATCTCATGAACCAGAAGAGCACTAACGATGGGACCTGTATGTTTTTTTGAGCACTAACGAAGCACTAACGATTGACACCATTTTCGACTTCATAGCTCAATTTTTTCAAAAAGGGCGTGGTGACACCCTGAGGTTTTTCAATTATATCTCCCGAACTGAACGAGCACTATCGATGGGACTTGGATAATTTTCGAGCACTAACAAAGCACTAACGATTGACACTATTTTTAACTCCATAGCTCCAGTATTTCTATCATGGGGGGGGGGGGGCTAACTTCATGGAAGTTAGCCCCCCCCAAGGTTTTTTGCTTATATCTCCTGAACCAGAAGAGCACTAACGATGGGACCTGTATGTTTTTTCGAGCACTAACGAAGCACTAACGATTGACACCATTTTCGACCTGAAAGCTCAATTTTAAAAAAGAGGGCGTGGTGACCCCCTGAGGTTTTTTGATTATATCTCCCGAACTAAAAGAGCACTATCGATGGGACTTGGATAATTTTCGAGCACTAACGAAGCACTAACGATTGACACTATTTTCAACTCGATAGCTCCAGTATTTCTATCATGGGGGGGGCTAACTTCATGGAAGTTAGCCCCCCCCAAGGTTTTTTGCTTATATCTCATGAACCAGTAGAGCACTAACAATGGGACCTGTATGTTTTTTTGAGCACTAACGAAGCACTAACGATTGACACCATTTTCGACTTCATAGCTCAATTTTTTCAAAAAGGGCGTGGTGACCCCCTGAGGTTTTTCAATTATATCTCCCGAACTAAACGAGCACTATCGATGGGACTTGGATAATTTTCGAGCACTAACGAAGCACTAACGATTGACACTATTTTTAACTCCATAGCTCCAGTATTTCTATCATGGGGGGGGCTAACTTCATGGAAGTTAGCCCCCCCCAAGGTTTTTTGCTTATATCTCATGAACCAAAAGAGCACTAATGATGGGGCTTCATTCAACAACCAGCACTAACGAAGCACTAACGATTGACACCATTTCCAACTTCATATGTCATGTATTTCTACTGTGGGGGGGGCTAACTTCCATGAAGTTAGCCCCCCCCCCCAAGGTTTTTTGCATATATCTCTGGAACCAGAAGAGCTATCACGATAAGACTTGATCCAATGATGAGCACTAACGAAGCACTAACGATTGACATCATTTTCAACTTCATAGCTTTAGTATTTCCACTGGGGGGGGCTAACTTCCATGAAGTTAGCCCCCCCCAGTGTTTTTTGCATATATCTCTGGAACCAAAAGAGCACTAACGGTGGGACTTGAAGCACTAACCAGCACTAACGAAGCACTAACCATTCATACTATTTTCAACGTTAGTGCTTTCATGGGGGGGGCTAACTTCACGGACCTGCGTTTGTGCACCTATCACGTAAATACTTGCTCTGATGTGACTTCTTTCATCTTTCTTTCTTCATCCACAATATCAGTAATGTTTCATGTTGAGTATAAGTGTACACATGCAAACTCAATTCAATTCAATTCAATTTTTATTTTCATTCCAACATACACAATCTCACAAGAATATTCCAAAATACAAAACAGTAGAATATAAGATACAAATCAACAAATTTATTTGTTCACTAGAAATACATTAGAATGTATTTGAATACATGAAATAAATATTCCGAAAATTGCGTTTTTTGTTTTGCTAATTATATTTCCTACATAAAATACTGTCCTTCCTACCCCGTGAACAAATTGTGCAATCCATGATTGGAAGAAAAATTTAGTAAAAGCTAGCATAAGCATAAAGCTTGTGCGCTAGCAGTGAGTTGAATATTTTTTTTACACTTATACTAATCTATCAATACCGAACTTATGATGACCTAAATTATTGTAAAATAAGAAACTCACTGCTTGTTTAATAATCTACTTTGGTTACTGCGGGGGTTTACTTATTAATTCGTTTTCATCTATTTTAAAATGGGTTTATTTATATTGATCAATTTAACTGGTTTTGTTTGGTTTTGGTGCTTTATATGAAAATGATTTAAGGAAAATTATTGTTGCTTTTTCTAGAATGGGACAATTAAGTTTTATATTTTTTATTATTTTGATAGGTTGTCATTATTTAAGTTTAATTCATTTGTCAATTCATGCTGTTTTTAAACCTTTGTTGTTTTTATGTTCAGGTGTTTTTATTGCGGGTTTTTTAGGAGTTCAAGATATTCGTTGGGAAATTTGACTTTACAAAGTCCTTTGATTAGTTCTGGTTTTTTAATTTCTTTATTTAGATTATGTGGTTTACCGTTCTATACTGTTTTTTTCTAGGGATTTAATTATTAAACAAGTAATTTTATCTAAAGTAATTTTTTTATTTAATACATATTTATGTATAATATGCACGTTCAATTAAATCAACAATCTATTGTAGGCCTAACTAAATGTAATTTTGCCAACTAAACCACTTGTTTTAAAATCATGATGATTTTTCTTGTAGCTTCAACATTCTGTAGTTTTTATTTCCATTTGAATCAATATCACTGCAGAATTTCTCTTCTAATATGAAATGTTTTATTACTTTTTCAAGGTTATCCTACTAAGATCGTACCTTTCTTTATTGATGCTATTCAATAATTCTTAACCTCTCTAGTACGCTATAGTCTCTGAATTCGAATCCACTAGCATGCAATACTGAATAAACTAAACATCGCCTGTCATCAGGGTAATGGGAAGCATTTGTCAAAAAGATCCTGAGAAATTATCACATGACAAACTGTTGTTCCTCTTCTTTTTTCTACAAGTTTTGTACCCGTTTTATCAGAGTGTTTTCCTTATTTGGCACAAAGTTAAGCTCAGAACAACTTCCTAGATGACCGCGTCTACATCTAAATTCCATCTAAGCCAGTCTGACAAATCCTTGCTCATTTACTAGCAGAAGGTCCAAAGTTGTCCACTTTTTTATTTATTTATTTATTCACATACTTTGCACTACAAATTTATGCATAACAAAGGCATTAGTCGAAAGCACAATGTGAAAAAATGAAAAGAAAAAATAAGGTAAACAAGATGATGTCTATAAGTTTATAGGATAACCTTAAGAAGATATAGCCAATTCACACAAAAATTACAGTAACATGAAAGTGTATTCCCCCATCTCTATATGTATTTGTTTGTTCGATGTACATGAAGAAAAATGTTATCATATATAGTATCAATGGTGATGTACATAATTATCCCACAAGAAGCAGGCAGAACTTAAGACTTTGTTCCCACCATTATGAAAGTACTCAGATAAATTGGCGTTATATGCCTATAAAATTGTTCAATCAACTTTCTCTAGAGGTTAAACATATGAATATTAAAAACTTCAAATCTTGCATAAAAGACATTCTTTTGTAAAAATGCTTGTATTCAGTTCAAGAATTTTTTGTATAGACCTTATGAGTGTGCAGCCTGTTCTAAATACTCTCACTACTTGTATACAGTGAATAATGCTGGATTCATACCATATATGTTTTTCTAAACTAGTCTGTGATATGCATATATATATATATATTAGTATTAATTGTTGCTGACATATATTTTAGTATAGTATAGTATCTGACTGTGATCATTTCCTTGAACTTACTGTTTTTTGTTGTTGTTGTTGTTTTTTTTTTTAATTTAGATAATTCTGATTATTTTAAAAATGACGATTTAGTGTAACTAAAGTGTTGTAGCCTATTGTGTCAAGTGGATTAAAGGTTATGTTATTTAGAAATTCTGACTTTTTAGTCTGTTCAAAATTATTATTTACTTGTATTAAATCAAAAAATGGCACCTCCTGAAAAACCTACTGGTTTAGGAGGACCTTTGTTGTAATGATACTGTAAATAATTGATTGATTGATTGTTTTAGCAGTTGTAATGTTTATGGCAATAAATGATTAATTGATTGACATTTTCTCACAGTGACCCGAAAAAGTGCCTATTTTTGCTCAAACTGTAGCACGCAAAATAGTCTATTCCTGCACCAGTGCGGGTAAGTAAATTCCAGTGCGCGAAAGTACTTTTTCGCACTCCAGATTTGCAATCTAACAACACAAAATAGTGAGCATGTAATAAGCAGGTTCCCTGTTCTGCATTCAAAAATAGGATGGCTACCCTGCTTCAGCTACGCAAAAACAGTCAGCTGTAGTTGTTGTTGAAATCGATTTGATTCAAAGGTAGGTTATGTTAGGTCAGGTTATGTACGTCCTGTTTTGTTCTGTTTAAATCACTTTGTACATTACTGTAGGGAAATGTCAAGTATAATTCGAACGGAAAGTATTGTTTCTGCACTTGAGAAACTTTTTCACGAGTCGAAGGTGAGTGAAAAAACTGTTTCTCTAGGTGCAGAAATCTACCACTTTCCTCTCTAGTTACAAAAATTGATATTCTTTCATTCCAGTCATACTAAACAACAAACTTGCAATATACTATAGCTCACAATAATATAAAATCATTACAATATTCCGATTTGGAATAATACAAAACAAAAGTATCAGGCCCAATTAATATTAATTTTCTATCCCAAGTTTTTCAAAGCAACAATACTACACCAAAAAAGTGGTATCTTCTTATCTTATCTCGATCAGATTTTTTTAAATATCTTTTTCAATTAACTTCTACTACTACTTTATTTTAAATTCTATTGTAATTCCTCAACTATGATTCTGTCTTGCCGCATTCTTATGTTATTCTGATTCTACTATTCTGATATCTTTATAAATAAAGAGCTGGGGAGTGATAGCTGTGAGCCCTAGCAGGTATCTGTTCAATCAGAGATAAGCTGCGGTCTCCTAGGCACTCTTTGTAAGGGTAACCGATTAGATTGGCCAGAAAAATGATGTTTTCTTCTGTAAAATCACTTCCCGGTGGTTCGGAACCCACCTAAAACTGTAGGTCCAACTCATCATTCACCATCATCCAATTCATTACTCACGCACAGGTCTCAGACCTATTTGGGCTTCATCCTCAAAAAAAAAACTTTAAATAAGTGATTTTGTGCGAGAAACTTTCCTCTCAAGTTATTCTGATCCAACCATTCTGATACTCGCCGTAATGGAGAATGCTATCTTTATAAGTAATTTTCCAAAAATTGTTCTTCTTGAAAATCTGTTTTATCTCCCAAAAACCCTTTTCTTTTATGTGTGATACATTTTTAGTCATAATGCGATGATACTCATTCTATTTTAATACGATCATAAGTATTATAATACGTTTTTTCTTTCCCTTGTCCATTGACATCAACCACACACCAAGATAGTATGACTATTAAGCTCTTGATCGTCAAAATATTCCAAAACTCAGATCTAATGATCGTAAGATGAATTGCAACCTGTGACAGGTTCGTGTAACGCATTCACGGCCACGAAGTGCAACATTCGCGGAGAGCTTCAAAAGAAACCATAGAGTTGTGCTAATCGACTGGGCAAATATAGCACGAGCTGCCTCAGGCCTTCTTACGAGTTCAGTCATTAGGAGACCTGTGTGAGAGGGATGAACAGAGAGAGAGAGAGAGCGAGAAAGGTGACTGAAGCTCGAAATAAACTGAAATAAAAAGGAAATGAGAGAGACTGCGGAACCCCAGAATGGTTACTGTGGCAACGCATGCACCCTCCAGCATCAGGAAGCAAACTCCCCCATTGAGAATGGAGTGGGGGATTGCCATTCGTCCCCAGGGCAACCATCGACTGCCTCAACTCTATCCACATTCTGCTATTCCATCCTTTTCTCGCCAATCAATGCTGATTTTCAACCTAAAGGTCCTTTTCAACTTTAATTGCAATTGGCCAATATTCTATTCAACTTTAATTGCAACAATTTATCAAAATGTAGAAGGAACTAAAAAATGTGTAAAATAATAAATAAATAATTTACCAAAATAAATATAATAGGATTCTTTGGAAAAAAGCTTAATGGCATCCCCAAAAGGTTGAAAAATCACCCCAATTCCAACCTTAAACGGACCCTTATGAACTTAATATATCCCATAACTTTACGCTCTAACAAAACATAATAAGCAACAGAAATTAAAAATAAAAGAATTAAAATTAAAAAATTTAAAATAAACATATACTAACTGTAGTATATGAATAATTTACATTTTTTAATTCTAAGTTTAAAACACTTTTCTGCCAAATTAGTAGAAATTTTTCCAATTTAAAAATCCTTTCGTACTAATTGAATAAAATTTAAATATATAGAAACCAACCTGGCTTACACCGGTTTGAAATTGGACGATCTGTTGAACTGCATACCAACACTAACTGATGATGGTGAATCAAATCAAATGTTTGCTGGTATTTGACACAGATGGCTTGTAGAGAGATGAGTTGTAAATTAAAATTTATTTTATATTTTAAATATTTGTGTAATTCCCATTCATAAAAAGAGGAAAATTAAAATATAAAGCCGGCCTTTCGCTTTAAGGGAAGCGGACTCTTTGGTGACCAAACTACGAATTAAAAACTACATTTTGTACACGATTAACAGCTTAGGGCTGTTACGGAACAGTAGAGCCCAAACATGTGTGGCATAAACATCTGTAGCAGATGAAAGTACTGTAGTTTTCATATAACTTGGCAGCAGTATGCTGGGTTCAGATGTAGCATGTTCCATCAGCTACACGCTGCCAAGTTATATGAATACTATATATTTATTATTTTTGTTCATTATAACAAAATTCATGATATTAATGAATAGCATCTTACAGCAACTCTACAATATATGCTCCATATAAATGAATTCGAAATTCACTAAAATTATTATTTTACCTACAATATCATCATGAGAGTTTTTCCAGGAGGAAAAGTAATCACAGTGGGAAGAAAATTAGCGACAGAAAATATATGAAAAAAAAAGAATTAAACGGAGCCAGTCCGTCCTGCGCCGCACAACAATAGCTGCTGAGCTGCATGACCTTGTGCTGATGTGCATGACCTTGGGCTGATGTGCCAGTCGATCATTAATCTTTGTGCAAAATACAAGCACGATAAGAGACGTAGTAGCATTCATCTTACTTTGCCTGTTACAATAGCGGCGCCGACCAGATTCACCCCATCCACCCCTCCATTCATCACGGGAACCCCCCCCCCCCCAAACAGTATCACCACGCAAACCGAAACTCCAAAATCGAAAAACACATCAGACATCAAGTCCACACCCACGGCTTCACTAATGAATCTATTCGATTGAGAGGTGCATTAAGTATGATTATTAATGGACTCCAGACGAAATTCGTTTCAGCCGTATGAAATATTAACCTATCCTACAATGGCGGTTTGATTTGCGGAATAAATTATTGATGTTTTTCAAATACAGTATTGGAAATACTGCAAGGATGAAAAGATATTTGCCATGCTGAATTTAAAGGCATAAATTTGTTGATTTTTAATTGTTTCTCGGGCATTGTGTTCGATAAATATATATCATTTGAAAACGTATTACTAAAAGATATTAAAACAAGAGTACTAAATTGGATGTAAACGTTTTATACTGTCATTGAATGAAATGTTAAGTGTAGATGTAAGGTTTTACACGGCATTGAATAAATTTCTATGCATTATTAGTAGTTCGTAGACTGGGTTGCTCAATTTTTTCGAGGAGGATGAAGCCCACATAGGTCTGAGACCTGTGCGTGAGTAATGAATTGGATGATGGTGATTCATGAGTTTGACCTACAGTTTTAGGTGGGTTTCGAACCACCAGGAAGTGGTTTTACAGCACAGTATTTTTTGCTGGTCAATGCAATCGGTCACCCTTACAAGAGCGCCTAGGAGTTTCTTAGCTTATCTCTGATTGAACAGATAACTGCTACGCGCACTCGGCTATGCAATTTGACGATTCCGCTGCTCTTAAGTTTAAAATGAGAAAATTGCGT
The DNA here is from genome assembly GCA_948455865.1 of Conomelus anceps. Classification (NCBI taxonomy): domain Eukaryota; kingdom Metazoa; phylum Arthropoda; class Insecta; order Hemiptera; family Delphacidae; genus Conomelus; species Conomelus anceps. Next base: position 11,876,562 of record OX418217.1, on the reverse strand, counting down.
AGCTGTCAATCAGTAGTCTATTTCAAAAAGAAATCCCAATCAAGGGTGCTTTTGGTGTTTAAAATTAATAAAATTCATTGGGGGTAATTTTATTTAATTTAATAAACATTTACTACATAGCTTGAAAAATGTTACATTACTTACTGCACTAGCCTATATTTTACAAAGCAGAAATTTACTTCGACGTTTTGGTTATATAGTCCTTAATCGTCTTAATCTTGTAGTTATGTAGATTAATATAATGTAGAAGTGTATTATTATTTAGTTTTATTTTGTACAATGACATTTGTAATGTTTCTGTTTTTTTTATGTGGCAATAAAAATTCAATTCAATTAAATTCAAAATTCAAAAATTCAATGTAGGTAATGGTGATTGTAATAGTAATCCATAATCAATAAGAAGACTGATGTTGTCCAAACCACGAGAGACTGTAGTTTCAAGTGTTACATAATTATTAACCTCAATAAACTGAAAGTTAAAATAGAGAGTTGCCGAGTATAAGCTATACCCTTCTTAGACAAATAGAACAAATATTATTGGTTAATAGTCTAGAAGTCTCTCATAGGTCGAACTATTAAGTGGGAACTATGAACTATCAAGTATGAACTATGAAGATTAAGGTCTGCCATTGGCCTACACTAGACAAGTCCCCTACTAACAAGAGCCTATCAATACGAAGCAAGCATGATAACTACGTAGTAAGCAAGTGACCAGATGACTAAGTACACATAAAAAAAATGAACAAACTAAAACAATATTGAAGGTCAATAGTCTTATCAAGGTCAAAAAACTGCAAGTATAGTAGAAATTAACTAGTTAAACTATTGAAAACAAAATAATTAACTGTTCAAAGTCCTGTTAAAACTGACCGATTGATCTTGCACTTTTTCGTGATAGAACAAGATTAGAGATGCTGAACTGGTTAAAATTTATTTGATCATTTAAACTAGTAGCAGAAACTAGTAGCAGGTATCTCCCTAGTATTTCACAAGCTTCTGAAATTTATAACAGTCGGAAAACTTCAACATTTTCCTAGTCCTTCCTATCAATAAATAACCACAAGTATTGAATAATCGAAATAGACGTCAGTAGCAGCGCGTCCAGTATTTCACTTGTGGGGCTAATTTATAAATACACCTGTGGGTCGTGAGGTCTATTTCAGTCAGAATATTGTCAAGACCAACTAGTATTCAAGACGAATCCTTGGATTTTTTAAATCATCTGTTCAAACGGTACTGTCTATTAGACGTTATTGTGAAATAGTGAATATCTAAGTTAAACTTATATATGGATATACAGGATGGAAAATATTGAAGAGACGTTATTCTAAACTTATTCTACAGAGATGTAGTAGAGTTGTCATCTCGATACTGATAAAATCGAAACTACATTTTTGTTAAGGATGAATAAATCAAAACAAATCCAATTGCCATCAATTTATAAATACAGATCATTATCTGCTTATCAATATAATATAAATACAGAGGTCACAGATACTCTTTTAATAATTATTCTTTATTTTCTATCCAACATCAGTCTTATTTATTCTGGATTAATACATCAATATCACCATCACTAACACCAAGACAAAGAAGGCCAAAAAACAAAAACGTCGAGGTGATTTTCTGCTTTGAAAAATATTGTGCAATAGTTTTAATTATTTTTTTAAATGGTTTTAAAGCCACATGGGACCACTTTAGTCAATATTTCAGTCTCTTCTGCCTCTTCGCATCGGCTTAGATTGTAACTTCTTTCTCCAATATTCCTTCGTCCTATCAGATCGTTGATTTCTGATCTCATCTGTAACCTCAATTATTGTCCTTTGCCTTTCTGATCTTTCAATGTTAAATTATTTGTTTGTAAAATTCTGTTAATTTTTATATTATCTGGAGCATCATCGATTCTCAGACCAATTTCTTGAAGAGCCTTTAAGGTTTGTAAAACATAAATTCCTTAGGTTCCTCTATTAATATTCCTCATGACTAATTGTTTATTTATTGTATTATGACTTGACTAGTTTATTTATTATAGATTAATACCACAATATCACCATCATCAACACCAAGACGATTAAGGCCTATATGACCAAAACGTCGAGGTAAATTTCTGCTTTGAAAGATATACAGTAGTGTAATTATTGTAATGTAACTTTTTCAAACTATGTAGAATGAATGAGATTTTTTTAAAAATAAACTAGTGGTTGATAGCTATGCAATTTTCTCAAGTGTTATTGTCGGTGTCGAATTGACTACTCTTTTAGCAACCTCCAATTTACTTCTTAGAATGCACTTAAATGAGTTTCAATGCCAATTATCTTGTTTGTACCAATCAACGTAAGTCAAAATCTTTACAGTTTGCGATTGAGAGGGATTATTATTGGGTGATTGAACGAGTGACACAACGAATTGAGCCAAGAGCCTATTTAACAAGAATGACTTGGCCGAATCTCAGAAAATAGTTCGCGACTGTTCGAGTCCGAGTCTCGAATTCCTCTCTTCCAAACACATCTCACGCTGACAACACCCAGACTCTGACTGGTTCTTCAACCTGTTCAAGTTCTTCATTCCATGAGTCTTCACCTTCTTATAAAATTTATTGCCTCTCTTCTGGTCTTCTCTCGAAATTCCAACATTAAACAATTACATGAGAATTTCATCAATTATAAAAAATAATTTGAAAATATCCAAGAGAAGGTTTGCATTACTTACATCACATTTTTGGAAATTATGATTTAACTATTTTAATTAACTAATTAATGTTAAAAGATCAATATAATAAATGAAAATTAGAATTTTTTTCTGAGGATGAAGCCCACAAAGGTCTGAGACCTGTGCGTGGGTAATGAGTTGGATGATGGTGATTGATGAGTTGGACCTATCAGTTAGTTAGTAAAATTTAACTAATAGCACTTTAATGAATTTGAAATGAATAAATTCGGTTTCTACAGTAAATGAACTTTAGAAGCGGCTTAGGGTGTTGCACAGTGGTGCATACGATATATTATTAATTATCACCATCATGAATGGCATGATTTTCTTAAAAGTGGTAAAGGTGAAAAAATGGAAGATATCCATAATGAATAATAGGACGAAGTTGTTACAACCACATTTATTAAAAATAGTGAGATACTAGTTTCGGTTGTTACACCATTATCAATCTCAAACAAACGAAAACTAAAGTACAGAGTAGCTTAATAGTATCATTCCGTGTTTAGTATATTATATTAAGCTATTCTGTACTTTTGTTTTAGTTTGTTTGAGATTGTTAATAGTGTAACAATCGAAACTAGTATCTCACTATTTTTTAATAATTGTGGTTGTGACAACTTCGTCTTATTATTCACAATGGCATATGACACGCTGGAGCATTTTGAATTCAGTGTGTGTGTATACCATCATTTAATAGAATGGGTTTGATGGCCTATTAACCTAATTCTAGTACTGTAGTAGTAGCTGTTCTGTATTTATTGTTCTCATTTTCTGATTCAGGTTTTTTTTATTGTTTCCAAATATCCCATTATACTGTTCAGTCTACATAGATTATGTAAAACACCGTGTATTATAAAAAATGAATTAGTGTAAAGAATTTTCCAATTAATAGCGAAAAACATTAGTCCCTTATGACTGATGAACACCGTAAACTTGGAATGGGGTATTAAGAATGCAGATGGGTATACATTTCTAATTCTCAACATGTGCAAAGCGAATATCTGCTGTAAAATCACTTTATGATGTGATGTTAATAATAACATTGTTTTTTGATGTTGTAGCTCCATTTATTACTTTTTCACTTGATATAAAAACATAAATAATTATAAAAAAGAAACTTAACTAGTGGATTCAACACTTAATTCTACCGTAGCAGGTATCTGTTCTATCAGAGATAAGCTACGAAACTCTTGGGCCATCTTTGTAAGGGTGACCGATTGGATTGGCCAACATAAAAGACTCAGTTCTCTGCTGTAAAATCACTTCCCGATGCTTCGGAACCCACCTAAAATTGTAGGTCCAACTCATCAATCGCCTTCATCCAACTCATTACCCACGCACAGGTCTAAGACCTATGTGGGCTTCGTCCTCAAAAAAAATATATATTATATATAATGTACACCAAAATACCATGTATTTCGTAAACCGAGACTTCAGTTAATTTGATAGAATTAATTTTGGAATTCAAAATTTATTCCCATCTCATTTTTAAGTGATTTTATTCTTTCTAAATGTCCCATTTTACTTTTCAGCCTATATTAATTATGTGTAACATATTATAACCTATATATACCTATACCTATATATACCATATTATAACCTATAACGTATTATAACCTAGATAAATTAGTGTATAGAAAAGTCTAATTTTAATTTTAAAAACGTAAACTTTGAATTATTAGCAATTCAAAAAAATTTAATACGCTTGGATTATTTCCATCTTTATTCAATATTCAATAATGTACCAAAATAAATGATATAATTTTTGTGAAATTTCCTACGACAAATCCTTCATAAGGGATGAGTGTAGAGTATTTGAAGCTCTTTCTATTGGATCCAATTCTTTATCAGACTGTGTTTTTTTTTACAACAGGAAGATGAAATTGAATTTGTTGAAAATGCGTCAAGGCTGACCTAGTAATGAATATCCTCACCATAGAACACACCCTCCTCCAAATTATGGTGTGCTGTGTACTGATTTGAGCAAAGCCTCCTCAGTAATCTTATATTTCAATGTCCTGATTATAAGTTCCAAACCATTTGCGTTTTATTTCGTTTGGCGACACGACTACTGGCCGTGACTCAGACTTTGGAGGTCCAACTTACCAAAAATAACGACCACAAGGCTGTTGTAACCCGGTAAAGGGGCCGGTCCCGGTCACCGGTCGCCATTATGAGTTGTTTGACCGTGATGACGGTAAAATATCAATTATCATCGACAACAAACACATACCTTGTAATGCTAGCAGATATCAATTTCTTCCAATGACAGACGAAGGTTGTATTTTTATATAGCCTATACTGAATTTTTATTTACTTTGATAAGACAATGAATTGGACTTACAATTACTGTTTCAATTAGTTCTATAATTATCAATAATTCTAGGTCTATACCTAGGTGTCTGAAGCTGTGCTTTACTCTACAGCTCTGTACATAAATTTCAGAGACACTTATTGTGAGAAATTGCTCTCGTAGAACAATGTGGCCTTTTGCTACAGAAATAATTATATTTTTAAAAGGCCGTTTCTCACGCTCAGGGCATTTGCGCAAGCCTTACATCAAACGCTGTCAAACTAACGCACACACATGTTAAGGAGGGCTGTTAGCTATTAATAATAATAATAATAATAATAAAATAGCTATTTATCGTGTGTGACAAAGCTTATTAAATGTTGTATTAATACCTATAAATAATTATTCATTATAAATATAAATGATATTAAATTGATATAAATAATATGATTGAAAATGCTATTCATCTATGACTACATTATAAAGTAGTTGGAAGAGCCTTCAAATATTTTCATAACAGCTGACTCTATATACAAGCCTAATCAAACCCTTGCTTAATGAAGTTACTATAGCACTTGTGTTACTTTTTTTTTTTTTTTTCTGAGGATGAAGCCCACATAGGTCTGAGACCTGTGCGTGGGTAATGAGTTGGATGATGGTGATTGATGAGTTGGACCTACAGTTTTAGGTGGGTTCCGAACCACCGGGAAGTGATTTTACAGCAATTTACAGTGATTTTTCGTTACAGACTAATCAAAACTCAGCATTTCTCACATACAGTGTTGGAATGAATATTATCAGCTGATGAAAACATTTCTACTAAATTAAATTCAAACTCAAAGGTTTAGCTCTTACTCTTAATTCCAGGTTGGTTTGAGTGAGTTATTCAAGTAATTTTCAAGTAAAAGTAAGTTTTTGGGATTCGTAGATAAAATACTGTATGTCACGACTGTATTCAGCCTTTAAGCCACTCGTTGGAGTATCCTGCTTCCTTGTCTCCACCAGCCGAACATGTCTGCCGAGCATTGTTGGCGAATACAAAAAACGGACAAACATTAAACATATGTGTCACAGAACATGTTCGTGAGTTAAATTGAAATGTTCGGTCTGTGAGCGAACAGTGACGACCAACAACAGGTTCCCGCCACACCGATCATAATGTTCGAGAAGGTGTCCACACCAAACAATGTTCAAAGACATCAGATAATTCCATCGAACACTGTTCGCCGAGCATGTTTGATTGGTGGAGAGGCGGCTTAAGAGTTGTGCTCACGTTTACGTCTTACTTGAGGTTTGAAGACAGTAATAATATGTTGTTATGTCAAATAAATTATTTTGATTACATATTTATTATATAATATTTTATATTTATTTTATTTATCATATTTCATATTTATTTACAAGTTGATAATTTCCACTGGGTCTGAAGAGACCCGTAGTGGTACAAAACAAATTAAATAATACAATACTAGTCTACATAATATATAGATGTATGACTAACTACATATAGTTGGAGACTGGCAACTTGACCCCTGAAAGGAATTCGCAGTGAATATTGATAAATACAGCACATTTGAGAGCGACTCAACTGGCTCACTAACAGCAGTGATATTTATATAACCCAAATACCACTGGCTCAGATTCGTGCTCTATTTAGTGCAAGGCATAGTGGAGCTATTACGCTATTATACCTTCCTTCACCTCTCCCCTTCAGGCGTCAGGGGTCATATTGTCAGTCCCCAGCAGTAAATAATATATCAATTAGAGAATAAAGAAAGAAAAAATAATAATCTAGAGAAAAATAACTTTGCAATTAATAAATGAGGTATAGATAATTATTTATACTTATGAGTAAACTTATTGGAGAAGAGACAATATAAAATTAAGATATGAAGAAAGACAACTCCTCCTAGTTTCTTTTAGCATAATTATACTATGTTTACATAATACTTAATTGTGTATTAAGAGCGTAAAGTGCGACTTTATCACTCGACCTAAACAGTTAATTAAACAGGTCATTTTGCGATAGTAATAATAAGCTTTACTCTCGTATTAGATGCAACATTTTTCCTACAACTGCAGTTTAAGATTTCTATGCAATATATTATTATTGTATAAAACTATTATTTCCACACAACTCGCCATAGTTTTAGTTATGATAAACAGATGATGATAAGAAACAGTGACGGCCGGTTGCACGAAAGCCAATTAAATAAGGAGTTTAATGTCAGTTAACTAACTGTTGTAAGTGTTATAGCTTTATTACTGTTGCACAAAGATCCATTAGTTATTTTTCGTTAACCTAACGGGCACAATCTGGCAACATTGTAATTCGATCAATAGCTGATTCTGAAGTTGAGAAAAAAGATGAATTAGAATCATTTCATATTGAATTATTTGAATCATTATTCAACTATCTTAATATCATTACATTCTTATATATTATTCATTTTGAAAGGTTTTTAACACCTACAACCTAATTTTCCGTCCCGTGTTCTGGTACAATGAACATAGCCTATAAAATGTAGCTTAACGGCAGTTCGTGAAATTTAATTCTCAGAGAGCGGGTGGTTAAGAATCTGTTACGCCGGTTAGCCTAATCGGCGTTATCGCTTGTTATTGTGCTTTTCTCCAGTAAGTTTAATCTTCGTAGAATGACGTCATTGTCAATTAAATTTAATTGGCTTCTGTGCAACCCGCGGTGAGAGTCGTATTTATTTCGAGAAGGGTAACATTTTGATGTAATTCAGTAAAATATTCAGAGATAAAAAGTCAAAGATCACAGATTGATCACGAATGACGAGGCTCTGAATATTTTATTAAGAATAGCGTACGGTATGAAAAGGAAAAATGCATTCCAACCTAGATAGTATCACATCTCTCCCTTCCACAACCAAAGAGAAAGTAGATATGAACCAGACTCATGGAGAAGCCGCATTTATATTCAGCTAGTATTGTGGCTATGCACTTTGGACAAGTAAGCTCCATCGATATATAAGAACATCTTATATATATCGATAGTAAGCTCATGCAGTCGATAGTCGATACAACAAGGTTTCACATTTATTAAAATCGAGACTATGTAGTTCACATTATAATAAGATAATGGTCTCAAGACAAATTTTCTTGTTTGTGTGGGAGGTATAAAGGCATAACGAATTGCGAATAAACCAGGTTTCTGGTGAAGTAGGTGGTGATGCGGGCAGGAAAGTGAGCAAAATTGTTGCAAGTCACTTTCCCTCTCAAAGGATAAAGGATGGAGCGTTTTCCTGTTACATCTTTTCTCATGCACAAACAAATCTTTGCTACAAAGCTGACTTGATTAGACGGATAATGGCAGAGCTTTTAATGTAGGTACGCCCACTCATTGAGCTATCCCTTGATAGCCTGTACCGCATATTGAAGTGATCAGTATAAGCTTTGATGAAATATTTTCAGCATTTATTGTTTCTTTAAAACATTTCAGTTACCCATTTCCCGATTATTATGATGTGGATTGAGGAGAGTGAAAGCTTTGTGTTATCAGATAGGAGCAATGACAGCCATTACAGTTTTCTTGTCTGATTCACATAACAAACAACTGCAGATGACAGATTAAATAATGAATTGAATCACATTATTTATTCACAATCCAGTGCAACTGACATTTCTATTGGAATATGGTTCCACTCACTGTAGTAATCATTTGTACTGGAAGAATATAATTCTTCTCTGCAGATATTCTCTATCTATTAAAAAAATATTATTTTTGCTGATCGTTTTCCAATGTAACAACTAAACGATTATATCTGGAATAATTTCTCTATACATCATATTTGAAAAATACTTTCAAAATCATATGCTTTTCCCATTCCAAATGACATTTTCGCATGCATATTAGTACAGTGAGATAATGAGCAAGTGACTAAGAGCATAAAACACTTTGAAAAATATAAGTACTATTAAACAGATAGCTATTACAAATGAATATGAGGAGATCATTGTTGACAAATTTTTAAATAAAAGAAGTAGGAGATTAGAAATCAGTGCCGTGAAATTAGAAATCATTGCTGTAACTGATACACCTGATACTGGAGACATGAATAACGGTACATTATCTTGGCTCAGTATCTGATAAATTAGGGAAAGAATTGAAAAAGAACAGTTTTGATGTAGCTTTACAAACCAAACCTATTTCAAAGAGTTTGTCTGGGTGTAGTAAAGATAAAATTGATATCTGGGATAAAAGTAGAGTTTATAAATTAAATTGCGGTGATTGTAATGCCTGTTATGTGGTCAGACGGATAGAAGTTTCAAATGTAGAATTAATGAACCTACTTGGGATTGGAAAACCCAAAAAAGAGACTGAAATTTTGGAGAGCATCTCATTAATAATGGACACAAGTTCAAGGCTGAAGAAAATGTTGTATTTCTGCATTTGATTGGCAAAGGCAAACAATTGATCATTTTAGAAGCTTTGGAGATAACTAGGTTGGTAAAAAACGGTTAAATGACCATGACCATAGATTAAATGACCATAGATTAATGACCATAGTTTAAATGACCATATTTATTTTAACCAATTCAATGGTTTCATCATAATTCTGGCCTACAGTTTAATGGCGGTAATTTCCTGTTTTTATCGGTTTACCTTGACTGCATTTCAGTGAGCTTCAATTTGTTAATTTTTTTTTTTTTGAGGATGAAGGTCTGAGACCTGTGCGTGGGTAATGAGTTGGATGATGGTGATTGATGAGTTGGACCTACAGTTTTAGGTGGGTTCCGAACCACCGGGAAGTGATTTTACAGCAGAGAACAGTGTCTTTTTTGCTGGCCAATCTAATCGGTCACCGTTATGAACAGGACCTACGAGAACGCAGCTTATCTCTCTGATTGAACAGATACCTGCTACGGCTCGCGGCTATCACTTTTAAATTTTAAATTTATTCAACTCTAGCCTACTTGTGTATTGTTCTTGTTGCATTTTATGTAGTGAGTTGAGATCGGTTTGTGATCCAAGATCTTTGATCCCAAAATTCGCTGTGTAACATCCCCCTAAGGATTGGAGGTAGTTTAGATGATACTGCTTTCATTTTTATGTTACATTTTTCAATATTAGAGTATAATTACAATATATTTTTAATATTATAGAGATAGAAGAGGCTCTATTTTCAAAGCTCGGTAGTATTTTACAACTTAGAGGCAATTTATGAAACGGTATTATTAATAAGATAATATCATATCGCTGATATCGATATTTTTCTTTCTTTGTAGTGGCGAAGGTGATAGTGTGGAAGGTATCCATAATGAATAATAAGACGAAATTGTCACAACGACATTTATTAAAAACTTTGAGAAACTAGTTTCGGTTGTTACACAATTATCAATCTCAATCAAACTGTTTGATCCAATCTGTTTGGGACTGATTATATGATTATTTCATTGTTTTCCAATCCATTACAGTATTTATCACAGTTAGGGTAGATGAGATATCATACATCTTTCGATATTCAATAACGATCAAGTTCATATCGATACGTCGATATTATCGAAACAAAAATATCGATAATGAATAATAATACGAAATTGCCACAACCACATTTATTAAAACTTTGAGAAACTAGTTTCGGTTGTTACACCATTATCAATCTCAATCAAACTGTTTGATCCAATCTGTTTGATTGAGATTGATGATGGTGTAACTGCCGAAACTAGTTTCTCAAAGTTTTAATAAATGTGGTTGAGACAATTTCGTCTTATTATTCATTATCGATATTTTTGTTTCGATAATATCGGCGTATCTATATAAAAACTTGATCGTTATTGAATATCGAAAGATGTATTATATCTCAACAACCCTGACTGTGATAAATACTGTAATGGATTGGAAAACAATTAAATAATCATATAATCAGTCCCAAACAATTGCAAATAGTATTGATTGCTGTTATGAGTTGGTCTGGAGGGTGTACTGAGATTATTGAGAGTGAAGCATCCAGATTTGGACATCGACCTTGAATTGAAGAAGCGGCCGACTCTATACGTTGTTGCCGAAGTTTAAGTTGAAGCAGCAGCAGCATCAAAGCCGTAAGTGCGAGAACGCACACACGCGAGGTGCACGCGCAATCACCGAAAGGGGGAAGCGCCCCTCTGTCAACCCCTCCCGGCGGGTCGATGACCCTTCTCACTGCGCCGGTTCTGTGTGAGTGGCCAGGCCTCAGCTCGCACACGCCCACTCACCCGCCGTGCAACAGACTACTCACTTTCACGTATTTCAAGAGCTCTTTATATTGTCAGCTTCTACATGCGTTCATTGTTCAGGGATTTAAATCTCCTCAACATTCCCATATCTTCTCTTTATTGGCAAAGCTTGTGAATTGAATAAACAGTTCAAAAGAGGTCAACAGAAATGAATAGTCGGTAACTCAATGTAGAATTAAGGGAAAATCTATTAGTTATTTTTCTGATAGTATTGAAAACAATCTCGTTTAGACTGAGTTTTCTGCGTAGTTTCAGCAAAATTACGCTAACAATCAATTGAATAAACGATTCAATCAAGGTAATAAAAATGAATGGATAGTCGGTAACTCAATGTGGAATTATGAGAAAATCCATTAGTTATTCTGCTGATAGTATTGAAAACAAACACGTCTACTACCGAGTTTGCCTGAATATTTAATTGAGAGTTAGAGCAGAACTACGCGGATTCTAACCTGCCCACTCTATACCTCGGCTTGCTCTGGATAAAGGATCAGCCTGAGCCATATAGTGTTCAGGTTAGAATTAGCGTTTTTGTTAGCGTAGTTTTCTTCAAACTCTATTATTACCACAATAAAACCCTATCATAACGGATTTCCCTCACAAGAAACTCCAAGCTACTTCACATTGAAAAACAATTTATTACTCAACGTTAAAACAAAATAGAAATTCACTTGAAATATGGAAAACAAAGCAATAAAATGTATTTATTTATTTAATACATACATGATGAAGCTCACAGACATGAACAGAAAGTCCATTAAGATTATTGGCATTTTACTTTAGCACTATTCAAACAAAAGAAAAAGAAAAAAATTCTTGAAATCCATACCGATCTGCGTTGTTAATATTAACTTTTTATAATAAATTTGAGCTGTTGAAAATGAATCGTCACGATTCGAAAACGTTTCAGCTTATGTGATTAATATTTATTTATTCTCTATTGAAATTGATTGCAAGTCGTTAAATTTATCATAAAAAGTTGACATTAAAATAGATTTCGAAAATGTTGTATCAGCAAAGCTGAGCTCACGAGCAGACACAAAAAAGATTATTTCAATCAAGGTCTCTTCCATAAAAAACCCATTTTCAATTAAATGTTCATAGCCTTTTTCAATCTATAGTTTATCAAAAAATTAATTTTTATGACATGTAAAAATGCATATTTAATTAATGCATTTTAATAGAGATTAGTGAACTTCTGTAGTTTGGTAATCATGAAACACTATTTAATTCAAATCAGCTATTGAACTGCAAAAACTAAAAAAAAACAACTCAAAATGATAGTGGATTCAGAAATTTCGTTAGAAAAGTGATTCTACAAGGTCAATTTTATAAGAAAAAATTTACCATCACGTGTCTAGTAGTTTTTATTGTTATTGACGCACTAATAGGAGCGATCCACCTTATTGTCTAAGCTATCATACAAAGTATTCGGCATAAAAAAACAAACTACAGAAGAGAATTATTTCGGAGAAGTAACATTTTTAATATAATTTCTCTCATAGATAAATTACTAACACACATTACACGTCCCAATTTTTCATGAGACTGATCAAAAACAACTCTCTCTACAAATTAAGTTCAATAGGCTATCTCATAGAAACGACAAGACATTTCAAATCTCCTATCGCTTGAGAGTATGACACATAATTCATGGTGGGAAAATATTACTATTCATTTTCTTACCACAATTCACAAGTTCAACTAGAAATGTGTGATATCAACGTGGCATGTCATCTTCATTCAAAAAATTGCAGCATCAATATTATTCTCTCAACTGCTGCAAGGATGCCAAAGTTACTACTAGCTTTGTAGCTACTGCTAGTTGTTACTACTACTACTAGTAAGTTGTAAGTACTACTACTACTACTAGTAAGTTGTAAGTACTACTACTACTACTACTAGTTGTTACTACTAGTAAGTTGTAATAAAGCAACTCAATTAAATTTTACTCAGTGTTATATAATTAAAAATAATGAGCGTAATATGGGTCTTATTAATGAGGAGACCTTTGCGGAAAGTTCCAACTCGCCATTTGAGCCAAGTTATGGTAAGGTGACCAGATTTTTGAAACCCCAAAACGGGACAACTGGACAAATAGACCGGTGAAGGGGCGATGGGTGTTTGAAAATTGATCAGAAAATAGGAAAAAACTTCATTTTTTCTCTATACAAGGATATTTTTGTAGTCATACTCTCACATCTTATATTAAAATGAAACCGAATGTTTCAATGCCCTCAATGTTCACCATCCGAAGACGACCGAAGAATAATAAAAGTCAGGTCATAATAACGAGGGATTTTGGAGCTAAGGTTCAATTGCAATTAGTACTTAAGTTAAAAAAAAGTTTAGCTTTTAGATTATTTAGAGCAATAATAATTATCAATAAATGAAAAAACCTATTCATGAAATAGAATATAGTTTCCGGTACGCAATGTTCCGGGGGGTCTGGGGGGTATTCAGAAGGGGGTCCACCCCCGGGAAAGCTTTTTAAATTGATAAGATAAGAGTACAAAGATTATTTGTCTGAGACAGTTTGAAACTTGTTACTCATATCAAACTTGTGGTTTCTTTAAATGTCTGCTTTTATTGGAAAAAATTGTATTTGCTAATTAATTGGCCTACTGTAGAAATTTAATCTTGTACAGATTTCAAGGGCATATTATAAAAAGCGCACAAAATCCTAGTTTAGATGTTTTATTGCATAATTTTCCAAATAACAGTTTGTTACAAAAATGGAAAGTAAGGTAATCAGTGTAAGTTTTTAGATAGCTAGATTTTACAAGAAAAAGCAATAAATTTGTTAACTTACAGTTTATAAAACTGTCCAAAGCTTGGAGAAGTTTTTGTCAGTAGCCAGTTCTTCATCGCTTCAATCGCATAATGGCTCACCTACAAAATACCTACAAAAGCTACAAAATAATTTTGTTGTTTTTTTGTCCCAAGAGGTAACGATACGGCGTACCGTCACAAAAACAGCACTGTTAGTAACTAATATTGCAAAACGGGACAAATGGGTGTCAAATGAACAAATGGATGTTGGTGACAACGGGACATGCCTCTCAAAAACGGGACTGTCCCGTTGAAAACTGGACGTCTGGTCACCTTAGTTATGGGGAACATATTGATCCTACAATTATAGGTGTATACCGAGCAAACGGGTAAATGATTGTTATAATAACATGAAATACATAGGCTACATAAAAAACAAATTTACATGGAGATTCAGTTTGAGAGATCAAGGTCGTGCTAAGGAATTTCAACTTGTAGACGTTAGAATATTCCAAATTCAAAAATGTTAGATTCCTGATCAGCAAAAGTCCAGCAATGTCCAACATTTAGTAGCTGATTTCCGAGTTAGATTTGCGGACCATGCAAAAGTCATCATTCCAATCATCAATCATTCCAGTCATCATCAATTCCAATCAAGATATCCAATAAAGTCATAAATAATGCCTAAAAGAGAGATTTGTATTCAATATTCAAATGTAACATCGATGAGATCTGTTCATAAATTTCAAGCGTAATAACAATATGTCATAGTACACAAGAGACGCCTGATAACAATGAACGATAAGCCAAAAGTTCAATGAACAGTTAGGAACAATAAACTCAATTTATCGACAGGCGGCTGATAATACGAAATTTATGCCACTTATAAGCTCTAAAGCTCTACTATTTTTGTAAAAAATATATTTCAACCAGCCATTGAACATGAACGTATTTCCATAACACTGAGTTATCCAATTGAATACTTATGGAATATGCATGAAGTGCAAAACTTTTTAAAAAAAGAACTCAAAATCACAAGCTTGTTTGAAAAACGCATACAATTACGGTAGGTTTAAGAAAAATGTAAGTGAGGAGTGTAAGATTTTCACATGTATACGATCTGTATAAAAATTTTCTAGAAAGGACTGACTGATTGAAAAAACTTATTAGAAATAAATAATGTTTATGACTGAATATTGCGTAATATTGAATAGTGAAACCTGAAATTCCCCCCCCCCCCTTAAAAACATATCACAAAGGGCGGTGAACCCGTAAGGGTCTTGTCAACAATAAAAGCCATACGATTATTATTATTTTATATGTAATATTGAAGAAAATATTGGGATAAGTTAGATGGAGTTGAAGAATTTTATTCACAGCATGTGTTTGGTTTTAGATAGATAAATAGATAGTTTATTAACAAATAAATCAATTTACAACAAAACAACATTTCAATGTCTTACAACTATTAGTATTCGAAAGAAATAAATTTAATATAAGCTATATAGTAACTAAATAAAAAAGATAAAATCATATTATTTACTGAAAGAATTTTTAAAAACATACATATTTGATAGTGATCATCATTGAGTATTTATGCTTTACTGTGCCAGTACCCTTGAACGTTTATGATATGTAATTTTACCGTTAACTTGAAAGTGTTTGTAAAAAATAACTGAAATCCCTTAATTATTGATACAATCTGAAATACTTTCTATAAATACCTAACTTCTTAAAGATTAATAAATATTTTGAAATGATTTATCATCAAGCGTGAATGTTTTGGAATAAATACTGTACTACAAGAGCACTCCTACAATACTCGCTCCAGAAAAAACTTTGCACTTCGACAACTTAGAACAAAATTCTTCACAAAGAGACCATCTTACATGGGAGAAAAATTCTTCAATAGCTTACCACTGAACATCAAGGATAAGGAAGGGAAGGTTTATAAGAGAGAAGTAAAAAGATACCTGATAGAGATGAGCCCCTACTCGATTGATGAGTTTTATGCTTGGCACAAAGACGGCATTTGATAAACTACTATGAATAACATACTTTTGACAATATTTTTTAAATTTAGACTGTATAGACGAAGTTGTCTATTTTCATAGTATTTGTTTGTAATAATAGGTCTAATCATGTTGTATTAGACAAACTATATGACACAATTCATATTGTAATTTGCAATAATGAATAAAGAATTTGATTGATTGATTGATTGATTGATTGAGAAAATGGCCTGACCGGAGTAGCACAAGGTCCCATTTTCTATCACATTGAAGTTTATTGAGTTATCAGAGACAAATTAAAAAAATAAATTTTCGCAAGGTTTTTCATTAATATACATACAAATGTTATTGGGATGCCTCAATGCTATTGAAGTAGTTCGTATTGTTGGAAATGTTATCAATTTTAATAGTTTTTCTATTTTCTCTTCTTTACCCAATCGAAGTAAAAATTTTTGGAATTAGGTTCGCTCAAGTCTTCTACTTGTACCGGTATTCCATTACACATGTATGCATATTGATAGGTCATCTATTACTGATACATGTTTATGATATTCTCTTGGGAGTTTCATGCTCTTGAACTGTTATCGAGCAACCTTGAATGACATTGAAATGGAAACAAAATATTTAAATTGCAAATCTTGTTCTGTTGCTGTCTATTTGAGAAGCGAATAAGAAAAACCTAGAAGGAAATCACCATTATATAAGAAACAGTAATTGACGTTAACATACATAATTTAGTGAGAAAACTGTCTGGGAAAGCAGCATCACCCTCACTTTCAGTTTTCCATTATTGTATTACCCACCATATTCTGGCAACACCATTGTTTAATTTATGTAACATGCATCATGTAGGTTATTTGAACCGAACGCTTCGTTTGCGAGCATAAAATGTCGTCCAAAAACAGTTTCTGTGTTATGCTAATGACGAACCGATTCGCGGCGCAACAGAACTAAAAAGCGATAGAGAATAGGGAAATATATTGGAGCGAGTGAGATGGAAGGAGCGGGTCGCTTATTATCATTCTTTATCTTGAGCGCGAACTGTGCAAAAAAAGCGAATACTGACGCTCATCTTTATTCATAGCATTGTGAACTACTTGAATACTGCAGCGCATATTATTAATGCTACTCTTCTCCTAAATGGATTTTCTGGCTGAGTACTAAGCTATTTGACTGATTTGAGTCGCTGTAGAGTTGAGTGATGAATATTCTATTACGTTTAAAAAAATGTACACCTATACATTTTATTAAATTTATTGGTCTAATCATGCATATTATTTAAATATTAATATTTATTTGATATTTATATCACCCTAACCTTTATGAGTCATCCTTCTAGTCGGATATGCTTACAGATAATTTATTTATTACGATTATTTTATTCATAGAATCAATAGTTTAAACAATCAATATAAAACCCTAGCGTTTACTAATCATTAAGAAATAGATGTACTGTCAAAAAAATAATAATAGCATTACTAGAGCATCAGATTGGAATTTCTCATATTTCAGCTAATATACTTTCTGTGAGCTTTCATTTTTCTTCTGATTTGAGAATCAAGCTTAATGGTATTATTATTATTAGTAATAATATTATTATCACGTTATTTAACATACAAACATTCAAAAATCAACAAATGTAAATACAACTATTAATGAATAATAAGACAAAATTTACATTTACATTACAACCACATTTATTTAAAAAAAAAAATATTGAGAAACTAGTTTCAGTTGTTCTATCATTATCAATCTCAATCAAATTAAAACAAAAGTACAGAGAGTATATACTAAACATGGAATGATACTATTGGCTAAGCGAGAAAGAGGCTTCGAAGGTTGTGATTGGCTGACAAGCCACGCCCCCTGGTGGGAGGAGTAACAAGCAAAAATACGTGTCAAATCAATAACTAAAAACTGTGAACATCTTGAAAGCAACAAAGAAGAAAATAAGTAATAAGGCTAGAATTGAATCAAAACTAAAAAATTAGAAGCTCACTAGAATGCAGTCAAGGTCAACCGAGTAATACACGTAAGAACCGTTTTTTAAATGTAGGCTGGAATTATGATGAAAACAGGTTAGTTGTATTGAATTGGTTTAAATAAATTTGATCATTTGAACTGGTATTGTAATTGTTTTTACCAACCTAGTTATCTCCAAAGCTTCTAAAATGTTCAATTGTCTGCCTTTGCCAATCAAATGCAGAAATTCAACATTTTCTTCAGCCTTGATCTCGTGCCCATTATTAATGAGATTCTCTGCAAAATTTGAATCTCCTTTTTGGATTTTCCAATCTCTGATATGTTCATTTATTCTACATTTGAAACTTCTACCGGTCTGACCCACATAACAAGCATTACAATCACCGCAATTCAATTTATAAACCCCACTTTCATCCCAGATATCAATTTTGTCTTTACTACACACGAATAAACTCTTTAAAATAGGGTTGGTTTGAAAGCTTCATCAAACCCGTTTTTTTCTATTCTTTCCCTGATTTATCAGATACTAGGACAAGGTAAGGTACCGTTATCCATGACCGTTCCCCAGTATCAGTTACAGCAATGCTAGCACTGATTGCTAGTATCCTACTAATTTTATTTAAAATTTTATCGACAATGATCTCATATCCATTTGTAATAACTATCTGTTTAATCGTACTAATCTCTTTTTCAAAGTGATGTTCGCTCATTCGTCAGGAAAGAACTTGGTCTGTCAAATTGCCATGAGCAAAAAATACAATTGAATGATGGCAATGAGATGGTTTCTGATCCTAGGCATGTTGCCTCTTTATTCAATGAGTACTTCCTCAAATGTGGGTCAGAAATGCACTCAGATGCTTCCTCAGATGTGGCTCTGCTAGGCACTTAGAGAGAGCACTAAATATCTCCATAAATTAAATAGTCACTATGGTTCCTTTAGATTCAGGGTTGTCTCTGAGAGTTTTGTAAGGAGAGCCATTCTGAGTTTGAAAAATTCTGGTTCTACTGGATGGGAAGAAATTTCTTCTCAAGTGGTTAAGGAAGTTTGTCCCATCATCTCGCAGCCACTCACACATGTAATCAATATGTATTTGAGAGAAGGTTTTTTCCTCAGAAACTTAAATATGCTATAATCAAACCCATTTACAAGAAGGAAAACAGGAAAGATATGAAAAATTATCGTCCAATTGCTCTCTTAACAGTGTTCTCCAAGATATTTGAGAAGGTAGTTTTTGAACAGATGACTGCTTATTTGAAAGATGAAAACATTCTTTATAATGGGCAATATGGGTTTAGGAAGGGTATGTCGACTAAGTCTGCTGTTTTTGATGTTGTATCTGACTTGTTGGATGCTCTGGATGGGTCGCAAAGGGCTTTAGGGCTTTTCTGTGATTTGTCCAGGGCCTTTGATATGGTAGATCATGAGCTGCTTTTGAGTAAGCTGAAATTCTATGGGTTTCTTGGTTGTGCAGAAAAGTTTTTCAAATCTTATCTAGTAAATAGATACCAAGCAGTGAAAATCAATTATGGAAGTTCTCATGTATTTAATAAGTATATAATAAGTCATATATTAAGTAAGGGCCCTATTTATGAATCTAGTTTAAAACTTCCTCAACTCAAGAGAAATCCTACAGAGTGATTTTTTTTTTCAAGTATCCCTTGAGTAATCCTCAAGGTAGGTTCATGAATACATGTCTAATGACCATATTTATGAATGTTCCTTCAGTTTCTTTTGACTTGAGGTACCCTAGAAATGTAATTTATTCATTTAGGCATTTCGAGAGTTTCTCGAATCAAGACACTGAAGTTCATGAATGCGACTCTAAGGCCCCTTTCACACGGGGAGCTCTACGGCTCTCGCTCCCGAAAGAGAGGAAGGCTCTCATCACCAGAATGCATTGAGTCCAATGTAGCTTCCAGACGAGAAGCGGGAGCCTTCACGGCTCTAGAGCCGAGAGCCGTCACGGCTCTTGCACCTCGAGCCAGGGAGCCACGGCTCCTCCTCGAAATGCAAAAGGAAGAGTGGGGCTTCCACAAGAGGAGCGAAAAAGGCTCTCGCTCCCGTCCTCAGTTGACGCTTGACACCAGTCATTTTACATGATGGCAGAGTTCGATGTGGAGCTGTTGATAAATGCTGTCTTCAACCGACCCGCTCTTTGGGATAAGAGTCTCGACATCTACAAGGACCGAAATGAAATGGCCAAAATTTGGGTGGAAGTTTGCAAGGTGATCAACGAAGATTGCAGCAGCTTTATCCATTCCAGAACAGAAAAAGTTTGGGAAGTGGAATTTTTATTTATTGATTTTGTTTTCTTGGGTGAATGGAGTAATTTTTAAAAAATTGCATTAATTTTCAGTTTTCTATTTTTACTTTGTGACATTTTGCTATTTTTAGCATTTTCGAGCCTCTCTTATTGATGTTTTGCTGAAATTTAAAAAAAAACGACACTGATTTTTGGTTAACCCAGCAGAAAGATTGTTAGAAATTTAAAAAAATGCACAAACTCTTCATTTCAAATCAATTTTATTCATCAAATCATTAAAAAAAAATTTTAATCAACGATTAACAATTTTTAATCAAAAATAAACATTTATATAATTTAATTTTTATAAATATTTTTATTTTTATAAATATACATTTATATAAACGTTTCGACAGTAGAGAAGGTATAAGGCAACAGCTCGCGTTCGATCCATTCTACGACTGAGCTCAGGGACTAAAATGGCTTCCTGTGTAGGGTGGTAGGTAGGAGCGAGAGCCGTAAAGGCTCCTCGTGTGAAAGACGCGGTAGTAGGAGCGAAATACGCTCCCATATAGGAGCGAGAGCCGTAAAGCTCCCCGTGTGAAAGAGTTTGACGAAAGCGAGAGACATCGAATTATCAATCAGAATTCGAGCAAGTGGAATCATTTTATTATAAGTTGTAACTACAACGATAATTCTTCATCGAGCAGATAGCTGCAAGGGGTTATAAAGGAGCTCACAGGAAAAGAAAGCAGTCATAAAGCAGAACAATGGACGATTTATTTCTGCAAACAAAAAGGCCGTAAATTGGTGGATGAGATGATTTAGGGCCGGGACCGCGGCTTTGAGGGGGTCATCGGTGGGGGGGGGGGGAATTGAGTGCGGTTGAGGGTGGAAGGGGAAGTGCACCGAACCCTACAGATTATCGACTCGATATTTTCAACGGCGGTTGAAGAACGATCCACTAAAGCCGTCAAGTCCGTTGGCTTGATTAATGCACGGCTGCATCTTCACCAGCTGTAAGCCCCGCTGTAAGTAGCCTCGGTACTTGATACTTGGTACTTGCTCCACTCATTGCAAGTTGTCTGGTGCACTGCGACGCCTTCAACTCCGTAGGTGACTCGCTTTTCGAGAAAGTTTTACTTCCCACATAGCAATGCGATTTATATGACAGATGACATCAGTAGCCTACTTAATTTTCCAACAAAAAGATTGGATCTTTCATTGGATAACATTTGAAATTAAATCAAAGGTCTCAGACCTATGTGGGCTTCATCCTCAAAAAAATAAATATCATTTGATTTATTCGATATTTCATATTTCATTAATGTTCTGCCTGCTTCCAAAAACAAATTATTCAAAAAATTCGAATATTGATTTAAAAAATATTTGTAACTGGCGGTTGTTATTATTATTGGCGTACTAATATTATTTTTTATTATTGGCGTGCTGTTATTATTATAAGCTTTTTAGCAAAGCAAGCGGGATTTTATTCAGCATTTTAATATTTGGTGCATCTGAGCTATCAAGAAGTTTTTCTTCCTCCCACATTTCGATTATCCGTCACTCTTACAACCGCCACTTTCTGTTATCCGTCATCGTAAGGTGGGAATGTTGAGATTCACTAGCATATTATACAAGAGTAGGCTACTTTACTTGTAGCATATTTCTAATTACATAAATATGCAAATATAACTTGAATTATCAGTCTTATTTTCGCAACTTTCCCCGAACCTTTTCAAATTTAGAAACTGTAATGATCACTTTTATGGCATTTCTATTATCCGTCATAAGGCTCTATAAAGACTTTATAGAGCCCTAACCTGACCTATACCCTAAATGTATTTATAGAGCCCTAATCCGTCCCAGTCCCAAAGGTGACAGTTAATGGAGGTTTCACTATATTGCTTTTTAAATGGCGGTCCACAGTTTGAACTTGAAGTAAAACTGATTTCTCTCAAGTGTATAAAAATTTACATTATTCAGGTGTGCAGTTTTCTACAAAATTGCGAATTAGTCGACAAACCAGAGGAAAATAAACTCATATTTAAGTTCAGTGAAATATTTATATCCCTATCATAAGCTTTTTATCAAAGCAAATGGGATTTTATTCAGCATTTTAATATTTGGTGCATTTGAACAATCACGAAGGTTTCTTGCTCCCACAGTTCGGCAACCTCCAAGTATTTTAATTTCTGATTTTCAAAATTAACTTAAAACGTAGAAATTTACATTACTGAAGGGTAATGAAATACTATTTTGCTAGGCTGCTTTCTGCATAAGTAATTGAAATTGGGGGGAAAATCATATTTTTTCAAATCTATTCTAATTGACCAGATTTCCATATTTAATTTGAATAAAGAGCACTATTATTAGATGACAAAAATGTTTATTCGTTGAATGAGTATGGTTCACACAAAACCATCCGAAAGTCTGAGTCTACCAGGATTATATGCTTAATGCAACACAGAAATAATGTGAAACATGTAGGCTAGTAACCAGAAGTTTGTATATAAAGAATTTTAGATTTATCTTCTTTATCTTTCTCTTCCTTTCTCTCTCTCTTTCTCTCTCCATCTCTCTCTATCACCCATCTCATTCTCTAAAGAGTACTCCATCACAAGTGAAAAAAAAATGAAAAATGAAATTTATTCATGACACTGACATACAAATCACAATGATACATAATGGACAAAAATAATACAACAATAAACTGACAATATGCAATTAAATAAAATCATCAAAAAAAAATGCAATAGATGAACAATGTGATAAAATCAATCCATCATTATTCCCCACCATTGCATATTATGTAAATTAACTTAATAATAAACTATATATAATTATTTATAACCTCGGTGTTATGTACTCCTCCAGCAGATAGCTGAGTTTGAGTTACCTACACTAGAAATTAAACTATAAAATGACATATTCAAGAGACAGATGCCTCAATAAAATTAAATTATCTAACATGTATCAATTAAAATAATGAAAGGAGTATGAAGAACTAAGAAGCGTACCAACTTTTGAATATTAAGTCATTGAAATCTTACCTCTATTTTCATATTTCTACATTCCAGATAATGAGAAGTGTATTCAGTAGTAACCATACCTGAAACAAAACAAAAAAATTAGCATTTTTTATTACAAATAGTCATGAAGCTCACTTTTAAACCCAATAGAAAACGAATTATGACAAGTAAAAACACCAGAAACTGCCAAATAGTAGGGTAGCACTGAAATACCAGTCTTATTGAATGGATCTGTATCATTGAATAAAACGATTATAATGAGAATAAAAATATAGGAACCAAGACTGATAATTTGAAAAGAGTATAGTCGCTCTCTTATCAACAATATTTTTCATTTAAATTAACGTAAAATAACTGATTTACTATTCAGTTTGCGTGGTATGGAATTATATGAACCACTATTTATTTATTTGTTTGTTTGTTTATTCATTTATTTATTTGTTTATTAATTAATTAATTAATTAATTTATTTATTTATCTATCTATTTATTTATTTATTTATAAACACACAAATACATATTATTTTATAGATATATAAGAGAATCTCTACTCAGGAAACTGTTATAAAAAGTATTTTTTCAATTATGAAAACCCAATATAATACTATGTGCTGTTATGAATTTGGGAGTAGCCCAAATTTTTTTTGTTAGATTACCTTGAATAACTTACTTGTTTGGTATCATTTTAAACGTTATTAAATTCTAAAGATATTTTTTTATGTAAAGTTTTCTGAATTAGGACATTTTAAGCTAGTTATTGGAGAGTTTAGATTTTAATTATTCGTTTTCAATAAAAGTAATTGAATCGATTGGGTTTTCATGTTGGGATTGGTATTACAGTAGAGCATTGTTTTGAGTTTCAATCTCGAGCAGGATTGAATCCCACGCTAGTCTAGTAAAAAAGGATAGAGCCCGTTTCTCATTCTTTTGCTCTATCTCACACTCACTTTACCTGTTCATTTTTCATTTGCGGAATTGGCGTTCTGCGCAGGCCTGCAGGAAAATCTAGAGTTTATTCGATGAAAAGTACGTAGTTTTGTAATCCCCGTTTTATTTCTGAACATCGATTCCCACCAAGAGCAAACTCGGTTTGTAGGCAAGCGATCGGCTCATTACTCTACGAAATTGCATGGAGCAAACACCACGCTAGTTTTGATGAAGTTACAGTGTAAATTTTAGGTTATGGTGACGTGATAGTTTTGTTTTTAGGCCCCTGTGCTGGGCAATGTTTATTATATCAAATTTATTTTAATTATGTGATTTAAAAGTTAATTATTAGGAAACCGCCACTCACCTCGTGTTTAGTTTGAATTAGTTTGTTTGATTTGAAGATAATTTGTGATGTACTTCGCCGCTTTATAAGGTAACAACAATAATATTTTTTTAATATGAAATACTTTGTGAATTTATATTTCTAGCTTAATTGTTCTCATGTACGTAATTGATGTAAGCAATTGTTTGTCAGAATTTATAGGCTATGGATAAGAGTTTGAGAAGTTTCGTATAAAAGAGGAAGATATTAAATATTCAATTTAAATCAGTAGTAAAAGTTAGCATACCGATATTAGTGTGATAAAAAGATTATGAATTTGATGATGTAACTAAGAAACTCAACTTCCTTATTGCTATAGATTAATGTGAACTATTTTGAATTCTGCGATGCTGTGATACTTATGAAGTAAAGGTTAGGTTTGTTTAATTGTTTGAATTTTAGTAATGTAGATGTGTAATTAAGCGACATAAATGTTTGGGATTTGTGGTCGTGAAAGTAAATTGGAAATAGTAGTGTTCATCTCAAGTTAAGGGTTTATTTCATTATCAAAATAGGAAGTTACAAAATTTGAAATTTCAGCGGTTCCCGAATTGGAGAGTTTCCGGATAGGAGGATTCCCGAGTTGGGGTCATTCCCGAGTTGGGTCGTTCCCGAATTGGAGAGTTCCCGAATTGGAGAGTTTCCGGATAGGAGGATTCCCGAGTTGGGGTCATTCCCGAGTTAGGTCGTTCCCGAATTGGAGTCATTCCTGAATTGGAGTCTTCCTGAATAGTCAAGACTTCGAAACTACGAGGGCTTGAGTATTCCAGCATTGGAGAGTACGAGAATTCCTGACCAAGGCTGTATTAGATCAACATGAACTCTATACCTTGGAAGTAGTAAGGATTATCGAACGAGGTAACAAATTTATTATATTTTTTGCTTCGATCAAAGTGAGTGCAACGAATTGTGGGGAACTATCAATTCAATGGGATAACGAAAACGACGATATAATTTTGTTAATTAAAGTAATCTTCGAAATGCGCATAATTTTAAAGACTTTAAATAATTATAAGTTTAGGCTGTATTGTTGAGTGCAATGTATATTCTTTAATTTGGTTATTTTGAGGTAGCTTAAATGAGGTATGAATATATTTTCGAGTGGTTGTTTCCTAAACATGCGCTTCATTTGGCTTGGTAACCTAGTTCCTCTTGGTTTTGTATGCATTGGTATTTGATGGTGTTTTGGTGTACAAGCGTGTAGAAAGGAAATGTTTTCCTTTTTCCACGTTTCGCCTTCTAAATTTTTGGTTGTTTCCGTCATTCTAAATTTATTCTAAATTAAAAACAAATTGATGGGACAATTTACTGCGCCACTCTGCTACTGCTATGCTACAGCTATGCTCTTGCTATGCTACATAACTTTTCTTAAATCTTTAGCTAACCTGACAAACCAGGGTTTTGTTTGAAATTTGAACTTTGTTAAAGAATACCGATAATACCTATGCAAAAACTTGAGGAATAGTTAAGCCAATTGTGTAAAATAACAGTGTAAGAAATAGTAATTGAAATATTAAGTGAATATTGGAACATAATATCTGAGATATTTTATAGTCTACAATGTCGTCATCAGAAATGAGATCACCAGTTAGGTCCCCAACTATTATGCCGACAAAAGCTAATTACTGGGATGTTAAAGCTCAAGTTGAGTCTTGTGTAGATTTAAATAAGTTGTTTGTACAAACCTTGAATCCGGATTATTTGTCTAAGAATGAGCTAATTTTCGAATTCAAAACATTAGGGGTACCCAGTAGTATAACAAAGAATTCTAGTAATGATGAGTTGAGGGCTAAATACCGTTTAGCAATTAAAGAACCAGATCCTAAAATATGTAGAATAGTATATTCTGCAGAAAATTGCGAAGAGGCTTTTGGAGCAATTTTAGAACAGTTGAGCAATTTAGATAGATATCTCCAGGAATTGCCTAAAGAAAAAGAATTTGTAGATAAACGTGGGGTTATAAAAGGAATTAGCAGATATTTGCATATGTTGAACAGAATTACTCATTTATTAGTATATGCTAAAGAAGCCGTTAATGTAGAGTTAGTGGAAAAGTTAGAAAAATTATTTGAAGATGTGAAACGAATTTATGAGTTGATTTTGAAAATACAGAGTATAGCTAGAAGTAGAGCACCGTCACCCATACCGACTAGCCTAACTTTACCTAGGGCAAACCCTTCTTTCGATTTCACGCCCAATAGGCCCGAAATTATAGAAGAAACATCACAACAAGTGATAGATAAATATTTTTCAGGTCAAGTTAGCACATACGCATCACAGTTAGCCAAGACACCTACATTTAGCGCGACTAACATGTATAATAGACTACCTAATCCTATTGAAAGTTTAATTAGAGAAATACCTAGTGCGGACGGATTAGTAGTTGAGGATTTATTGAATTTTATCTCTGTCACTTTAAAAATTAAAGAACGCGCTTGTCTTCCTGATACCGATTTGTTACATTTAATTCAGCCTTTTGCGATAGGACCCCTTGCTGATAGGATAACGTTAGCTTTACAAAATAATATTACTTTTGATCGTTTTCATGCTGATGTGCTATTTCAATTTATTCCACAAAGATTAATCTCTGTGATTGAGAGGGAAAAATTTTATAGGCTTCAAAGTTCAGGTGAACCATTGTCCAGTTATATTTTGTCTATTAAAGAGTCAGCCGCATTATTGAGACTGGGGAAATCAGAACATGAAATAGTAGGTACTATAGTTTCTGGATTAAATCCTGAGGAACGCTCAAGATGTATTTTTCAATTTAGACCGCGCACTTTTGACGACTTGAACGAAATGTGTGTGCAATCCCAGAATGTTAGGTATGCTGATTTCGAGAGGAAACAAATGGAATTGGCGACAAGTTATAATAGGTCTGTACAAAATCAGAAGTCATTACAATCTGTGCCAGTAAAATGTTTTAATTGTCAGAAAATAGGGCATGTGGCTAAAGTATGTAGGTCAGCACCTATTAATCAATCTATTAATTTCAGAAATATACCCCAAATTAGTGACACTGCCGCCGCATCAACCAGTTTTGAAAGAAAGCCGCAAATACAATTATTAAAAAAGCCAGCTAGCGATGTGAAATGTTATAGTTGTCAAAAATTTGGTCATTATTCTCGTGACTGTAGAAATAAAAAGAGTTGACTATCTGCGCGAAATAGTAATTTTGGAAAACAGTTTAAGAGAGATTATATTGAATCAAAGGTACAATTAAAGGCACAAGAGTTAAATAATACTTCAAATTTCATTAATAGCGCACAAGAGGATGTCTCAAAAAGGTTACTAGGCTCTAAATTAAATTCAAATAAAACTACGCCATTGTCAGATAAACCATTTGGGAAATATAAAATTAAACCTGTTGCAAATAGAATTATTCCTTTTATTAGTTGTGAGTTAGGTTTGCCAGCTAGAAATTTTCCTGCTTTACTAGATTCCGGTGCCGTTAGGAGTATTATTTCAAAATCGACTTTACAAGATCTGTTAGTTGTTAATCCTTCTTTAAAATTGCAGAAAGAAAAGATTAAATGTACCACCGCGAACAAAGGGCAACTTGTTCTAACTGAGTCAGTACACTTGAAAATTAAAATTGAAAATTTTAGTTGGAAATATAAATTTTTTATTTGCGACAACTTATCAGTACCAGTAATAATAGGTTGTGATTTTATTAATCATAGTCAAATGATCATTGATTTATTTAATAATAGATATTATTTTGGTTTCAGACCTAATTTTAAATTTATGTTAGATTTGGATTCACAAACGTTTCTACCCAGGAATGCTAACACCGTGGGGGAAGAACAGTCCGAATATGCTCACTTGGGAAATAAGGAACAGGAGCAATTACGTGATGTATTATCTAGATTTCAGGATGTAATTACTACCAGATTGGGTAAGACTAACCTAGCTGAATATAAAATTCGTTTAACTTCAACACAGCCAGTTAGACAGGCACCTTATCAGTACGATCCCAAAAAGATGCAAATTTTAAATGAAAAAGTTCAGAAAATGTTAAAAGAGGGAATTATTGAAAAGGCTACTTCTAATTATGCTAGTCCATGTTTTCTGGTACCTAAATCAGATGGTTCTTCGAGACTGGTAATAGACTACAGATCTCTGAATCGTTGTATTCAATTGGATTCCGTACCTCTTCCTGATATGCAAAATTCATTTCATTGGTTTAATGGCGCTAAGTATTTTTCAGTTCTTGACTTAAATCAAGCATATTATCAGATGCCTTTAGCGAAGGAAAGTCGTCACCTTACAACGTTTTGCACAATGCAAAATACTTATCAGTTTTTAAGAGTTCCCTATGGTATTAGTATTGGAGCTCAGGCGTTAACTTCTCTTCTTGACACCTTGTTTGAAGATGTAAAATTTAAGTTTGTATTTAATTATTTGGATGATATCGTGATTTATTCTAAGGATTTCAATTCACATTTGAAACATATTTCAGTAGTTTTGAACAAGTTAAGAGAAGCAGGTTTTACTGTTAATCCTCAGAAAGTTCATTTTGCACAGGAACGAATTTCATTTCTTGGACACTTAGTTGACCACAGAGGTGTGTCTGTCGACCCAAACAGAACTAAGAGTATTAGAAATTTTCCTTCACCCAAAAACCAGAAAGCTGTTGGTAGATTTATAGGTATGGTTCAGTTTTATCATAAATTTATTCCTAATTTTGCAGAAATAGCCGCGCCAATCAATGCGCTGAGGAAAAAAGGTATTAAATTTGTGTGGGAAAAGAAACATGAAGAAGCATTTCTAAAGTTGAAAGATGCAATTATTAATCCACCCATTTTGAGGACTGCTAATTTTAATTTGCCTTTTATTTTGCATACAGATGGCAGTGGTACTGCGATCGCCGCCGTTCTTTCACAAGAAGTTGATGGTATTCTTCAACCAATAGCTTATGCCTCTAGGAAACTGACCCAGGCTGAATGCAAGTATTCTACATACGAAATCGAGTGTCTAGCTGCTATATTTGGTATGGAGAAATTCAAATTGTATCTTCAACATTCTAAATTCTTATTGTACACTGACAATTCCGCTCTTTCATGGGTGTTGAATCATCCAAAACAGTCAGGTCGTATTGGTCGATGGGTATTGAGACTTCTTTCATTTCAGTTTGAGGTAAAACATATACCAGGTAGAGAAAACGTTGTGGCAGATTGTTTGTCCCGTATGTTTCAGGACGAAATTAATGAAGAAGCAGAAGAATCAAAGCCTTTAGTTGAAGAAAAAACGTTTGAGTCTATTAATACTTTAAAATTAACCGATTTTCCTTTAATTTTCACGGACATTCGCACTCATCAAGAGAATGATCCTTTTATTTCAGAGAAAATTAGAAATATTGAGGCTAATGTAGATCAGTTCCCGTATAGCTTGTCAAAAGGAGTCCTGGTGATTAAAAAACGTAATGATGATAATTTTAAAATTGTTGTGCCGAAAATTCTTGTACCTGTAATCTTCAAATATTTTCATGAGACGTCTCTAGGTGGACATTTAGGTTTAGCTAAGACTATGAATAAAGTGTTAGAAAATTTTTATTGGCCTGGTGTAAGAAAAGATATTGCTCTTTTAGTAAAATCTTGTGAAATATGTGGTAAGAGCAAACCTGCTCAAAGGCACAATTTTGGTTTTTTATCTTCTAAAATTGAGGAAGAGCCCCTTGCTAGGTTTCATTGCGATTTTGTAGGTCCACTTATACGTTCTACCCAAGGTCATACTCATATTTTCAGTTGTGTAGATTCATTCTCAAAATTCTGTTGGTTAATCCCAGTAAGGAAGGCAAACACTAGTTCTGCTATTAAAGCATTGAAATCTATTTTTGTAAATTTTTCCGTTCCAAAGAGTATTGTAACTGATAATGCTACCGTCTTCACCTCAGCTCATTTCAAAAATTTTTGTTTCCAGTTAGGAATCAAACATATTACTACTAGTCCATACTATCCGTGTCCAAACGTTGCGGAAAGAGTACACAGAAACCTTAGGAGTGCTTTAATTGCTTTTCACGGCAATGCACAGTCAAAATGGGATGAGAGTTTATCATGGCTCCCTTTAGCTTTTAATTTAGCAAAACATGAGAGTACTAATTGTACGCCCTTTTCGTTGATTTATAGATATAATCCAAATCATCCGTTGATTAACGCCTGGAGATTAGAGGAAATTTTGCCTAATAGCTGTAATGAGGACACACTGAATGTTTGGCAAAAAGCTAAACAGAATTTGACAAGGAATCATGCTAGAGTGAAACAGAGATACGATCAGCATAGAGCTGAAGTTCCTTTTAAAGTTGATGATCTAGTTTGGTTGAGGACTCATATAGTGAGTAAAGCTGTAGATAAAATTATGTCGAAATTGAGTTACCGTTGGAAAGGTCCATATGTCATCTCGAGATTTTTAACTCCAGTGACAATAGAATTGTGTGACCCGCATAGTGGTCGTTTTGTGCAAAAAGCGCACGTGTCTCAAGTTAAGCGATTTTACCCTAGTGTATCTAGCACTGATGATTGAATTTCACATCTTTGCACACTTGTTGGTTATTGTCTTAGAATTTGAATCCCAAATATGTTGTTTGGTAAATAAGTTGTCATCTAATAGAGCTTTGGTACCGTAATGATTGATAAGGACTATGCGCGCAGTCTCATCATTGACACTCAGACTCTACTTTTTTTTGGTATTGAAACAAGCTGTAACATAGTAGTTGTAGTTGTAATGTATACTCTTTGAATGAATATATGCCTTGTAATAGATAAATTTTTCTTATAGATTTAATCATGTGACGTCTAGAACCTTGCCGCATCTTTCTTAATTGAGAGCCAAGTTTTGTAGAAATTTCTGTCATTATGTAGGTTAAACCGTAAATTTAGTATGGAATAATAAAGTGTTAGAAATGTGAGATAATTTAGGAAGTAATCGTTAGTAGTAGTATTTGCTGTACTGAGAAGAAGATATTATAGATATTGAGTGTAGATATGATTTATAGGTAAATAAGAGTTGTAGGACGTTGCCTTTGAAATTTAAGCCTCATGTAATTGTGCCATGTAGATTTTTAAGAGATTAATAGGTATTAGTTGGTGTTGATATTAATTAGTGGATACCCGCGCGCGAATGAATTGACAATTTTGGGAAACTCAGATAAGAGTATTGTATAGGATCGTAGTTGAATCATTTAGTTCAGATTTTGGGGAACATTCATATTATAGTTTAATAGGAGAATAGTTTTGTAGATTTTGCGAGACTATAGTTTAGGGAATCACTACTTGTGATTATTTTTGAACATCACCTTTAGGTTTTCACACTAATCATCACCTTTAGTTAGAGATTTGACACATACGCGTGGTGCCATATTTCGATCTTTACTAATATATTATTTAGGACCTCTTAGTTTATGTATTATGTCTCTTGGCATCTGTAGAGTTGCGGCCACTTCACTATAGTTGTTTAGGAGATTAATTTGATTTTATTACACATCACTACATCTATTGAATTGCTACCACATTTAGTTACTTACGTTCACCTGTGATACTATTATTTGTTGATTGTCTTAGGCGGTGTTTCACACTGCGAAAGGGGGGGAGAATTGTTATGAATTTGGGAGTAGCCCAAATTTTTTTTGTTAGATTACCTTGAATAACTTACTTGTTTGGTATCATTTTAAACGTTATTAAATTCTAAAGATATTTTTTTATGTAAAGTTTTCTGAATTAGGACATTTTAAGCTAGTTATTGGAGAGTTTAGATTTTAATTATTCGTTTTCAATAAAAGTAATTGAATCGATTGGGTTTTCATGTTGGGATTGGTATTACAGTAGAGCATTGTTTTGAGTTTCAATCTCGAGCAGGATTGAATCCCACGCTAGTCTAGTAAAAAAGGATAGAGCCCGTTTCTCATTCTTTTGCTCTATCTCACACTCACTTTACCTGTTCATTTTTCATTTGCGGAATTGGCGTTCTGCGCAGGCCTGCAGGAAAATCTAGAGTTTATTCGATGAAAAGTACGTAGTTTTGTAATCCCCGTTTTATTTCTGAACATCGATTCCCACCAAGAGCAAACTCGGTTTGTAGGCAAGCGATCGGCTCATTACTCTACGAAATTGCATGGAGCAAACACCACGCTAGTTTTGATGAAGTTACAGTGTAAATTTTAGGTTATGGTGACGTGATAGTTTTGTTTTTAGGCCCCTGTGCTGGGCAATGTTTATTATATCAAATTTATTTTAATTATGTGATTTAAAAGTTAATTATTAGGAAACCGCCACTCACCTCGTGTTTAGTTTGAATTAGTTTGTTTGATTTGAAGATAATTTGTGATGTACTTCGCCGCTTTATAAGGTAACAACAATAATATTTTTTTAATATGAAATACTTTGTGAATTTATATTTCTAGCTTAATTGTTCTCATGTACGTAATTGATGTAAGCAATTGTTTGTCAGAATTTATAGGCTATGGATAAGAGTTTGAGAAGTTTCGTATAAAAGAGGAAGATATTAAATATTCAATTTAAATCAGTAGTAAAAGTTAGCATACCGATATTAGTGTGATAAAAAGATTATGAATTTGATGATGTAACTAAGAAACTCAACTTCCTTATTGCTATAGATTAATGTGAACTATTTTGAATTCTGCGATGCTGTGATACTTATGAAGTAAAGGTTAGGTTTGTTTAATTGTTTGAATTTTAGTAATGTAGATGTGTAATTAAGCGACATAAATGTTTGGGATTTGTGGTCGTGAAAGTAAATTGGAAATAGTAGTGTTCATCTCAAGTTAAGGGTTTATTTCATTATCAAAATAGGAAGTTACAAAATTTGAAATTTCAGCGGTTCCCGAATTGGAGAGTTTCCGGATAGGAGGATTCCCGAGTTGGGGTCATTCCCGAGTTGGGTCGTTCCCGAATTGGAGAGTTCCCGAATTGGAGAGTTTCCGGATAGGAGGATTCCCGAGTTGGGGTCATTCCCGAGTTAGGTCGTTCCCGAATTGGAGTCATTCCTGAATTGGAGTCTTCCTGAATAGTCAAGACTTCGAAACTACGAGGGCTTGAGTATTCCAGCATTGGAGAGTACGAGAATTCCTGACCAAGGCTGTATTAGATCAACATGAACTCTATACCTTGGAAGTAGTAAGGATTATCGAACGAGGTAACAAATTTATTATATTTTTTGCTTCGATCAAAGTGAGTGCAACGAATTGTGGGGAACTATCAATTCAATGGGATAACGAAAACGACGATATAATTTTGTTAATTAAAGTAATCTTCGAAATGCGCATAATTTTAAAGACTTTAAATAATTATAAGTTTAGGCTGTATTGTTGAGTGCAATGTATATTCTTTAATTTGGTTATTTTGAGGTAGCTTAAATGAGGTATGAATATATTTTCGAGTGGTTGTTTCCTAAACATGCGCTTCATTTGGCTTGGTAACCTAGTTCCTCTTGGTTTTGTATGCATTGGTATTTGATGGTGTTTTGGTGTACAAGCGTGTAGAAAGGAAATGTTTTCCTTTTTCCACGTTTCGCCTTCTAAATTTTTGGTTGTTTCCGTCATTCTAAATTTATTCTAAATTAAAAACAAATTGATGGGACAGTGCCCGGGTAATAATAATAGTATGATAATACTATATAATAATAGTAGACAGAATAATAGTATGATTTGTAACCAAGAGACCCTAAGTGGAAATTTTTATTCATTCCTCAAGGTCTAGGCCAGTCATGGCAAGTTCTAAACATTATAATATAATTGAAGGGTTTTCCATAAAATGCTATTCTATACAATTGTGGCAAAGTTTTCAACCAGCTTAAGTTTAAGAAATTCTATTCGCTAACTAAATAAGAAGCATATTCTTATTCTTAGTAATTCAAATAATATGCTTCTTATTTTTATTTAGTAAGCGAATAGAATTTCTGAAACTTAAGCTGGCTGAAAACTTTGCCACAATTGTATAGAATAGCATTTTATGGAAAACCCTTCAAGTTAAGTTGTTGGAAGGAGCTAAAGGCGTGACTGAGAATTCACGATTCACTTGGCTTCTCACGATTTCAACGAACCACACCGATTCTCATTTCAAGGTCGATGCCTCACTTTTGTCACGAATTCGCACAGATTACGACTGCATAGGCTCTGTTCAGTGGCTCAGTTGACAAAATTATTCTCTTTTACAGTACTTAATTTCTAAAATTTTAGGTGTGGGAACGCTAATTTATTCTTATAAACCACCCTCTCTATATTCTAATAAGGCCTAGTTAAACATTCCCTCACCACCACGCCCCACACCGTTAACATATCGGTGCCTACTCTGAATTTCCTATAAATTTGTTTCGATTTGCACCAACCATTTTGTATGAATATTACAATAACCAAAACCAATATACTTTTTTTAATGAATGGTAAAATAGTAACGAAGAAAGCCTCTACATTTTTATTTATATAAAGTACAGTAGAAATAATAAATATCATTAAGTAAAAAGATGTTTTTGAATATTTTCTGAAAAACTAGTAAGTCTAAGTGCTTATAATCTATTTTTAATGTCACATGTAATGTTTTATATTTTATTTACAAAAACATTTCGCCTATCTTAAAGAGTGCAGAGCAATTTTTTAACTTCAAAATAAACCCACTTCTTGAAAAAGAAAGGAAATGTTTAATGACTACAGGCAGAAAAATAAATAAGTTCAATAGCCTAAATATTAAATTAAACACTGAATTGTTGCTAGTAGTAGTGACACTGTTTAATTTTTTTTAATAATGAATTAAATTAAATTAAATTAAATAATTTACTGTGCATTCCTTTCCGTTCCGGCACTCTTGGGAGGTAAGGGAACGCCGTTCACTTGCGTTCCCACTGAAATTAACCCCTGCAGTACAGTACCTTCAAAAATGAAATCCTCTCAGTTTTTTGAGAGACTGACAGGAGAATGAGTTTTCCAAAGTTGATGAATAGAAAGATTATTGTCAAAAATACTTTCTTCATTTGCTACAGGACCTTGATTAATGACAGTAGTTAGAAAGATATCAGAAATCCCCTTGACAACAAATTTCCTAGAAGTAATTTTTTTGGAGGATGAAGCCCGCATAGGTCTGAGACCTGTGCGTGGGTAATGAATTGGATGATGGTTGATTCACGTACTTTACTTCATGTTAGAACAAGTTGCATTCCAACGTTCATAGACGTATAAGAAAGTGGAGGGAGCTCAACGTACAACGCCTGTGTTAAAAAAGTGTAACCGGAATGAAGCAAGCAAGGCCCTGCTAACGCCATAGGCGGCTATCTCCCCGCGAAAATTCAAACTTAATAGTTTACTTTTATAAGATTTCACTTTCAAGTCAGATAAAGTGTTTGAAAACGATTTCTGTGGAAAACGATTTGTTCCTTGCAGAATGGTTTATCGAAAACATTTATTAATATTTCAGGTGTAGTCATCTCTATTAGATAAATTATAACTGACTTTTGTTTTTGTCATTAATTTACATATTTACTGTATTTCATTGAAAAAGCAATTTTTCATTTTATTTTTTCATCTCAAAATGTTAAATAAATGGTAACTCATACTCACGAACGGACAGGAAGTCTTGTGAGTATGATTTCATAATATTTAGATAATGTTAAATGTTTTATGTATTGTTCAAATGAAATCAATAAAGAATTTTAATTTGAATATTTAGCTGTCGCATTGATAACTTTAACGCTAATTAAGGCTTTAAACTACAGGGAAGTGATAACCTCGAGCCGTAGCAGGTATCTGTTCAATCAGATAGATAAGCTGCGTTCTCGTAGGTCCTGTTTGTAACGGTGACCGATTAGATTGGCCAGCAAAAAAGGCACTGTTCTCTGCTGAAAATCACTTCCCGGTGGTTCGGAACCCACCTAAAACTGTAGGTCCAACTCATCAATCACCATCATCCAACTCATTACCCAGGCACAGGTCTCAGACCTATGTGGGCTTCATCCTCAAAAAAAAAAACCAAGTGTATAGATGCGGCCGCCATCTTTGAAGATAATGTTTAGATATAAATTAATATAACATCTACAACATTTATGTATATTTATAGTGGATTATATTTATCAATATTTAGCTGTCGTATTTATCACTTTAACACTAATTAAGGCTTTAACCTACAACAAAGTGTATAGACGTGGCCATCTTTGAAGATAATGTTTAGATAAAAATTAATATAACATCTACAACATTTATGTATATTTATAGTGAAGTATAGTTGCCTAAAAGGGCGTTGGCTACACTTTTCTACAGTGACTTTATAGACTAAAGTATAGAGAGTAAAGTTTTTCCTGGGTGCGGACGAAAATTATTTTTTGCGTCTTGTAATTTTGGCTAGAAATTGTGTGTTACTTGTAAGATCAATCTATTGTTTTTGTTTGATTATATTCTATTTCAATTACTGTTAATCATAAACAGATTGTTATTTGTAAATTTCTCAAGGCAATGAACATCTATCTCACTGTACATTTTTCAGACTTTATGCTCCCTCCTATTTCTTATACCTCTATACGTGATAGATGTTACTATGATTTTTAACTTCATTATGTTTCAATGTTTATTCGCATACTAATAAATACAAGGAAAATAATAAGGGACTGTGAAATTATTAAAGAGCCTCACATTCGATAAAACAATTGAAGAACCAACTCATTACAGAAGCAGCCAACTCTACAAAATTAAAATTGAAAAAAAGGGAGAACAAAGCAGATTTTGTGGAAGAGAAAACCTGCAAGAGATTCTTGGAAGATTGAAAAAGAGAAACTCATGATAAATTATGTTGTTCTTAAACACAAATAATTATTTTTATGATGGTGGTGGTAAAAATATGGACAACCTTATATAACGAGGGGAGGCAGTTTAGCGGTTTATTGAACTGAACCGCTTGTTAGAGGAGTACTTTTTCTTGGTCGAGACACCCTATAACAAAGAATTACGATCTTTCGGAGACGGAACTCTTTCTTCCTGCATTTTTGAGAGAGAGTGAAAAAACGAAAATTACCAGAACGACAACGACTGGGACGATTTTGCTGGGACAGCGAGCGATTGTCCGCAGTGCGATCGAGCAATAGGTCAGCCCGGCAGTAAAAATAACCGTTTAACACTGTCGCTCTCGCTTGCTTTGCAGCCGGATCCTGTGAATAACTGGGTTATATTAGCTCTTGTTTATGTCTGCGTTCGACGAGCTATCCCATGAGCTGCGCGCCGAATCCGAGGTCTTTCACCCCATGGCAACTGCAGCCCGTTAATAAGGCCTCAACACACAGCGCTGGATCCGGCAAAACGACGTACGGCACTGCTGCCGTACTCTATTTATTGCTGATATAATCTACTAAACATTATACAGAAAATAGTTCGTTTTTTCAAGTTTAAGAGTGTTATATAAAGATTGATGGTTGAAAAGATGATTCGTTTTTTAAAGTTGAGAGCGTTAAATTGAAATTGTGCCTCTCTAGAGGGCTACTGCTCAGTGCACGCAGTTATCTTGGAGTCGTTCAGATCGGCGATGTCGATCTTGTTGCAATTTGTGCTTTAATTAATAACTCAGTGTAATTCAAGTTTAATGAACTTTATTCAGTAATTAAACATATTAATTATTATTGTAATTTAACAACATTCATTAATTTAGAACAACGAGGTGCATTAGATACAACAACAATTACAACATCAATTAGAATACAATTACAATACAACAACAATTAGATACATCATTGCCGACCTGAACAACGATTCCGTGCTAACTGCACGAACCGAGCAGTAGCCTTCTAGAGAGGCACAATCTTTGTAAAGAGTTATTTGTAAAATAATTACGAATTGCTAGCTAGGAATTTAGGAGTTGCCAAGGAACTATCTATTGCTGGCTTGGTGCAGAAGTAGCTAAAGTTCAAAAAACAGAAAAACCAATTTACTAGGCCTATTAGAAAAATTACTATAAAAATCGTGTAGATTTTCCGATTCTAGTTATTTAACTTACGACTTATCATCTCGTGTATGACATGGTTTGTGTTCTATGAAAAAAATTAAATATACTGGTGAACTTTGAAATTAAAATAATACATTTACATCACAGACATAAAATGACTTTCCTTGTAATGACAGGAAAAAGTGTGACTTCCTTAGAATAGAAGAGGATGTGTAGATTTTGATTAAAATGTAACAAGTCGAAGTTGTGAGCTAAAAAAATGAGTTTAATAAAAAAATTATGACTTTAAGTTGAATTTTTATAGTATTATTTTCCAAAATAATATACACAGCATTATTGGTGAACCAATTTCACATCATAAGTACACATCAAATTGAATAAAATAATTTTATTTTTGAAAATTTACAAATTTTTCGCATGATTAATCAAAACAATATTTTTATTAACTTGTTATGTGAATTTAACGACTTGTAGTCAAATATTCATTAAGAATAAGTAAAATTTACTTACTCTGTAGGCCGAGCGCTTTCGAATCTTTGAGATCCGTTTCCAGAGGCCAAAGATTCGGATCTCAAAGATACGAAAGCGGTCGGCCTACAGAGTAAGTAAATTTTACTTATTCTTTATGAATATTTGACTGCAAGTCGTTAAATTCACATAACAAGTTAATATTAACTTCCTGGATTTTGGTTGTTATCAATATTAATAACAATTATTAATATAGTTGTTATTAATTAATTAAAATTATTGGTTGTTGTTAATATTAATATTAACAACGCAGTTCGTCATGGAACAAGAAATCCAGGAACAATATTTTTGGTCGTATTATAACACAAAACCTTTTGTAGTATAATTACTACAAAACCGTGTCTGAGGAGCATTCCAACAATGCGAAATACCATCACACGAATATTTTTTTTCGTAGGATGAACCCCACATAGTTCTGAGACCCGTGCGCGGGTAATGAATTGGGCGATGGTGATTGATGAGTTGGAGCTACTTTAGGTGGGTTCCAAACCACCGGAAAGTGATTTTACAGCAGAGAACAGAGTCTTTTTTGCTGGCTAATCCAATCGGCCACCCTTACAATGGTTGGAGCTACTTTAGGTGGGTTAAAAACCACCGGAAAGTGATTTTACAGCAGAGAACAGTCTTTTTTGCTGGCCAATCCAATCGGCCACCCTTACAAAGGTGGCCCAGGAGTTTCGTAGCTTATCTCTGATAGAACAGATACCTGCTACGGTAGAATAAAGTGTTGAATACACTAGTTAAGTTTACTTTTTAATAATTATTTATGTTTTTATATCAAGTGAAAAAGTAATAAATGGAGCTACAACATTAAAAAACAATGTTATTATTAACATCACTCTCATTACAGACGTGCTGTGTATTGTGTGATTGCGTCATATCAACTTATTGTGTTTGAGGTTTGTCTTCAGTGAAGCAAATAATATTTAGTAAGGGGAATCCAAGGGATGCATCTACATCAAGCTGCGAATTTTGAACTGAATGTTAAATAGTATGTGAAGTGAATAAAATTAAATAAACCGAGTCAATTAACGGTAGCCTACGTTGCCGTACGAATTTTTAACGCATGTGTGAATGCGGTCGATTCGTAAAATGAAATCGACTGCGTAGTTTCGAAGCCGCTTGCTAAACGCAGCTCGTTTTGGAGTGCGACGACATTTACGAACGACTTTCGTTTCGTTTCGCGCTAATTACAGGAAGAACGAAGGAGAGCCGACGTTGGAAACGGAAATAATGAAATTTGCAATTAAATTTTGTGCGAGAAACATAATGGGGTTGTTGTTCGGATATTTGGCAGATACCTGCTCTTAGCAACAGATTGCTCTCGATAGCTGTAAACTAAATTGGACGTTAACTTAACGGATAACGCAACGTGGTAGTGGTAGTATTCACTTATTTGGCCGTAAAAAATATGGGTCGTGCCTGTTTCACTTCCTTGCCAGTTTCCGATTGCTTTTCGCTGCCGCCATTTTATTGCACAGTAATTCAGTTACGTCGAGCAATAAAATCAGAAGGGTAACGTGAATGTGAAACTGTCATTGTGGAAGGCTGCACTGTTTTCATCACGCGCACTTAAATGAACAAAAGGCCGACTTTCGTGAAATTCGAATGGAAATGCCAGAGTTGCGAGTATGTTCTGTGATGGAATCTAAGAGAACAATTTGTTGAGAATAAGTTATGTATTTTTTTCAAATATGTGAATATTGTAGCCTAGGCCTAATCTGACTATATTCAGAAGGTTCGTTTTATACTTCGCTTTAACGTTTTTAAGTCTGCTTCCGGAGGATATTAATTTTGGTTTGCTTTCATATTTTTCTGCATGATTTTTTTGAAGTTCAATCAATAAATTTGATTCCTGGATTTCTTGCTCCATGACGATCTGCGTTGTTAATATTAACTTTTCATGTGAAATTTAACGACTTGCAGTCAAATATTTGGTAAGAATAAGTATAATAACTCACTTAATCTGGCCGAGTACTTTCGAATCTATGAGATCCATCTTCAGAGGCGTGGGTTCCTAGATCATCATGTCAGTTTTTTGGTTAGAAGTGTTGTGGTATTTCACATGAAAAGTTAATAAATTTGAATTGGAGAAAAATCAGGAGATTAGAATACATAAACTATACTTTTATTCTGATGATGCCTACATGAGTCCGAGGCTTGGGCGTGGGTAATGAGGTGAATGATAACACATATAGATGCCAGACGGAGGACCAAAATAAATTTAAATAGTTTTAATTAAATTTCTTGAACTGATATGATCTGTCGAAAGTCTCAAGACAGTAAAGTTGCGCTAATTACTTTCTCATGTTCTGTCGAAAGATAAGCAGATTGCTATCTCATGATCGAGCAGACACAATACAGACTGGATTATTGTTTATTTTGGTCAAGACATGCATTGACAGATGACTATAGCAAACACAGTACAGGATTCCGCCAATGAATACACAATTAAAAAGAAGATGCAAGAGTGTGAAGTAGCTTGCTTCTGTTGGTGCCACTGAGTCAGACGAACTTTTGTGAAGGTATTTGCAAGCGTGGGTTAGTTTTTCCATTTGCCAGGTTAACCAACCCAGACCCCACCTTGGCCACAGGCCAACCTCAGGCGGGCGATTCAAGAGAGAGAGTGAGAGAGTGTGTGTGAAAGTGAGAGATAAGAGTGAGAGTGCTACTGGTTAGATAGTCGACTCGGGATGCTTTGGATTTGTATCCCAATCAAGGAAAGCAGCCCCTCTTCTTCACCCCCCCCCTTTAACTGCCCCTTCGCAAACCTAAACTCATAGTACCTATCAAATTATTTCTCACTCCATCTGTGTTTTGTTGCAGAATGATATCAAAACGAGTCCACACCAGCAATGGATGAGAACAAAAACTATGAGTCTACCAAACAGATTTTAAATGTAAGCGTAGCCTATATAATTTATTTAAATTTAAAATTTTCAAATGTTATTCCTTCTTTTGAAATTACATACAGCATATTCAAAAATAGGACGAAATTGTCACAACCACATTTAAGTGTGGTTGTGACAATTTCGTCTTATTTTTCATTATGGATACCTTCCACAATATCACCTTCGCCATTACTAAGAAAGTTACAGCATATTAAATTTTGACAATGTGAAAGAATCAAAACACAAATTAAAGAAGTAAATTTTACAAATAAGAGTAATCTTTTTGTCAAAACCTTTAATATTATAATTTTCTGAGAAATATTGTTATCTTCTGTAATAAGAGATCAAATATAGCAAACTTGTTTCAAGTACGCCAGCTTTTAAGATTGTCTACTAGAACAATAAATGTTCAGCTCAACAGTCTGGATCTCCCATTGCCAACAATGCAAAAATCACTTTGACATACAATGTGGGTTGGAATAATGACAAAATTGATGAATTCAAAACTGTAATCGCTTAAAATGTGATTTAGAGGAACTATTTTACAAAATGCAATACCCCTGAACACCCTTTTCACAAAACAAAAAGCTATAGATATTAAATTACTGTATTGTTAGAGAACCTCCTTTTATGATTAATTCAAATTCAAATTGTTTTTTGTTTAGACAAAAGATACAGCACGATAAATCAAGATTGTAAAGTGATTAGTTTTAATTACAACATGGTAAATTTAAAAAAGTTGAGTTACTAAACAATGTGGGTTGGAATAATGATAAAATTGATGAATTCATCACTGTAATAGTGTAATCGCTTAAAATGTGATTTATAGGGACTATTTTTCAAAAATTCCCGGGGCAACACCCCTGAACACCCTTTTCACAAAAGAGAGTTATAGATATTAAATTACTGTATTGTTAGGGAACCTCCTCCTATGATTAATTCAAATTGTTTTTTTACTTAGACAAATATACAACACGATAAATCAAGATTATAAAGTTGATTAGTTTTAACTACAACATGGTAAATAAAAATAATTTGAGTTACTTACTAATATTTTCTTTGTAGTGGCGGAGATGATATTGTGGAAGGTATCCATAATGAATAATAAGACGAAATTGTCACAACCACATTTATTAAAAAATATTGAGAAACTAGTTTCGGTTGTTATACCATTATCAGTCTCAAACAAACTAAAAAACAACCACAAATCAATCTAAAAAACCCAAAAACAGCCCCAAATTTTGTTGTAAAATTTTTTTTTAGGATGAAGCCCACATAGGTCTGAGACATGTGCGTGGGTAATGAGTTGGATGATGGTGATTGATGAGTTGGACCTACAGTTTTACGTGGGTTCCGAACCACCGGGAAGTGATTTTACAGGAGAGAACGTGTCTTTTTTGCTGGCCAATCTAATCGGTCACCGTTACAATTTCTAATTTTGTCTTATTATTCATTACTTACTAATACTTTGTCAAAAATTTGTTTGCAAGTGTGTCTACAGTTCACTTCTCCCCACCAGTATAACATTTTTGGTCTCTACTCCCTAGACTGTTCCTCTAGTTACGTCACTGACATCTACAGATAACTTGTTCAATCTTTCTGACGTTGGAGTTATCATTCGGTGATCAATCTAGCTACAATTGCTTCGATATAGTGGAATACTGCTACTACTTGGAGATTGGAGCAGCTTCTCTCTCCTACATGTTGAAATGTTGCACAAAATTTTAATACAAGAAAAATGAAAGTGCATGTAATAGCAAATCCAGATCGGTGAATTGATACGGAAGGTGTATTATAGTCGAGCATTTGTTGCAATGTTGTTTTGGGTTCGTCGTCGCATTTAAAAACGTGCATCCCACACATGAAATACCTCAACTTTCTCTCCTGATGGTTATTATCCTTGGCTCGATTTTCGCAACAGCTGATCAAGAACATAATATTTAATAATTGACTCGCTATAAGTTTATGAATATTAATTCTAGCTGTAAGATAAACAGCGAATCGATTAGCAGAACGATCGACTATTGATCATTGGTGCCAGCAAGGAAAGCAGAATTTTGATAGCACTCAATGCTGATCCAACGCGGAAAATCGAATCATTTTCTCTTTGTCCCACCTTCTTATGGTATGATGTCAGATGAGAAGACTTAAGAAAGTTACTGGAGGTGTCTCATTTATGATGGTACCACTATGATTATGTATGAAATACAACGTTTCCAGTAACCGAACTAAACACTGTAGGGATCAGAAACTTCTGACTACTAATCCCCCTCAAATGGAAAAGTATAAGCTAAGTGATTTAAACCCAATTTATAGTATTAAGAGTGGGTTTAAATCCAATTGACTGTCTCAATTCAGATAGCTATGAGTGGGTTTAAATCCAATTGACTGACTCAATTCAGATAGCTACATAGCAATGCCAATGTCTACTCTATATTGATTGCTTGGTGAACGAATTAAACTTATTTTTAAATTAACTTCTTACTGCGAAATCAATACAGATTTTCTCTCAATTCCATGGGAGTATTTTATTTAGAAGAAATTCTCCTCATACAATCCAAGTCGGATACGAATACAAATTAGGCTTAATGTAATATGTGAAGATAACATGTTAATATAATGCTATGTGAATATCTTAATATAATTTCATGTGAAGTCTATGAATAAATCAAATTCTTGGATTTCTTGTTCCATAACGATCTGCGTTGTTAATATTAACTTATTATTGTAAATCGGGAACGAATTGAAATTTAATGTTTTT
This sequence comes from Conomelus anceps, assembly GCA_948455865.1. NCBI lineage: Eukaryota > Metazoa > Arthropoda > Insecta > Hemiptera > Delphacidae > Conomelus > Conomelus anceps. The sequence goes on along the minus strand of OX418217.1, from coordinate 11,831,859 downwards.
TTCAAGTATCTGTCAAGATTGGTCTGGGTTTTTAATTTAATTTATTAATTTATTATTGTAAATTTAACAACTTGCCGTCTTTATTGTGAATAATTAATATTCCTACTATTGGCCGAACGTTTTCGAGTCATGGAAACTCGAGTTTCCATGAAAATTAGTTTCTATGACTCGAAAACGTTCGGCCAAAAGTGAGGAGGAATATTAATTGCTCACAATTAAAATTGACTGCAAGTCGTTAAATTTACAATAAATAAATAAATTAAATTAAAATCCCAGACCAATCTTGACAGATACTTGAAAAAAATTGAATTACAATTCGTTCCCGATTCACGTCATTTCTATTGATTCTCCCCAATAATATTTAGCTGAGTAAGCTAAACATAATAAATAACCGAGATACACTAATTTTCCCACTGATGTTAAGCAGTGTATCCTACCTACCCCTGAAGCCAATAGCCAATAGCCTGCTCATCAACTAGGATCTAATGAATCATTTTTTTTCATTTTATTGCTGATGATGCCCAAATGAATCTGAGACTTGTGCGTGGGAAATGAGGTGAATGATAACACATAGATTCCAGACGGAGGAGCGGGATTCGAACCCACGACCGCTGAAACGACAGCAAGCTGAAGTTGCGACGCCCCAACCAACTGCGCTAAGCGGCCGCCATTTTTATTGTTCTCTCCTTCCTTTCTTGATTGATTATTCCCGATATTATTCAAGTTTATTGGAATTTGTAGCATGAATGTACCGGTATCTAATACGCATGCATAATATAATATACATCCACAATAAAATCGTATCGTATAGCCTAACAGTAAAGTTCAGTATACAATTTGTTTTATTCAATTCAATAATTAAGACTGGCAAGATGCACTTCGTCTGCTAAATTTGTAATATGATTGTTCAAATTAATAATGTACATATAATACACATGTATTATAATACAATGTAGTATTCATCTACGTTAATTTATTATAACTAAGCAGAAACATTCATTTTACAATTTATTTTTCCTCCACCTACTATCTAAAGTCGCATTTCATCCAGGAATCGAATACTAAAGTACTACTTTATACTCCATGGGACTAACCTACTTACTTTTTCTTCAAAGGGAGTAAAAGTAAGCCTTTAAGAATAACATGGGAAGAAGTCCGACAACGCCGCGATTGAAGAGAAAGGAATATGGCAACACTGTCGAATTGTCGTACACGGTCGAGGAAAATTTAAGAGAGCTGTATTTCGATCTTTCGAATATTACAATCTCGGAAAAGAAGTACCTGAATTTCGATTGTGAGGTCATATCATCTCTACGAGAGCGTTCATCTATGACAGACAAGTGAGCGTCTGTAGAGAAAAATTATACATAGGTGTAGGTGGAGGAATAATTTTGTGTGCATCACGGGACTAAGGTACTTTTCTCCCTCAGGGAAATTGTCGCCCGATGGCGTCCCTCAGGGAGAAAAAGTTGCACTTTAGTCCCTAGATGCACAAATAACTATTATTCAATTCATTAATAACTGATCATTGGCAAGATGTACTTCGTCTACTAAGGTGGTCGAGGAAAGGTGCAATAATATTAAAAACGAAGACAGATTCAACTGACCAATAACAACCATTGACGCTGTCACAAGTGAGAGGTGGACGGTAGAGAAACGTAACTAGGCCTATATTTCATGTCCATTTCGATCTGCTTTCCCTTGAAATCAATTATTGAGATGATTTCAGTGATCGAATCCGCGCCGACTCCGTGCAGTAGTGCACGTTCTACATCATCTAGATGAGGGGAGTGGTAGGTGAAGGGTGGGAGGGGAGGTGAGATGAGAGAACTGCAGCAACCGAGCAAAACACGGCGCTTGTCCCTGGGCCAGGAAGTACCGATAAGACCGGAGAAAGTAGTTTCATAAATTGGTTACGTCTCACTATCAACTCGACAAAGCTGCTACCAAAGCGCACGGCCAGGAAAAACGCCAACAAAGAGTGACCAGTTTCAAAAGAATTTGCAACATGCTAAACATAATAACTTAAGATATTAATACACACATTCCAGAAAGAAAAACGGATTTGGTGCACTGGACATGAGACAATTTCCATCCATTGTGCAAAGCTTATTATCATTTTCCTTTCCCCTTTTTACGTCAGATTTGAGCGATTTTTTCTGCATTATTCATGCGTCTTTTGGTTATCTGCATAAGTAGCTGGAGACTGGAGAAGTATGCTTGAAATCAAAGAGGCATCGAGATAGCAGTTGTAGCCTTGAAGTAAACAAGATGGTTTGAGTAAATATAAACAAAAAAATATTGGATTCCTTATAAGTATTTAAATCCAACTCAACATAATTTTTTTTTTCTGAGGATGAAGCCCACATAGGTCTGAGACCTGTGCGTGGGTAATGAGTTGGATGATGGTGATTGATGAATTGGACCTACAGTTTTAGGTGGGTTCCGAACCACCGGGAAGTGATTTTACAGCAGAGAACAGTGTCTTTTTTGCTGGCCAATCTAATCGGTCACCGTTACGAACAGGACCTACGAGAACGCAGCTTATCTCTCTGATTGAACAGATACCTGCTACGGCTCGCGGCTATCACTTCCCTAAACATAAATTAAACATAAATAAGACATTTCTGAATATAATACTGAAAATCTTGAGACCAGATCATAAAATCTTTGGATTGAGTTTTTTTCCGGAGGATGAAGCCCACATAGGTCTGATACCTGTGCATGGGTAATTGGATGATGGTGATTGATAAGTTGGATCTACAGTTTTAGGTGGGTTCCGAACCACTGGGAAGTGATTTACAGCAGAGAACAGAGTCTTTTGCTGGCCAATCCAATCGGTCACCCTTACAAAGATGACCCAGGAGTTTCGTAGCTTATCTTTGATTGAACAGATACCTGCTAAGGCACTCGGTTATCACTTCCCAAGTTGTTTTGACGGTTTTGTTTTCAACTAGTATGAAAACGAACTTGCAGATACGTTTATTGGAAAGGTTTAGATGCATTATTATCTTGGACAACTAGATCATTTGACTGTGCATTTTCAGTATACAACCGTGGAAATTGACTAAAGATGCAGAATAGATCTAGTAAAGTTTCCAAGTAAAGTGGAAATCTATCTTATTTCCTCAGAAAAAAAGGATTGCAATGTCGTTTTTCTATGCTACTTATAGCATAGAGCTAGCTATACATTAGCTTGCAACTAACCTGTTTACAACTAATCCTTTTCCTTATATTTCTTCTGTCTTTTCTGAAAAATTTCATTCTAATTACAGTTTTTAATATTTCCTACTTCAATTCACTTAGTTAGTAGACTATATAGATGGTAAATTATGTTATCTATAGTAATCATGTCTTTGGAAGATTGTACAGACACAAGTCTGGTAATGAATCTACAGACCTACTCCTAACTTACTTTCTTCGTCCAAGAATTACTTACTTCTGTAAGACTAAGTCTTACTGACCCACTCAAATTCAAATTCAGACTCATAAAAAGGCTTTAATATGCGTCATAACAACGGCAGAGTGATTAGAGTGATGAAGCAACCACAAAACTGCAGTAAAATGTAATGAGTTGATGGTACGGTATTGCAATAATTGTCCAAACCCTAATTATTTTATTTCAGTAATGCATCTACAACAATCAGGGATTCAAGAATCTAAATTTTTATCCGCTGTTTATCATCAGTTGGAATAAGTTTGCGTTGAAAATGGTAGGCACTTCTGTCTTGCAACTGAGTCTCAAGCAGCAAAGCGCTAGAACTGGTTCCGCTTTCACTGGAACTGCTTCGCCGAGCCAAAGGAGACATTTTCTGCGTGAATAGGGCATCCGTCGGAAACTGGTTCCTGACTTCAAAGATAAAGCTTGATATGAGAAACACTTTACTCTGGAACTCTGCGACACGTCCCAAGAGAATCGCCCAAGTTATTGACCCATAAAAGAGAATTTATTTATTCCTCATTAAACTATATCGCTTTAAAAAAAAGAGGATTAAATAAAAAGATTTGCATTTGTCACGAGTCGTGTGAGCTTGCCAGCTGGTTTTGTTTTCCTGCACAACAAAAGTCTTTATCAGCGTTTAAAATGTCAACTTCACCTCAGCCAAGCTTTATCAAGAAAAAATGAACAAATTTATTAAAAATAATTATATTTGATACTCATGAAATAAAAATTCCAATCTTTGATGCAATAGGCTAATTCTTTAGTATGCTATTACATGTATTTCAATACATTTCATGACATTTTCTAAAAAGTTCATTCACAGCGAATTTTCGGGATTCTATTTTGATAATCTTATGAATAATTTATTAATTTTAAATGTATTAATTTTAAATGTAATTTAAATGCAAATAGAACGGCATATATTGCCTCTGTCAGTGGTTATTGAAAGAGAAATTATTATACAGTTTCATTTACAATACATGAATTTAATAAATATTATGATATTTTATTTTAGTAATTTCAAATAATTTGTAGTTTTGATATTTCAACGAAAGAATATTTCAAAGAGCGAAATCATTGAAAAAGTTTATTGTGTTATACGAAGATGATAAAACTAATTCTTTTAATCAATTCTCTATATTTGCTGTCGTTATTTTTCTTTCTTCTGGTCTTACACAATTTGATAAATTTATACATCAACTTTCTTCTCACATAATAAGACAATTCACTGACTCGGACTTATTTGAAGAATATTATTACTTTTTTTGTAACCTCTTTTTTGCTTCTTATTGAACACAGAATTTCGGTTTGGTGTTTTTTCAAAAATCACATAATTAATTCCACATAAGATAAAGGGAGACAAGATTTGATTTTTTTTATCTTCAGTCAGTATCATCACTATCATTATATTATTTCAATAAACAGGATACAGGAAAAACACACATAATTAGAATATTATCAAACAATTGAAACCAATTAACATGTGAAAGACCACACCAGGAATATACTAAAATGTGTGACTGAATGTATAGGACAGAGCTTTGCAGTCCCTTTCTACAACCAATAGGGAAGTGATAGCAATTTAGGCAAGTGATACCCGTGAGCCGTAGCAGGTATCTGTTCAATCAGATAGAGATGAGCTGCGTTCTCCTGGGCGCTCTTTGTGAGGGTGACCGATTAGATTGGCCAGCAAAAAAAAAACATTGTTCTCTGCTGTAAGATCACTTCCCGGTGGTTCGGAACCCACCTAAAACTGTTGGTCCAGTTCATCAATCACCATCATCCAACTCATTACCCACGCACAGGTCACGTGATAGCCGCAAGCCGTTGTAGGTATCTGTTCAATCAGATAGATAAGCTGCGTTCTCGTAGGTCCTGTTTCTAACGGTGACCGATTAGATTGGCCAGCAAAAAAGACACTGTTCTCTGCTGTAAAATCACTTTCCGGTGGTTTGGAACCCACCTAGAATTGTAGGTCTAGTTCATCAATCACCATCATCCAACTCATTACCCACGCACAGTTCTCAGACCAATGTGGGCTTCATCCTCCAAAAAAAAGAAGAAAACATGCATTTCATTTTTCTAACCACAACTTCAAAAGATATCTCCAATCCCTACTCTACAGCCAATAAAAAAAACATGCACTCCATTTTTTCATCCACTCGTAAAGAAACAGCAAATAGCGTCTGATCTTGTGTCCAAATATAGCGTGCCCACCACATTGAAACAAATCAAAGTAACAAAACTTACAAATTTCTGGTTTATATTTCTATCTAGTAAGGTTGTCTCACTTATGAAAGCAGATATGTAAGAAAAAATTTTACTCTTTGGTTTAAAATTGATTGAATATTGGGTTTCCCTTTCGGTTTTGTGATTAAAATTGAGGTGGCCAGGTTATGCCAGCAAGACGATGAACTGTCTGTGTTAGTAGCGGGCCTGGCCTCGCCCGTTAGGGCAGTGTATCGTTTATCGATTGCGTGGATCCTTGACCTCGACTATGAGCGCCAAGGCGCCCACCAGCGAGCAATAACGGCGGCCGCACCCGTCCCGTTGTCTAAATTCGCATCCGGTGACGTGACGTGTCGTCACTCACACCCATTCACATCTACAACAGTTCCTGAGCTCCTTATCCTCACCACTTATCAACCAATCAGCAGTTCTTGGGAAGATATCACCAAAGTTCTACATCTTATTCTCTTAAATTCTCTGCCAACTGAACGTGGAAACGGTTCAGAAAACAATTGAAGAATGGTTAATGAACGTTGCTTGGAATAATGGCTGTCGCTTTTATAGTTTGACAAATTTTTTTGCTCACAGATAAAAAATGATTGCTGTGTATTGATGGTATATCTATCTGTGTATATCTATCTTTTAAAATATGCGACTATTTCTCAAGTTTTATTTTCAAGACTTTGAATTATTTTTATCTACGACCATGTCATAATGTATACATTACAGTTTCACAATTGATGCCAAAACAACTGTCTTTTCGAAATGCTTTTTGAAACCCGTTGCATAAAGAGCTCATTATAGTACAGGTTCTACATTATAACACGGGTTCTGGACCAATCAGAAGCATTTTTGATGGAATCAATATCGTAATTCAATATTGTGAAACTATCAGCTGATTTGATCAAACTGCTACACCAGCTGCTTTAACCTAACAATCGACTATAACTTCTCGTATTTGAGATGAGAGGTTAGGTATCTCTGACAGTCACAGGTAAAATGAAATTGTTTTAATTAAATGTATACTAGTGGTCGTAGATAAAATAGTGTATGCAACGATTTTATTTGGCCATTAAAGCACTCGTGAGATATTTATAACACTCGCATTCGCTTGTGTTATAACTTACATCTAACTCGTGCCTTAATAAGGGTCAAAATAAAATTGTTGGATAAACTAATATTAATGTATATGAGGAAACTATGTGTTATTGAAAATATATATGAAAATATATATTATTTTCTATGATTGGCGTTTATAAAAACATACAACTGTATTGTGCATTCAAAAAAAAAAAACAAACATTGTTATTCAGTTTCAACGTCCTACTCGCATGGAACCTCGAACAGGAAGCCTATAAAGTAGAGCATCATACAGTAGAGGCTATAGTTATAGTTGGCTCTTATAAATTATATTATTTTCTATGATTGAAGTTTGTAAAAACATACAACTGTATTGTGCATTCAAAAAAACATAAAAACATTGTTATTCAATTTCAACGTCCTACTCGCATGGAACCTCGAACAGGAAGCCTATAAAGTAGAGCATCATACAGTAGAGGCTATAGTTATAGTAGGCTCTTATAACGTAGACTTTTCAAGACAAAGCCTATTGTAGAGCCTCATACAGTGAAGGAATGTACAGTAGGAACTTAGAATCTGGAGAAGGAATCCCATATTGTAGAGCCTTATACATTAGAGGCTTAGTATAGTAGGTTCTTATACAGTAGACTCTCCAAGACAAAGACTATTGTAGAGTCTCATACAGTAAAGGCTTAGTATAGTAGGCACTGACACAGTAGAATCTGTAGAAGGAAGCCTATATTGTAGAGCCTCAGTACAGTAGGCTCTTATACAGTACAATCTCTATCAGAAATCCTATATTGTAGTCTTATACAGTTGAAGCTTAGCACAGTAGGCTCTTATGCAGTAGAAGCCTGTTTATTGTAAAGCTTGGATTTCTTGTTCCATAACGATCTGCATTTGCTAATATTAACCTTTTGTTGTAAATTCAACGACTTTCAGTCAGTTTTAGATTGTGAATATATAATAAATGTACTCAGTGTGAGTGGGCTCAGTACATTTATTACATATTCACAATCTAAAACTGACTGCAAGTCGTTGAATTTACAGCAAAAGGTTAATATTGTAAAGCATTATACAGTAGAGTCCCGATCATTCAAACACGCTGTTATCAGAAAGTCTTATAATCCGATCATGATACGATGATGTAAGAAAAGGAACAAATATTTACAGAGCTAAATTTGTTCAAATAATTAGGTTAAAAGTAGAGTAAATTCGTATGGCTTTTCGTGGTGGGGAGACCCTTACGGGTAGTTCCACCTCGCCGTTTTTTCAACGACTGCTTTTTTTTATATGCAACCGGGACCGACGGCTTAACGTGTCCTCCGAAACACGGGAGTGGCTCGAGAAAAATATCTTGTACTCAACTGGGATCGAACCCAGGACCTTTGGCTTATCAGACCAGCGATATAATTAGGGTGATTGCATAGTGGAGCACCCAATACTCGATGATAACTATCATCTTGAAATCAAACACACGCTGTCGAATGTGTGTATATTAGTGTATTCATGCTGCATTCATACAAGATGTCGAGGAGATTATCACTTGTTGAGTCACACAATAGTAGCTTATTCAAACAAAAGGTTATATTGGTGGGAAACTCTACAACAAGCTACCGCAGTTTTAAAGTCTTCAAAATATAGAAATACTCAAAAAACAATTGAAAAAATATTTAGTTGATAAAGCTTTTTATAGTGCACAAGAGTTCCTCTCACATCAAAATTAAGCCTCACCTCAACTAATTGATATAATAATAATTATGGTAACTAGAGTATAAGAGCATAAAATTGTATAATATTGTTGATCTGACTTGTCAAATACTCCTTACTGGAATCTCCACGACGTAATCCACAAAAAAAATACACTAATCGATAGCTTGTATGACGATCATCATAATCTAGTATTGGATGTCCCACTGTACAAGCACGCTAACTTTGAATATTCAATTATTTTTCAGGGTTGTTGCACAATTTAACATCCAATACTCTATGATAATCACCATCGCTAAATCAAACACATGCTGTGTAATAATAGAGCATGACAAATTGCAGCAGCGAGAATAAATTATCATGTTTCCATGGTATCTGTTTGATTTTACGATGATGATCATCATCGAGTATTTGATCAGTCACTGTGCAAGCACCCCTATAAAAAAATAATAAGCTGCAGTACCATATCTTCCACACGAAACAATCGACTGAACAAATCGATATCAGAATCGATAGTCGATGTGAAAGGTTTAGCTTTGAGATTGGTACAGATATATTTTGATAATGTGATTTTCATTCGACTGTTCCATGGGTAAGAAAGAAATGGAACGGCAAAATTGAGTGCGTAATAAAGTGCAATGATTGGATTTTCTGTGTAGATTTATAGTTGTATAACTACTGTCTAGACCCCGAGTCCCCGACTATTAACAAGATATAGTTTAGTAATATCTCAATGATCAACATGGCATTTTATTGATATGCAGAGTGTTTCGGACCTCTAACAAAAGTAAATATCGTATTAAAAATTTTCTAAAATCCCCAGTTACTCACACAGCCGCCATTTTGTTTTTTCACTCATTATTTTTTTGTTCGAACACCTCTGAATGTACAATTTTGAAATTTTGCAAACAGCTTTATAGCAATTGAAACAATCTAAAAAAATTAATCAAAATTTTCCGACACAAAAAACAAAATGGCGGCCATTTAAAATCTTTGAACAGGATTAAATTAATAATGGCTAATGATATCAAAATTTGACTGAATTAACGTTTTTTAGTTATTTCTATTGCGAATCCAACGATACCTTATTTTCCAAGATTGGCCAACTATTAACAGATATATGCTACTTTTTAGGATGTGCAGTGGTTGGAAGCGAAAACCCGTTCTCAACCACCGCACACCCTAAGAAGTAGCATATCTCTGTTAATTGTTGGCCAATCTTGGAACCTGAGGTACCGTTGGATTTGCAATAAAAATATTTAAAAAACGTTATTTCAGTCAAATTTTGATATCATTAGCCATTATTAATTTAATCCTGTTCAACGATTTTAAACGGCCGCCATTTTGTTTTTTCATGTCGGAAAATTTTGATTAATTTTTTAAAGATTTTTTTAATTGCTAAAAAGCTGTTTGCAAAATTTCAAAATTATACATTCAGAGGTGTTCGAATAAAAAAAATGAGTGAAAAAACAAAATGGCGGCTGTGTGAGTAACTGGGGATTTTAGAAAAATTTTATTACGATATTTAATTTTGTTAGTGGTCCCGAAACATTGCCTAGAAGTATTGGTAGAGAGTTCCGAAACACCCTGTAAATTAAATTAAATTCGAAAATCTCCTAGTCCAAGCAAGTCCTGGTCCCAATTAGTATTGAGACTCTACCGTACTGGGGGAAAAACCGGAAAAAATCTAAATTTGAATACTTTGAAGATGAAATCCTCCATTGACGTACGAATGGATAAATTTGTTGAGTAACTGCTCTTCACGCATCAGTAATTTCATACCAAGCTCAAATAATCAATTTTTATTGGTATAATCATTTCACCCTGCTACCGTGTACAAAATAATTGATACCTGAAGTTTAATTTCGGGTACAAACATGATAGATTTATCATGTGTTGAAAACTGGTCGAAAATTGATTTCAATTTGAATATAATGAAGAGTTATACTCGAAAGAGTTGTAGAGAAAAAGTAACAAATTATACCTGACAATAAGGACGATAAGAATTAGCGAGAAGCCTGCATCTATTCTCGAAACTAATTGAGCCATAATTGGTGTTGATTAGAGGTTCAGCAAAGGAAGGAAGACGAATGAAATATTAGCGCGTTTTCATCAATTATCAACATTGATCAACAATGATCAACATTACATAGCCCACACCAATTATAATGAAGGAATATTTCGGCGATCAATCAAGCGCCACCCATAACTAAAAAATGTATGCCAAAAAAATTGGCGCCATCTATAAGAATTGGTGAAGAGACTACATATTTGAACATTTATTAGAAATAAGGAGAAAATTGAATAGGTACTTATCAGACAAAAATTGAGGCAAATTCCCACTTAAATTTACTAAATTCTATGAAATACGATAATACTGTAGGGAGTGAATGGTCGCTCATCAGCGCGTTATCTGGACAATTTTTATATTAATTCACGAGCGCTCTTACTGCACTTGGAAGGGTGACTGACGGCTAAGAATTTTCTGTTTACTGCTTTATCATCACTTACGTAGTGGTTCAGAAAACTGATTGAACTGTAGGTCTAACTTAAACTGTTTCGAATAACATGATTCATACGGAGAGATGGATCCTAGTAAGGATTTCCCATCAAAGACAAACGCAGAAAAAATGGCGTACAATTATTTGTTTTTAAATCCATTTTGTTATTACTTGAATTGATTAGGTACTTAATAGACAAAAATTAAGGAAAATTCCCACTTAAACTTACCAAATACTCTTCTCGCATATATGTTCATTGTTGGGGTCAAGAATCATTTTTAAATTTTTAGTCTTAACCTCAATGTTTTGGACAATGTAACATATTCAAAACTTGTGGAGGGAGCAGTTTTTGACTTGAGTCTGTTGAACCTTCACATTCGTTGTAAATTTGTCACAATAAATATATAAATGAATCCAGCCACTAGATAGCAGGATCCAGCACTCCATGGCAGGCCTGGAGTAATCTACTACAGTGACCGAGTGTCACAATAGAGTCACTCTATTGGATAGATTTATAAAGTCAATATGAATCTACGTTTCTTACGTCATAGACAAACTCAAACCTGAATAGCAATTCCATATTCCTTCTTCTCAAACGCATCATCTGCATAACACATTTGCACATCATATCATTATAATGTACAAAGTCCCAACTACATTCTATTTGTCTGACGGTTACACTGATGGAGAAAGAGAATACAAGAGTGGAAGAAAGACGAAAAGAAGGCAATTTGTTAGCTGAATTGAAGGAGGACGTTTGAAGAGACAACGAAATATGAACAGGGGAGGAAAGTAGTAATCACTAGTGGAATTTGACACTGATATTGCGAGCCGAGTGAAGGTTATATATTGCAAATGCATTCTGTCAGTCATTTACCGCTCGCCGAATAGATAGGTGTTAAAGACGCAGTGGAAGAGGAGTGAGGGAGAGGGAATGATGTGACGGGAGGAGGGGTGGTTCAATTCGCAAACGAGGCCGGGCTAGGACCTCTCAGTCCTCACACACACGGACGCTAATGTTAAAGTTGACCTTGACGCGCTAAGCACGTGTGAGAAGCGTTGAGAGCATTATAAGTACCAACTATCTGTCCCTGCCCTGCCCGGCCACGGCTAGCTAGCACTGACAGCTCTGGCGTCCCGAGTTTCAAATCACAGGCATATCCGCTCCTAAGTTTAGCCAAGCCTGGTCACGGCCAGGCGCAAGCTAGCCTGCGAAAAGCAACACAGCACCCAGGTCTCTCTCTACCACTGAACTCCTGACCTTGAACACCAACTAACAATAAAGTACACTGATTTCGTGTGTCTCATCTGGACAGGGGTGATAAATGAACAGATTTTGCAACAATAATCTAATTCTGGTAGAAAATTCCTCCCTAGTAGCTAAATATTAACCATACCAATCGATTAGATATAGAGTTCTTTGATAGAGTAGCCTATATGAAAATAGTATCAGTAGAGTATATTGATGTAAAATTGAATTTGAATTTTTTTTAATTTGAATTTATTTTATCGACATTTGAAATTTACAAAATACATAACACTTTTCCAGGGTAGACAGGAATTACAAAATACATAATGATAAGATATGTTATAATAAAAAATATACCTATTATATCAATAATTTTATAAATAAATTTGAAACTATCTATTATTGAAATAGTATGAGCCCACATAGACCTATTTTGTCTGTATTGTGAGTCAAAGAATCCAGTACATTGACCAAAATTTATGCACAAATAAATTTATTGATTGGTTTTTGCAGAAAAATTGTCCATTATACACTTACGTATCGTAGCTTTTAATATTATCGTTACACGTAGCTGAATATTATCCATATTAATAGAATACTCGTAGAGTATTATGATACAGTACATCAATATAGTATCAGTAGAGTAGATTGATGTCATTGATTGAGGTCAATCTAGTGAACTAGTTTATTGATTGAGATCAAACTAGGTCAAACAGTGAAATGAGTACTGCACAGTTCATTAGAGAAATTTATATTTTATTTCAAGTTCAAAGAAACAATTATTGTTAATTACTAGCAATACTACTTCAAGTTACTAATATTGAGTGTTTGGAGACCTCTGTGATGTTTTCCATGACGAAATATTTGAAGCTATGTTGATAAATATTTAATTCATTGGTCTTACTTAGGCCTTAGTTCAGCCCAATTGTAAATGTATATGTAGTAATTAATATATGATTTTTACTCACTACTTCCAGTATAAGTGAGTGAAAATCATATACAGTATTAAATAGAAAAATACAGTGTCAGTTTTGATATTAGATTGTACACATTTATAATTGGGCTGGACTAAGGCCTATGTAAGACCACGGAATTAAATATTTATCAACATTATCAATATATTTATCAACATTTTTGCCTACTAAAACTTTAATAGAAAAAACCAATTAAAAAAAATTATGAGAACTTTTACAAAGTTGCTTATTAAACAGTGAACGGAGTACCGTAGTTCATTAGAGAAATTTTACGATGTTGAAGATCCATCTGTTTCCACTAATATATAATTAAAAACTTTCAAGTGTAAATTATGACTCACGTTATGGCGTGACGGCCGTTTCACTCTGATGTTAAGAGAATCGTCAGATGACCCACAGTACACTGAGACTTAGTCTAACCTGATCTAAGCTGATTCGCATTCAATTAGTCTAACCTGATCTAAGCTGAGACTCAGTGTACAGTGGGTCATCTGACGATGCTCTTAACATCAGAGTAAAACGGCCGTCACGCCATAACGTGAGTCATAATTTCCACTTAAGTGTTTTTTAAGTTTTTATTAGAAATTTTATATTGGATTTCAAGTTCAAAGAAACAATTCTAAGTAGTAGGCCTACATGTAAAAACTATTTAACATTAATGTACTCTTCAATATTTTTTTTCTCATTTTTTTGCAAGAGAACGTAACATGAGATTATATTACTTGTGCGTTGATAATGAGGTATAAACATGAAATAATACTAATTATGCCAGGCTAAACGGGAATTGAAAACTCTACCATAAACACAATCAATAAATTAATTTACGCTATTAATATCCATTTTTAAATGAACTAATCTTATGCTATACTTTTTTTTTGTAGGATGAAGCCCACATAGGTCTGAGACCTGTGCGTGGGTAATGAGTTGGATGATGGTGATTGATGAATTGGACCTACAGTTTACTGGTTCACAATGTGTAACAAATGTATAAAAAGATAATAAAGTTTTATTATCTAACGGGCTCAATCGCATTCAATTATAATTTCATATTTTATTAATGTGAAATTTATTTTTGTTTAAAATCAAAACTGTTAGCTGAAAGCCTAATGAATGCAACAGCGTCATGTTTGGTAACCACAACACTGCTCGCGGAGAATGGAAAGCCCATCAATAAAACATAAAGCATGTAATTTGAACGTTAAATTAAGGTAGAACTGAATGTGTACTCAACCTTTCAAGTAGCGAGAATCTTTTAATAAAACTGGACGTGCTAAAAATGTAGCTGTCTTTGACCTTAACAGCGAGCGGCTCAACGGTCGATGCATGGTCGTTCTCGTGCACAGAGAGAAAAGAGAGAGAGAGTGAGAGAGTTAGTGAGTGAGTGAGAGAGAATGAGTGAGAATAAGAGAGAATTTGAGTGAGGGCGGGACAGTGTGTATGAGTGAAGCACGACGATTGGTTGTTGATAATGAGAGGTTTGGACGAGGTGAAGGGGGGTGGAGTCTAGGTTTTTCGTTTGATGGACAGGTGGGCTCAACTCCCAAATGATTCAAGGTCGTGTTGTGTCTACTTATCGCAGTCAATGTCGACGTCAATCCGTTCTGAAAGACAGCACTTAGTTTTAGTTCACCTTTAACTTGCATTTTTTTTTTTAAAGGTGCTTGAATAAGTAACTAACTCTCGCCTGTCTAGGCCAGCTCGCACCAGGGCCAGGGCTATGCAATTGCTGATCTATTCACTGATAATCCATTGCAAAGGTTGAATAATGCGCACAGCACTCATATCAGCAACTGCTTTTTTAAACACCGAAATACTTGTACAAGTGTACATCTGAATTCAATACGTTCCGGGAGCACTTCAGCTTGCTGTCGTTTCAGTGGTCGTGGGTTCGAATCCCGCTCCTCCGCCTGGCATCTATGTGTTATCATTCACCTCGTTACCCACGCACAAGTCTCGGTCTCATGTGGGCATCATCAGCATTGAATAAAGTGATTTCGTATTGTACTGATTTGTACTCGATTCTCCTAAATTAGTTCATGTTGATAATTTCTTACATTTTTTGCACACATGACATTTGCTTGTGTGGATGATGATACAGAAAATATGACCATAATAAAAAAAACGGAATCGAACCCGTAACCGCAGGAGTAGCAGTCAGAGTCTGCGTGGGCAATGAATGCGGTGAATGATGAAACATTATGACCAGAATAAACAACGGGAATTGAACCCGTGACCGCAAGAATAGCAATCAGAGTCTGCATAGGTAATGAATGAGGTGAATGATGAAACATTATGACCAGAATGGGCATCGAGCCCGTGACCGCAGGAGTAGCAGTCAGAGTCTGTGTGGGTAATGAATGATGAAACATTATGACCAGATTAAACAATGGGAATCGAACCCATGACCTCAGGAGTAGAAGTGAGAGTCCTATCAGAGACAGCACCTACTCCGATTACACTGATTTATGATATTAACGATATGATTTAACAATATTAAACGTCGTTTTTAAATATTAAAATTAGCAAAGATGTCCGCTATTTTCACGCTTATAATTCTTGATATACCTCGCACCTCTAAAGTCTGCAAGAAAATACTTATGTCCGCTATTTTCACGCTTATAATTCTTGATATACCTCGCACCTCTAAAGTCTGCAAGAAAATACTTCCAACACAGACCAAGACAGCAGAAAGAGGGAGGTCCGATGCTTTATCCCTTACGATTCACCCCCCTCCACATAGCAGCACTCAATCCGTTTCTCACAACGTCAACAGAAAAGTGACAATGTGCATTCTACTGTGCGCAGGTCCAACTCTCCTCTCTTCCTCCTGACAATGTTACAGAGCATCTGTGGTGGTGGAAGATTGCTTCCCCGATTCCATGTTGGAAGTGTTTTCTCATGGACTTTAGTTGCTCTACAAATCATATCTGCACATGCGCAGAACTGGTCTGCTAAGCACATAAACGGAAAAATATTCTTCAGTTAATCAACCTGGCAAATAAGGGATGAACTCAGGCTATAAAGTAATGGGTACAAAGAGCTAGGAATGCGTAAGTAGTTGGCATCTAGCATACATTGGAATATATTAGTAAGAAATTTTAAATACAGGACTACTGTTTAGTAAATTAATTGTTCATAGTTGTATGTTTATTCAATCATAACTTTATTCTATTATTATAATTTTTTGAGGCAGGCATGTGGCATGCTAAGATAAGCCGTAAAAATGAAATACATGAGAAACTAGAATGATAAAGGATAGTGATAAATGATAATGATGATGATGATGATGATGATGATGATGATGATAAATGATAGTGATAAATGATAATGATGAATGATAGATAATAAATTGTATTGTATAAATTTACAAAATTCACAAGTGCATTTTAAAAGATTTGAGTACTTCACTTGTAAAAATTGGTTTTAAGATAAGAGTGACAGTGAAGTCTCCTGTAACAATGATTTGTTGATTCAACAAACAATGAAGATTTTAAAATGATTAATGAGAAGCAAACAAGGGAGAAATAGTCGTGTTTGTAGACAGCAAAAGTGAATCGTTTGTGCAGTGCACAAAGCTTTTGTCAGAATATTCCTTCAACAAATAACATTCTTGCAAACACCTTTGTTATATCTTCATTCAGGCTAAATAGAGCATTTATGGAGCACATTAACCTTTTGATTAAATAGTGTTAATACGGGCTCTACCTAGTTAAAAAATCACCCAGTTTTAACATAAATCTAATTTTGAACTTCTGAAGGGTACAAATGATCTCTGCATCTTAAATCTTCTAAAATCTCTTTATTTAACAAACAGTTGAGAAGATTTATGAATCTCTCCCCGGTGATGCAGTTGACTCATGAGAGAAAATGTGCAATCGCGTCTCACACTTTGCCAACTTGGCTACCAAAGCCTCTTGGCTCGTCAACTTTGTGTATTTTGCACTCGTGCGAAAGAAAAAGCATCCAATGTATGCAGAAATATAATCCACTTGGTGGCGGATGACACTGATAAATTAATGCAGCTGATGCAAGTATTTACATCGTGAAACTCCAAATGACAGTTCAAGCTGCATTAATTGAATAGAAGCACTTGCTGGTTTTAATGAGGAAAATACCAATTTGTCAAGAGCTGAAATAATTATTTCAATAATTCCCATCATGTAGATCAAAAACTAGTTTGTAGAAGCGTCGCGGATACTTTAACTAGGATAGGAAGTAGAAGAACTTGTGAATGAAACTATTGCATGAGTGATTATGATTAATTTTTTTACTAAACATCTAAACATTTTTTTTGAAGATGAAGCCCACATAGGCCTGAGACCTGTGCGTGGGTAATGAGTTGGATGATTAATTTAGATATTGTGGGATTTATAAAACTTCTCTACAACGAACTTTCAAACAGCGAAATCCTCTACATAAAGGATTTCCATGACGTCACTTGACGACTTCTCATTAACAAAATTAATACCTTTCAAGAACGAATTTTTCTTCTAAATAATCAATATTTTATACAGAAGCTCAACTTAATTTTGTTCTCATCACTATGAGGTTTGGTTACTGATGAGAATTTGAATCTTAATAGGGTCAATCAAGTAATATATTTATTACTGTATTAAAAGATATTATTGTAATCTTAAAATATTATTTTTTCTGATAATGTTTTCATTACTGGGAGTGGTAACCTGCTTAAGTCATCTGTCTATCAAGAGTGAATTATGCGACTGTAGAACAGACAGTCTAGACAGTCCTCACTCAGTAGTGTTTAGTCACTGATAATAGAAAACAAGACAAGACTTCCTCAATGGAATACACCAGTTTTAGTACATGAAGAACAATTTTCACAAAATGGAATATACCAATTTTAGTACATCAAGTACAATTTTCACTAAATGGAATATACCAATTTCAGTACATCAAATACAATTTTCACAAAATGGAATATACCAATTTTAGTGCATAAAGTACAATTTTCACTAAATGGAATATACCAATTTTAGTACATCAAGTACAATTTTCACTAAATGGAATATATCAATTTCAGTACATCAAATACAATTTTCACTAAATGGAATATACCAATTTTAGTACATCAAGTACAATTTTCACTAAATGGAATATTCCAATTTTAGTACATAAAGTACAATTTTCACTAAATGGAATATACCAATTGTACTGCATTAAGTACAATTTTCACAAAATACCAGTAAATAAAGTGCATTTGGTGAAGTACATTTAGTTGTAAAGCACTTTGATATACTGATTCTAGTTCATTGTCACAAACAACGAGACCACATAAATTGCACCTTATCTGAATCTCAATAGTCCAGTAAAAACAGTTATTCGACTCGATTTATTTATGGCGATGAAAAATTTGTATACGAAATTATATTATCGCTGAATCTTTGTTCTATGCTATTGATTTAGTATGCCGAGCTCATCCCACACTGAAGGCCTACAATGAAGCCCTAGGTCAAGGTGTAATTAGTTGTGAAAAGTGAAGGCATGGATCGAATCGTGTTTATCTGGAATTCAGAGAGAGAGCCCTATAATAATGAGTAAATTGAGGTTCTCAACCTGTCTTTATACTGCTTCTATTTTTCTTCTCCCAAAACGTAGTCGCTACAAGCCGAACAAAGTTTCTGACGGTCGCCTCGAATCTTCTCTGCTCCTAGACATGCCCATAAATAAATGATAGGTTTCCTCGATAGAAAATTGGAAAAAACTATACCATGAAACACTCTGGGTGAAAAATGACGAAATGACCAAATTATCAAAGCTTACTTGCTATCTGTTTTTGTCTGCTTTATAACAGGACATCTCTATATTTCCAGTGATGCAATTGCATAGCCGAATATAAAAAACTTAGCAATGATAGTTTCCTTGTGAGTTTTATCAACCATTAAACAACTCACAAGTGAGTTTTATCAACCATTAAACAATTCACAAGTGAGTTTTATCAACCATTAAACAACTCACAAGTGAGTTTTACCAACCATTAAACAACTCACAAGTGAGTTTTATCAACCATTAAACAACTCACAAGTGAGTTTTACCAACCATTAAACAACTCACAAGTGAGTTTTATCAACCATTAAACAACTCACAAGTGAGTTTTATCAACCATTAAACAACTCACAAGTGAGTTTTATCAACTATTAAACAACTCACAAGTGAGTTTCATCAACCATTAAACAATTCACAAGTGAGTTTTATCAACTATTAAACAACTCACAAGTGAGTTTCATCAACCATTAAACAATTCACAAGTGAGTTTTATCAACCATTAAACAATTCACAAGTGAGTTTCATCAACTATTAAACAACTCACAAATGAGTTTTATCAACCATTAAACAATTCACAAGCGAGTTTATCAACCATTAAACAACTCACAAGTGAGTTTTATCAACCATTAAACAACTCACAAGTATCACAGAAAATGAAATTAGAGTATCAATAATAATATTACTTTCTTTTGTTAGAGGTGAATTGTAATAGGAAAATGAAGGAGGACTTAGTATTAGAACAAGTACTTTATAAGCATGACCATGACCACATAGTATTGGTGCTGCAAAATGAGGAAATTCTTAGCTTGCAGCTTGTAGTAGACTTATTAGTTTTCAGACTATATTTTTATGTCACAACTTCTTTAAAAATAAAATAACATAAATATAATATTTTTGCTGATTTTATTTTTCTATCCTATCAAGCTTAACACCCAAACAGCCTTCAATTTCCATAATTTTTTATATATAAGTTTATTTTTATAGGGTTTAATTCCGCTCAAAAATAATTATTTTTCAATAACTCATAAACTATTGTATAAAATTTTTAATGAAAATGGAATGAAGGCTTGAAAGTGTTATGATAGTATTATTTTCATACATGGAATTAGTTAACACCTAAAAGTTGAAGTCAAATCGCATCATCTGTGGCGGGCGCACAACCCAAAGTACACAATTCAAATTTTTGAAAATAATAGTATTGTGTGACCTGGCTGGTTCAGGTCTGGTGTCAGAGGTCTCACGTCACACCTGAACTAAGTTCAGGGCCTCCGACGTGACTTAACGTCTGTTTTTTAGGCAGCCGGGACCGACTGGCTTAACTTATCCTTTTTGAAAAGATTGTTAGTTTACTAACATACATAGAAAGAGGAGTGAAGGTTATTATAGAAACAAAAATATTATTTTAAATAGAAAAAGCCTTTTACATTTAAACCTATTTTCCAACATATTGACAAAGCAAAATTCAAATAGAAAAGCCTTTTTCGTTCAAACCCATTTTTTATCCTATTGACAAATTTAAATAGAAAAAGCCTTTCACATTTAAACCCATTTTCCAACCTATTGATACAGCAAAATTTGAATAGAAAAAGTTTTTCACATTTAAACCCATTTTCCAACTTATTGATACAGCAAAATTTAAATAGAAAAAGCCTTTCACATTTAAACCCATTTTCCAACCTATTGATACAGCAAAATTTGAATAGAAAAAGTTTTTCACATTTAAACCCATTTTCCAACATATTGACACAGCAAATTTTAAATAGAAAACTCCTTTTACGTTCAAACCCATTTTTTATCCTATTGACAAATTTAAATAGAAAAAGCCTTTCACATTCAAACCTATTTTCCAACCTATTGACACAGCAAAGTTCAAATAGAAAAGGCCTTTCACATTCAAACCTATTTTCCAACCTATTGATGCAGCAAAATTTAAATAGAAAAAGCCTTTTATGTTCAAACCCATTTTTTATCCTATTGACAAATTTAAATAGAAAAAGCCTTTCACATTTAAACCCATTTTCCAACTTATTGATACAGCAAAATTTAAATAGAAAAAGCCTTCCACATTTAAACCCATTTTCCAACCTATTAATACAGCAAACTTTAAATAGAAAAAGCCTTTTACATTTAAACCTATTTTCCAACATATTGACACAGCAAAATTTAAATAGACAAATCCTTTTACGTTCAAACCCATTTTTTATCCTATTGACAAATTTAAATAGAAAAAGCCTTTCACATTTAAACCCAATTACCAACCTATTGACACAGCAAAATTTAAATAGAAAAAACCCTTTAAATTTGACCCCATTTTCCAACCTATTGACACAGCAAAATTTAAATATAAAAAGCCTTTTGCATTTAAACCTATTTTCCAACCTATTGATAAAGCAAAATTGAAATAGAAAAAGCCTTTCACATTTAAACCCATTTTCCAACCTACTGACACAGCAAAATTTAAATAAAAAAAGCCTTTTACATTTAACTCCATTTTTCAACCCATTGACACAGAAAAATATAAATTAATTTTTATAAAGCAGAAATAAATTAGCAAGTTTGAAATAGATCAGAAAAATTCTGAGTGGAATAAATGACAACTTTCCACTTGTTCCAAATTGAATGACTGTTATTCTGCATCCACTGAGTTTATGCCTCGAAATTTATTCGACAGAATGAACTATTGAATGCAACACGAAAAAATTACCACTTAAATTGTCGATTAATCGAAGCATTCTAGTGACGTATATCGAGTAACGTGAATAAAACTGGTATACGTCCAGGAAGTGGAGTAGTAAGGTGTAACAATTGAAAGTCATTACGGCTTGTGGAACGGTACAAGGGTCGTGCGCACACTGACTTAAAATGTCACTTGCCTCAACTCTATGTAGACAATTGGTACGTTCTGTACTAACCGGCAGTTCAATTACTTTGAGTTATGCTCAGGCTTAACCACTACTAAGTGGTTACAGCAAACAGTTAAATGGAGCTGGCTATAGGGCTCCATTGCTTAACGGTTACACTCATAAAAAATTATGATCATTTTCAGACTGCTAAGGAACAGATCCATTGGGGCGTTTTTCTGCTGTTAAATCTGTAATAACTTTCTGCGGGGAATAAATTGCACATGAAATGATAGCCCAAAAGGAAACATAGCAATAATTACTAATAGAATTAGAGTTCAATAATTGTGATAAATAATAAAATGCAAAGGAGGAATAATACAAATTGAATTCATTTAATTCAAGCATGTGAAGAACTCATCACTGTCGGCCAGATGCATGAAAGAAAATTAAATTTGACCACCGTAAGATGACGTCATTTGACGGAGCCAGTGCAACGACTTCTCTATTGAGCTCCGTAAGATGACGTCATCTTGCGGTGGTTAAATTTCATTTTCTTTCGAGCAACTGGCCTTAAGACTTTATATAATGGCCAAACCTTTACTTTTGAATAATTTGAAACCAGTATTTACCTTTGGCCAAACTAGCATATATTTTATTTTTTATTTTTTTTTTTTTGAGGATGAAGCCCACATAGGTCTGAGACCTGTACGTGGGTAATGAGTTGGATGAAGGTGATTGATGAGTATATATTTTATTCATTTATTTTTATCTTTTTTGATGATGAAGCACACACACATCTGATGAGACCTGTGCGTGGGTAATGAGTTGGATGAAGGCGATTGATGAGTATATATTTTATTATTATTTATTTTTTTGAGGATGAAGCCCACATAGGTCTGAGACCTGTGCGTGGGTAATGAGTTGGATGATGGTGATTGATGAGTTGGACCTACAGTTTTAGGTGGGTTCCGAACCACCGGGAAGTGATGTTGTGGCCAAACTTCTCTTAATGGCTGTGCGTGGGTAATGAGTTGGATGATGGAGATTGATGAGTTGGACCTACAGTTTTAGGTGGGTTCCGAACCACCGGGAAGTGATTTTGTGGCCAAACGTCTCTTAATGGCGAAAAAACTCTCGTAATATTTACTTAAGGGGAGCACTAGCGTTGAAGCGTCAAAAACAAGTTTTTTCCTCTGTTCCGAACGATATTTGTCATCCGATTAACATAAAAATAATATTTCATGTGCAGAAATATCTCAAATACGGTCAAATTTTTATTGCTTCAACTCACTAACAGCCGTTCAAGTCGAAAAATTGAGCAAATTTTACCAATTTTGAAATGTTATAATCAAGATTTCATGACACACAGACGAGTATTAAGATTAAATAACTATTAATGCAATGATCCAATATACTTTTTTGTAAACTGTAGCCTATTGCTAACTCTTAAGTTTATTGAAAATTTGAAAGATATTCAATTTTGTAAAATTGTTGAAAAATGAGAATAAAATTGAATTGATTTGAAATTGAAATGTTTATTTACAATTGAAAACTATTTCTACAATCCTAACTTGAGCTTAGCTGTGGGAAACGAAATGCATGATTTTTTAAATCTATTTAATGCTGCTTTGAATGCACATTAATATTCGCATCTGCAATAGTTGGTGGCGCACAATTTTAAACATTCTCTACAAATCTTACTTGGGAAATAGTGTCTAAAACAGTAAGAAACGAAGCTAATAATTTTTTTGTGTATTTTTCCAATTGTCTTTTTAAGGGTTTTCAAATAAATAACCAATTGCATAACAATAGTGTCGCAACTGCAATAGTTGAGTGGCTCTAGCGTCAAACAACAATACAGTAGCAATGGGAAACGTTCAGACAATCGGTGATTACGGTGCAACTTGGGTTGTAAATTGGTTTCGGTAAACTACTGTGAAGTGCTGACCTTCAAAAGGTGTGTTCAATTAAAACGCATTGATGGCTTTTCGTAGTAGACTGAAAAGTGGAGTGCATGGACCTTGCCCAATCAGCTAGCAATATGAGTGAGGACGGGACATTCACTATTTTTAATTAGGAGTTGGGCAGTAGTTATGTCGATAAGAGAAAAATGGCAAGGTCAATTTTAATATTAGAGCCGGTGCCTTGCCAAAGGCTACCTGTCATCTTCACACCGATCAAGGAAAACCAGATGCAGTGGAGTGGGCACTCCTCATACCCATTGTGTTATGGGATTGTCCATAACCTGCCACAATCGTGGGGCGCTAGAGGCCGCTCATTGCCGAATAGATCACTCTCTCTCACTCGCTCGCTCGGCCATGACCCTCCGAAACCAGAGACTCCTTCACGCACAGGAAGATAAAGAGGGTAATGGTGGAAGAGGAGGTGGTGGAAAAGGAGGAAGAGGAAGAGAAGGAGGAGGTAAATAGGTGGTGCAAAAAGGAAGGAGGTAAATAGGTGGAGAAAGACAAAAGGAGAGGAGGTGCGATGACCTTGGCAATGACAGCAAACTGGAAGAATATATGCAAAAAAATGCACGTGTATCGCTACCTGGTATGCACTAAAAATCGCCTATACAGAAGTTGAACACTGAACAATAGGTGACTTCAAAAATAATCAGAAATATTACTGGATAATTTTTTTTAAGTCGGATGATGTCTGCCCACATGTGCAAAAAATGCACATTTGTCGCGAACTGTTATGCACATCGATATATAAGAACAGTGTTTTCCATTTAATATTCCAATTCTCTAGTATTTATTTATGTGCACTATTTTCCAACAGGCAACAAAATCCGCCTGATATTATTCTTCTACATTATACTCTTACTTCACTATAATAATAATAATAAGCGTATGGCTTTTAATGGTGAGGAGACCCTTACGGGTAGTTCCACCTCGCCGTTTGAGCCACTTCACTATCAAATTACTTTTTCATGGATTTCGTATTAAGTTGGATAAGGTTTAGTTCTTATATATTGATGGTTATGCATGCCGAAAATCGCCTATAAAGACATTGAATAGTGAACAATGAGACACATAACATGACTTCATGAAAATATAAATCAAAAATATAGTTGAATAGAGTTTTATGTGGATGGATGTCTTGACACTTGTGCGTGGGTAAAGAGGTGAATGGGTCAATGATGAGGAACATCCTTGGCTGAATAAGATTCGAATTCAAGACTGCAGAATGAAGCCAGCCAGAGTTTTTTATCATGCTCCAACAAATCCCGCTCACAATCATATGTATAACCTATTTTAAATTCTTTTAAATTTGATAAGTCTGCTATGATCTCAAAAAGAAGGTATGCTTACAAGCCATAATACAGTCATAATAAAGTAACAAAACAGAACTGCCTCACGAGGAACAGTGGTTAACATCGAGCTTTCGTTCTTACCTGTAATCAGGAAAATCCATTAGGCCTGTAATTGAACAGTTTGTAATTTCTAACTTCCAAAACGTTTATTTGACTTTCAATTACTCGGATTTTCAATGCACAGTCTCAAGACAAAAGTGTCATGAGATGTGGAAATAGCTTTTTGAGTTTTTGACCACATTCAACTGGTGGCTCTGGTAGCGCAGTTGGTTGGAGAGCGTGTCTGTGATAAGATAAGGCTCTGGCTGGCTTCGTTTCCTGCAGCCTTGTGTTCGAATCTCATTCAGCCATGGATGTTTCTCATCATTCACCTCATTACCCACGCACAAGTATCCAGACTCATGTGGGAATCATCCGCAATAAAAAAAAACTTCAAGTTACTTAGTGAAACAAGTTACACTGTTTCAACTCTTTAAACGTTAGATAGTTTATTAACAAAAAAATAAATTTGCAACAAAAGAACATTTCAATGTCTTACAACTATTAAAGTAGTCGAAAGAAACAAATTCAATTTAAGCTCATTTTAAAGCTTGTAACTGGGATATTTCTTTTTTAAAAATTAACAATGTTTTGCCTCAGGTCAGATGCTAATAAATGCCAGTTTAAAAAAAGGATAATCTTTTTATCTTGTTTATTCAAAATAAATGTGGTTATGATAATATCAAGAGCTATACATTAAGGATATCCATTAATAAAGAGAGAAATGTCAATTTAAATAGATGTTCAAACGATGGATATATTTTATCACGGGAAGAATTAAACTAAAAAAAGGTTAACTGACAAATAACACACGTTGTAATGGAATCGGAGATTATTGAAAAAGACGCATTTTTAAAATTATTATTGCTGTTACAATGGAACAATCAAGTAACCAATTAGAGCTGATGTAAATGATAGTAGTTGAATTTTCCTGTTACGTTATGAAAAATTTCAATTAATATGACAAAGTAACAACTTTTAGAGGCATCCAATTAGGAGTATCATCACACCGTATAATGTTATTGGCAAATTTGTTGTGAAAGTTGACAGCTGAAAAGGTGAGACTATATCAAAATATTGTTATATCGAGAAAATTGTTAAATTTAAGAACACAGATTCTCAAAATTACTCCCTTTAGGAATTTATCTCAATTTTGCAGTGGATAAACAAATTTGCTAATGATATGCATTTGGAAGACTTTTACTAGAAGTTTTCCTTATTTGTAACTAGGCGACTATTTATAATTCTTTCAAAAATAACTGCCTAACACTTTTCAAAAAGAACTACCTGACAGTTTTCAAAAATAACTACTTGACATTTTTCAATAACGTGCAATTTCTAGCTAACAGAAACTTTAAAATCACAATATCAAAAACAAGAAGACGCTTCTTATGTATGATACGTGAATAAAAATTGAAATTGAATTGAATATCAGAAAGGCATTGATATAAACTCTAAAAACGCATTGATATAAACTGTAAAAACACTAGAACCTCCTATGATATTATCTATTCATTGTTATTTCATTTCTTGTTTAGTATAAGATTTAAATAAATTTGAGCTTGAAATGGAATATCAATAAGAACGAAAAACCGTGTAATTTCTAGCTAACAGAAACTTTAAAATCACAATATCAAAAACAAGAAGACGCTTCTTATGTATGTATGATACGTGAATAAAAATTGAAATTGAATTGAATATCAAAAACGCATTGATATAAACTCTAAAAACGCATTGATATAAACTGTAAAAACACTAGAACCTCCTATGATATTTATCTATTCATTGTTATTTCATTTCTTGTTTAGTATAAGATTTAAATAAATTTGAGCTTGATATGGAATATCAATAAGAACGGAAAAACGTGTAATTTCTAGCTAATAGAAACTTTAAAGTCACAATATCAAAAACAAGAAGACGCTTCTTATGTATGTTTGTATGATACATGAATAAAAATTGAAATTGATTGAATATCAGAAAGGCATTGATATAAACTCTAAAAACGCATTGATATAAACTCTAAAAACACTAGAACCTCTTATGATATTTATCTATTCATTGTTATTTCATTTCTTGTTTAGTATAAGATTTAAATAAATTTGAGCTTGATAAAGAATATTAACTCGAGTACTCAACTAATAAGGTTTCTGGATTTCTTGTTCCATGACGAACTGCGTTGTTAATATTAACTTTTCATGTGAAATTTAACGACTTGCAGTCAAATATTTGTTAAGAATAAGTATAATAACTCACTTAATCTGGCCGAGCGCTTTCGAATCTATGAGATCCATCTTCAGAGGCGTGGGTTCCTAGATCATCATGTCAGTTTTTTGGTTAGAAGTGTTGTGGTTTTAAGTTAATAATAAGGTTTATTTAAACATTTTTAACTTTAATTTTATTCATTTTAACCAATAATGAAGTAGGCCTACTATTAAGTGTGAGGAATACAATATTAAATACTCTCTTACAATTTTCTAAGATTGATCAATTATTTTTATTTTGTTATTTAATTTTCTGTTGTTTGATAATAATTTGTATGCATGAATTTCATGATAAGGGTATCAAAAACAGGGAGAAATAAAAGAATGTGCAGCCGCTTTAGCCGATTCCAACTGTGGGTGACTCTTCAATTTAGTTTTGTTTGGTTTGAAGAACAGACTACGCAAACGAGGGGTTGGAGTTTTAATTATATTAGCATACAAGTATTACTACTTTATAAGAAATTAGGGGGATGTCATCTTTCCCCTATGACGATTCAAATTTAAAGTGAAAAGTGAGATAGTTTCAATTTCAATTTACACTAACCTTCACATTTTTAAACTTGTGAACGAGTGCAAGCTGCATTAATAAGTGCAGCGCATGGAGTGCAGTGCCGATGATTATTACTTATGACAATTGAGTTGCATAATAGTCAAGTCCATGATTGTTCAAGCATGATTGATGTTTCTTTCATCATCGTTGGTATTACATCAATAAGAGCTTATTGACTTCAAGAACAGCATAGGCTAGTTCTGGAAAATATCTTCGTGATATTAGTTACTAGAAAGAATATTTTTTTGACATTGAAAAGTTTCCTTATGAGAGAAATAAGCCGAACAATCATTGACCTGACTATTTCGCAACTCAATTGCCACAAGTAATAATGATCGACGCTGCACTCCATACTGCTTATGCATGATAAATGCAGATTGCACTTGGTCCCAAGTTTTAAACGTGAAGGTTAGTGTAAATTGAAAGGTTAAGTTAGTACAGGCGTAGTTAGTTAGCAGTCAAGGCTTGCGAATGAATTTGACATGCAATTCGTATTCAGCACGAGTTGAGAAAAGAAAGAGTCGAATGCATCAGAAGCGTTCCAAGAACAGCATTTCCGGTTGAGAGGCCTCAAGGGTTAACAGCTAATCAAAATGTCACCGCTGCACCCGAGCCACTTCACTTTATTACTACAATTATCATTGCTATTATTAACTCACTTTAGTGAATCAACAATGCATCAATTTTTGCAACCTTGTTTGCGGGGAGGGGAAGTTCAATTGAGGATTTCACTTTTCAAGTACTAATGTACAAGCATAAATGAAAAATAATACGCATTAGAATAATTAAAATATAGTAGTGTATTATGATTTTAAGATTATTATTAATGGAATTTAATAAATTTATAAATTTTATAAAACTATTCACAATACCGTACGGTATATACAGAGTGTTTAGGAACTCTCTACCAATACATCTGGGCAGTGTTTCTGGACCACTAACAAAAGTAAATAACGTAATAAAATTTTTCTGAAATCCCCAGTTACTCACACAGCCGCCATTTTGGTTTTTTCACTCATTATTTTTTTATTCAAACACCTCTGGATGTATAATTTTGAAATTTTGCATACAGCTTTTTTAACAATTGAAACAATCTAAAAACATTAATCAAAATTTTCCGAGATCAAAAAACAAAATGGCGGCCATTTAAAATCTTTGAAAAGGATTAAATTAATAATGGCCAATGATATCAAAATTTGACTGGAATAACTTTTTTTAGATAATTTTAATGCGAATCCAACGATACCTCATTTTTTAAGATTGGCCAACAATTAACAGATATGGAGTAATATGAGAAAGCCTTTGGAGTGATGACAAAAAGCTACAAAAAATACATGCAGTACTTTAATTTTTCAACACAAGTTTCGAATAGGTTCCTAATTGACTTAATTCAATTTATTGAATCGTATTGGGAAAATATAAGAATAATACAATTTATTTGATTCCACAAAGTAGAATAACTGAGAACGAGAGGTAGCTCTCTTATCTCTTGAATTAGCTATCTCAAAATTGATAGCTATCTCTTGAGTTCCAAGAAGAATTTAGAGGCCTTATTATCCAAAATATGTGAAACATTTTTTCGAAGTAAATAATCATTTTTGATACATTGAATAACGAGCCTATTATTTCAAATCAATTGTGTTTGATTTTATTAGTCTACATTTAAAACTTTGAATTTCATCAAATTCGTAAGGAATACTTTATAAAAATATGGTGCCTAAGCCTGATACGTCTTTCTAAGAGAAAAGTAATCTGAGAAACGATTTACTGAGAACTAAAAATGAATTTAAAAGTTCCTTGAACTTTTATCTTTTGATCAGGCCAATTGAATACGAAAGTTCGCTGAGAAATTGAAAAGTAATGCTACACCAAAAGTGATAAATCATGTCTTTATCTTGGGACATGGAATGATTAATGTGCAATACTCTTCCCCACAACAGATGACCTTGAAAACACAACTATGATGTCAACTGTGTCTTGTCAAAAATGAACCAGCATCGTTCGATTTTCGAGAAATGTTTCAAGCTTAATACTTGAAGTTATTTATTTATTGTGACAGAACTACAAATGAATGTGAAGGCACAACAGACTCATTAATAAGTTGACAATAATAAGACTTGAAGTCATCACAACTACATTAATTTATTGAAAACAGTGAGATATTAATTTCGGTTGTTACACAATTATCAATCTCAAACAAACTAAAACTAAAGTACAAAGTAGCTTAATACATACTAAACACAGAATGATACTATTGGCTGAGGGGAAAAATGCCTCTCGTAGGCTGACCTTCATTGAAGGTCTGTGATTGGCTGAAGGCCAAGTCACGCCTACTGGTGGGAGGAGCAAAAAGCAAAAATAAGTGTCAAATCAAGACCAAAAAACCGTGGACACATAAAAAGCAACTAACAAGAACAATACAATACACAAGTAGGCTAGATTTAAAAAATCTTCAGCTCGAAAAAATTGAAGCTAAATAAGTGCAGTCAAGGTCAATTGAGAAAAAACCAAAGTATTGTTATTATTTTTTTTTTCTAGGTTTGCCTTGACTGAATTTCATTTAGATCCAATTTTTTAATTGTAGCCTTCTTGTGTATTGTTCTTGTTTGTTGCTTTCTATATGTTCACGGTTTTTGAGTTCTTGATTTTGATACTAAGAGCATGTTGCTCCTCCCACCAGTGGGCGTGACTTGTTACGGCCTTCAGCCAATCACAGATCTTCAATGAAGGACAGTCTATGAGAGGCACTTTCTTCCTCAGCCAATAGTATCATTCTGTAGTTTGTTTTTATTAAGCTACTCTGTTCTTAAGTTTTAGTTTGTTTGAGATTGATAATGGTGTAACAACCGAAACCGGTATCTCACTGTTTTTAATAAATGTGGTTGTCACTACTTCAAGTCTTATTATTCATTACGGATATCATCCCCAATATCACTGATTCGCCACTACAAATAAAGTTTCCAAACAAATAACGTACTTGAAATACTTCAATGAACATTTGTCACTTTTCTGCTAGATTAAATCTTCAACAAATCAACAGTAATCCGAAATTGGTGGAAAACCAAACAATAGAAATGATAACCTAACAAAAATAAAATGAGTACAAATAATCAGCAGTCTTATATTTACTCTATCAGTATTTTATTCCTTAAAGAGAATGAAAATGAATGAAAAACTGAGGACGAAGTTGAATTTGGAAAAGGATCAGGTAGATGAAATTTAAACTCCAATGAAATTAAATATTTGAAGAAGCATTTACAAATAATAAATGTTAATTGCGGTAGTTCAGAATATTCTCGAGGAGCTGAAACCTGATGAACGTTGAATACAGCTAAATTTAGAACATTAGAGGTTGTAGGATGAAGTTAGAGGTAGTTAAGAATGAAGAAGTTTTAGAGAACATTGAAAATAAGATCGATTTGCTTAGTTGTTGCTTATGATAAAGATGATTGCATAAATATATTGAAAATCAACTCACATTTCAGCTTCCACGATAACCTCTTCGTAAATAATTCTGGTACATACCTAAAACAAGAGAAATCGACAGTAGTTATGAGCTACTTTTTCAGGTAGTTGAGAAGCAACAATACATGATTTAATACAGTAGAGAGCTTGAAAGTTTTAAAAATAATGTAGTTTCTTCCAATTTTGTCAAAATTTAGATTATTAAAAGGTTTGATGTGGAGTTAAACTCAACACACTATTTACTAGAATTTCTTGCTTTATACCCAGCAATTAATTCATTTTCAAATGAGTTATATTGACTTTTTTATAAGTTTTATTAGTGAGAACTCTAAAAAAGAGAAATCATACCCCTAGTGGAAATTTCACTTCTATTCAGGCTAGAATCCTAGGGTATTAATAATTCAATGCCCATTACATTTCATTTAAATATACCGTAGTTAGCTAGGTATCTAGGAAAATTTAAGAATTTTATATAATTTCATCAACATTCTTGATAATGACACTATATATAGTATAGTATAGTTTAGTACAGTAAAGTATAGTATAGTTAGGTACACGATTTATAGTAGTTTCATTTGTAGGATATATGATAAGCACATTTACTGTAAATTATTGCACACAATACTGTATATTTTACAGAAAATCTCTATCTATAAAAGGATGATACCCTGACTCACTCATCAACGTAGAGCCAAAACTACTAGGCCTATGAACTTGAAATTTTGTATGAACAATCCTTATAGGATTTCACCGTGCAATAAGAAAGGATTTTTCAAAATTTGCAATTTTAGGGGTGTTTTTAGGGGGTTAAAGTTTTGCCTATGCAAAGCATGGGTACATGGCTCTAGCTAGCTTACTGGGATCTTTTAATCATATGGAAAATAATTTCAAATTTTTCGATCTGCTGTACACGCTGTTTCGATGGACAAGCTGTTTGTGTGTTTTGCAAATCATCATTAACCTAACCTACTGAACTGGCCAGCCAAACAGCTTAAAGGAACAGCTGATAGAAGTCAACAGTTTTTAATCATAAGGCAGGCCCCTTAGCGGCGTTATTTACGCTGTCTTTGAACAGCAAAAGACTTTGCACTTTGCATGTAGGCTACCGTGCAGTCGGAGCCTTGCAATATGTAGGAAACATATGACTGGTTATGATGAAATGTAATTATGCCAGGTTGATGAGATCTGGTAACCAATGCAGCTAGAAATTTGAAATGCAGCCTCAGCGGGAGGTGGTGAATAATAAAATAAAAAACCTAGCTTCTACCCTAATAGTCGTGGAAGGTTTAAATTTGAAATGTTCATTGAGAGGTGGTGAGTAAGGTCTTACTGTGTAAGAAAACAACGAAGGAGGCCTCTTTGATCAGCTGGAAGAGCCCTAGGACCAACTTCTTCCCTAATAGTCCTAGAAGGTTGTAATTTGAAATGTAACCTCAGTGGGAGGTGACAAATAATAAAATCAAGAATTTTTTATGAGAACGCAGCCAGCTAGTAATAGATATTTGGAGATAGCAGTCGTATATGGGTGAATGCCAAACAACCTGACATTTCATGAAACTATTAGAATAAACTATATTTTTTTAAGGTGAGAAATTAAATATTGAATGCGATATTGAAATAAAATTCTGTTCTACTAATTGAAAGTCACAATCAAGGAACCCTTCAAAACAAAAAGCTGCCTATGGTTCCTGAAGCATTTTAGCAATGTGCTTTGAATAATTAAACTAGCATGATATTAGGAGCTAAGATATAGACTAGAGTAGATCAGTTATTTATCCTGTTCCACACAAGCCTATCCTGCTTTAGATTGTAGGAAGTGAATGAATCATGAATGATTCAGTGTCAGT
This sequence comes from Conomelus anceps, assembly GCA_948455865.1. Classification (NCBI taxonomy): domain Eukaryota; kingdom Metazoa; phylum Arthropoda; class Insecta; order Hemiptera; family Delphacidae; genus Conomelus; species Conomelus anceps. Next base: position 11,798,566 of record OX418217.1, on the reverse strand, counting down.
ATTACTCATTGTACTATACTACGAATTCTAGTATGAACAACAAGTATCCCAGGATCCCAGGTTTTAGTGTGTAGTATGTACAACAAAAGCTAGGTCTGTCCAGCAAACACGTTTGGCAGTGGATAGATAATGATCTCGAAAAAAACTTTGGTGGTTGTTTGGAATGAATGCGCCTGAAAAAGCGAAGGCGTATGTTTGCAAAGCACTCAAGACAAATAAAACCTTGATCTGATGGCCCAAAAAAAGCAGCGAAACAATGGGAAGGCTCGCTTCGGAGGGTCGTAAAATGTTGGCCAATATCCATAGAGGATTTCGGCGGAAATATGTGGACAATTATTATGCCAAGCGGTTGATGACCCGCACTGTGTACTGCAAAAATTGACCAATGAAGACGATCTCGGCACTTTTCAAAAAACACAAAAAGGCGCGCGTACTTGGAAGTGTAATCTTGAAAATTTGCCGCGAGTGGTGGGTTGGGGGGGGGGGGGTTGAGGTGATTCGAAGAACTGCTCCCATTTCTACAGCGCTGCAGTCTTTATAACAGGTTGCAGAGGACCAAATCAACGAGATCGAACAACTGTTCTCCCACAATTAGATGTGATTTCTTGGGAGATGACTTGTGACTCACAGAATAGACTGGGAGCACAGAACTCCAGCCAGCGAATACATTATAAATTACTCCAATTTTTTCGGATGGTGAAGCTCATATAGGTCTGAGTCATGTGCGTGGGAAATGATTTGGGTGATGGTGATCGAAGAGTTGGACCTACAGTTGTAGGTGAGTTCCGAACCACCGTGATTTGATTTTTCCGTGATAGATCTATCTATTTTCTTCTTTCTATCTTCTATATTCTTTGGAATAAACTTTACAAAACAGATTTAACTAGGATTTTCCTATCAACTTTGCGAGAAATCCAATATTCTCTTGAAAATAAACTTTAAAATGCAAGTTTTAACTAGGATTTTACTATTAAATTTGTGAAAAATCCGATTATTTACTTAAATGATTCCATAATAATGTAAGGAACAGTGCGCTACAGTTTTGCCTATATTTTTTTATTATTGCTGATGATGCCCACATGAGTCCGAGACTTGTGCGTGGGTGAGGTGAATGATTACACAATGATGCCAGACGAAGGAGCGAGATTCGAACCCACGACTGCTTAAACGACAGCAAGCTGAAGTTGCGACGCCCCAACTGCGGTAAGCGGCCAGCCGCTATTGCTCCGTTATTAACAAAAACTAAACTTGCTTCAATGATTAATTATTTATTCCATTCTATCGATGGTTTTTTGATACAAATAGAAATCCGTTTGTTATATTTATGCTGAAATGAATCAATAATAATGTTGGGAAAAGTATGCTACAATTGTTGCCTATCTTACTCCGTTATAGGTGGAAACCGAACTTGTTTCAGTGATTAATTAATTATATTCTATTCAAAAATACATACTGCTGCTCTGAAACACGATCGTTTTTCAGATAGAAATATAGCATTTCCAGTTTTTTATTTTGAATAACACCAATTTTCTCCTTACACCTTCTTTGAAGATTAAATAACTAAACATGTAACAACTAGCTAGCACCTTTCATCATTCTGGTGATAATAGGACTTCTTAGAGCGCATTTAAAGTCCATGAAAATGCTTTAGGAATGATTCACGAATCTACAGTAGTGGAGATTATTCATTCATTTATCATAATTGCATACTTGAATACAATGCATACTTACCAGTGAATATTTACCATGGCATTGCAGGCAACAATTTCTCAATGGGATATTTGATAAATAATTTATTTGCTGCACACTTATAAAATGCAATAAATAACAATCACATAAGTATAATCTTCTTTTTCTCTGTCAGGAATTACCAGAACGGGTTCCACTCTCTCTCCCATTCACTCTCTCTCTCTCTCTCTCCCCCCCCCTCTTACCCTACCCATAATAAATACCGGTACGCGTGAGTTATTACTGAGATTTGTCAACGGTATTATCCCACTCGACATTTCACACAATGAAATCATCTAAAATGTGTTAATTAATTGCATTAATAGGTGGTTTTTTTGTATGTACAATATTAAATTATTTCCCACACAAGCTACTGACAAGCATAAACAACTACTTAGGTACTTAGAACGTATGTACCAGCGTTCCAGCCCAGCCCACCAACATAATAATTTGTAGATTAATAATTCCTCATGGTATTTTCCTCTCCTCTCCATTAAGGATTCGTACTTGTAATGCTTTTATAGCCTATACAATACTCATTTATTTTCTCTGAAGCCGATTCACCAATACATAGCGAATCTGGTAACCTGCTAAGATTTGTATTTTTTTCTCGACACACCTTCAATCAAAACGCTTTCTTAGTCTCCTTTCAGACTCAAGTGAGGTTCACAATGCGGGTCTCAGTGAAATTAGCCTTATACTACGAGGTTTCAGTAGGTTCTTAATTATTTGGAACAAGATGACGAGAATGAAGCAATCTACGATTTTTGGCAGATGCTTTAACAAACCACTGAAGACAAACAGTTATACCTAAACCGCTAGAACCTTATTAATAGTGCACTGGACCAAAATGACTTAATTTGTTAAAGTTAATAGCAATCAAATATTATTAAAAAATATTATAAAATAGTATAAAACAAGGATTGTTTAATAAAAAAAAAAAAATTTTTATTAGAACTTGTATTCCGAGATACTTCTTAGTGTTCATGATCTAGTAAATTATGGTTGAAATGTTTACATTATTATGGATCCAAGTCCCGTGTGATACATCTATGAGTTATTCGTTCAGTATTGGCCAGACACTGCTTTTGAAATACAGCATTCATCAAGCCTTCCAAGTTGTACCTCATATGTTAAAAAAATCCATTGTGAAAATTCAACATAGACATGTTGATGTTCTGAAAGCCATCAATTTGAATCGATGTGTATCAGAGACTATTTCGATGATGTACTATATCTCAATATGATGTACTATATTTAAAAATGAAATTTCAACATAGAAATGTTGATGTTCTGAAAGCCATCAATTTGAATCGTTATGTATCAGAGATTATTTCGATGATGTACTATATCTCAATATGATGAACTATATTTAAAAATGAAATTTCAACATAGAAATGTTGATGTTCTGAAAGCCATCAATTTGAATCGCTATGTATCAGAGATTATTTGGATGATGTACTATATCTCAATATGATGTACTATATTTCAGTAACTATAAAAATCAAACATTGAAATTTTGATTTTCTGAAAGCAATCAATTTGAATCGTTATGTATCAGAGATTATATGGATGATGTACTATATTTCAGTATAAAAATAAAAATTGAAATTTTGATTTTCTGAAAGCCATCAATTTGAATCGTTATGTATCAGAGATTATTCCGATGATGTACTATATTTCAATATGATCAGCAAATCTGTACAAAATTTGGACAAACCAGTAGCAAGGCTACGTTATTAGAGCCCCGTAAAAGGGCCCAAACTTGCAAAGAAAGGTAATAATCATACCCCTGGTAAACCAGAGCTTTAGACCTAGCTAGACGGGGTTGTTCAAGGTTCCACAAACCTGTACAAAATTTAAAGGATCCCACAAAGCTGTATAGAATTTAATACCTGATATAAATCAGGCTGTATCTGATATAAATTATTGTAAAGTCAACCCCTTGTTATCAGTAGACGTTGTCAGAGCCGTGGCCTGCAGTTGGATATTCCATGTCCATTGGACACAGTCACAGTTTCTGTATTTGGGAGTTTGAAACAGCTGCTAGGTCTTTCTCTCGCAGCCTGGTTTCTTCAGATGGCAGATACCGCTTTTATTGTGCCATTAGCTCTCTGGTTTTGGTGTTGCTGGCCAAGCACCCGCCATAAATTGCAAAAAACGCAGAAACAAGAACAATAGAAAATTTTGGAGCCAAAGTCAAGGACGACGCTGGAGCTGGAGAGCCTGTGGGCGGCTTCTGAGAAGTTTGGCCTGGAGGGCGACGTACTCAGAGCTGCTTTCTCACTCCCCTCTCGCACGCTACCCAACACTCCTCTCTCTCACTTTTTCTCTCATTGGAACCTCTTTCCTGTTTCAAGAAAAGTCGACGCGAACCACAGCAGTCTCGAAACGCTACTCATGTATCACATGGGCCCATATCATAATCGGATTTGAATATTGTAATTCAATCGTCTAGAATCCAACATGCTCTGTATAGAGACTATCAAGCCGCAGCTGACAAATCGATCTACAGTGTGAATTTGATACAGGTGAGAATCTAGAATTTAAAGGTAAGTACAAGTCCAAACAGGGTTTGTTTTTGTTTTTCTCATCAGACACAAAAAATATTCTTAAACACTATCGTCGATTATTGTGTTGAACTATGTTGAAAAAATGTGAACTCGGTTTTGGAGTTTTAATTAAATGAAATAATCAAATCGATAAAACGAAAAAATATAATGTTCATATTATGTACATAAATATTAATAAAAGGAGTCGGCGTAGCCGAGTTGGCTTATCGCGGGTCTGATAAGCCAAAGGTCCTGGGTTCGATCCCAGTTGAGTACAAGATATTTTTCTCGAGCCACTCCCGTGTTTCGGAGGACACGTTAAGCCGTCGGTCCCGGTTGCATATAAAAAAAGCAGTCGTTAAAAAAAACGGCGAGGTGGAACTACCCGTAAGGGTCTCCCCACCACGAAAAGCCATACGAATTTACTTTTTATTAATAAATTAGAAATGTACATCAAACCATAGTATTAATTTTGAACTTTGCAAAGAGTTTGAGTAGAGCTATTAACGCTTATTTTTAGCTAACCACTCTATGCCTCTGCTGTGCGACAAGATGCTGTGGAGCAAGCTGAGACATAGAGTGGTCAGGTTAGAATTAGCGTTATCATTTCCTGTTCTGATCAAACTCTCAGCTCTTCAATTCAGAATTAACGTTGCTAGTAAAATGTAATTTCATTTTCGTTTTGAAATCGGGAGATGAAAGAAATAAGAATAGAACCAATAAAATAGTGGAGTTAGTTGTCAGAGTGTTTTTTCCAACACTGTAACACAGTATCCACAATTATTTTGCTGAATGTCTAGTGGTCGATTTGAAGGCAATTTTATTCTATCTACTCATAAAACTAGCATACAATCAATGTGAATACAACTAACAGGCTATTGCCCAAAACTGCTTTTCACAAAATTTTAAAGTAGGATCAAAATCTTAGGTTAGGTTGCTGTTTTACTTGACATTCCACCTTGAAGCACAATAACTCACAAGTCTTTGCAGATAACGATTTTTTTTCATTTCAAACAAAGAAAGTCCGAAAAAGATGATATAATTTGGAATTTTGACATAAAAAATAATTGTAAGATCTACAGCCCCGATGGCGTAATCAGTTGTCTCTGGTAAGACTCTGGTTGACTGCTGCTATTCCTGTGGTCATATGTTCGATTCTTGTACAGCTTATATATTTTGTAGGCATCCACCTTATTACCCACACACAAGTCTCAAGACTCATGTGTATCATCCGACTAAAACAACTACATTTTTGAGGAGATAACACAGCCACTCATTGACAAATAAATTCACTAAATAGATTTCATAGGAGAGTGTTGTTATAATCTGAGATAGATGGTGAATCTGAAAGCAAAACATATGAGCAGTACGATGACAATTGTAGCAGAGGAGACCTGTAGGGCGCCATTGCTGATGGAATTGTTAAGCAACATGCCTTATTCATGACCCGGTAATTTCGTCAAAGAGTCATACATCATGGCTGGACTGACGGATCCCTTACACTCACACAAAATAAGAGAAGAGTTGTTGCTGTTAGTGTTGCGATGGCCACGGTCACAAGAGCTCCATCTGCTTCCTTCCCTTCCTTCCTTCCTATAAAACAACTACAGCTATTCTCCAATTCAAATATGCAGCGCCATAGACACGGCTGCAGCTCCATGGATTCAGCCCAAGACACACACAATCACACAGTGTATCAATCTGATCCAGACCTTACAAGCAACTCTGTGATGTGTGAGATGGAAATCAAGGGAATTTAAATAGTTTCCAACCATAATATGTTTTTCTGTTTCATTTTAATCGTTACACCTTTGTTGTCATTGTGGCAGCCAATCGTAATGCAGCTTTTTGAGCCCTCCTTCCAACCAATACCAAGGCGTGTCTTGCCAACCAATAGCAGGACTTGCTTTAAATGGTGGCAGCTAATCCCAAACAAAGCAACGCCATTCGCTTTAAATGGTGGCAACCAATCCCAAACAAAGCAACGCCATTTGCGTTAAATGGTGGCAACCAATCCCAAACAAAGCAACACCATTTGCTTTAAATGGTGGCAACCAATCCCAAACAAAGCAACGACATTTGCTTTAAATGGTGGCAGCCAATCCCAAACAAAGCAATGCCACTTGCTTTAAATGGTGGCAACCAATCCCAAACAAAGCAACACCATTTGCTTTAAATGGTGGCAGCCAATCCCAAACAAAGCAATGCCATTTGCTTTAAATGGTGGCAACCAATCCCAAACAAAGCAACGCCATTTGCTTTAAATGGTGGCAACCAATCCCAAACAAAGCAATGCCATTTGCTTTTAATGGTGGCAACCAATCCCAAACAAAGCAACGCCATTTGCTTTAAATGGTGGCAACCAATCCCAAACAAAGCAATGCCATTTGCTTTAAATGGTGGCAACCAATCCCAAACAAAACAACGCCATTTGCTTTAAATGGTGGCAGCCAATCCCAAACAAAGCAACGCCATTTGCTTTAAATGGTGGCAACCAATCCCAAACAAAGCAACGCCATTTGCTTTAAATGGTGGCAACCAATCCCAAGCAAAGCAATGCCATTTGCTTCAAATGGTGGCAGCCAATCTTAATGCAGCATACATTCCAACCCATAATGAGGCGTTTTATTTCGACCAATAGAAATACATGCTTGAGATGCCAGCAACCAATCATAATGGAAACCCCCGTTATTGGTTGAAGGAGGATTCAGCATACTGCATTATGATTGGCTGCCATCTTTTATAGCAAATGGCGTTGCTTTGGTTGGGATTTGGACCCAGTATGCTGCATTACGACTGACTGCCACCATTTTAAGTATGTGCTCCTATTGGTTAACAAGACATGTCTTGTTATTGGATAGAAGGAGGGCTCAACATGCACTCCACTAGACTGCCACTATTTTAATGATATCATGTGAATAACAATCAAAATGGAACATGTAAACAGATGGGAGTACTTGCTTTGATAATGCAGCATTCTGGGTTCACCTTCCAACCAATAACAAGGCGTGTCTTGTCAACCAATAGGAACACTTGCTTTTAATGGTGGCAGCCAATCGTAAATACAGAATGATGGGCCACCTTCCAATTAATTACAAGGCGTTTTATTCCAATCAAACCAATTACAAGGCCTTTTTTGTTAACCAATAACCGTGAGTTGCTTCTTCACCTCACATAAATGGATGCCATTGGCTAAGCCATCACAGTCAATTAGTTATGTATTAATTTGAAGACTTAACGCTTTGCAAACACTCTGCTTAGGGGTTTTGTTTAGAATATTTTGATAAACTGATAAATTATTTTAATTCATAGATATACATGATGAAAATTCAAATTTTTGGAAATTTTAGGGACATCATAAAAATGGAATATTTCAGGAGGATGTTATGTGTGTAAATGAAATAACGTAACAAATGAGAACGAAAGTGAGAGAAAAATATTAAGTATTTTTGGGGGTTTCAGTTGATTTTTAGAAATTGTTTTTATGATAAGCGATTAACTCGAATATTAACTATTGATCAATCTAAGGGTTCTTGCACAGTAAAGCATATAACATTCGAGGGTAGTCATCAATGTAAAATCAAACACATAATGTGGAGTGGTGATGATGTTCACACTGCTCTAATCTGTCATACACAATTCCACAACGTGTGTTTGATTTTGAAATGATTATTATCATCGAGTATTGGCTACTTCACTGTACCCTGTTCACGTCTGACAGAAAGGAAGCAAGTAGGTGTAATTTGAAAACTAATTCATCCATTCAAAACTAATGCGGAGGTTTTTTGTTTAAAAAAATTATTTTGGAAGCATTACCACATACAAGTTATCACACTCACAAGTTGCATAGCGGAACAATGATTTCAGCCTGGTGCAACAGTTGATAGAGTGCATGTAATTGCACGATGCAGCTGAGACGTAGAACTAGAGCGCATGCGCGTGCACCAGTGAGAGTGCCTAGCCTAATGATGGGAGAGCAGGATTTTGATAGTCTGCTTGAAGCTGACGTTTATTGCTCGGAAGAATTCTAGTCGTGATTTACAGCCGAGTTTACAGGCTGCGTTCTTCTGGTATAAACGAATTTTTAGGAAGGTACAGAAGATGCTGTGGACATGGATGGCTCACCTTCAGCTCATGCTAGCTCAGTGCTTGTGGCATTTCCCGCTCGAATGCAGTTGAATGTTGCTGCCGGCAACTGTAAATTTCCAGTTTACACAAAAACTCAACCGACAATCAAGAAAAACATTCCACGGAACTGCAGCTCAAGTTGAGCACTGACGTATATAACTATGTATGTTGATGGAGCTGATTGCCGAGTTAATCAAGTATTATGCAGACAAAAGAGAGAGCGCCACATTATGTAACCCCGTTCAACGTTTCCATTACAGCTCAACGCAGCAATTTTCAAATTCACACCGTGCCCGATTACATTGCAGCATACCCTATAAATGAGCTATCAAATCTAGCACCGTTACTTATAATAGGCTATTAAGTCGACCAATGCCAATACAGGACTTGTAAACAGATTCAATCAAGGTATAGACCCATTATTTTGAATAGGTTATTGAGCTTGTTCGAACACCTGTAGTTGAAAAACGAACATAAACGTGAATCATGCTACTGCTTGAGATTTATGATGTTATAGAAGGGAGCAATATTTCATCAATATTATAAGAACTGCACAACTCGATAAAACAGAAGTTACGATAATAAGTGAAAATTATTCAATGAAGAAACAATCTGTCCACATGCAATACCAGAAATCTTCATATATTTCAAAGGTGCTAACATTACGACTCGTTATTTCTTAGTAAGTACCTCATTTGAAATTATTAAAATAATAATAATAATAAGCGTATGGCTTTTAATGGTGGGGAGACCCTTACGGGTAGTTCCACCTCGCCGTTTGTGCCATGTTACGGGGAACATGGTGGACCTACTATTTTAGGTGGGTTCCGAACCACCGGGTAAGTGATAATAAAGCTTATTAAAATCATTGATGTTTTTTCCTTTCTTGATATACTACATTGTCATGATCTTTAATGAGAACTCAATTATGAGCTTTCTTTTGCTCCGTAATGATTATGGGAATGTGGAATAAAGAGTTATTTTTACTTTTATGGAGTACAAGTAAAAGTAATATCAATTGCTATTATTGAATTACAACTTGTATTCTTTTCTTGCTTGCGACCTCATAGGATCATTTAAATCTATGCTTCAATTTCTTTCAAATTTGTTTCGAGCCTCAATCCTTTTCCTCCAATACTCCTTCATTCTGTCAGATCGCTGTTTTCTGACATCGTCTGAAAATCTCGGTCTTATGTGATTTCCGGTTGCCTTATTTATGTTAAATTTTTTGGTATTTAAAACTTCTTTAATTTTTTTGTTTATCTTGTGCATAGTTGGTAGTCTTACTTGATACTTACTTACTTGATACTTGAAAGTATCCCACTGGAAACGCAGCTGCGTCGTGGTCGTCATTGTTTTGTTAAGCCTCTACTCAAGGAACTCCTCTACTGAGTAGTATGGTCTATCCATCAAATATTTCTTCAGAGCCTCCTTGAATTTGTCCACTCTTTCAATTTTCCGTATAGCAGTCAATTCGAGATCTATGATATCTTTTGAAACTTCTGTTGCATAAATTCCTTGTTTAAATTTCTAGTCACCAATTGTTTTAGAATTCGGAAACTTGTATTACTATACTATCTATGACCATTGATAATACTGTATTATTATTATTTCATATTTCAACTTGTGAAAAATCAGATGGTAAGTACCTCAAATTAAGTGTATCAAGTTGAGTGTATCAAATTCATTGTATCCGTATTAACCTCAAATTAAGTGTATCAAGTTAAGTGTATCAAATTCATTTTATCCGTATTTAAGACGTCAAGGACGTATATACGAGTATATGGTAGGCCATACTTGATTGACAAGACATCAGAAAGCGGTTGAGAAAACTTTCTCAGCAAACAAAACTTCCATTTACGAAATATTCTCCTTCTGCAGTTGAAAAAAAAGATTCGCTTATTCCTACCGTTGAAGAATGGGAGCTTCTAAGTGCTGACAAAAGAAATCCTTTCAGGCTAGCAAATTACTAGTAAACAGCTAATATTCACAGCAAATAAAGTAGCTCCTATAGCGCTATGCTCTTTGAGACCAGTTCATAACCATTATTAAACATTCTTCCAGGTTTTCCAAAACGACCACTGCGTACACTGCACGGCAATACGCCATTACCTTCAACCGAAGACATTTTATTGAAAGGCTGCTCAAATTTATATCCGAAATGTCGAGGTCTATGATTTAGCATCTAGTTTATTGATTACTTATTGTTTATTGATCTGGGGAGGATCCAGATGTGCAGAAAAGGCTTTTAAAGTGCAGAAGAAAGCGGTGAGAATAATTTTTGGGAAACCACCAAGATTTCCTTGTCGTGAACTCTTCCGCAGAGGTCAAATACTCACACTGCCATCACTGTACATTATGGAACTCTGTACCTACATCCACAAAAACTTAGATAAATTTAAGCGTTATAATGAGTACCATAATTATAACACTCGGCACTCGGCGTTACTATCAGTAGCAATTCACAGGACTAGCTTGTTTGAAAAATCCCCTCAGTACATTGGGCCAAAAATTTATAACTTGCTCCCACAAAGTATTAAAGATTCAGATAAAATTAAGCACTTCAGAGGATTATTGAGGAAGTTGCTGATGGATAGGGCATATTACACAATTTTAGAGTTTCTTGAAGAATAATTTTACAAATTATTACTATAATATATGTGTTTTTTTTTTATGTGTTGACTCATCCTCTGTTTGGTTTATACCGAATGTTTTTAGGATGTAATTATATCTTATCTTACTCAAAATCAATAATTCATCTAAATTATTAAAAATACTGTATTCATAATTTCTGTATTATAATTATTCTTACTAGCCACTTGGACTGCCGTTGGTTGGCTATACAAAATACTCTTATTATTAAATTAATTATTGGTTATTTAATAGGCATTCTAATTGATTGTCATCCCCATTAAACTGGTAGAAACTATCAAGCATGCGGCATCAGAAATTGGGTTAGAGGTTCATGCAAAAATAATTACTATCGTTAATCTACTTCCAGTTTTTATTGAGTGAGCTCCCATTATATTAGCCTAATAAATTAATATGATAATAAAATGAAAAAAAAACACAAAACCGGAAGTAGTAAATACTTCCATTACCTTAAACCGAACTACAAACAAACCAATTTAATATTAAACCTGTTATTTAAAATTATATTTTGATTAAATTCTTCATTTTTTCATTGATTAAATGCCATAAAAGTTTCATTGATTGAATGCCATGAATGTCATTCGAAAAATGGCACCTGAACAAATAAGTTAACGTGAGCTCTGTGTATTTTTATCGTACCTTTACAACTCTATCGCCAGTACGAAGATGTAACAAAGTAAAAATCTGTTCCTGGATTTGTTGTTCCATGACGAACTGCGTTGTTAATATTAACTTTTCAAGTGAATTAAACGACTTGCAGTCAAATTTGATTTAATTTAATTCACTTGAAAAGTTAATAAAAATCTGTGTTAACATCTATCTATTAATGCATTTCTAGAATTTCTTCCACAATTACTCGTCTAGCAAAAAAAAGTTATCATGGCTGATGGAAAAAATAAATAAAGTCGCATGATTACAAATAATGTCGTAGAGGATATAGTAACGAATTCACCCACTAGGTAAATTTCTTGTTTGTACTGTTGTCATTTACATAATTTGCAAAACTTAGTTTCTTGGAACAGAGTAATGGAGATACGTCACTACAGTCCATTATATGCATATGTCCACTCCCATCACATTAATATCTAATAATCTCCACAAATTATGTGAAAGATGTGTGACAGATTCTCTATTAATAAATTCAGCATGATGTAACATATATTAGTACACGCTTATATTTATTTATATTGATATTGTAGATGACTCGAAATGAGGTGCAGGTCTAAATAGAAGGTTCCTACTATATATGTTTATAGTCGGTTTTTATACACATATATATTTTTTGACACTAACACTACTGCATCCTTTAAATTCTGTTTCAATATACCTTAATGAATGAGAATTTGAAATAAAGGATACATAACTACTCCAGTCGAATGAAATAAACTTGATAAATGAAGTGGAAGCCGTTCTAAGGAAAGTGATAGCCGCGAGCCGTAGCAGGTATCTGTTCAATCAGATAGAAATAAGCTGTGTTCTCATAGGACCTGTTTGTAACGGTGACCGATTAGATTGGCCAGCAAAAGGACACTGTTCTCTGCTGTAAAATCACTTCCCGGTGGTTTGGAACCCACTTAAAACTGTAGGTCCAACTCATTAATCACCATCATCCAACTCATTACCCACGCACAGGTCTAAGACCTATGTGGGCTTCATCCTCAAAAAAAAAGGGAGAACTTGATTTTTGCAGTTTCTCGACGTGTGTGGTATTTTATGAATTGGAATACTTCAAGTTCCTATTATCATACGTTAGTAATCTTATCACTAGAAATACCATAAAGATTATACAATGTAATTTCATCTTCGATAGCAATTATATGTAGCTTTAATAATAATAATAATGATAATAATAATAATCTTTATTTCCGCAAATACAAACAAGCAAAAAAATACACAGGAAAGAAAATTATACATGATAAAAAATAATAATAATTATAAAACAATCAATTATTAGGAGAGAAACCAAGAAGTTACAAAGAAAAAAATACTTAGTTCAACTTAACTATCATGTACAAGAATATTAATTAATATAATCTAATACCAGAAATTCAACGGTTCTTATATACTACAGAGAAAAAATGTATAATTTTACAATGCTTTCAAGGTATAGAAACAACGAATTTGAAAATAATATGCCTTGGCTCTATTCCACCCTTTCATTACACTCATTTATTTTAGTGGGTTCTCCAAATTTGAACAATTTCCTAATTTTGACTAGCTTTACAAATTATCAGTTATTGTTATGAATAAACCATTAAGGAAGATTTGAACAGAAATATCTCATTTGCAGGAGCTTCCCTGCAGTTAAAAATGAACCTAATATATTCCTAGCTTCAAGTCGTCTTATAATTGGACTATGGTGACATAAATTATACGATAACCACTTTATTTTTGACTCAATATTAAAAAGGGATCAGATTATGCTGACATTGCCGTGTTTATAAAATGTAAGAGAGATGAAGAAATCCTGTGCTCATCTGTCGGCAACGAATGACAACTACATGGTAGCCGAGGAAGTCGTAAAAACTATTTATAGGATAATAAAGGTCGTAAACCAAATCACACTCAACGAAAATTTGTTATTACTCCTGTTGCTCACGTCATTCACATTCAAAGTCCGTAATAACTATAACTATTGTAGTTTTTGAATAGTAGTTGGGTATCCTATATCCTGAATCCTTAAGGAGTGCTTATGTGGGCACTGGCACTTCAAGAAGGCGGGCTTTATAGGTTAGGCCATACTCTAACTACGGAAATGAACGGTACTTACAGAAACAATAGAACACTTAAATAGCGGTGAAACAATATTATCACTATTACTGTAAATACTACAATTGTTTGTTATGTTGAATAGCTACGCTCAGTTTTGTAAAGGTTTCTACAGTAGGATAAGTAATGTCATTCCCTGTTCACCATAAAATATAATAATCACATCATCAATTTCAAATAAAAGTAACCATTATAATCTTTTCTTAATAATATGATTGTGCTATTATGATCTCTGTATTTTAGAACAATTGCTAGATATTTAAAAAAATACCTTATTTTCCCTGTTCATCATAGAATATGATAATCACGTCATCAATTTCAAATAAAAGTAACCACTACAATCTTTTATTAATGATATGATCGTGCTATTATGATCTCTGTTTTTTCGAACAGGTGCTAGATATTTAAAAAAAATATCTTATTTTAATATAATTTCTATCGGCCGATTGAACAAAAGCCAATTAAATAAGTAGTTTAATGTTAGTTAACTAACCGTCGTAAGTGTAATGGGTTTATTTCTGTTGCACAATGATACATTAGTTAATTTTCGTTAACCGAACGGGCACAATCTGGCTACACTGTAATTTGATCAACAGTTGATTCTGAAGTTGAGAAAAAAAATGGATTAGAATAATTTCATTGTGAATTATTTGAATCATTATTCAGCTATCGCAATATTATTATATTCTTAATAGATTCTATTCATTTTGAAAGGTTTTAACACCTACGACCTGATTTGCAGTTCCGTGTTCTGGTACAATAAACATAACCTATAAAATGTAACTTAACGGGCATTAGTGAGATTTAATCATCGGTGATTGGGCGGTTAAACATCTTTTACGCCGGTTAACCTAATCGGTGTTATCGCTTGTAATTGTCCTTTGCGCAACTAAATTCTCTCCATTAAGTTTAATTTCCATAGAATGACTTCATTCTACAGGGATTAAATTTAATTGGATTTGGTGCAACCGGCCGTATGTGTATCATATTCTATAAGCAACAGTCAACTTGACTGCAGTAAATTTAATCAAATTGGATAAATCTTGCAAAGGTTAATTATAAAAAGAATTTCTGTAGAACGCAAGGAATTATCAGAAATGAACTGTATCTGGTCAAATCAGGACATTTATATAGCGGAGCATCAATAATTGAATTCTATTTTTGGATAACAATAGATTAAAAGAAACTCACTAATTTGACAAGTACATCTACACATGTACAGTAGGCTATTTCTTTAATAATGTTCAATCTATTCTGATTCTTCAGAATCAAGGATTTAGCTCAAACTAAAAATGAAAAAGTTCAAAATCATGTAGGTGATTTGAGACAGAGTTCAATGATTGGGAGCTGAATAGTGGGGTCCAAATACGAAACGCAGATTAGCAATTATTTTTCAATCAGTTGCTTCTACTCCTCTCGTTTTGGACAATGAGCAAACGCCTCTCAAGAAACAAGAAAAAAATTTAGACGTCTTTGGAGGAGGGTGGAATGGAATGGTCGGTTTATTAACGTAGATTTGCCAACTCATGCTCTTCACACGAAGAGATGAGAATTGCGCACCTAGGTGCAGAATACAGATAGCTGGGTGTGTGTTTGTAGGTGTGAGTGTGTACGTGCGTCTGTCCATCCAGTATAATATAAGATTTATTAGAAGAAGCCGTGACAGAAAAAAATACAAGAAATAATTTTCAGTTTGGGAGGGTGCAGGATTAATGACTCTTCAAAAGTCATTGCCACTCATATAGCAGTCAGAAATAGAAAGGCCTTCGTATGTATATGTAAATACATATGGATAATGTCCAATGAATTCATCAAGCTCTTTTTCCACTCCTTTGTTTCAACTACAGTAGTACGAGACAATAGTTTTCTGCACTCACAATGCACTTCAAACACCAACGCAATCATTTCAAAATTTAGAAAAAATCACAAATCACAGTTTATGGTAATAATAAGGGTGGAAAGACCTTTACGGGTAGTTACACCTCGCAGCTAGAGCCATGTTACGGGGAACATGGTGGATCTACTATTTTAGGTGGGTTCCGAACCATTATTATGTGATAACTAGCTATTGTACCCCGGCAGTGACGTAGCCTTCCGGTCCTAAATTTTATATAATTTTCATTAAATAAAACGTAAAATAAGACAAAGCACTGATGTTGGTGTTATTTTCAATTCCAGGAGAGCTAAAAAAGACTGTTCTAGGGCCTCTATTTTTCAAAAATTTTCGAGGGAAGTACCCCCAGACCCACCCCCCTGGTCAGTCGACCCCCCCCCCCCCCATTTCAAAATCTTGGCTACGTCACTGGTACCCGTCCTTTGTACGGATTATGTTTAGAAATAAGACATTACATATCATTTAACAAAACATTTATAATTACATTTTGTTTTGATAGCAACGATCATGAAGTTGTTAGCAGATTAGTTAACTTAGAACGTTAACAATTCAGTGACAGTTATCAGAGAGAATATAATTTGAGAACAGCTGATTGATATATCATGATAAATCATGTGATGTGTTGTTATGTGGTAATAAAACTTAGAACTAATGTATCCAAAATCGCACAATACTTGGTTTTTAAACGTTTATTATTCTGTTGAAAAAAAGTTAATTTAGTATTTTATAGCTAAAGACATTGTCAAAAAAGTTTTTAATACTGATAAATAACTTAAATCCCGATCGATGCTCTCGTTTTTCCGGTGAAGGCCGCGTAAAATGCCTTCGGGGCCGTGACAGACAGACAAACAGACAGACAGACCGAAATTGAGATAAGACTTGTTTCGGCTTCTTTAATGTATAAAACGTAACATAACCAAAAAATATATAATTCTGATAAATGTACAGACAAAACTCTAATTTTATTTAAATATATAATACTTATAAAATAAAGTCATCAGGTTTAAGTCAGAATCGGGTACAGCGTCAGTCAGAATCAAGTCATAGACGCATTTACTTTACGGTGGTCTTAATTTATTAATATGCGTTAGGCTTATAACTCCAGAAATGTATCCACCTTTTTGTGTTGTTTTCTCTTCTTTATGATTGTGATGTTGTAGAAGATACACATAACGAATAAGACTCGATGATGTCACAACCATATTCATGATAAAAAACGAGATACTGGGTCTTCAGCTGTTACCTCATTCTTATACCTCAACTAAAACTAAAATACATATTATTAGCTTCATATAAGTATTCGGCGTGACTGTTGAAACGGCAGGAGTAGCGGATCTTTTGCAGATTGAACTGTAATAAATGTGAGGGGAATCTGGGCACTATGCAGCGCTGAATCTAATGCGGAGAGATATAACCACTGTGAGATAGATTGTATTATTTCCATGTGCATAACGAATGTAATTCTCAATTTTTCTTACACATTAGGTATTGATTGTCAGATTGCACTTTCTTGCAGATTGATTGATTTTATTAACTCTTTTCTCAATCAATGATAAGCACTTTATGAGAGAAGAGTTCAAGATCTGAGTTTTGAGAGATACTTCGAGAAATTTAACAGCCATTGAGCTCTTTTTCCGCATAACTACCGGGTGTTTCAAAAAGGACTTTACAACTTTGAAAATTCATATAAATTTATTCAATAAAGGCACAGTGCTGATTTCAGTGTTGTTTGAAAGGGAAACACATCAAGTTTTGACTCGCGTTGTTAGCTAGTTCAGAATCGCACCGTCAGGAGCGCTAGCGGCAGTTGCGTAAAAGCGTCCACCTTCACTGGACCTGAGCGTGCTTGATGTGGCTTTGGTTTGAAGAGTCAAAGTCAGCGTCCATAATTTCCATACCAAGTACGCTAAAGATGCTCCTAGTAGGCCTACAATTTATGAGTGGTATAAATGTTTTGTAGAAAAAGGCTGTTTGGTAAGATCACCTAAAACTGTAGGTCCAACTCATCAATCACCATCATCCAACTCATTACCCACGCACAGGTCACAGACCTATGTGGGCTTCATCCTCCAAAAAAAAAAAAACAACAAGAAAATTTTGGGTCGTCCAAGCACATCTGATGAAGTCGTTGAACAAGTGAGACAAAGTTTTGTGAATAGCCCTACAAAATCGACCTGGCGTGCATCTCGCGAGCTTTAAGTCCCACACATGACTGTTTGGCGTGTGTTGAAGAAACGTTCGCATTCAAACCCATGCAAATTTACGATTTTACAAGCAATTGAAGACACTGATAATATTGCCTGTATGAACTTCTGTGCGGATATGTTAAATTGAGTGCATGATGATGATGATGTTGGACAACATAATCTTTTCTGACAAGTTGACTTTT
Source organism: Conomelus anceps (assembly GCA_948455865.1). NCBI lineage: Eukaryota > Metazoa > Arthropoda > Insecta > Hemiptera > Delphacidae > Conomelus > Conomelus anceps. The sequence goes on along the minus strand of OX418217.1, from coordinate 11,780,454 downwards.
CACTTGAGTGGCACAAAAAACTTGCTGTGTTTTCCTTTCAAACAACACTAAAACCAGCACCGTACCTTTTTTAAATACATTTATATGAGTTTTCAAAGTTGTAAAGTCCTTTTTGAAACACCCGTTACAATCTTGGTCAGTCCCTATGATACATTTACTGCCGAAAAACGTCCGAAAAGTTTCCTGAATCTTTATCGAGTTTGTTCGTAAGCAAGCGATGCAATGCTTACTAACAAACTCGAGAAAGATTCAGGAAACATTTCGGACGTTTTTCAGTAATAAATGGATCATAGGGATTGACCAAGATTGTAGTTATGCGGAAAAAGAGCTCGAGTTCGCCGTGCGATGAGTCCCGGGACCCGGGTATGTGTATATGGTGGGGGGAGGGAACAACCAGCGGTCCTGTAGCCGGGTGTTGGGCCAAAACTGCAGCCGCGCATCCCGAAATAAAAGACGGGCGGCAGACATAGAAAGGAGGAGGTCGGTGACCCCGTGGCGGGGGGAGGGGATAGGGACACGTGCTTAGACCACTCACCAGTCGTCACAGTCGTCTCGTACACGCACAAACACGCAAATGCGCGCGCGATTTCGTAGTCGCCGATTCATTGGAGCGAGCGACAATCGAACAACAATGCACGCCTGACGACGATTGCCTACCGCCTGCGGGTTGACGACGCGTAAAGAAACGCTCTGTGTAACAGAGACCTCCTAAGGCTCGGACTACACGAGCGGACAAAACGCCACCGATTGTACGCGCCGAATTGTGTCTGACTAGACGAAGCCGACAATCGGCGGCGGACTGACCGCGTTGCACCCGCGGGCCTGGACTACACCAAGCAGTTGCGACGCGGTTTCCGACATTCTGATTGTTGTCTTTTTTATAGTTCCAATATGGATTCCATACAGGTCGGATGTGTTGCGACTGTTTTAATATTACAGCATGTTTTTATTAAAAAACGCCGTGCAAAGAGGCGTTGGTGGTCACACCCTATATTATCGCATCGTTTAGTAACAGGGCAGTTTCACGTCATGTTCAACACGCATAGAATGTACCCAGACAAGTTTTATCAGTTTTATCGTATGTCGGTGGAATCGTTTGATGAACTGTTAGGGTTGATCAGAGAATTCATAGGGAAACGTGATAGTGTGATGAGAAGAGCAATTGATCCTGCGGAAAGACTTGCTCTGACTTTGAGGTAAGTTTATTCAACACTTAACTACATTATATTGATATATTCGCATTACCAACAAGAATAGTGAACAGACACAATAGTATATTTCATAACAAGAGTGGAAAGTGGGTCATTGCATATTCGAGACCATGTGTTTGAAGTTCGAGATTTATCGAGCACTTCAACTATGGTCGAGAATATGCAAACCACTTTCCATCGTGTTTTGAACGTTATTTTTCGCTACACTACAGAAACTAATTATTTTTTTAATAAAACCTTTATTTAGGTTAGGCACTGACACGTCCATTTCATTTTATAAACAAAACAATAACAAATATGTTTGTTTGTTTACTACGGCAAAATAATGTTTACTACGGAAAAACTGATTTTCGGTAGTAAACATTACTTTTCCATAGTAAACATTCTTTTGCAGTAGTAAACAATGCAATGATGAATTTTCGCAGGTGATAAACATATAACGAAAACAGGTGATTACACAGTAGTTTAGCGAAAAATAATTAATTTTTAATGCTATTGAATGGAATGTAGAAACATAACGGAAACACATTCTACAGGTATTCAAATTTTATTGGACTTAATGGTCATAAAATTGTACATATTTTTAAATACATTATGAAATGTGATAATAAACATTTAGGTTACAGTTGAAGGTAATTTGAAAGCGAGAATGGACTAGCGCTATCGTCACCATCTGTAACATTACTCATTGTATCGAATTCACTGCAGGGCGTTGAATGGCGAGAAGCAACGTCATATGTCCCTTGTACAATGCGACTTACAACTTCAGATATTTCGATTCTGGCCTTCATGGCTGCGTGAAGGGGCAGGCTATCCAAAATCGGTACAAACGATGAAAGAAATTGTGCATGACCAAACTTATCTGTCTGATGTTGCTTCTGATGTTGCTGTTTTTTTAATTCTAGGCTCTCTCCTAAAATTTGAGTTAAATTTTTGGCCGACGCAGCAACTGATTGCTCCATGGTTTGTCTTGATCTCTCAATTTTTCTCTTCTTACCAGGGTTAATAGTATCAGGAGGTGGAAATTGTACTTGCGCAGTACCTGGCTCAGATCGTGTAGGTTCATCGGTAATCTCCGTAATCTCCCCTTCTTTGGAGATTGGAGATTCTTTGGAGGTATCATTAGCATCTTGGTTGTAATCACTCACAGTAATAGGCAGTTGTATATTAGAAGAAGTGTTAGTATTACCTTTCACATGAGGAATCAAAAATTGTAGCTGGTCGTAAAATACATATCGCTTTTGTTTACTAGCTTTTTGTCCTGTTTGTACTGATGTCACTTTTCTGTGGTCCTTGACAAAAGCGTCTCGAATTGCCTTCCACTTCTTCATCAATTCCTTTGCTGGAACAAAATTGCAGGATAATACATTGTGACAAGTATAAAAGTAAATCAAGAATTACAGGCGCAGCTAGTAATTAAACAACAAATTTCGACTTATAAGCAAAAGTATGACAACTGGGGGGAAATCTCATTTGTTCGATATTGGTCGATATCACACCCCTAACCAAAATGGCAGCCATTTTAAAATTTGAGATGGAACACGATCGTATTACTATTTCAATGACGCGAGGGTACGGTGTTCGAACAATATCCTATCAGCAGGTTGTGCAGTTGTTCAACGAACCTTTTCCAAACCACAATCCTACAACGAACTTGTTCGAACACCGTACCCTCGCATCATGCAAATAGTAATACGTTCCCGTTCCATCTCAAATTTTAAAATGGCTGCCATTTTGGTTAGGGGTGTGATATCGACCTCCAGTTTGCTCCATTTGATTTCTATTGGTAAATTCTTTAAAATGAGGGGTCACTCGATAGGGGCTTACGTTTGAAAATTTGGGGCTGCCCCCAAAGTACCCCATTTTGGGGGCCGGGGCTAAATTATGACTTAGATGAAAAAGTGCACTTTTTATGTTGTTAACATGTGCCGAGTATGGTTCCCCTAATGCAACGTGTTAAAAAGTTAAGTGGGGGTTCCATACTTTTGCCTAACCCTGTACATTAATGCTGTTCTTTATTTCCAGGTACTTGGCTTCGGGAATGACGTTCGTTGACTTAGAATTTGATTTCCATATTTCAAGGAAGACAACCCGATTGATTGTGAAAGAAGTATGTGTGGTTATTTGGAATGTTTTGCAACCAACTGAAATGCCAACTCCAGACAAAGCCATGTGGTTAGAAAAGGCAGTTGCTTTTGAAAAGATCACGAACTTTCCAAACTGTATAGGAAGTGTCGATGGCAAGCATATTAGAATAAGGTGCCCACTACAGACTGGTTCTCAACATTACAACTTTAAGCACTTTTTCTCTATTGTGTTGATGGCCGTTTGCGATGCTAACTACTACTTCACAGCAATCGATGTTGGTGCTTATGGGCGAGAAGGAGATCCAACTATATTTAACAAGTCTAACTTCGGTCAGAGGTTAAAGAGTGGTCAACTGGACATTCCTCCTCCTACACCTTTACGTGCTGCAGATGGGTCTGAAGTGGGACAGCCTGTTCCATATGTGTTATTGGGGGACGAAGCTTTTGGGTTGAGCAGGAATTTAATGAGGCCTTATCCATCAAAAGGCCTAACAAAACAGAAAAGAGTATACAATTACAGACACTGCCGAGGTAGACGTGTTGTTGAGTGCAGCTTTGGAATCCTAAGTAACAAGTGGCGCGTCTTGCATTCAGCGATGCTTGTAGCTCCAGATTACGCAACGGTTATAGTTCAGGCTTGTTGTGTACTGCACAATTTTGTTAGGAAAAGAGATGGCTTCATTTTCGAGGACACTTTAACTTGTGATCTACACGATATGGAAGGAGTGGCTGCAGTCGGAGGTCAGAACAAGGGAATTGACATCCGGGAAATGTTTTGCCGTTTTTTTAATAATGAGGGAGCAGTTCCATGGCAAGACGCACGTGTATAAAAGTGCATAGGCATGGAGAGTTAGCCCAAATAATGTTATTGTAGTATACACTAAACACTATTGGCTGCACTAATTATCTATATATATAGATAATTTTGATAGCAGGTATAAAACAGGTAGAAAAAGGCGCGGTCAGAGCCAGGTCCATTTTCAGGTGCGACATTGGCGCGCCGGTTGGAAGGCGCTCCAATGTCGCACCCCCTACGAAAATGATTGAAACCTTTTCTTGAGCCAGGTAGAAGGCGCGCCAATGTCGTACATTCCATTTTAACAACCCAAGGTAATAGACCACTTATAGGTAGCTAAAAACCATCTCGTAAATGCAGGAAATACAGGAGAACAGTTTCAATATTACAGGTGCTCCCGTTTAGGAGGAGAAGCGTGACCAAAATGCCCCCTCGAGCATAACAGTAGACAGACAGACAGACATAAGTTGAGATAAGACTCGTTTTGGCTTTCCTATAGTATAAAACGTGGAATAAACCAAAAAGATTACTATTCTAAGCAATGTACAGACAAAAGTCTACTTTTATTTATATAGATTAAAGGTAGTTTCATGAACATAATCATGTTTTCCAAGAAAACCCCCTATAAAAGGTTAAAAACAAAACTAAAAAATAAAAATAATTGGTCCTCACCTTTCGCATCTTTCTGATCCGGATCCATTTCTACCCAGTCGTTGAACATAACCTCGCAGACCTCAGCCCAACATTTGGCTTTTATCTCTCTATTGCTATATTCCTTGGACGTTACGTCATATAGGGGAGGACGCATCTCCACCTCACATATAAACAATTCGGTATCAAACATTATAACAACCAAAAAAAGTACAACAGAAACCAGACACGTTGTATTTGCCAAACACTATTCCACTTGCCTGTAGAGTGTAGATAACAACAATAGACTCGTCCACTGAGGGGAGGATGGAAGGGGGCGCGGGAGAAACGCTTCCTACCGCTACGTGTAGTCCGGTGAGCCGACGATCGGCGCGCCGATTTGACGCCTCCGGAGGCGTTCGATCCGTCGGCCGCCGCATTGACGCGTCTTCGCCAGGCGGTAGAACCGCTCGTGTAGTCCACTTCATAAGAAGTCATGGTTTTAATCAATGGAGCGTACACTCGGCGGCGTTTTGTCCGCTCGTGTAGTCCGAGCCTAACCTGCACTGCGCTGCTCAGTGCTTAGAGCAGCTACCAACCTCACGTATTGCTAGAGCTACGGCTCATTCAGTTTTTGTCAACATTCCTCCGTATGGCACAAAGCATAGAACAAGCTCTAATTCTTATTTCTATGCTCTTTGGGCACTAGCACAGTCACCTGTTACCTTAAAGTCTTGAGCACTACACTATACTTCACGCCATGAAATTAAACGAAATTAGGCGGCTCAATTAAATTGCTGTGCAGCAAAAAAGCAACTGTGAAAAACCATATAACGTCAGAAATGTAGACTAGGTAATGTTGCTCTAAATTCCTTATATCCTCAATTTTCATCATAATTTAGTTGAGTACATGAATATTTCAGATATTCTAAGAAGCAGTACGAGCAGTGTTGTCAATTCGTACATTGAGGTTGGTGATTCCTTATTACCAGCTGCTGGTATGATCCCATATCTTGCAGCATCGCAATTTTGTAGTCACCTAATTTAGTAGTGTTAACTATAGTTTATGGATTTTTACTGTAGTAAAAGGTTTACGGTAGGTGTAGTGTAGCGGTTTTTTCTTTTTTTCGGAGAATGAAGCCCACAGAGGAACTGTGCGTGGGTAATGAATTGGATGATGGTGAATTGATGAGTTGAACCTACAGTTTTAGGTGGATTCCGAACCACCGGGAACTGATTTTACAGCAGTTTTTTTTGCTGGCCAATCCAATCGGTCACCTTTACAAAAAGCGCCCAGGAGTTTCGTAGCTTATCTCTGATTGAACAGATACCTGCTACGGCATTCGGCTATCACTTCCCCAACCCAGGAAGATTTCCTGTAGTTTACATCTAAAATAAGCGTACTTTACTAAAAAACGAACATAGAAAGAATAACTGATGATAAACGCGTTCAAAAAGTTTTAGAATTTGAATGTGTACTACAGTACTGTTGTTCATATCTGAATTATTCATGTATTCAACTAAATTATGAATTAAACTAATAGCAATTAGAGGAATTCGAAATTAATAAATTCTGTTTAAATTATGAATATTGAGAATGTAAGGAATTTAGAGAATAACTAAGGTTAAACGCGAGTTTCAAAATGTGTGTGTTTACAGTAATATAGTTTATAAAAAAATAAAAATATATAGAAATAAAGAAAATAATAAGCTTATCTTCAAAATACAGTTGAAACTCAACACAGCGAAATCAATATAATTCAGACAAAAAATCGTCTAGAAAGTTACTTATTCGTTAATGAGAAATCTAGACAATATTGCAATGTTATGGGGCACCGTGAAAATTCTTTATTCGATTTCGTTTTTTATAAGTTTGTTATATAGAATTTCAACTGTATATCTATTTTAATAGAACAAGGAAAGGGAGGAATAACTTATGATGAAACGCTTTTCGTAATTTAGCTAATAATTTTTTCCTACAGTGACCCAAAAAAGGGTCTATTTTTGCACTAACTGAAGCACGCAAAATAGTCTATTCCTGCACCAGTGCGGGAATGTACTTTTCCGCACTCCAAATTTGCAACCTAACAACACAAAATAGTGAGCATGTAATACGCAGGTTCCCTATTCTGAAATTCAAAAATAGGTTGGCTACTCTGCTTCAGCTGTGAATAGTTGTTGTAGTTGTTGTTGATGAAATCGATTTGATTCGAAGATAGGTTATGTGAGGAATTTTCAGGTTATGTATGCCCTGTTTTGTTCTGTTTGAATTACTTTATACATTACTGTAGGAAAAATTTAATGTGTAATACGAGTGCAAAGTATTGTTTCTGCACTCGAGAAACTTTTTTCACTCGCCTTTGGCTCGTGAAAAAAACTGTTTCTCTCGATGCAGAAAAACGGTGCTTTGCACTCTAGTTACACAAATAGCTATTCTCCTGTCACTTACCTACCCTATTCCGTTTTAGACTCTACTCTTACACCACTTGTCCGAAATTAATATGTACGAGGATTATACATATACGTATAATGCATAATACATATACGTATAATACGTATACATGCTCGTATATTTATGCAATTTATTTAATGTGTGCTAAAACTCAAAATTGGACGAATTGATCATTATTTATAAGCTGTACTATTAGATAAATATTATGCCTGACGTTTTTTTCATTAATTTATATAACTTTTATTTTATTTTTCCATCTCAAAATGTCGAATAAATAAATATTAACTCATACTCATGAACGGACGGTAAGTCTTGTGAGTACGATTTCATATGTAGATAATGAAAAATCAATCAATCAATCATTTATTTATTTACAAAATAAAGGTCCAAGTTCCAAATAAAGGTCCCGCTAAACCTTGTGGGTTTTTTAGCAGGTGCCAACATAATATAAATTACAAAATGGAAATCAATTATACAATACAAATTACAAAAAAGAAGAAATTAGGGAAAAGAAGAAATTGGGGAAAAGAAGAATAGGGAAAATGAAGGTTATGGTGGAAATTAAATTGAATATTAGTCTAATGTAGGTCCTGTTTGTAACGGTGACCGATTAGATTGGCCAGCAAAAAAGACACTGTTCTCTGCTGAAAATCACTTCCCGGTGGTTCGGAACCCACCTAAAACTGTAGGTCCAACTCATCAATCACCATCATCCAACTCATTACCCACGCACAGGTCTCAGACCTATGTGGGCTTCATCCTCAAAAAAAAAAAAAAATGTATGAAAAGAAAAAGAAATGAAACTAAACAAGTAAGAAAAAAATAAAATACTATAAAAATGCTATAAAATGTTTTATGTATTGTGAAAATGAATTTGAATTTGAGAAGTATTCCTATGATTTATAAGGAAAAATAAAGAAGATTAAAAAATCAAAAAACAAGTTATCATTATTCACCATTAAGTTCTTATACAATTATAATTTTATTGTTAATAAAACAAGGAAAGTGAGGAGTAATAGCCTTGTCACACAGAGCTAATTTTGCGCTTTTTTACTCGCTGCTAGTTTAAAGCTGCGAGTAATTAGCTGCGTGTGATCAAGGCGTAAAGGTTCCAGTAGGCGAGTAAACCGCTCTCTTGCTAGTTCTACTAGCGCTAATAACCTTGTCACACAGAGCTAATTTTGCTTTTTTTACTCGCTGATAGTTTAAAGCTGCGAGTGTGATCAAGGCTTAACTTATAATAAAAGTAATTTTATTGTTCAATGCATTCTTTGTTGAATCTGAACTTGTACTTGCGTTCGCAGTATGCAGTTTTGGGCAGTTGGCCATTTTGATGCATTCTATTTGCGAAATGTGGGAGTGTGGAATGTTAACTTGCCCCTCGTGCATGGAGAAGCTACAAAAGAGATGAATGATGCGAAATTTGTTCTATAAAAAGAAGACAAGTCAACAGAAGCCAACAATTGAAGCTGTGTATGTTTTAAGTGCGTCGTAGCTCGAATGCATTTCAAAAACGACTTGGCACTCCCGTACGCGCCAGCGCGCACCACCTGAAAGAAAGGCAAATGGACGACGATGAGTGGAGTGGAATTTCTGACTGACAGAAAGAGCAATCAAAAGACGTGAGTCTGCCAACTTGTGTACAAATGGCAGAGGATGGCCAGAGCCAGGGCAGATAGTGTCATTAACCAGCTTCCCTGATTGAAAGCATCAGTGGGGTGGAGGATGAGAAGAATGGAGAAGAAAAGAACAACAAGAGAAAACGAGAACTGCAACTGCGAAGAGTTGAAAGAGGAGGCGGAGTGGAAAAATAAGAGAAATAAAGTCAGTTCGAATGGAAAACAGGGGAGAGTGAATGATTATAATGACGGTGAATAGACATGTGGAGACGGCTGACCGCCATGAACTCGAAACTAATCAGCCAACTGATTATGAGAACTGAACTGCATTCCCCCGCAGCAGAATTGAGCAATTGTTATTTGATTAGACCAAAAAAGTTACGAAATATTCAACACAAACAATGGAACCCTCATGATTTGATACAAAAAAGTCTCTTCATGTTATTTTTCAAGGATGCACGGTATTCAAATATTTTAACCTCGAAAAATTATCAATCTCTTTAATCTCTCTCATTCTTCTTATTCATAACTATTACAATTCTTTTCAAACTCAATTATTTCTCTTTATTTTTCTCCATCACTACCTTTTCTACTTCACAACCTTCTTTTCTTCAAATATACATGCCTATTCCTTCAAAAATTACCAAATTTCGTTCATGGAAAAATTTGGTTCGGGCGACAAAAAATTGTTAAAACTGATCATTGCAGTCCTAAACAAGAATTTAAAAAATTGGTTCGGGCGACAAAAAATTCGTTCAGGCGACAAAAAATTGGTGAAACTGATCATTGCAGTCCTAAACAAGAATGAAAAAAAATCTTTAGATGCCAAACTTTGATGATCTCGTTCGAGTTTTGCATCAGTTTAATGCGTTTCCAGCATCAATAAGTAAGTAGTGGAATCCATCGGAAAAATTAAAAGTAGAATTGAAGTCGGAACTGGAGGTTCATTGTTTTTATACAGTTCACGAATACTTCAGCTATTAAAATCTCGGTGTTTATTCCTGAGCTGTAAAATGTATAAAAATAGAATTGCTCATTGTAATTTAGATTTAAATATAACTTAAAAATAAGTTTCAACTATTTGACAAGTCCTTAGACTTTGAGACCTTTGAGAGGAGGTCATTGGACGCTATCTATATCTATCTATTTTTCAAGTCAATTTTTTTTTTTTTTGAGGATGAAGACCACATAGGTCTGGGACCTGTGTGTGGGTAATGAGTTGGATGATGGTGATTGATGAGTTGGACTTACAGTTTTAGGTGGGTTCCGAACCACCGGGAAGTGATTTTACAGCAGAGAACAGTGTCTGTTTTGCTGGCCAATCTAATCGGTCACTGTTACAAACAGAACTTACGAGAACGCAGCTTATCTCTATCTGATTGAACAGATACCTGCTACGGCTCGCGGCTATCACTTGCCTCCCTCCTATTTTTCAGCAGTTTTGAAATAGCTGCAGAATATTATTTGTTGGTTTTTAAATATATTTTTTAATGGTTTAAATTTCAAGTTATAAATGTGTTTAAAACTCATAAGCTAGAACTAAGTTACGTATATTGCCTAAGGACAAGTTAAGAATGGACGAATTTTGTCCAGACTTCGCCATTTTATGTAAATACGTCACTAGGATTTTCTTCAGTTAAAATTAACATCATTTGCTGCACATTTGCTACCTATGTGACGGTAATAATGCCATATTTAAAATCATTTAAGAAATTTTGTAAATTTACATAAATAAAGTGTTCTAATCTAATCTAATCTAATCTAATTTTTTGTGAGAGTATTATTTAATGATTTCCAAGTGCACTAGTTTTTAATTTACGGAGACAAAGAGATTTTACGTGCGATTCTATATCTATAGTTAATCTACATGTTAATCTATAGTTATCTACATGTATAATCTATACTGCTAGACAACTGTTAGATAATTATTATATCAAGAAAATAATACTTTTATTCTAAACATAAAATAATGTACTAAACTGACGAGAGAAATCGGTCATAAATTTCAAGGACTAAATTATTAAAATTGAGCACAAAACATAACATGTAGAGCTATTTAGTATAGATAAAACGGTGAACGAAGCTACTGTATATAATATTTAGATGCGAGAAAACTGTTGTACTATATCGGAAAAGTGTGGAGTGTAGTATAACCTGATCCTTCAACTTGGAGTTGTGCATGTTGCATAACTGATCGCTACTACAGCACATGATTCATTATTCCATAATGCGGATTCAAGGCGGGAAAACTGCCGGAGGGAAGACTTCATTGATTTTTTTTTTCAAAATATATTCTTCTTCAATATGAATTATTTATTTTATTTATTTATTTATTTATAAATACAAATTAATAATAAATGCTTAGATGCAACAGACCAGAGTCCAAAACTGTAGTTTTAAATGAATTGAGTTTTTTTTTAACTAATATACACAGTGCATCAAACGAGTCCCTACTGAAAAATTGAAATTTTCATTTTACGAAAAATGTGCACGTATGTAGTCTTATGAAGAAAAATTTCTTATAAAGGAAAATTCAGCAAAAAAAAACAATTTCTCAATGGGAATTTCCTATTTTATTGCATGCGTAGAAATTATTGAAAAACTGCCGATACTTGATGCTGGCACACGCGTTTGGCTGTCTGAATAATCAGTAACTGTGAACCATCTTGTATTATCACACAAATGTAAGCATTACGCTACTACTTGGAACTTCAGAATGCTACGAATAGCATGAAATCACTGAAAAAATAGTCAATTGTCAACATACATTACAAGAATGTAGAAGGAGGAGGAGAAGGAGCAAGAAAACAAAAAATAAGAAGAACAAGAAGGAGAAGAAGAGAATAAGAAGATCAAGAACGAGAAGGAGAAGGAACGAGAAGAACAAGAAGATGATAAAAAGAACAAGAAGGAGAAAAAGAGAAAAAGAAGGAGAAAGAGAGAATAAGAAGATCAAGAACAAAAAGGAAAAGAAGAGAATAAGAAGAACAAGAACGAGAACGAGAAGGATAAGAAGAGAATAAGGAAATAAGGAGAAGAAGAGAGTAAGAAAAATAAGAAGAAAAAATAGAAAACAAAAAGTAGAACAAGAAGGAGAAGAAGTGAATAAGAAGAACAAGAACAAGGAAAAGAGAATAAGAAGAACGAGAAGGAGAAGATAATAAGACAGAGGAGGAGGAGAACAAATGATTGGGTTGCCGCAGGAAAGTAACAGTGGTTAATGAGAGTCAGATAATCGGGCATAGAAGTGTGTCAGGTGACTCGGTGTGGAGTGGAGTGGAGTGGAATGGAGTGGCAGTGCAGTGCAGTCGATTGGAGTGAGATGGAGGAGTGTAGCCGCGCGGTATGCACTAAGCACGTGTACCGGCCTTCAGATCGATGGCAGCTAGCAGGTGAATGCCCTTGCACCCCCAAACCCCTCTCATGAAACCCCCTCCCACCACCCAAGAGCCCTTAAAACCCCTGCCCACCCAGCCGGGTTCCCTTTCTCACAAGCCCTAGAACCAAGTTCATCTTGGCCACTTCACTACCAAGATCTTACTCTGCACTCCATAATAATTTTCAATTGCCCTGTTCTTTCTCATATAGTGGCTTTTTCAACCATCGTAACATTGTTTTCGTTTTTAAAATGGTCCAAAATATCATTGCGATCCTTTAGGGCTACACAAAGTTGAAGTAGTGTCACTGTTTTCGTTCTAAATATGGTTTAATAAAGAGAATAAAGTTATCCGAAGTTCAAGCACGGCATGGCTGAGGGCCCAATCTTCAGTTTCTCTTGACTCTAAGGACTCGTGAAATGTAATGTAGGCATCAAAATATAGGCATCTCAAGAGTCCTCCGAGTCAAGAGACAATGAAGTAACGTTCATAAAAATACGGCCCTAAGAGCTTCAAGCCGCTAAACTTACATTTTCTCTGATTTGACCATTCAGTTTTCCACCGTGAATGATTTTTCAAATCAAGTCTCAATTGATATTTTTCAAGCGTGGGAGCTGCGTAGCTGACTACTATCCATGGGCGTATATAAGGGGGGGCTCAGGGGGCTTTGAGCCCCCCCCCCCCCGAAATTTCAAACACCAATAGGAAAATTAGTAGATACACGACCATTTATTATTTTCTATAAGATGAAGCTGAGCTATTTTCTTACTACATTTTTAGTATAGTGTTCAATTTAACAATGCATCCTGATATTAAATTAAAATTTAAAATGTTATCTTTAACAAGATATATAATTTATTTCAGTCAAAGACAACGCTAGAATCACCAATATTTTGTAAGCACACAGATAGGCGTTGCGATTGTGTATTGTAGTGCGAGGTAGTCTAGATTTAAGTGAAAATCACAGATTTCTACACATTTTTTCATCGATATTCCGACTATATTATCTTGGAAATAGTCCATATAATCACACTAAAGTAGGTATTCTAGAACTTGTAATAGGCCAAGACTGCCTTCACAAGCTCTTGGGCCAAAATCATAGCTTAATTTCTTAAGTGTATTACAACTATTAAGCCGCGTCTCCACCAACCAAACATGCTCGGCGAACAGTGTTCGCTGGAATTATCTGATGTCGCCGAACATTGTTTGATGTTGGTTTGGTGTGGACGCCTTCTCGAACATATGATCGGTGTGGTGGGAGTAGTGACGGGAACCTGTTGTTGGTCGTCACTGTTTGCTCACAGACCGAACATCTCAATTGAGCTCACGAACATGTTCGGTGACCCATAAGTTTAATGTTTATCCGTTTTTTGTATTCGCCAACAATGTTCGGTTGGTGGAGACGCGGCTTAATAGTTGTAATACATTTTATAAATTAAGCTATGATTTTGGCCCAAGAGCTTGTGAAGGCAGTCTTGGACTATTACAAGTTCTAGAATGCATACTTTAGTGTGATTATTTGGACTATTTCCAAGACAATATAGTCGGAAAATCGATGAAAAAATGCGTAGAAGTCTGTGATTTCCACTTCAATTTATGAAACTAACTAGAGAATAAGAATCGTATAATTGCTGATCATAAACGGAGTCTTCGAGAGGTAATCTTAAAAAAGAGGTATATGAGCAATGAATGACTTACTTTATTACATTATGTTGCATGTATTTTATGTAAAATTTCAATTTGTATGAAATATTTTAAATATTTCATTTCCAACAATGCATAGCATGTAATGATAGTAATAAACAATTTAATTACATAGAATAAACTGTTGTATTTCTGTTATACATATTTCATATTTCTGTTATACGTATTTCGGTATTTAAGCGGATTTTGATCACTCAAAACTTAACTGCCAAATTTACTACAATTTTTAAAAATTTTTGTTCATTACTAGAATTCTAACTTCATTTTTTTATGCTAGCACTCATTTATTACGAATTTATTTCGGAGGACACGTTAAGCTGTCGGTCCCGGCTGCCCAAAACAGTCGTTAAGTTACGTCAGAGGCCCTGAACTTATTCAGGTGCGACCTGATAACTCTGACACCAGACCTGAGCCAGCCAGGTCACACGATATTATTATTATTACGAAAAACCCTTGTCTCACCAAGATTTAAAATGACTTGTATTAGTAATACTCACAAATTCTCTATATATTTCACAGTAATCTTCTCACCTGTAACATAGAGAAAATAAATCAAAATCAGTTTGAAAATAATTATTTTAAATAATACATTTCTTCTTAAATAGGGTTCCGAACGAATATTATTATAAATACAAGGAAATATTTGTTTAATATTTTTTTCCGGAGGATGAAGCCCACATAGGTCTGAGACCTGTGCGTGGGTACTGAATTGGATGATGGTAATTGATGAGTTGTATGCGGCATGATAAATGTAATTTTATGCGAGAAGATCTGGAATGAGGTACCGTATTCGATTAACTCATAACACTGTAATACAAAAATCTCTTGAGTCTTGATCAGGAGAAAAAAATTTCCTTACGAGTATCGAAAGTGAATGATCCTTTCAATAGGAATAGAGGGTTTTGAGCATATAATTGAAAATATCTTAAAACTAAAATATATTGAAAATAAAAAATAAAGTATTAGAAAATATCCTGCACACTAATAGATGAAATGGAATGCAGTTTTAAATTGAAATATATATTGTGTCATCGAACCTGTTCTAGCAATCTTTTATACCATCAACAGGTATTTTTCCATCACTGCAGATGTGAACACTGTTTTTAAATAATTTAGTAACAAAGTTCTGAATTGTAGGAGCGAACCAAAACTATGTGCAATCATCAACTCTCATTTCCAATTCAAATTGAAGGCCTATCTCATATTTATTCACTTTCTATCGACGTTTCCTAATTGGTCCATTAATATTTCACTCTACCGTGCACTTCCTCTCATTTTTTTCATTGATTCCATAATCCTTCTGCTTCTGCTGATTGAAAAACCCCTGATTGAAAAGATAATTCTCATCAAATAATGTTATCGGTTTAGCTTTGAAATTCATCACTAGTATTGCATTTAAATACATATACAATCTTATTCGTTTAGCTTATAAATATGCACTGTATATTATCATAATAGTAAACTTTTTTATATTATATGATAAAAATTGTAATTATTATTATTATTATTATTAGTATTGTTGTTGTTGTTGTTGTTTTTGTTGTATCTTAGTACATTTTAATTTATAGTAGGCAAGGAGATTTAGAAACCAGCAGTCACTGATTCATTTTTTGGGGTAAATCATTCAAGTACTTTTAATCGTGAATAATAAGACTTGAAGTTGTCACAACTATATTTATTGAAATCGTGAAATACTAGTTTCGGTTGTTACACCATTATCAACAATCTCAAACAAACTAAAACTAAGTACAGAGAAGCTTAATATGTACTAAACATAGAATGATACTATTGGCTGAGGAAAAAAGTGTATCTGGTAGGCTAACCTTCATTGAAAATCTGTGATTGGTTGAAGACCATAACAAGTCACGCCCACTGGTGGGAGGAGCAACCAGCAAAAATAAATGTCAAAATCAAGAACCAAAAACCGAGACAACAAAGCAACAAACAAGAACAATACACAAGTAGGACAGAATTTAAAAAAAATTATAATTAAAAATTGAAGCTCACTGAAATGCAGTCAAGGTCTACCAAGAAAAAACAAAAGTACCGTTATTAAAATGTAGGCTAGAATTATGATGAAACCAAGTTAGTTGTATAGAAATGGTTTTAAATAAATTTGATCATGTAAACTAGTATTGATTCGTTTTTTACCAACCTAGTTATCTCCAAAGCTTCTAAAATGTTCGATTGTCTGCCTTTGCCAATCAAATGCAGAAATTCAACATTTTCTTCGGCCTTGAACTTGTGTCCATTAGTAATGAGATGCTCTGCAAAATATGAATCTCCTATCTCTAATATGTTCGTTCTTGCCTACGTGTGCATTGTTCTTGTTTGTTGCTATGTGTTCGCTGTTTTTGGTTCTTAATTTTGACACTTATTTTTGCTTGTTGCTCCTCCCACCAGTGAGCGTGACTTGTTATGGCCTTCAGCCAATCACAGACCTTCAATGAAGGTTAGCCTACCAGAGACACTTTCTCCCTCAGCCAATAGTATCATTCTGTATCAAGCTACTTTGTACTTGGTTTTAGTTTGTTTGAGATTGATAATGGAATAACAACCAAAACTAGTATCTCACGGTTTTCAATAAATGTGGTTATGACAACTTTAATGCCCGGTTTCTGAGTTGTTCATTAACTTAATGGACCATTAACTCAATGCTGGAGCAATGGGTTAATGATCCATTAAACTTTATGGACAACTCAGAAACCGGGCATCAGCCTAATTATTCATTATGGATATCTTCCACAATATCACCTTCGTCACTACAAAGATACTTTTAATCACTTTCAAATATAAATGTTGTCTTTTCAGACAAACTTCATTTAGAAATATTCAATTTAGACTAAATCAAGGCCTATATATACTGTAGTAATAATTTCCATGAAGTAACATACAGAAAGTATTATTTGAGATGTTCTAAACAGCTCATAGTAATGAAAGAGCGCAATTCAAATTTAGAGAGCCCTGGGACACAAATTAATATTGGAAGCTAATCACAATTCACATTCTAAACTGAGAACTAAATTATAATTATTTTAAATTTCTTATAAGTATAGTAATTTTTTCAATTAATTTTTATTACTCCATGATGTCGCGTGTTCGATGAATGTATACTACTGGTATATAAATAGCCTATATTGAAGAAATTAATATAATACAATTGAATCAATTAAGGTGAGGGTAAAAGTGAACATCTATCAGGCATGTTTTGGTTGAAGAGACACAGAAGTTCAAGGCCACAGAAGATTTGAATGCAAATATAATGTCTGAAGGGGAGAAGGAATGGTTTTGGTAATTCGTGAAACCGGTTTTGCGGTCCCATCTCGACATTATTATACGTTTTATTCTTGATTGATTGAATAAAGATTTCCATTAATGTTTTAAACGTGTCTGGTATTCCAGCATAATGGGCTCTAAAATTCTCATGGAGCAGAAAAGGACACCTATTTGCTAATTTTCATTTTTGACACCTTCAATTTCAAGTCCAGCAACTTCTGAAATTATTTTTGAAGCTATTAAGCTTTATTAAAACCAAGTGCGCGTCTCAATAACAACTTACAATAATCAGTTTTACTTATTTTGGTTTGGGTAGAATTCTATTTTTACTAGAATTAGATTTTAACAAACAGTCTCAAAACATAATTAAGTTATTTAATTTTTCACTCAATTCTAAGGCAAACATGTTTAGAGCTCATTAGGTTATTTGTATAAAAATTACATATTTCTTCCCTCCCAGAGATAAGATGGGGATATAATATCCCGAGAGGGATATTATCTATACAGGGTGTTTCGGAACTCTCTACCAAAACTTCTAGGCAGTGTTCCTGGACCACTAACAAAAGTAAATATCGTAATAAAAATTTTCTAAAAACCCCAGTTACTCACACAGCCGCCATTTTGTTTTTTCACTCATTATTTTTTTATTCGAACACCTCTGAATGTACAATTTTTAAATTTTGCAAACAGCTTTATAACAATTAAAACTATCTTAAGAAAATCAATCAAAATTTTCCGACATCAAAAAACAAAATGGCGGCCATTTAGAATCTTTGAACAGGATTAAATTAATAATGGCTGATGATACCAAAATTTGACTTGAATAACGTTTTTTAGATCTTTTTATTGCAAATCCAACGATACCTCATTTTTTAAGATTGGCCAACAATTAACAGAGATGTGCTACTTTTTAGGGTGTGCAGTGGTTGGAAGTGAAAAACTGCAACCCGTTCTCAACCACCGCACACCCTAAAAAGTAGTATATCTTTGTTAATTGTTGGCCAATCTTAAAAAATGAGGTATCGTTGGATTTGCAATAAAAATATCTAAAAAACGTTATTCTAGTCAAATTTTTATATCATCAGCCATTATTAATTTAATCCTGTTCAAAGATTTTAAATGGCCGCCATTTTGTTTTTTGATGTCGGAAAATTTTGATTGATTTTCTTAAGATAGTTTTAATTGTTATAAAGCTGTTTGCAAAATTTCAAAATTATACATTCAGAGGTGTTCAAATAAAAAAAATAATGAGTGAAAAAACAAAATGGCGGCTGTGTGAGTAACTGGGGATTTTAGAACATTTTTATTATGATATTTACTTTTGTTAGTGGTTCAGAAACACTGCCTAGAAGTATTGGTAGAGAGTTCCGAAACACTCTGTATATTAAAATCATTTCGAACTCTGACATGAGACATGTAAATTCTATGTTGAATATGACAAGAGATAAAAACTAATTTACTCTGTTGCGATGCAAGGTATTGAAATCTAATTTACTCTGTTGCGATGCAAGGTATTGAAATCTTGTACTATAATTATATGCTGACTAGACTCAAACTTTTTTTGTATACGTTAAGTTCTAAGCTTAGTTGCACACTGACCACATGTACTGGAAGTAGTTGCCAGTTAATTTCCTGGATATTTTTTCAAAATTTGTATTATTTGTTTTTCTTGGCTGGAGATAAAATGCATTATTCATAGAACTAATACAGATGCATAATGATTCGTGTCTTAGAAAATTATTAATTTATTTAGGAAGAGTTCACTCAGACATGAAAAGATTGCATTTAGGAAATAGAATTTATGAAACAACTGAAAAATAAATAATACAAATGTCACAATTTTTATCTACAGCTAACTAAACGGTCGATGAACTATGTTCAACATCTTATCCGTAACAGTTCCATAATTAACAACAGTGAAAGATATGAACATCGATAAAATGTCAATACGGACACGAAATTCATTCTGTTGACAAATTAGCTAACTCATATTGAGAATCGCTTTCATTCTACTTTCTTAATCTTTGAAATGAAAAATAGTTGTTTATGGATTGCTCAATATTTTTGATGCATATTCAAGTACTTATCACTTTCAAATGAATAATTTTTCTATTAAGACAAAAAACATTTGAAAGTAGGCCTACTAGACACTAGACTCTACCAATACAAGGAAATATTAAATATTTAAACATGTATCAGCCTACAGTAATGAGAGACTGAATTTTTATTTTTAAACAAGACATTGGTTTAATGCTCAAAAAATCAATCCAAGTTGCTTTCCTGGTTACAAGCAATTATAGTATTTAATTTGTATATCATTATAATACATTAGCTATAAGGAATTTATTTCTTATATAGCTTGGATAAGGAAGGCCAAATTGATTACACTTCAAAATTACTCCCTGTACCAATCTTGTTTGTTATCTACATGGGATTTTGTAGGTAAATATTGAAGCAATTTTTAAGTCTATGCTTCACTTCCGACATTGAAGTCGGTACTATATTACAATAGATAGGCCTTAACTGAATTCTTGTTACTGCTGTAAAATCACTTCCCAGTGGTTCGTAACCCACCTAAAACTGTAAAGGCTTAAAACCAAAGAACATGCAGTTTAAGAATAGGCTACCAGTTGCCTATGTAGAATCTTTTCTAATAATCTATTTGTAATATAGCTTATTTGTCATTTCATTATAATCAATTTTCTTCCTGTAATTTTTTTTTTTTTGAGGATGAAGCCCACATAGGTCTGAGACCTGTGCGTGGGTAATGAGTTGGATGATGGTGATTGATGAGTTGGACCTACAGTTTTAGGTATTGTTGTAGTAAGAGTATCAATTTGTATGACGAAGTTTATATGATGTAAATTGTATACTTTTCTTCTTATTAAGGTCCTGTCTGATTCCTGACGTTGGCAACCACCCTGGCAATCCTAACACACATTTTTTAAAGGATTAAATGCGATTTGATTTGAAAAATCTTATAAAACCACATATTAAGGACTTCCCAGGCAAGTAATGGTAAAATAAGGTTTTGCAATCAATTTTCAATTGAGATCCGGAATTAAATATCAAAAACATAAGACATTAAACATACTTCTGGTGAACAAGAGAAAAACAAAACGAAAAGTTGATGGGGAAGTGATATCCGCGAGGCGTACAGGTATCTGTTCAATCAGATAGAGATAAGCTGCGTTCTCGTAGGTCCTGTTTGTAACGGTGACCGATTAGATTGGCCAGCAAAAAAGACACTGTTCTCTGCTGTAAAATCACTTCCCGGTGGTTCGGAACCCACCTAAAACTGAGGGTCCAACTCATCAATCACCATCATCCAACTCATTATCCGCGCTCAGACCTATGTTGGCTTCATCCTCAGAAACAATGAATAAAAAAGAGATGATTGGTTGTCGGTTGAGTAGTGTAGGTTGGTGAGGGGGGGGGCTGATGCAGAAGCGCAAGGACCGTCTAGAATTGAACCAATCGCGTGATGATGAGCTGCTTCCTTTGCTATACTAGCAGTGTGTGCTTTATTTGCTGCTTTTATCGCTTTGGCCTTCTTCCGAGCAATCGTCAACACTATTGTGTACTGCTGGTGCCTTGCGAGCAATTATCAATTAACCACCTATACCACTACTCAGGCCATTTATCAATTGAGAATGAAAGTGACCAACGACAGAACCGCCTTGTCCACCTCTGACGTCACTGTACTGATCTCTAACTCCAATCGTAAAGGAATTACAGTACTTTTTTCGCGATGTTGTTACATTCTCACATACTAATAGGCATTACAAAAAGACATAGGGCCGGTTGCACAAAAGCCAATTAAATTTAGAATGACGTCATTTTACGGAGATTAAACTTAAGGAGAGAATTTAATTGCACAATGGACAATTACAAGCGACAACGCCGATTAGGCTAACCGGCGTAAAAGATATTTAAACGCTCGATCACTAGTGCCCGTTATGTTTTATAGGTTATGGTTAAGTTTATTGTACCAGAACACGGAACTGCAATTTTTTTTTTGAGGATGAAGCCCACATAGGTCTGAGATCTGTGCGTGGGTAATGAGTTGTATGATGGTGATTGATGAGTTGGACCTACAGTTTTAGGTGGGTTCCGAACCACCGGGAAGTGATTTTACAGCAGAGAACAGTGTCATTTTTGCTAGCCAATCTAATCGGTCACCGTTACAAACAGGACCTACGAGGACCTACGATAAATATCAGTTAGTTATGCTAGTAGTATTTATTTTAATCGTTAATACTAAAATTATGAATTAAATAAAGTGATCTTATCTAATCTATAATAATATTCCTCAAGTAGGCCCCTCTAATGTCCCATGAACAGTAAGTTGGTTTGGTGTTAAGGAGTGAGGTGTCTGATTTACTTTCTACTTTTTCATTCATTTCAACCTTCTTGGCAACTTATCTGCCTAAATAGCAATGGACTTTCTCCATCCATGTTCCTCAAGCTATACCATGCCTACTGGAAACAAGGGCGATCCTAGCTGGAACGTTAGGGAGGAAATTGAGATTTTGATGACCTTTTTGCGAGTCATCCCTCCCGCTACTTTTTCTCGAGTGCGGTCGAACTGCACACGTTCGTCCTCAGAATTCAAAAACCACCCTAATTAGGTGGTCGAGGTTAGGTTAGGGCCAGGGGGCCAGAAATTATCCGCGCTTAGTAATTTCTTGACCACATGCGCAATACGACCCTATCCTTTTTCTCATAGTTACCTTTAGTTAGTTTCATAGAAATCTTTTCAAAGTCCGATTACGGGTCGTCAATGGTGGGGGTAAAACCGCACTTGGATGAAAATAACTATTGTGGTCAACTTATAGGCTTGACTCCCCGATACTACCTTAAGGACGCTTCAAAAATATCATAGGTTTTAAAACATATGTTTTTAAGGTAAGTTTGATAGCCGTGAGCCGTAGCAGGTATCGGTTCAATCAGATAGAGATGCTGCGTGCTCCTAGGTACTCTTTCTAAGGGTGACCGATCAGATTGGCCAGCAAAAAAGCACTGTTCTCTGCTGTAAAATCACTTCCGGTTGTTCAGAACCCACCTATAATAACTATAGGTCCAGCTCATCAATCATTACCCACGCACAGGTCTCAGACCTATGTGGGCTTCATCCTCTAAAAAAAAAACGTTTAGGCTTCAAACCTATCAAAGAATGGGTCTGCAAATACGGGGCATAACATTTCTGGTAGAAGCGTTTACGTAGGGAACCAATGAAGGGGGGGGGGAGTTTGAGTTCAGTGACCTAAATTCCCTCCACCCCCTTCCAACAAACAACCCGATGCATGTAACGAACCGAAAAAAGTGGCGATCTCGGAGGAGAAAGGATTCATTCATTTGGAAAAACATCATTCTCTATCTGGGCGCCGTAGATATAAACTAGAGCAGCGAGACGCTGAACAGGAACGGGGCAACGGGCCTGCTGACCTTGGGAATCGCTATTCACGCAGCAACGCTGCTATGCAGCCTTTTCTTCTTTCTATTTTCCAGCGCGATTGGAGGAACGCGCGCGCGCACCGCACGAGATAGAGAGTGCCGGCCGGCAGCCAGAACCCGTTCTTGTCACTCGAATTCCTTTCCTTTCCTTTCTCCGTCAGACCGGATTAAAAGCAGAGTGCAGCAGGATAAAGAGTGGAGGAATGAATGAGAGGAGGCGGAGGAGGATGACGAGGAAGAGGAGGTGGTGGAGTTGAGGGAGGAGGAGGAGGTGGTGTTGAAGGAGAAGGAGGAGGAGGATGAGGAGGACGAGGAGGAGGTGGTGTTGAAGGAGAAGGAGGAGGATGGCGAAGAATAGTAGGAGATGGTGTTGAAGGATGAGGATGAAGAGGAGGAGGATGAGGATGAAGAGGAGGAGGATGAGGAGGAGTATGAGGATGAGATGAAGGAGGAGGATGACGAGGAAGAAGAGGAGGTGGTGTTGAAGGAGAAGGAGGAGGTGGTGTTGAACGAAAAGGAGGAAGATGGCGAGGAATAGTAGGAGATGGTGTTGAAGGATGAGGATGAAGAGGAGGAGGATGAAGAGGAGGAGGATGAAGAGGATGAGGATGAAGAGGAGGAAGATGAGATGAAGGAGGAGGATGACGAGGAAGAGGAGGAGGTGGTGTTGAAGGAGAAGGAGGAGGTGGTGTTGAACGAAAAGGAGGAAGATGGCGAGGAATAGTAGGAGATGGTGTTGAAGGATGAGCATGAAGAGAAGGAGGATGAAAAGGAGGAGGTTGAGGAGGAGTATGAGGATGAGGTGAAGGAGGAGGATGAGGAGAAGGACGAGGAGAAGGAGGATGACGAGGAAGAGAAGATGAAAAACGGAGTAGGTTCACTGCAATTGGTCCGGCACTTTCATGCGATCGGGCACTCTCGTTTCGTAACTGGGGATTGACGAGCTTCTTTCTATTGGTACATATGGTCAGCTCATATAAATTTCACTTTCCTTTACTCTTACTCTAGACCAAGCAGGGAATAGGACTAATAATAATGATTATAATAGTTAATTTATTCATTTAAACATTATCAGCTGAAAGATCTAAATTGTATGTTATGTCAAAGTTTATCTGGAAATTTCTTTTTAAAATGCGGCACTATCACCAATCCTTCTAAATACTACAAAATTAATTTAGTGTGAATTTGAATTGTTATTGTTGTTTTCTCTTAATATTTGACGTTTCATATTTTCAATTTAATAACTTAGTTATTGTACGTAGAAATAAACAGGCTAGAGCTTACAGTAGTATATGTAAAATAATAATAATTTATACAAATAATATCGTATGACTTGGCTGGCTCAAGTCTGCTGTCAAGAGTTTTCAGGTCTCACCTGAATAAATTCAAGACTTGTGACACGACTCTTTTAGACATTATTTTTAAATTCTAATATACTTTTTAGGCCGATAAGCTTAACGTGTCCTCCAAACGATGTACCTGATGGCTCTTTTTCCATTCCAAACCCATTTTAATAACCGTCAGACACATTTAAATCGTTATTGAGCCAAGACCTAATAAATTCTTCCAGTAACTTGCTGATTACTATTGCTCTACATTCCCCACACATGTACTGATTTGGCTGTTTGGCATTGCCGCTCGTTTGAATTTCCCTACAGCATGAATAATAAGACGAAATTGTCACAACCACATTTATTAAAACTTTGAGAAACTAGTTTCGGTTGTTACACCATTATCAATCTCAATCAAAGGTTTGATTGAGATTGATAATGGTGTAACAACCGAAACTAGTTTCTCAAAGTTTTAATAAATGTGGTTGTGACAATTTCGACTTATTATTCATTTTGCATACCTTCCACAATATCACCTTCGCCATTACTAAGAAAGTTCCCTACAGCAAGTCACTTGTACAAAGGAGATAATCTACATACTGCAGATAAAAAAATGTAAATTATTTTGGATTCCAGGATGACGTGTGTAATAGAGACTATATACCAGTGATGTTATAGCATATATTGAATCAATTATACCAATCTCTAGTTTTTTAGGAAGATGTTTTAGTAAGAGGCTATACAGAGTCACAGCCGCCCGTCACAATTTCGTACTAAATCACACCAGCTGGGTAAATTTGAATGAAAAATCAGCTGATGGCTTACAAACATTGTATGATTTTGTTTAATTTGTAATGAAAATAAGACGAAATTGTCACAAAAACATTTATTAAAACTTCGAGAAACTAGTTTCGGTTGTTACACCATTATCAATCTCAATCAAACTGAAAACTAAAGTACAGAGAAGCCTTATATATACTGTAAATGGAATGATACTATTGGCTAAGAGGGAAAGAGGCTGACCTTAATCGGACGTTCTGATTGGCTGTCAAGTCACGCCCCGTGGTGGGAGGAGTAACAAGCAAAAATACGAGTCAAATCAATAACTAAACACTGTGAACATCAAGAAAGCAACATAAAAATTGTAATAAGGCTAGAATTTAATCAAATTAAAATATTAGAAGCTCACTGACATGCAATCAAGGTCAACTGAGAAATACACATAAGAACTGCTTTTTAAAAATAGGCTGGAATTATAATGAAACCAAGTTAGTTGTATTGAATTGGTTAAAATAAATTTGGTCATTTAAATTAGTTATGGAATTGTTTTTTACCAACTTAGCTATCTCCAAAGCTTCTAAAATGAACTTGTGCCCATTATTAATGGGATGTTCTGCAAAATTTGAATCTCCTTTTTGGGTTTTCCAATCCCTGATTTAATTTGTAGTTTTTGAGCTCGGTCACACGGTCAGCTGATGTAATTTAGCCTTGAAGTGGGGCAAGCGACGGTGACAGAAGTGGCTCTGTATAATAAGGGCCTAACAACTTTTATTAAATTGCTAAATGTTGCCAGGATAGCTTCTAAATAAAGCACAACAAAGTACAGTAAAAAGTACACAGATGGAGATGTTCAGAAAATGTACAGTGTACATTTTTTACACACCCACACATATACCTTGTATCATTCATTCTATAGAGAAAGAAAAATAGCAAACCGATATACAATACTGGTAACTGATCAAAGTATCAACAGATCTTCCCTTGACCTTTGAAGAGGAGATTCCAGAAAAACAGAAAAAGACAAATTGGAGCGGTGGTTGCAAACAAACAGCTGCGGAGGACAAGAAGGCAGTGGCGCGTAGTGTGGCACGGTATGGTAATGTCGGAGGACAGGTTCTAATTGAATTCAGCATTAGATATGCAGCAAAGGCTCAGCTCTAGTCCTAGCCCGCGGGGTCGTCGACCCGCTAAGACACAACAGGCGTCCTACAGCACCCGAGGCTACACACACTGCACCACATGCCATTTTTCAACACCATCTGACCAAAGTTTTTCCAAACCTCCCAAATAACTCCCCAACGGAAAGTGATTTTCAGAATTTTCAATAATTTTGAGTGTTGGAAGTGATATCCGCGAGTCGTAGCAGGTATCTGTTCAATCAGGCTACGATCTCCTGGGCCCTGCTTGAAAGGGTGTCCGATTGAATTGGCCAGCAAAAAGGACTCAATTATCTGCTGTACAATTACTTCCCTGTGGTTCGGAACCCACCAAAAACTGCAGGACCAACTCATCAATCATCATCATCCAACTCATTACCCACGCATAGGTCTCAGACCAATGTGGGCTTCGTCCTTCAAAAAAAAGAAAATTCAGATATGTTGCTTAAGAATAAAGCAACCATACTACCAGAAAGGCCCATACATTTTTTGTCGGTATTGTAAGAAAGTGAAAGGGAACTGCACGACCATTGCCAATTTACTATAAAATTGAGAAAAACGTCAATATAAATAAGTAGATTGTAATGAGGATATTGTAATAAACGCAAAATATGAGGCAATAATCGTGGATGAGATTCCACCCGTTGCAGAGAAATGAAATATCTGAAGAAGTAGCAGGTGTAATCTACGAAACTAGTAGGCGCTCTTTGTAAGGGTGACCGATTGAATTGGCCAGTAAAAAAGACTTTGTAAAATCACTTCCCGGTGGTTCGGAACCCACCTAAAACTGTAGGTCCAACTCATCAATCACCATCATCCAATTCATTACCCACGCACAGGTCTCAGACCTATGTGGGCTTCATCCTCCGAAAAAGTCTCTTAAAAATAGTAGACTCTCTGCAGTAAATAGAAGTGTCATGTTGTTCAGGCAATGTTGAATTCTCAGTAGCATCAATGAACATTATTGATAATTATTATTGACACGGTAATTGAACTCCTACAATCCATTCCGCTGCGGTAGAATGTCTCAAAATAAGTTTTCGTTGGATTTAGTCCACTCCAACTCTAGATGGTCAAGAGATCAAGTTGTGGGGAAGGCAAGAACAACAGAAATTGGATTCAATCTTAGTTTGGAATCTGACAGTACATCGCAAGTGGATCCCATAATGGTTTATACTACTGGTTCAGGAACAAAAAACTCAAACCTTGGAGATAAAACTAGACTACCGCTTGATCATTCTTGGAAATTGAAAAGTGTTTTGATAATAATGTCTGAAATTGAAACTTTCCTTGATAAATGTTGCAAGATTTCTTTTTGAGGATGAAGCCCACGTAGGTCTGAGACCTGTGCGTGGGTAATGAGTTGGATGATGGTGATTGATGAGCTAGAACTACAGTTTTAGGTGGGTTAAAAATCACCGGAAAGTGATTTTACAGCAGAGAACAGTGTTTTTTTTGCTGGCCAATCCAATCGGTCACCCTTACAAAGAGCGTCCAGGAGTTTCGTAGCTTATCAATCTGATTGAACAGATACCTGCTACAGCGCTCAGCTATCACTTCCTCTAATTTTGTGTCTTGAGACTTGAAAGGCTGTCTCCTAGTGCAAGCTCTACTAGTGTTGTTGTTGGAAGCTGTGGGTTTATTTCTACCATTCGTTTTGTGTCAATTGATTAACCACGCTCTATCGTTATTATTCAGGCTGTTATTTCTCTCTTTTTTACTCTCTCATTCTTTCTCTCTTCCTCTACTTGCTCACTTCTTCTCTGTTCTCTCACCTACAATGTAATTCATTCAGTCTACTCAGAACAGACTCCACTCTAATAAAAAGCAGGGCAGCGGAGATTGAAGTGAGCCTTCAATTATTATTCCACGCACCTCTCATCGTATGCATCCATTAATGATCCCATTATGCTCTGCAAAATAACATCCTTGACCGTCTTTGAGAAGTGAATTTTTAGTCATAATATTGTGTGTTTATGCTGGTGAAACGTGGAATTAGGCTGAATGATAGGCTATTTCACGCTTCTCACCGATTTGTCTACGTTTTGTCTACTCACTGAAGATGCGGTGTTGCCGCTCTTCCTCTTACACACACACTCTCTCTTTCTCTCTCTCTTCGTCTTTTTGTGTAATTCATCTCTCAGATCCAAGCTCTATTTTTTTTTTTAAACAATCACATCTATAATTTCTGCTGTACAATACCTTAAAATATATATTTGTTGTATTTATAATATTTATATTCAAACTATTCAACCAGTACGATTCCTTTTCCAAAATCACTGTACATCACTTCAACTAGGGGATCTGAGTGTTGCTAATCTTAATAATACTGTTATCATTAATGTAAATTGTAAATTTGCACAAATAAAATCATCTGAATCTCTCTCTCACACACACACACAAATATTTCTCTAATAAAAATCAAATATCTCTCTCTCCTTAATCCTTCTTATATTTTTCATTTTTTCAGGTTAATTTTTCATATTCTTAATCCTGGATAAAGACTGCAAAAT
The DNA here is from genome assembly GCA_948455865.1 of Conomelus anceps. Lineage (NCBI taxonomy): Eukaryota > Metazoa > Arthropoda > Insecta > Hemiptera > Delphacidae > Conomelus > Conomelus anceps. The sequence goes on along the minus strand of OX418217.1, from coordinate 11,752,064 downwards.
TCAATTGTAAACGAAGTACAGTAAATGTAAATGAAATGGGAATACTCCATTACAAACCTCATGATAATTATTCGGGAACATACCAATACTGCCCACTGTAGAACAAATAAACTGACAGGAAGTAGAGTAGTTGAGTTTCTCATTTCTATTTATCTTTTTCAAAATTAATGTTGAAATTCCAGCATTTTTGTAAAATGGGTTAGATGCAGGAAACTCATATAGAAGATATGACACTAAGATGCTGATGTAGATGATACGCCGAAATGTCACAAGCCAAAGCATCAGATTAGTTTTTTATCAATATTGCAGCTGCTCATTACCCAGCGTCGAAAAACACATCTGTTTGTGTCACGTCCTGTTTGTAACGGTGACCGATTAGATTGGCCAGCAAAAAAGACACTGTTCTCTGCTGTGAAATCACTTACCGGTGGTTCGGAACCCACCTAAAACTTATTTTAAAAAATCTTATTTGTGCACTTCTCTTTTCAAGCAGCTGATCTAGCTGATTTCTATGGCTTTACCAAACGGCGAGCGTAGAATTTTTTGGGAAGATATCAATTAATCCTTGGTGTATCTTGTAAATAAGCTTCTCTTTTTTCTTAATTAATACAGTAATTCGTTCTTTTGGTTCTCCTGAATTAACTCTCTCAGTTTTCTAACTATTCTCTCTTAATTTTCTAATTCAGCTACTAACTATAATTCAACTTGGTTAACAGTAATACCTGTTTGAAGTTTGTTATTGCAAAAAGGTGACAAGTAACGTCAAAGAATTTCAATCTGTACCTTGCTGAATGTGTTTTGTGGGAATTTGTTGTTTTTGTAAACAAGATTCTTGTGTATCAAATAATTATCGGACATTCTGTTTTGACTAAGACGACAGTCCTGATTCACAATCAGTATTTTTAAGCACTTTTCCGCGTCTGCTTCTCGTAGTGAGAGGATGAACTTTACAGTGAAAAATGCTAATGGACAGATCTGGCATTCGAGTGGAACTGTGGACTCTTCTATTCAGTCTCTATGACGAAAAAAGCGAGTGGCTGCTGGCTTTCAGTGGTGCCAAATACCCGACCTCGGTCCAAGGTGATTTCGGCGAGTTCTTTTTCTTGTTCGAAGATAAATTATCCTTCCTAGAGGATAGGATAGGCCACGCCGCTACAACCGCCGTGCCGCCATGTCAGCTTATGGAAGACGAACACGTTGGACTACAAAGTAGCTTCGGATCATTCCTATTATTTGTTCCCTGTTTCTTTAAAAAACAAACTTGATGGCTCTGGTCAACCGAAGAACATAAGCTGAACGCTAACGAAACACATCAAAAAGAGGAAAATAATTTTACGAACATGATAAAATGTTAAATTACTGAATTGAATTCAACAAAGAAACAAGTAATATCCAATAAACCAATGTGCCTTATTAGCACAATTTTGATAGCCTCACAAAAAGTACAACAAAGCTACAAGTAATAAGTACAATAAACCAATGTGCCTTATTAGCACAATTTTGATAGCCTCACAAAAAGTGCAACAAAGCTACAAGTAATAAGTACAATAAACCAATGTGCCTTATTAGCACAATTTCGATAGCCTCACAAAAAGTACAACAAAGCTACAAGTAATAAGTACAATAAACTAATGTGCCTTATTAGCACAATTTTGATAGCCTCACAAAAAGTGCAACAAAGCTACAAGTAATAAGTACAATAAACCAATGTGCCTTATTAGCACAATTTTGATAGCTTAACAAAAAAAGATTAGCCAGCAATGAGGTTGAATTGATATAATTTAGTAATCACAATAAGATTAATATTAATGAGTAGAATCAATCGTGAATCATAAAGCAAACACGGTAAAAATCCTGTGGAGGAAAGAAATGCATCTTAGGATTCAAAAGATCCAAAAATAAGAAATATTATAATTTCTCGATTGTGTTACTAAAGACGTGTAGACTACTGATAAACAGTTCACCTCTTAACCCACGTTCACGGCACTGGTTTTAGACTCATTTTTTCACTTCATCAGGAAAAAATTATTTTGAATGAAAATATAATAAGAAAGATTTATATTGTATATTTTATATTATATTATATTTATATTATATCATTTTATAATAAGAAAAATTTTCATATTAATCAGAAGAATAAGTAGTGAATCATACAACTGAAAACGTTGATATTGTTAAATGTAGACCACTTAAAGCATTTAAAAGTCTCAAAAATACGAAAAAATCATGAATAATTTCTTGATTGTGTTGATGAGAAACAATTCTATGAATAGGTCTGTTCACCTCATTACGCACGAACAATGCACAAGTCTCAAACTCATGAATGTGGACTTCATCAACAGAAAAAAATATTCAACTTGAAAAACTCTAAATTACAATAGTCCTCAATAGCTTTAATGCACAGCCAATAAATTTATATTTGGAATTTAATACTGTTACCAATGTTTGCAACAGCACGGAAGCAATGGTTTCCAGTGAGATTTATAGCATTGAAAGAAATTTTAAATAATAATAATAATTGGTTTAATATATACAATATTATAATATATTATATTATATATATATTATGCCAAATATATATTGGTAAAATTGTAATATCCAATCACACTATCCCGAATTAACTTTAGTACAAAGCAGGTAATTTGATAAAATTTAAATATTTCATGAATATTTTGTTAACATTTATTCATTAAGGCAATGGGATGTGAAGCTAGAACAAACTTAAAGCCCAAAACTGTTTTCTTCACAAAATGTTGAAAGCAAAATCCAAATCTTTGTAGGTTGGTTCACAAGGAAAATTCAGTCTCACTGGAAAATTTCACTTGAAGAAGTATACTTGTTCCTTTTTAGTTGAAGGCTATTATTTTGAAGGTTCATATAAAAACGATAACTTATAATACAAGCTAAGTACGCTCGTATGTATCAATCCAGAGCCTGATTCAAAAGTATTTTGAATACTCATGCCCGGTTGCACGAAAGCCAACTAAATTTAATCCCCGTCGAATGATGTCTTAAACTTAATAGAGGAAATTTAGTTGCACAAAGCACAATTACAATCGATAACAGGCGTAAGAGATACTTAACCGACCGTTCACTGAGAATTAAATTTCACGAACTCCCGTTGAGTTACATTTTATAGGTTATGTTTATTGTACCAGAACACAGAACTGCAAATTAGGTCGTAGGTGTTAAAAACCTTTCGAAATGAAGAAAATCTATTAAGAATATAATATTGAAATAGTTGAATAATGATTCGAATAATTCACAAAGAAATGATTGTAATTCATCTTTTTTCCTCAACTTCAGAATCAGCTGTTGATCAAATTACAGAGTAGCCAGATTGTACCCGTTCGGTTAATGAAAATTAACTAATGGATCTTTGGGTAACAGAAATAAACCCGTTACACTTATGACGGTTAATTAACTATCATTAAACTCCTTTTTTAATTGGGTTTTGTGCAGGCCGTCAGTGTTGAATTTAACTTTCTTAGTAATGGCGAAGGTGATATTGTGGAAGGTATCCATAATGAAAAATAAGACGAAATTGTCACAACCACATTTATTAAAACTTCGAGAAACTAGTTTCGGTTGTTACACCATTATCAATCTCAATCAAACTGAAAACTGAAGTACAGAGAAGCCTTATATATACTGTACATGGAATGATACTATTGGCTAAGAGGGAAAGAGGCTGACCTTAATCAGACATTGTGATTGGCTGTCAAGTCACGCCCCCTGGTGGGAGGAGTAACAAGCAAAAATACGAGTCAAATCAATAACTAAACACTGTGAACATCAAGAAAGCAACAAGAAAATTGTAATAAGGCTAGAATTTAATCAAATTAAAATTAAAAAATTTAAAAAAATTAGAAGCTTACTGAAATGCAATCAAGGTCAACTGAGAAATACACATAAGAACTGCTTTAATAGGCTGGAATTATAATGAAGGCTTCTCTGTACTTCAGTTTTCAGTTTGATTGAGATTGATAATGGTGTAATAACCGAAACTAGTTTCTCGAAGTTTTAATAAATGTGGTTGTGACAATTTCGTCTTATTTTTCATTTTGAATTTAACTGCTAGAAAACTGAAAGCATTGGAGTTGAAATGTTTCAAAATCCAACTTTGCAATGTCCAGGTGGTGGAGTCGTTGGGGTGAGACGGCACAAGCTGAAGTAAAGGAGAGAGTACTTCAATAGTATGCAGTCATAACGTTGAGTGACGTGACGACCATATAAAGCATACCAGACCACCGTAATGTATGCAGTCGTCGCTGAAGCGAACAGCCAGCAAATGCAGCGCAAACCATTCCACTACTTAGTAAAGTACGCGAGTAAGTAAATTCCAGACGGTGCTTAGCTTATGAACAATATATCGACTTCGCCTGAGGTGTCCGTCAAAGCAGCAGAGCCCTCGCAGAGCATGAACATAACAGAGAACATAACATAGACCAACCATCAAGATTTATCCTTATTCCATCTATGATAACACGTTCTAAAAATCAATAAAAAAAGCGTGGCAAGTACACGTGTTACTAGATTCCAGATTAAGCTTAGCTTGTGCACATTGTATCGACTTCACTAGAGGTGTGGGCCAGAGGGACAGAGTATGAACATAACGGAGAATATAAAGCATAAAAAAACACACACACATCAATTTGAAAGTGATAGTCTAGTGCCGTAGCAGGTATCTGTTCAATCAGAGATAAGCTACGATACTCCTGAGCGCTCTTTGTAAGGGTGACCGATTGGATTGGCTAGCAAAAAAACCGTTCTCTGCTGTAAAATCAGTTTATGAACGAGATCATTAAAGTTTGGCAACTAAAGATTTAAAAAAAATTCTTGGTAAGGACTGTTATGAAAGATCAGTATTACCAATCTTAGTCACCTTTTTTCCATGAACTAAATTAATTTTTTTGTTTACCACACATTGGTAATTTTTGAAGGAATGGGGCATTTATATGAGGCGTTCTCCTGGTATCTCTTTGTAAGGGTGACTGATTGGATTGGCTAGCAAAAAAGGCTGTTCTCTGCTGTAAAATCACTTCCCGGTGGTTTGGAACCCATCTAAAACTGTAGTTTCAACTCATCAATCACCATCATCCAATTTATTACCCACACACAGGTCTCGGACTTATGTGGGCTTCACCCTCCGAAAAAAAACCTAATTTCACAAAATTGGCATTCTTATCAATCGTACCACATAAATATAGCAAGCTGTGCAAATTTAGTGTGTTTCGATTCAATAAAAGCCGATTTTAAGAAATTTGGTTGTTTTCGGCTGTTGGGTTATTTGACATTTTCTCTTCAGAATTGAATTCGTTACTGTAAATAAATATCAATATCAATTCTGAAGAACATGGTTTCATCCTTTTGTTGTGTTGGTGCCAATTGAATAATTCTTCGATTTTCTAAAACTGTATTGTCATGTGTCACGTTTTGTAATCAATGCCTCTCTGATTTTTCTTGTATTTTTGTATGATGGTTTTTTTGCAATAAATAAAGGAAAAATTCTCTACAAGTTTTATCTGAAAAAACTGCAAGTTTATTATAAAATTAACCAAATTGATTCACTTCAAACTGAAATCATGTTTCTGGATCATTTTGCATATTTTGTTGAATATCTCAAAGAGTACTGTAGTTACAGACTTCTTACTAGTTTTAGTAGATTTCTCATCTCATTTTACATGAAACTTGATCAATTTACAAATGATATGGAGGCCTTATAAATTTCTTAATTTCGGTTTAATTCCATAACGCAGCGTTTCCGGACCTAGTTTGTGAATTGATAAGTAGGCCTACGGATAACTAGGTTCCACCATCTTTAATTCTGAAAATAAGCGTTTCCGGATTCATTTTTAACCGAACTTTTATCATTTGTTTGATGAGTAGCCAACAATAAGCCCTCCAACTATTGGTAACACTATGAGGAACACTCAACCATATACGGCCGGTTGCATGAAAGCCAATTAAATTTAAACCCCGTAGAATGACGTCATTCTATGGAAATTAAATTTAATGGAGAGAATTTAGTTGCACAAAGGACAATTACAAGCGATAACGCCGATAAGGCTAACCGGCGTAAAAGGTATTTCAACGATGATTAAATCTCACTAATGCCCATTAAGTTACATTTTATAGGTTATGTTTATTCTACCAGAAAACGGAACAGCAAATTAGGTCGCAGGTGTTAAAAACCTATATATAGAATAAAATCTATGAAGAATATAATACTATTGAGATAATGATTCAAATAATTCAGAATGAAATTATTCTAATTTTTTTTCTCAACTTCAGAATCAGCTGTTGATCAAATCACAGTGTTGCCAGATTGTGCCCGTTCAGTTAACGAAAATTAAGTATTGGATCTTTGTGCAACAGAATTTTTTTTTTAGGATGAAGCCCACAAAGGTCTGAGACCTGTGCGTGGGTGATGAGTTGGATGATGGTGATTGATGAGCTGGACCTACAGTTTTAGGTGGGTTCCGAACCACCGGGAAGTGATTTTACAGCAGAGAACAGTGTCGTTACACTTATGAAAGTTAGTTAATTGGCTTTCGTGCAACCGGCCGATAGTATACATATTTAGCCATGGTATAAAGCCAAGGTTAGTAGATAACATGGCTTAAAGGGCGAGGTGGGATTACCTGTAAGGGTCTCCCCACCAATAAAAGCCACACGTTTATTATTATTATTATTACTATTATCATTTATTATCATTATTATTATTATTTTTATTATCATTTATTATCATTATTATTATTATTATTATTATTATTATTATTATTATCATTATTATTATTATTATTATTATTATTATTATTATTATTATTATTATTATTATTATTATTATTGTTATTATTATCATTATCATCATTATTATTAAGTAAATAAGTTATCTACTAACTTTGGTAGACAGCAATGCAGCATTTACGAAAAAATCTAATTCCTTGTATGTTTGTGCTCTGCGAGCAATCTGTCTGTAGATCGGTCGACTGTCTGCGGACGTTACGCGTCTTGGTATGGGTCGAGAGTTGACTCATGTGCTCAAGGGGTCATTGAAAGCAGCCGATCGTAAAGCCCTCAACTTGCGCTTTATGGGGGCCAGCTGTGGAAAGCCCCCTGCACAATGTTAGCTTGTAAACTCACGCCTATATTGTAGCACTCACAAGACCCCATCTACAGGTTCGTATAGTGTAGGAAAGTTCTGTGATGTCTTTGTTTCAATTCGTCACTCACCATAGATTACAATGAAAGAAACAATATGTCTTCCCTGCGTAATAATTTTTTTTAATATTGGTTTCATCTATTTTTTTTTTTTTTTTTTTTTTTTTAATTTTTCGTAGCTGTTGTACGAACGGAGAAATAGAAGTTTTGAAACACCTTCACTTGCTGTTTCGGGTGTAAACGGCAAATCATTGGTAAGATCCTCAGGAAAATCCACCTGAATTCCTTGAATTTTGTCCAAGTTATTTACCATGAATCCATATTACTTTCTTATTTAGTCAATATTTGAAATTCTATTCCAATAGAGAAATTTTGTTCAATGTTTTAAGAGTAGGTGAGAAATTGTGGTTTATGTAATACTTACATTACATTAGGTGAGAAATTGTGACTTATAATGTAATACTTATCAAATTATTTTTTTTTCTATAAATACTATTGCTATTTAGTAATGAGACTAATGAGCAAATTTGTTCTATCCTAACTTACTAATCTTAAAATAATACAGTGGGACTCTCCTTAAGGTACAGTTACACCAGAGCGAACAGGAAAGAACCGAACGTTCACTGGTGTTCGCTGTGGTTCGCTAGCATTCGCGAACATCTGAGAATGGGAGTAGTCACACCAGAGTGAACACACATGAATAGTCTTGATTGATTCATGATCGTCGTGTCGTTCGCTTGTGCTCCGTCCACCACAAGAACTCCACGGTGACCATAGCCTTATCATGGACGAGTGCAATGGTGATGGTGATAATGAATAAAAATTTAATTCTTTAATTCTTTAAATTTTAATTCATTATCACCATCACCATTGCACTCGTCCATGATAAGGCTATGGTCACCGTGGAGTTCTTGTGGTGGACGGAGCACAAGACGGACGCAATGGTGATGGTGATAATGAATTAAAATTTAATGAATTTTTATTCAACAGTTTATAATCAGGACTACTAGGATCCCATAGCCCTGGCCTTGATTTGTACTCTTCTATCAGATCCAACACTTTGTCATCAGTCCACTCCATAGTTAATAGGAATAATAATTTAGTACAACAAACTACAAAATACAAACTACAAAATAACAAACCACCAAACAAACAACAGCAAACAACTCTGTTGATAGCAGTAACAAGGTTAAGTAGGTTATGTTGACAAGGACCAGACTGGAGTCACTCCGACTTGGTCACACTGAAGCGAGCACCGAACTCGAGTGAACGCGAATTTCCTTTGATCATTCGCTACAAAACCGACAATGGATGGAGCAGGCGCGAACACGAATATGCGACTACCGAGCGCTGTCGAACACGGCCGATTGGTGTTCGCTGCCGCTCGAGGCGCCGGTCACACCAAAGTGAATTTCGCATTCGTTACTGCTCGTTCGCTCCTGTTCGCTCTGGTGTAACCGTACCTTTAGAATCTCTTACTGCTAATGATAAATAATGTACATCTATTTAACTGCACTAAAAGCTAGGTTTCACTCAATCACTGCTCTGCTTTTTCACTGGACACCACTTGAACAAGCACTACACTAATTCAAACGGCTTCCTCTTTTTAAGCCTCCGCACCAATCCTTCATTGTCTAGCAGCTGGATTGCCTCAAAGTTGTTGTGTTGGTGGAGCCGAGCTTCATGATTCTCTGCATACCGCTGAATTTCGCAGGATACCAGGTTGACTCCCAGGTCTCTATTGATGTCGCTGTTCCGCACATACCAAGGTGCATCAACAATGTTTTTGAGCACCTTGTTCTGGAAGCGTTGTATGATGGTGATGTTACTTCGGTACACCCCCAGAGTTGAATACCGTAGGTCCAAACAGTTTTGAATATCTGTTTATCTGTTTGTACTTTGTTCGGTATTGAAAGTGATGAGTTTCTTCCAATAAGCCAGTAGAATTTCTTGTATTTTATACCAAGCTCTTCTTTTTTCTTTTTAACACGCTCTTTCCAGCGAAGCTTAGCATTAAGAGTCATACCAAGATACTTTGCATAATTAGCATGTGGTATAATTATGCTATTTATCAAAATAATGGTTAAGTATCGCAGTATCATAAAATTACAAGTTATGTTTTTTCTATTTTGTTGGCTTACGGCTATAGAGATGTACTGAAAATTCATAAAGAAACTACCACCAAGGCTAAAACATTGAAAATTTGGCTACTATCAACAAGCAATAAATATTAGAAGAGTACGGTATTAAATGAATGAAGAATTTGCAAGTTTGACTAATAGGCTTATATGTTGGGTTGCTATGAATATTTTTTATACTTTTGAATTCCATACTTTATATTTTCTACTCTCTTTTACTTTTTTTTAATACATTCTTGTATTATCATTTACCTCATTACTATCACATAAGCCTCAGGGGTTTTATTGTTGAATAGCTGCCTCTTCCACTCATTCTAAATGGAGCAAGTCTTTCTTTGACCTCTAAGGAGAAAAATAGAGAAAAAATGTTTATTTTTAGTTTTTTATTATCATTTTTTCTTTAGTTTGTCATTCTCTACTTATTTTTCTATGTAGCCTAATTCAGCATTTTTCATCTCTTTTCTGTTGGTATCTTTTGTATTCTCTTATTATATTATCATTATTATGTCCCTTTCAATTTGTTGTTGAAATTTTCAATAATGTGCAGTAGTTGGGAATTTTTACTTTTACTTTATTTTGTCATAAATATGAATATTATGTTTACCGCAGGCGCTGCGGTAAATCGCCGAATTCATGAGTTTGTTTTGACTGTTTTATGTTTTTATTTTGTTTTTAAACTTGTACTAGCCATCACTACTGGTTCAGATGGCTAGAAGTTCCACAATATTATTTATATCCTATTATTTTTGTAAAAATTTAATGGAAATAAAATTTACTTTAATTTACTTTTATCAGCAAGAAAATAATACACACATTCAATAAGCATATGCGTTTTTCTCATATGACTTTAGATTTGACTCTTCATTTACCGAACGGAGTGAGGTCTTTCCTTTAAGACGCTCGGTCTGTCTCTCGCTGTCTCACTATGTGTTATGATGTATGTACGGCTCTAGTTAGGAAAGGATCGAACGAGCGGATAAGTGGTAATAAATCTGTAGGTCCAGATCATCACTCACTCTTTATATTTATATATATTATATATATATTTATATTTATATATTATATCATTATTTTTTCATCTTGTTTGTTAATTGATACTTTTTGCATTGTAAATGAAGTTGTTTTTTTTATACTGTGGGTTAAGTGGAAGAGGGGTCTCTTATGCCTCAACTTCGCCCACAGCACTTTTATTACTTGTAAAGTGCACAAATAAAAGTCATTTATCTATCTATCTATCTATCTACCATCATCCAATTCATTACCCACGCACAGGTCTCAACCCTATATAGGCTTCAACCTCCAAAAAAAAATCAAAAATTTAGCAAAAAAATCAGCAATTAGTTAAAAAAAATTGTTTTTTTTTTAATATGTACTACTTTTGGTGGCCTCTAATCACTAATGGTGCAATAATAATCATTATTGATGTTTAACCATCATTTAAAGATCATCATTGGCGTTTAACCATAATTCAATCAATGTTCATCATTGATGTTCTTAAACATCAACTGGTATGAACAAGATAGCCTACTTACATCAGACTAGCGAAGTATACCACAGCCTTCTCTGTAACCAGCAGCAATACAGAGACTAGACACCAGGACGGCATGCCATCTGAACCGAGCAATTCTCTTATGCAATTCATACACCGTTAGGTCATTGGCTGCTCGCGTACTGTGGTCTAATTTCGGTGCAGAAATCCTTTATTTCTTATCTTGGAAAACCGGCAAAGACATTCATGCAATTTTATAATACTGTATATTGTATAATTTATATTGTTCAGAGAGTATGTCACCTATGAAAATTCTATTGTTTAAATTTTGAGACTAGATTAGAGTATTTTATTCATGTAAATATGCAAAGTTTCTTAAACGGGTATAAAAGTATTATTGTTATTATTATTATTATTATTATTATTATTATTGGCGATAGAACTCCCGAAGAGGAAGACGCTAAGTAATGTATGATTCGTGAAGTAGGCTTACGACATTTCATTTCTTGGGTTTATTCTTCTTTTTTTCCCAGTACTCTTTCATTCTTTGTTAAATTTTTGCTTTCTTTCTTCATTTCATCGTGGTCTGTACTGTTTTGGGCGCAACTCTGAGAGGATTTCCAGAGGATGATTATTATTATTATTATCATCGTTGCATAGTTGTATCTGTACAGCAAATGTTATTAATTAACTGAAAAAATCTTAAGGACGAATACATAAAATGTAATTAAATTCTAAAAAAGTACTCATTCCCTTTAAATACGTAAACAAAGAATTTTTGGAGTGTTGGTTGAGAATTTGTACTCTTGAAATCAATACTGGTAAATCAGGGGACAATCTGAACAATATAAATTATACAATATACAGTATTGTTAAATTGCATGAATGTCTTTGAAAAATTCTTAAATTACAATGTCTAGTCTAGAAATTATACAATAACTACAATCGCACTAACCAGGCGAAAACCGAGGGGTGATAAATGGAATGTATACCCCCAAACAGCGAAATTCAAATTTATTTAAATTTAAAATTTATTTAAAAAAATAGTCTCTTCTCAACGGTTGAAAAAGAATTATTGTTCATGTCTTTTATGTGGACAAGAATTTTTTTATCCCACCTAGACATTTTCTTAGTTGATGTCCACCCGTAAAAATGTCTGGACCCTGCCACACACAATTTATCTATTACTGTTAAACGTTATTTGCAGCCTAAATAGATTCAAGTAACATGAAATGATTTATAACAATTTTTTAGAGAATATAACACATTCACAATTTTTAAAAAGAGCAGTTTGGACTTAAGTCTGTTGCATCTACATTCATTGTGGTTCTGTCACAATAAGTAAATAAATTAATTTTAAGGGGTCTTTGTATAAGGAGAATATAGCAGCTGATTTACCTGAGGCCAAGAAAATATTTTTTTTTATTGCTGATGATGCCCACATGAGTCCGAGACTTGTGCGTGGGTAATGAGGTGAATTATTACACATAAATGCCTGACGGTGGAGCGGGATTCGAACCCACGACCACTTAAACGACAGCAAGCTATTACACAGCTATTCAAAATGTCAATGAACGTAGATAATTATCACAGACATCTTGAAGATTTCATCATTTTTTCTAGAATTTCCAAACATTTGATCTCCTTCATAATAGGAGTAAAAATTTTATTATTCAACTAATAGATTATAATGATCATGAAAGGCATATTAAGTAGGCCTAGAGTTAGTTATTTCGGACTTGAATGTTCTAGACATTCTAGTTAGACCGAAATAAAAAGAACTGTGAAAGTTGTCCAGTTTGTAAGTTCGCATTCATTTCAAATAATTATTAAAATGCATATTTTCAGGATTCTACACAGAACATGGCGCATTGCAGTAGTTACGTCACAGTTATCAGCTATGTATACTGTAATCAGTATTGAGAACAGTTCAATAACCTTTAATGAGAGTACGAATAATATTCCAAGCAGAAGCTTGAGAAAACAAGTTCAATTCATTTAATTTCTCGTATGTTCAGTGATCAATCAACAAAAAAATGTCGTTTATAATGGAAAACATCACTATTGAGATTAATAGGGTTGGTATAAAGTGTCCTACATTTCTTAAACTTGAAAAGAGAATTAGTAAAGGAAGTGTTAATGTACAATGATAAACTTGCAATGTTGGTACATTGGTAATTTTGTGGATAATACTACATCTTATAATGTTGTCATGTTCAATTGAAGTATTTTACAGCTCAACTCAAAACATTTTTTAGAACCTAAATTCAGTAGAATTTTTCTAATTTCGATAAACCAAGCTTAAAATTCAGTTCCATTTTTAAAAAATCTATTGGAAAAGTAACTCTTTAGAATCAGTAACAATTTTTTTTTCTTATCTGAAGAGTTGTCTATTTCATGGAAGGCAAAACCCCCAAACAGATAATCATTACCTAACTGATACAAGAGCTTCATTTAGTATTGATTTACTACCCCAACAGATGGAAATATATTTATTACAGGTTTATTATGGTTTAAGTATTCTACCTACCTAGCCTCTTTAGTTCCATGGATTTATAATAATTTATTTTCATTTTAATTTTTTTTTTTTGAGGATGAAGCCCACATAGGTCTCAGACTTGTGCGTGGGTAATGAATTGGTAATTATCTTGTGAAAATCATCAATCGAATATATCGGTATCGTCTTCAAAAATTACTCTAGGTTAACTATTACCAATACGAAGAGAATCAAAAGAGAATAGAATAATTTTTATTTCACTTGTTCATATCATACACAGTCAAAAAAAAATATATTAAAAAAGATTACAAATTCCTTCTCTTTTTTATTTAAAGGATGAAGCCCACATAGGTCTGAGACCTGTGGGTGGGTAATGAGTTGGATGATGGTGATTGATGAGATGGTCCTACAGTTTTAGGTGGGTTCCGAACCACCGGGAAGTGAGTTTACAGCAGAGAACAGTGTATTTTTTGCTGGTCAATCTAATCGGTCACCCGTACAAAGAGTGCCCAGGAGAACGCAGCTTAATATCCATAAGTTTTTGAATAAATTTTTATTATAGATTTACATTTACTACAGTTCAAGTACCAACAAGTAGCCTACCTACCTAGCCTCTTCAGTTGCATGGAATTATGATACATAATTTATTTTGATGTCCAAAAGTGTTCGCCCACTAAGTTAATAGCTTACTATTAAAAAAATACCACAACATAAATTGCTATTCGGAGGGATTATTTAAAGCATAATACTTTTAAAAAAATGACATCATAATTTATCTGTGCTAGGAGGATTAATCAATGAACATCATAGGTAGTTCGTAGTTCATGAATTGGTTTTTCATGTACCAATTTCCAAGTCTCATGTATTCTATTTTTCTGTTTCATTCTGGAGATAATGCATAAGAAAACAACAACTAGTAGTGGTAGTAGTAGTAGTAGTAGTAGTAGTAGTAGTAGTAGGCCTACTAAGCATAGTTTACTACTGAGAATTTCACTATTTTTTATTTTTATTTATTTTTTTATTCATTTTACACAAACATACAAGCAAATTTACAGAGATGTAAGTGAAAAATAATAATAACAATAACAATAATAATAATAATAAATATAAGAGGCTAATTCGGGAATTGTAGTGCAAAATAGGGGAGGATTGTAAGCTCTTCCAAAAGATTCAATAGAATTAAAATTAATAAATTTCTATCTAATTACAACAAATTGTCAATTTCTAAGAAAGGCTGCACGAAATATAGACGTGGATTAGTAGTATCATTCACAAAACCAAGTCCTTTTAAATGTACCGTAACATATTGCTATATTACGTACATATTGCGTGCATTGTTTCTACCGCAGAATACGTTTTTAACGGTAATGAGGTCAACTTTTGCATATTTCCGAATAACCTTCCATTTTGCAAGCTCACTTATAATGGCTGGCTTATACTGTACTTGCAATGTAAGTTCTACAATAGGGAAAAAGATGTGTGCTGGGGACCGATTGCATGACCTTGGCTTCTACCATTGACTGTATTCTTTGGATTTTTCTTCTATGAAGGGAGAACATCTTTAGAAATCTTCTAAAAAAATCATGAGCTGATAAGTGTAATAGAATCTTTTGAATTTGTCCTCTTTAGAATTTTGCTGACTTTATCGATTTGTATTTTTTTCTTTTTTTTTGAGGATGAAGCCCACATAGGTCTGAGACCTGTGCGTGGGTAATGAGTTGGATGATGGTGATTGATGAGTTGGACCTACAGTTTTAGGTGGGTTCCGAACCACCGGGAAGTGATTTTACAGCAGAGAACAGTGTTCTTTTTTGCTGGCCAGACTAATCGGTCACCGTTACAAACAGGACCTAGGAGAACGCAGCATATCTCTATCTGATTGAACAGATACCTGCTACGGCTCATGGCTATCACTTCCCCAATGTAAACATCTATTTCATGATTTTTGAGGAATCTGCGTGAGGACGTATATTCGGCATTGACATTCCTTATGGAATCATAGGAGAAATACATCTCCTAGCTTTTAAGCATATAAGGGGTTCAAAAGAGCCTTAAAGTTCCCCTGAAATTGGACAAACCAAAGAATTCTGAAAGCTTTTTACCACACCCCAAATCCAAAACTTCAGCTAAAAAGGGTAGCTAAGTAGTTAACCCCCAAACTGCAAAAAGTTCCCCTACGTCACTTCCAAGAATATTTAATCTACAACGTTTTCGTATTCATTCCTATGAATCTGTGCCTGCAATTGTATAAATCTAAGAAGATTATGAAATCTCAAGTTTTTTATAATCCGAAAAACTGTAAACGAGATAGTATCAAGGTCATCATCTTTTAGAGGCATTTTTTAGTGTAAAACTATTCAGTAATCTACTGCCACGTACCACAGAATTTTATTCTGTTCTTTGTGTTTGTAACATGCTAAAAATATTCTTCTATAAACCTGTAACAAATTTTAATCTCTAGCAGAGAGCTTAATATGAATAGGATTAATAAACCAAAGAATTAAAAAAAATAGCTTTAAGCACAGTTTTTTTACCCGACTCACAAATCCAAAACTTGCAAAAACGATCATTGGCCCTCATGTTTCAAGCCCTGTTACAAACATGTTAGCCATATTGCAAATAGGACCCTGCCAATACTACAAAATTTCTCCTTGTAATGTATTTGGCATTTAGAAAATTCCAATAGTTTATGTAGTCTGTTAGGAAGATTCCAATATATTTTTCCCATAGACCTATTAGACACTAGACTAGTAGGTTAGATTTAGCTGTTCTCACACATTTTGTCGACTTTTTGTATCTCACACAGTTTGAATCAGATCGTCACACTTTCTATTTCTGTCCACCACTGTCTTCATTTTGTGAAGTAACACCCAGCTCCTAGCAACTTCTTTTCGATAATTATTATTAGTCGAGGTGAAAGGCAGGCATTTTTAATCTCATAAATGAAATGATCGAGTCACTGTTTTGTGAGCTGTTTTTCTGCGAACTACAGGTTGAATGTTCAATATACAATATCCCCATTATTAATTTCCTCATTTTTTGTCCTTGTTCTACACCATGATAATATGAAAAGTCTCGCATGAACCCACGTACATTATTTTAAAATAAATAGAGTCAATCCAGTTCTATTTCATGTACAACAGTTCCTTTCATATTTTATATACAGTGTTCCGCATAGAGCTAACAATACTTTATGGGCTTGTACTCACCAAAATAATAAAATAAGTTCTTATAAACATAATAAGCTATGTCCTGAAATGCTTAATCGCCTTCAATTTGATAACACTTCCCTGTGAAAAAGTCTACTAGTCTCCGTTATTTTACATCTACATGTCAGATGATTTTCATACAATAATTTGGCTTCCAAGTACATCATGGGCCCTCCAAAAAAAGCTCAAGAAAAATTCATAGGACGAACTGAAATATAGTACTGACTCAAGTGACTAATTTCCTCAATACCACTAAGACTATACATTCTGCAGACGAATAATAAGACAGATTAAATTATTAAACCCTGCATTCTTGCAACCTTGGTCATAACCTCTTGAATATGCACACTATGGTGACTCACCTATAAGAACTACGTCTTTAAATGCGCCTGGCTTCAGAGTGATTGTATGCTTGGCTGCATAATGATTGATTGATTGATGACTCTTTCAATATATTTAATAGGAATAAATTATTTTTTTCTTGCTAAAACTTCATTGTAAAATTAAAAAAAAACCCAATATTAATAAAATTTAAAAAACACTTGAATTTCTTGTCAAAAACACTTTCAAGTGGAAATTGTGACTCACGTTATGGCGTGACGGCCGTTTCACTCTGTTGTCAAGAGCATCGTCAGATGACCTACAGTACACTCTATTATAGTTATTGAAGTGAGAACTTGCCCCAATACCAGACTGGATTTAGCAGATTAATTTATCCTGTTTTCAGCAGCATTCAGCATTTACAGTTATTGAAGTTATGCTAATGAAATATTAACTTAGAAAACAAATCCATACAGCTTGATAAATCTCATTGAAGTATAGTCCCAATATTTGACAGCTATACTCAATTAAATCTCAAATGAATTGGAAATAAACCAACTTTATATCAACACATATCTCAAATGAATCTCAAATCATATCTCAAATGAATTTGAAATAAATCAACTCTATATCAACACATATTTCAAATGAATCTCAAATCATATCTCAAATGAATTTGAAATAAATCAACTCTATATCAACACTTATACAGGAATGATGTATCTTATAACTGACTACTACTTGAAAACCTGAATTGATTTATTTAAAAATCAACCCCTGCAGGATGTCTAATCATCGATCAATCACCAATGTTAACTGTGCTAAGGTCAGTGCAAGTAGAAACGCAGCCCTGGTGAGGTGACGCAGGTGATTTTTTGTGAAACACTGCGTAAATAAAAGCGAGAGTGAGGTCTGATTCATCACTGAGCCTGCGTTATTTGCTTAGGAACTTAGATGTATATCTCGCTCAATGACAACTTATTTATATCAACTCTTAAATTGTATGAATTGTATAAAATTTCTACAATTTTAATAAATTTACAAATTTCTATATTTAATATAGAATTGTATGTCAGGGCACAAAAGGACCAATAATTGACTGGATGTGTTATAATAATTACCTAATCAGCTGTGGTTAATCAGCTGGATTGCGAACCAATCAACTCCCATGCACTATGTGTTTAAAGCTTCCCTAAACGATCAATGTAGCCTTAATTGTGCATTAATCGTCAAGGCTTTTAGGGGCTGCTTTGAATGAATGTCTTCCAATCACAATTTGTTTACCTCATACATTCCTCCTCAAATAGTACTAGTAAGGTCTGTAGTTTTCTCATGAAGTAAAGATACTTTCCGGTGGTTTGGAACCCACCTAAAACTATAGGTCCAACTCATCAATCACCATCATCCAACTCATTACCCACGCACAGGTCTCAGACCTATGTGGGCTTCATCCCCCCCAAAAAATAAAAAGTAACCCAACTGTAACATAACCTCGAGTTTTAAATTCACCAACTGAAGTAATATTAACTAGATTATTGTCAACTATAAGGCACTATAACACCTTATGGAAAACTAAGAACTTTGAGTTGAACAAATCAAACTCAATATAAATTACAGATTACAGAATATAATTATACAATATTATTAATTTTTCTGATCTTTTTCACATAAGCTCATTTTTAATTCAGGCTTCGACTACACGTGTCATCCGTACACATGCGTAGACGTTTTTTTCGGAGTATGAAGCCCACTAGGTCTGAGACCTGAGCGTGGGTAATGAGTTGGTTTTGAACCAGCGGGAAGTGATTTTACAGCAGAGAACGTAGTCTTTTCCAGAAATGAGTATCATAAAACTTCTCTAAACTACCAGAGTAGAATAAGGTTATCAATAAAAGCAACCATATAGTCAGAGCCTAATTAATAATAAAGCGTAAGGATTTTATTGGTGGGGAGACCCTTACGGGTAGTTCCACCTCGCCGTCGTAGCTATGTTGTGGGGAACATGGTGGACCTATTATTTTAGGTGGGTTCTGAACCACCGGGTAAGTGATAATAAAGCTTATAACATCAAAGCACGGTCATTGAAGCACGGTCGCCTATCCAAGTGCAGTCTTAAACGCACAGAACAGCTGATACGTCACTATGATGCAAATACGGCCCTTATTACACAGAGCCACTGTCGCAAGCCACAAGGATAATTTGAAGGAATAAATTTCATTATTTTATTATTCCATTACACCAGCCGTGTAAATTGTACAATAAGGGCCTAAGCTTTTAAGTTACTAGTCAAAGCAGCACATTTGCTTATTTATATTGCTGCTTCAAATTCCTTTTTTGGGACTGTAATGGCATTGGCGGTTGATACCTATATGTTTAGTTGGAAACATCTGTCTTGAATCCCGTTGCAAAGCACGGGTAAACACTAGTTTTTAACACTAGAATTTCAGTTGGAATTACAGTTTTAGGTGGGTTCTGAACCACCGGGAAGTGATTTTATAGCAGAGAACAGTCTTTTTGGCTGGCCAATCCACTTTGTAAGTGCCCAGGAGTTTATGGCTTTATCTCTACAGATTGAACCTGCTACGACTCACGGCTTTCACTTTACTTGGTGTGAATGTACAAAAGTGAGGTTAATAATAGGTTGAATGGCACTAACCTTTGAGTTTTGGCCGAGGTCGGGCGCACCATTGTCCGCTTCTCGTCCTTGGGAAGACGCAGATAGTCTTGGTCACCCAGCAGGAACAGATCCTTCGAAATTATCATGTCCCTAGAGGAGATGGTGGATAGTTGAGAGTGGACCGCGCAACCACTGAACGTTGGGCGAGCGACACCACGGAAAGAGGTTAGCTACTCAAATGTCGCCAGTCATCGCGACACAAAATTTCCTCGCTTTGTCGAGTATCTTAGCACTGTTTGAAGCAAGTCGGCCTCGATAGACGCTGCCGTCAAAGTCGAACACCGGCACACACGAAAAACAACAACTAACAGAACGATGGCGGCACCCTCACCGAAGCTACTCTGGCTGGCTACTGATAGCAGCGCGACTCGGGTTCAGGCTCAGGCACAGGTTCAAGCACTCGCCGCCGACAGGCAACACACGCACGGCACGCCACAACACGCTCAGCGAGGACAACGGAGTCGACGCGCCACTAGCGCCGCTACTGCCATCTAGCGCCAGCATTCAGAAGCACGCGCCACACTACCATTCACTGAATTTCACAGCTGATCGCTGATAATACGCAGGACGACGATGTGACAGTCGAACAATTGCACAATCTACCATCATTTATCACCTATATCAACCTGTTTTAAAATGATTACCATTCATTTTTTATCATGATTTATCAACCTGTTTAAAAATGACTTATTATCTTCTAATTATTTATCTAATTTAACTAACGATTAACAAATTTTTTTTCATTTTAGCAAGTTTCCCGATTCAATTGAATCGGGATGCTTGGGATGTGTAATAAACTATCTGAAAATTTAATTTAATAATCTATTTTTTTCTTATGCTCCTTCTTCTTCCTCCTTCTTCATTTATATCTTGTCATATACTTTATTCTTCCATAATTTAATTATCAAGTGATAACAATCAATTATACTCTTATGGATGATTTTCTTTCTATATCTTTATCTTATAATCTATTACTTTCCTTCACCACTTTCTTTTCCTCCTTCACCTCAACTTCATTTTCACCTTCCTTCTTCAGTCTTTTTCTTTCTTTATGTTTCTTTTATCTTACCTTTCTATTTTGAATATTATTTTCTTTTATTAATTTATTTGATTATTAGTACACTCTAGTTCTATTTTGTCTTATATTAACAATTGTAATATAGTGTACTCTCAAATTATTTTTATTGTATTATTAGCATAGGCATATCTGAAATGTATAAATTTAATTTACTTTCATTTTGTATCAAGTGTGAACTGATTATTATTTTGTAATGTAGACGTTTAAATGCAATAGGTTTTTCAAGACCTGGCATTCTAATAAAAATCAATCAATCAATCAATCAATCAATCTTTCTCTTCCACAATTTCTTCTTTTTCCTTTTTAATTTTCTCATCTCATTTTCATACTTCTTAGTCTCTTCCTTCAATCCCATATACTCCAGCATTAGAGTTTCGTCGTCAGATAACAGCAAGTAGCTGTTTATTATATAGGATGCTGATTATCTTACATCAATAATTGTCATTACCACATTATTACATCTATTCCATTGTTATTTCAAGTTTATAACTGTAATAAAAGATAAACGAAATAAATAATAACAAGCAATATTATTTGCCGGGTTTTATTTATTTTTTTCTATGGATTGAATTGATGTACTCAATTCTTATTTTTTGATCGATGAATATTGCGAGTAATGAAGACACAATTTTAGGACAAAAAATATACCAACTACAAAATAACAAAATAATATTTCGATAATTATTACCAATAAAAATGAATAATAATTTATAAAAATATATATGAAGAAGATTTCAATACTCATTGAGATTCAAAATTTGTAATTTCTTAGAAATTCGAAAAATTATTTATTAATTTGCTACTTAGCCTGCACATTATTCCAGCCTGGAATATACCAGCATGTACAATAAATTGTACATCATTGCGATTTGAAGCCCATTTTGTAATATAATAATAACAATTTAAAGCAATTTTATTAACAAGGTTTGATTCTCATTTACGTATCGATAAAATTAATATATTCAATTTCAAATGTTCAATTCAGGAAAACGGGCTTTTTATTAATTTTAAAATCATTGATATAGTCGGCTGTCACTCCAAGGACCTTACCGACAAACATCACGTCAAATTATACAGATAAAATTACATTTAATAAAAAAATTTGTATGTTCATAAAGTTTTTAAGCTCATTTAACATGAAACTTAAATTTGTTTTCTATCCAACCCTTTCACTATTTCATATAAAACCACGCAGCAGAGCACAGATCCTGTGGTTTGTGGCTTATGAAAAGTCAAAATTACGATAAATAGGAAAAATGATAATGAATAACTAATAATTTACTATTTAAATGGAGGCACTAGCTATTTCTGAGCAGGTAGTATGCATACATTGGTAGGAATAAATTAGTTCAACCTTCCTTCCTCTTTATGTAATTTTGTTACAAAGCGTACCGGGTCTATGTTTATATTAACTTCTTTTATTTTTCTGTTGAGGAGATGCTTTGTTACGGAAATAAATATGACGAAGCTACTCCCATAAATTTACTCATTTTGACATTTTTGGAGGATTTACTTTCTAAATTGTTCAATAAACAAGGAAAGGTAACGTATTACAGTAGATCAAAATTGTGATTCACAGTCAGTTCTTTATCCTTTTATAATGCCGTCAGGATTTTAATATACTCCCATGGCTGCAGCCCATCTTGTTTTAATAGAATTTTGATTATATCAACTCTCAACCATAATTTACCAGTAATTTCATGAAAAATATGTTGAATGAATGAAGAATATATTGTAGCCCACAAGATCCAGTAATATTCTTCTCTTCCGGCAGTGTAATGCAAGTTGCCTATAGTCGTTCGCCTAGAATTGAACACAGAAAACCACAGCAAAGGACAACTGATAAAACAATAAATTGACTCTTCACAACAAATTATTAATAATTTTAATTGATATTAACAATTGAAATATAGTATTAACTATTGACTATTAAAAGTAATAACTATTGAAATATAACTATTGATATAGGTAAATTCTATTCATTTGGACTTGATTTATATTTTTATTAACCAGGCCAGACACAAACAAAAACGTACAAACGCAGGATGACATTTCGCCAAAAACACAAATAAGACCTAACTCTCGCTTATTAGATACTGAGCAAAGATAAGGATAAGGTACTGGAGAAAGGTCATGGATAACGGTACCTTATCTTCACTCAGTATCTGATAAATTAGGAAAAGAATTGAAAAATAACGGTTTTTTATTATTATTATTATTATTATTATTATTATTATTGCTGATGATGCCCACATGAGTTCGAGACTTGTGCGTGGGTAATGAGGTGAATGATTACACATGAATGCCTGACGGTGGAGCGGGATTCGAACCCACGACCACTTAAACGATAGCAAGCTGAAGTTGCGACGCCCCAACCAACTGCGCTAAGCGGCCCGCCGCTTTTGATGTAGATTTTCAAACAAAACCTATTTTAAGAGCTTGTTCGGGTGTAGTAAGAATAAAATTGATATATGGGATAAAAGTATAGTTTATAAGTTGAATTGCGGTGATTGTAATGCCTATTATTTATTTATTTATTTATTGTGACAAATTTACAACGAGTGTGAAGGTGCAACAGACTCAAATCCAAAACTGCTCCCTTCAAAAATTTTGAATATGTTACATTGTCCAAAACATTGAGGTTAACACAGAATAAAAATTTAAGATATGCTGAAAATCTTCACTCGAAAAATAATAAAATGAATTTTCTCACTTGACCACTATTAATTTAAAAGTTCAGTCGAAACGAAACACTAAAAACAGTTAAAAATAGTTAATAATATTAAATTTCTATAAAAACTTTTGAGTCGAAAAAAATTATCTGGTTGCTATGGTAAACGATGTTCATCATTGGGAGTCAAACTGGTAGAAGTTTCAAACGTAGACTAAATTAACATATTAGAGATTGGAAAGCCCAAAAAAAGACTCAAATTATGCAGAGCATCACATTACTAATGGACACAAGTTGAAGAAAATGGGCTGAAGAAAATGAAATCCTGCATTTGATTGGCAAAGGCAGACAACTGAACATTTTAGAAGCTTTGGAGATAACTAGGTTGGTAAAAAACGATTCTAATACTAGTTTAAATGATCAAATTTATTTCAAACAATTCAATACAAGTGACTTGGTTTTATCATAATTGTGGCCTACACTTTAATAACGATACTTTCTCGTTTTTCTCGGTTGCCCTTGACTCCATTTCATTTAGCTCAATTTTATTTTAATTTTTAAATTATTCAATTCTAGCCTATTTGTGTATTGTTCTTGTTTGTTACTTTTTGATTATTGATTTTGACACTGATTATTCCTTGATGAACCTCCCACCAGTGACTGGTTAGGGCCTTCAGCCAGTCACAGACCTTCAATGAAGGTCAGCCTATGAGAGGCACTTTCACCCTCAACAAATAGTATCATTTTGTGTTTAGTATATATTAAGCTACTCTGTACTTTTATTTTAATTTGTTTGAGATTGGTAATGGCGTAACATCCGAAACTAGTATCTCAAGGTTTTCAATAAATCTGGTTGTGATAAATTCAAGTCTTTTTATCCATTATGAATATCTTCCACAATATCACGTTCACCACAACAAATTTTAAATTTTAAAGTTTAACAAAAAAAGTTAAAATATTCAGTCAATACCGGGGATCGAACCACGGTCTTCCAATTGCTGGCCGGACGCCTTAACCACTATACTCGAAAAACCACTATGCTACGAAGTTGGGCGGCGCAAGAAAACTGCAGTGTAGGAAAATACCTGACTGTGGTGACAAACTATATATATGACTGCTAGCGTTAGACTTGTGGAATTGGCAACACTGTACAAGTAGTGTTGTAAATTTGTCTTTCTTAGTAATGGCGAAGGTGATATTGTGGAAGGTATCCATAATGAATAATAAGACGAAATTGTCACAACCACATTTATTAAAAGTTCGAGAAACTAGTTTCGGTTGTTACACCATTATCAATCTCAATCAAACTGAGTTTGATTGAGATTGATAATGGTGTAACAACCGAAACTAGTTTCTCGAACTTTTAATAAATGTGGTTGTGACAATTTCGTCTTATTATTCATTGTAAATTTGTGCATTAAGGTTAGGGGTTATTCATTATCAGCTGCTGGCATGGTCCCATATCTGGCAACATCGCAATTTTTCAGAGCCACCTAATTTGATGGTGTGAACTATAGACTTTTTTGTACATTAGATCTTGGAGAATCCAGTTAAGGAGTATAAGTCAGATCAACAATTATATAATCTTATTCCCCACTAGTTACCATAATTACTATATCAATTAACTTATTTGAGGTGAGGCTTAATTTTGATGTGAAAGGAACTCTTATACACTATAAAGAGCTTTATCACCTAAATATTTTTTCAATTGTTTTGAAATATTACTATATTTTCAAGACTCTTTAAAAACTGCGGTAGCTTGTTGTAGAGTTTCCTACCAATGTAACTAGGTTTTCTGTTTGAATAAGATACTATTGTGAGTCACCAAGTGATAATTAGTACTTCGGCTTCTTGTATTATAATCGTGTATGTCAAGATGTTGATTAATATACTGACAACCACTAGGCCTGTGAATTATCAATCATTCGATATTTATGCCACAATACTGGCATTGACCCCATAAGAATACAGTTAGGTGATGCCATTCTCGTGGCGATCCATAATAGGAAGCACAATTTTTATTAAATTTCTATGTGTTAGCAAGATATTGAAAGGAAATTAATAGCATTATAAGGAACTTCGAAATATATTATCTCATTAACATTCAATAAACATTTTAACATCCTCCTAAATAACTTGATTTATATTATAAATTTTATGATTTAAATAATGTCAGGGAACAATTTTGTGGTAATCCCACCCCCCAAGAGATGAGTGATCACAATTGGCATTTCAAACATAAATTTTCAAAAATTAGCGCCATAGTAGACAGTAACGCTGTGCTATACGTGACGTCACTTGGACACGAAATTCAAAAATTACTGGCATCAGAAAAAATACTTCAATTATTTTAAATACCTGGCTCAGGCTATCAACACATATCGTTTCACAATTTGAGAGACCTGTTCTTTAATTTGAAACTCAATAATGGTTATATAAGGTGCAGGTGCATAATAATTAGTCATAAATTGGCATATTCATCCAAGCTTTAACCTAATCGCTGAATTGGTCATGATCGGATAAATAAAAATATGATAGTAAAGTCAATATTATTACATAATTCTAATAGTATAGTTCATAAAAAGATTGTACTCACTTGGAATTCGATCAACGAATTTTATTTGTTGTGAAATGTAAACACTTTCACTTCGTAGGTTAGTCCAGACATGAGTTTGAGATTTGACACAATTCGCATTTAAGTTATGAACTGATATTTTTTCACTTCACTATTATTGTGAAAATGCAATTTGAAACACTTTAATATTATAAATAAATGTTTAAGCCTCAAATGTCAACGTGGTCGTCTTATCAGTTCTTATCATCTCCAAACCAGCAAAATTTAGACAGCCGAATTATTTTTTAATTAATTTTAAATAAAGTAAAAATGTGAAAGAATCGCTCAAATTCTGTGATAACCTACTGATGAGTTTATTTCATCGTTTATTTTGTTTTTATTCCAAAACTCATCATCATATAGGTCATAAGTCGAAGGTGACTCAATCTAATTATTCTCTGTCTCTCTCTTTCCTAATTTATTTCCTGAATATTTTGGGGAAGTTTTTCCGTTTCTTGACTTGCTACCTGAACCTGGAGCCGAGAGGATCTGCTGGGAAACTACTCTATAAAGTCGCGGTCCATTTTAATTAAAATTTATTGAAAAATGTCTCAAAGTTCCTATTATTTATTTTAAAGTGTATGCTCTTGTTGAAATTTTCGTTGTATGTCTTATTTAAATTTTTTGTGAACTTGAACAACGGTGAACCACCTATTCCAAAAGGAGGGCGACTAGCCAGAGTGCAAACTACTGAGGAGTTCCTGTACCGTGAGTTATTCTGAAATTATTTATGGCCATACTCTTGTGTTTAAGTGCGCCGAAATAATAGTGTCAATTCACCACAAACCAACGTTGATGGTCCAATCTCCAATTATTGTGAAGGGCTATTCCAACACGGGACCCAATCATACCCTCCACGTGGCGATTTGAAAATTATGAACTAATAAATCTAACTGAAAAAATATTATTTTAAAAAACTTTATTCAAAAAGAAAATATTCAAATCGCCAGTCTCTGTAGAAAATTTATCCATTTGATATAATTTGTTCTAATAAACCTGCATAGATCTAATTCAGTACTAGTGTTTTCTATTTGGGTCACCTTGTTCGGTAAAATAGGCTACACTTGTATAGTTTTAAGCAGGTCAAAACGGCAGGGATTGGCGAAATTTGTCCTGGACTTCTACAAATTTCAGTAACACGGCACTGCAAATTTTGGGGAGGTTCAGGGCATTTTTGTCCCCCCTTTTTGTGGATTTGGAGGAGCCAAGCTGTCGCATGCGCGCAGCCACAAAAGACTTAACTTCCGGAGCAATTAGATGTATTTTTACACTTTCAGAAAAATTACTACATCACATCCTCTGCCATAAAAAGGGTATATGACAATAATTATAAATTCGATCAAGTTTTCCACATTTATTTTTGTAATAAACTGTACTCAATTCTATTTTGAATGGCTTAAAAGTGCATGCGAAGTTTGAACAGAGCTTGGGAATATTTCTTCAAAGAAAATTTCTTAGTGGTTTTTGCGATCTATGGAGATGATGTTTAAATCTGTTAGGTGTAGACGAGGTTGAGCTCTCGGGTATCAGCAGTGTCATCGGTGTCAAGTGTTGGATTGTAAACTGGAGTTCAGAGTCTCGACTCCCGACTCACGAGACCCAAACCAAGAACCGAGAATTGAGGGTGGCTGTAGCTGGGGCTAGGTGCCCTTGAACCATAGAGGTCAACGACCGCGACTCGCTAGGCCTACACACGTGTGAATCAGCTTAATCGCAGCACCTTGACTCTCGACTTGGACTTGACAATTCGCGGCCAACGTCGAGTCCGAGTCCGACTCCATACTCATGACCAAACAAAACGTCTTCGACTGGTGGCTGAATAATAATGATAAACAAATAAATAAAAGTTATAATGATAATCATTATAATAGTAAAAAATGATAATAATAAATAAATAATAAATAAGTTAGAGAATATTCTAATATAGAGACAGATATGAGGAAAAGACGCCTTAAATTTTATGGTCACATCATGAGGCTTCCAGACAATAGACTAACAAAAAGAATTGTAAACTATGTAGCGTCACTTGTCAATGGAGGGGAATGGAAACAAAATGTTAAAAAATACCTAGTACTGGCCAAAATAACCAACATAGAAATTTACAATAAAAAAAACTTCAGAATAAAACTTTATAAATGGGAAGTTATACCAGAGACAAAACCTGAGTTGGAACAAAAAGGAGTGAAGAGAGAAAAGCTGAATTCGCACAAAAAGTGAAAAGCTGTTGGGCAAACAAGAAGAACAAGTCCAAAAAATGAACCATCTCTACTCAGCATCTTCCACTTTGGGAGTTTTACGTCTAATAATAATAATAATAGTAATAATAAAAAAAAAATAATAATAATATAAAAAACTTCAGAATAAAACTTTATAAATGGGAAATTATACCAGAGACAAAACCTCCAAGAGTTGGAACAAAATGGAGTGAAGAGAGAAAAACTGAATTTGCACAAAAAATGAAATGCTGGTGGGCAAACAAGAACAAGTACAAAAAATGAACCATATTTACTCAGCGTCTTCCACTTTGGGAGTTTTACGTCTAATTATAATAATAGGGAACAGATGCTGATGATGAATGCATGATGAGATAGTGCAGTTAGCAAGAGGTTAAACCTGCAAGTATTTGGATTTCCAGCAGCATCTAAGATTTCAAGAGCGGAAGAGTTTGGTGGGTCTCAAAAGAAGGCTGATAGTAGATATAGATGTCCCAGCAGTTGAAAAAGCTCAGAGAACAAGAGGTGAGAAATTAAGAAAGTACCAGGAGCAAGCAGTTTAGCAGAATATGAACACAACAAATCAATTTCCTAAACCTCTCAATTACAAAGAACACAACCCAACAACACAGCTTCAACATTATCTACAGAAAACCAACAATGACAGATAGATATTTTTGTCATCCCGTGAAACCAACGGATTTGTCATAGCGTTTTTAAAATAAATACTCTACTGTGTAATAGAGTTGGAGGAAGTAAAATCAATTGTTTGGTTCGTGGTGAAATGATCAGTTAACTCACTTATAGAATAAAAACAACATTTTTGAAGCTCTCTTTTTAATTCAATTTTAAATTTGTTAAGTTTCAGACTTTTGGGCAAGACATTATTGAGATTAATTCCCAAACTCTTAACTCCCATTAGAGACAGATACCCGAATGCACAGCACCTCCAATCATCCAACACAACACAAGCACTCAGCATTCAGGTTAATGCTACACAGACTGAACAAATTTTACATAGTACAAACAGGCCGCGGAAACATTACAAATAACATTTACAAGCCTCAAATACAAAAACCTAATCACAATGTGATTCATGTTCACAGATAGGTTGTATCTGAGATAGGATGTCAGACATCCCACAGATAAGATTGTGTTAAACTAAGATTGTATAAATACCATTTATTGAAATACTTTAATCTAATGTATTTCTACATTATTTTTTCACTGTATATGTTAACATAAATAATATCTGTGGACAATTTTCTAGTGAATTTGAACAATTACTTATATTGTGTGATGGCAATTTCGCACTGCTGTAATGCTTTCTCAGACATGGCTGGAGGCCTGTTGAATCAGGTTTGAAAAATTGAGTAATAATTGTGGGTCGATGGGAAGGCGGGAGATTCGAATCTGTAATTAACTAATAAAACAAGGTGTGAGATGAACTAGAGCTCATCATCTCTATCTATAAAAGGATGATACCCTGACTCACTCATCAACGCAGAGCCAAAACTACTAGGCCTATGAACTTGAAATTTCGTATGAACAATCCTTATAGGATTTCACCGTGCAATAAGAAAGGATTTTTCAAAATTCGCAATTTTAGGGGTGTTTTTAGGGGGTTAAAGTTTTGCCTATGCAAAGCACGGGTACATGGCTAGCTAGCTTACTGGGATCTTTTAATCATATGGAAAATAATTTGAAATTTTTCTATCTGCTGTACACGCTGTTTCAATGGACAAGCTGTTTGTGTGTTTTGCAAATCATCATTCACCTAACCTACTGAACTTGCCGGCCAAACAGCTTAAAGGAACAGCTGATAGAAGTCAACAGTTTTTAATCATATGGCAGGCCCCTTAGTGGCGTTATTTACGCTGTCTGGAACGCAAAAAAATTGCATGTAGGATACCGTACAGTCGGAGCCTTGCAGTATGTAGGAAACATATGACTGGGTATGATGAAATGTAATTATGCCGGGTTGATGACATCTGTTAACCAATGCAGCTAGAAATTTGAAATGTATTCTCAGTAGGGGGGTGGCGAATAATAAAATAATAAACCTAGCTTCTACCCTCATAGTCGTGGAAGGTTTAAATTTGAAATGTTCATTGAGAGGTGGTGAGTAAGGTCTTACTGTGTAAGAAAACAACGAAGGAGGCCTCTCTGATCAGCTGGAAGAGCCCTAGGACTAACTTCTTCCCTAATAGTCCTAGAAGGTTGAAATTTGAAATGTAACCTCAGTGGGAGGTGACTAATAATAAAATCAAGAATTTTCTAAGGGAACGCAGCAACGCGCGTCGGGCCAGCTAGTTCAGAATAATTGAGTCAGGCTGTAGTTTTGTGTTTTTATAAGTTCTAATAGGCTGCAGTTGGTTTCGGCTTTTTTGAATGGGGTGTGATATATAGATATAGATATGATGCCTGAGTGAGTGTGGTTTGTTGAAATTATATAATATATATTATGTTATGATATATACATATTATGTTCTGCAAAGGTGAAATGGATGTTAGGGTGTGTGACGGCTCTAGTATTCCTGCATTTCTTGTTCCATTGTTGTTAATATTAACTATTTAAGTGAATGAAGCCCACATAGGTCTGAGACCTGTGCGTGGGTAATGAGTTGGATGATGGTGATTGATGAGTTGGACCTACAGTTTTAGGTGGATTCCGAACCACCGGGAAGTGATTTTCAGCAGAGAACAGTCTTTTTTGCTGGCCAATCTAATCGGTCACCGTTATCAAGAATAAGTAGAATTTACTTACTCTGTAGGCCGGACGTTTTCGAATCTTGGTTATGCCTCTGAAAATGGATATCTAAGATTCGAAAACGTCCGGCCTACAGATTAAGTAAATTCTAATTATTCTTAATAAAAATTTGACTGCAAGTCGTTGAATTCACTTGAAAATGCTCTAGTATGTTCTTTTAGTGGAAAAATAGGCATCATAATCAAGCCTTTTCAAACTTTTAAAAAGTACCAAACCACATTTCCAGCGAAGGCCAATTGATGCGTTTTTAGATGAAAATAATACTAGTCTTGTGTAGTGATAATAGTAACTTGTGACTGTTATTTCTAACTTATTTTGCTTCTTAACTTATCATTAGAAGTGTGTGACTATTGTTTTGTATTTGTTTTGGCTCAATAAAATAAATTATGAAAATAAAACACACACATTATCAAATAACTTTAATACTATAATCATTCTGATTATACAATTCATAAAATTCTATCAGGAACGATTAACACAAATTATAAGTAACAAAACTGTTTGAAAAAGTAATAAACTTATGTAATAAAATATCTGGATTTTTTTAGTATTTTACTTATTGTAATAACAAATACATCTTTGACAAATATGATGTAATTTGGTAACATAATGCTTTCTGGGTCTGCATTAGTACATAAATATACTCTGAGTTAACAACATACAATATGAAAGTATAAAATCGATTCCGTTGACATCTCATTGTTTTAATCAAGTTAATAATTATGAGGATAAAAAACTAGCTTTTCAAGCCTCGGTTTTTAACTACACAACTTTGGACAAACCCTACAGCGGACAGGCTAGGAATAAACTACAGTTGACGCTTTTGGTATACGAGCATATATCAAAAGTATAAATTGTAGTGTAAGTTACCTTGTATTCCTACCTTGTCCGCTTTCTTCGTCCGAATCCACGTAGGTAGCAACTGAGGCTTCAGAAGTAACAAGCATATCCAGATTTCAATTTCTGTTTATCAAAATTTCAATCGACAGATTAGACATGGAGGAGTTTGAAAACTTCTCATGAACATTTAAAATTTACAAAAATCATAAACTCAAATGGAACCCGAATTTTATGAGAAGTCTGACGATGAAAACAATTAATAATAATGATGAATTGGGATAGCATAGAAATTGGATTGCGAAAACATATTCAGTAACAAATAGAAGATTTCCCTCAAACAAAGCAAGAGCTGCAATCCCAATACGAAACCTAAGCGAGCCATGAAAATATTATAAGATACATTGTTTGTTGTCCATTAATATAATAATAAATGAATAAGAATAATATTGATTCAACAGTTTTGTTCATTTCGTACCAGTCAATAAAGTTGATTAAATGATTGACAATTATTTTGATCAATAACTATTTCATAATCAAATATTTCAAATTGGCAGAAAAATAACTGTAGAATCGACATATAAACACTCAATAATGAACGAATAATATAAATGAAACTTAATTGTACTACAAAATAAACGAAACCAGAGACAAATAAGACTTGAAAGACAGACAAGATTTTGATCGAAATATAAAAATATTTGTTCTTATGCTGAGATCCTATTTTTTCCAGAAAATGAAGCCCACATAGGTCAGGGTAATCAGGTAAAGGGTATCAGGGTGCCTTTGCCTGGGTAATGAGATGGATGTTGGATCAGGGAATCTTAGTTCAGGAAATGAAACTCAGGGATTGAGAAGGTTCATAATGCAAAGTACTTATGATTTACAACACTAATGCTAACTGGAGAAGTGTAAGATCATTACGAGCATTTGATGGTTTACATTATAAAATATTGTAAACCGACCGTTTACTGTTAAAAATCACAAGCATCTATGCATGAGAAGAATTACATTTCAGAAATGATGGGTATTTTCGACTACTAATATTGTTTACAGATTCAAAACTTTAAAATCTCGTTAAATGTTCAAGGCACCAGTCTATTACAGAATAGATAGGCATTTATATTTTTGGTTGAACTGCCATTTTAGTCAGAAAACAAACCTCAATAAACCTAAAAATCAACGTTAAATTATCATTTTTGAAGGCTTCAGAAGTCAACAAACTACAGTAGACAAAATCTGATCAACTTTGGCTTGTGATAATAAAAACAGTAAATGCGTCTGGCTTTTATTGGTGGGGTTCCACCTCGCCGCTTGAGCCATGTTATTCAAAACATGGTGAACGTACAATTTAAGATGGGTTCCGAACCATTGGGAAGTAATTTTACAGCATTTTTAAAGTCTTTTTTGCTGGCCAATCCAATCGGTTGCCCTTACTGAGAGGGCCCAGGAGAGCGTTCCGTATCTAACCTCATTGAACAGATACCTGCTACGGCTCACGGATATCACTTCCTGGTGATAGTAAAATTTAAAGATGAAAAGGAACGTTTGTTCACAATATACATTCATTTATGAAAACGCAGCTTTATAAATTTTGTCTGATACAGGTAAACTTTTTTGTGCTTTTTACAAATCTTGTAACAAAGATATAAATGCCTTTACATTATACATGTAGTTCTTTATAAAAAGGTATTAGTTGGTACATTAGCATCAACTTACAGCACTTATCTACTTTGCCATAAGAATTAAACTGTTAATACAATACAATTTTTGTAATGTTAAGATGACATTATAAATGGCGCGAATGAGAGGGGAACAGGATTCCCGGCCACTCAAATTTATATAAAATTCTGTAGTTCTTAAATACGCCAATAAATATTGACATATCAGTACTAATATTAATTATAATATTATAAATATTCAGTCTATATTATTTTCAATCGTTCTATTGTGACAATATTGATTTAAAATTAACACAATAGAACCATTAGATTGAAAATTCAATAACAAGAATGAAATGTAATAGACGCAATGAATATGACAAATAAACAATACAACAGATAAATAGAATCCAACAGCGAACAAAGCCACAGCACCCACATCTGTAAAATACAAAAAGAAACACTTAATACCAACTAAGTGAAAAATTTGATAAATATTTTTAAAAACTAGTAATTTTTCTAACATATTGTGAAAGTAGAGATATAATTAAGTTACTTTATACAGGGCGCTTAGGAACACTCTACCAATACTTCAAGACAGTGTTTCTGGACCACTAACAAAAGTAAATATTGTAATAAAAATTTTCTAAAATCCCCAGTTACTCACACAGCCGCCATTTTGTTTTTTCACTCATTATTTTTTATTCGAACACCTCTGAATGTATAATTTTGAAATTTTGCAAACAGCTTTAAAACAATGGAAACAATCTTTAAAAAATCAATCAAAATTTTCAGACATCAAAAAACAAAATGGCGACCATTTAAAATCTTTGAACAGGATTAAATTAATAATGGCTGATGATATCACAATTTGACTAGAATAACGATTTTTAGATATTTTTATTGCAAATCCAACGATACCTCATTTTCCAAGATTGGCCAACAATTAACAGAGATATGCTACTTTTTAGGGTGTGCAGTGGTTGGAAGCGAAAAACTGCAACCCGTTCTCAACCACCGAACACCCTAAGAAGTAGCATATCTGTCACTAAAAAGTGCAAATTCATGTAAAAATAGCTGTATTGTTGTTCAACACTCCAATATTAATTTATAATTAGGCCGTTTTTAAAAATGAAATAATTATTTGTCATCTAAGCTAGCTGACAAAGTGTAAAACTGACAATGTTTCAAGAGAAAGTGTCAAAGAAAATACTGAATAGAGAGTTAAAATTGAAAGAATCTAGTTAGAAAGGAACTAGACGAACGTCTACTAGGCTACTAGATTGATCCAGGTTGCTGTTGAAAATGAATCGTCACGATACGAAAACGCTTCAACCTAGGTGAGTAAATATCAATTTATTCTCTATTAAAATTGACTGCAAGTCGTTAAATTTACCATAAAAAGTTAATATTAATAACGGAGATCGGTATGGATCAAGAAATTCAAGAACTATAACTATTTCCTACATAGAAATAAATTACCTTGATATCAATCTACATCCTTTTCATGTTTTCTTCTTCTTTTGTCAGCAATTTAACAATTTGCCTGAAAAATATTTCAATAATAATTACAAGAGAAGCATCAGTTTGATAATGGTATTCTGAGACATGAATTATGATAACGTTAAAATTACGGAATTATTAATTGGCAGTTGCAATATGCAACGGCTAAATGCTGTTCTATTCAACATAAGAAGAAATTTCAAATATCAAAATTATATGTATCTTTTTTGGGTTGTGACGGTGTTTCGTTGAAAATAAAATTAAAATTAATATTCTTTTTCTGATAAAGATTCTTGAATTATTGTGCTTCAAGGTGAAAGTTTTAGTGAAACAGAAGTGATGAAAACAAGAGCAATGAAATTTGACGGTATTCCAGTTCTTGAACGTAATGATTTAATTAAATTAAAGAATTTCAATATAGATTCTCGGACACACCTTGGTGTCCCACAGTTTCCGTTTTTATTTCAATTATTCCTCAATTTAAAAGTTGTGTTTGAGAAACTAAGTGGTCGAGTTCATGGGAGCCTTACCGGTTACCGGTGCACTGGAAACTTTGGTATCTTTTTTTTCGGAGGATTAAGCCCACATAGGTCTGAGACCTGTGCGTGGGTAATGGATTAGATGATGGGGATTGATGAGTTGGACCTACAGTTTTAGATGGGTTCAGAACCACCGGGAAGTGATTTTACAGCAGAGAACAATGTCTTTTTTGCTGGCCAATCCAATCGGTCACCCTTACAAAGAGCGCCCAGGAGTTTCGTAGCTTACCTCTCATCGAACAGATACCTGCTACGGCACTCGGCTATCACTTCCCACCTAACCTAAGATTACGGTTCTATTTTCAAACTATGTGAAAAGCAGGGTTGGGCAATAGCGTGTTGTATTCACATGGATTGTGTTAGTTGAATGAATAAATAAAAAAGCCTACGTACGCAATAGCGTGTTGTATTCACATGGATTGTGTTAGTTGAATGAATAAATAAAAAAGCCTACGTACGCAATAGCGTGTTGTATTCACATGGATTGTGTTAGTTAAATGAATAAATAAAAAAGCCCACGCATACTCATTAAGTCACTTGGTGCCATGCAGTAAAACAAGTTGGCTATAAGGGATGATGTAGACTCAACTATTATAATAAATCCCAAAATGAAACATCGATATATTTTTGAGTATAAAGGAAGTATTTAAAAAAATAAACGCTTAGCATAAACTTCATTTTATTGTATGATTCTGTAGATCAGTCGTTTGCTAGAGAAGTTTATAATTTCAATACTCATGTCGTAATGGAGCAAAATTACAAAAGAAATATACTTTATTTCACTTTAATTCAACCACGAATCATTACAATTTACTTTGTTTCTTTCAACAAATCACACTCCACCTTTTCCATTGAACCAACTCGCACTTATCCTCTCAAACTATAACTATTTTCAAAGTTTGTTTATGAATAATAATACATCCATCATCATCATATCTTCGTAATTCTTTGGTGATGTTCAAATTTTCATGTTGAGCTATTGATAGGTATTATATAGATATTTCGTGTATACAACACCTTATGAATACTATAAAAATGAGTTTGTTTGTAAAAAATAATACTTATCACATTTAACTTGGTCCACATTCTGATCAGTCATCAGACTAGTACAATCTAATCAGATGAGTTATAATTCTATAACTCATTGATTACCAATCAATGAGTTCAATATTCAATTCAATTCAATAATTATTTATTGTCACAGCAAGTGCACACAAATTTATACAAGTTCATTACCAGTAGGTTAGCATACACCTATTCCAATTGTTCTACATAACAAAATGTGGATGTCAACAGCAATCATAACTTAGAGTACCTACAAGTAATTATCATGACTAACACAATTATCAATTACGGCTCTCATCATACAAAATAACCTGCACAAAACATTAGTAATAGGCACCGACAGCAACAACAAAGGGATAGTCCCACATGAGTCATAGACTTGTGTGTGGGACGAGTACCATTCTATTCAATTAATTCGTTATTGACTGAAAATGTCCAGTAATTTTTCTATTATGTTAAAAAAAATATTTAAAAAATGAGCAAAGTACGGTAATAAGAGGGGAAAAATATATCTATGTAAGCAAGTATAGGCCCTTATGAGAGTGAAGGAGTCAAAGGAATGTTATATAGAATATATACACAATTCCAGTTATTTATGAACTCATGCCGCTTTAAGAGATGGCAAACCAAAAGTACAAATTAATTTGGATGAGACAAGCACAGGCGTGAGGTTCAATCAATATTTCATGGGAGAGATTGTATTTTTATCCTTGCTTCTAATCAGTGATTTTGTAAGACTATGTGTATAAAGGCTCCAGCAAATGTTCTGCGTTATTGGCACCGATCTCATATAACCAATTGCAAACAATCTTTTTGTAGGCGTAGACATTGACAGTGGGTTCTCTAATTTCTCTGGTCGGCGCTCTCCTCAATAGAATGTTTGAAACATAAAATGGGTTGAATAAGCCTCCATCTAAAATTAGTCTCATGTGTTTGATGAAAAAGGACAGTACAATGTCTTTGGAGAAGCATCATAAAAATAAAACATATTTTAAAACAAAAAAAGAAACCGACTTCAGTGAAATGATAAAATACTCACGTACTAAAAAGTTTAAAATAAAGTATTTACTTTAAACTGAGAAAATTTTAAATTTCATACAAGTAATCTTTTGAAGTCGGCGCCAAATATTTTATGAAGTTGATAAGAAATTCTATATAATATCAAAACTAACATTGTAATTTTTTGGAGGATGAAGCCCACATAGGTCTGAGACCATTGCATGGGTAATGAATTGGATGATGGAGATTGATGAGTTGGACCTACAGTTTTAGGTGGGTTCCGAACCACCAGGAAGTGATTGATCAGAAATTCTATCTAATATCAAAACTAACACTGTATTTCAATTAAATATGTGATTTACACTCACTTTTACTGAAATACAGTAATTGATAAGAAATTCTATCTAATATCAAAACTAACACTCTATTTCAATTAAATGTGATTTACACTCACTTTTACTGAAATGCAGTGTCAGTTTTGATATTAGATTGTTCAATTATTTCGTCATCGAAAACATCACAGAGTAATTCTGTTATATTTTAGAAGTTTATGGGAAATTTGGCGCCGACTTCAAAAGATTACTTGTATGAAATTTAAAATTTTCTCAGTTTAAAGTTAATACTTTATTTTAAACTTTTTAGTACGTGAGTATTTTATCATTTCACTGAAGTCGGTTTCTTTTTTTGTTTTAAAATATGTTTTATTTTAAGCTTTTTAGTTGAATTTTCAAACTCTGAAAACATGAGAAATTTGTTAAAGCTTACATTATGAAATATTTATCAAATTAGCAAGCCAATAATTAATTTGTAACATACAAACTCAAGTAACTAAAAATCCACTTATAAGAAAATATAAACTAAGGAAAATTCTACAACGTTTTATTTAATGTGGAATATTGTATTTAGGAAAATTATAATAGCGAAAGGCTTCTTAAATGTGAAATTGCTTTTGATTCATTTTGATGTGGTCCCTTTCAGAATATACCTACACTGAAATAGTAGGCCTATATTACGTTACAAGTGTGGAAAATATTGTGCTTACTGAAAATATGATAAGTGAACGCAGGAGATGAAGTTGAGTGCGGTATTATCATACGAGTATGGTCAACATCTTCCCGGATGAGTTATGTACGATTGTTGATTTTGTGATATTAGTCATATATATTTTTTTAATATAAAAACATAAACTTTGAGCTAGTACAACAAGCATCATCAAACATAACCTCAAAATAGCCTATTGTACGCACATGTATAATGGCGAATAAATATTCTTAATCAATCACAGCAGGGAAACTAAAAATACTTCTGAGATCAGCTGTTTTTCCAAATTCTCCAACTTATGATTGAAACTAAATAACCTTATTCCTATGACTCAATAACATCAACTAAATTATTTACAATTTTCATATGAACATATGGACAGAAATATTATATTTTTCTTATTCTCGATTAAAATTAAGTTCACCTGATTGGTCAAAACGGGACATTAAAGACTTCTTTCACACTGAACCAGCTTTGGGTAACCGATGTCGTTTACCCGGCATAATTGCATTGCATCATATGATTTCGAAAACCGTCTAGATGTAAAGCGCTCCATATGATACAATGATCAGCCTGGTAAACGACACCGGTTATCCGATTGGCGGTTATGTGTGGAACTATCCTATTCAAACTTGATTGAAATGAAGACATCGAAGAATGCTCCTTTTTGTTTAATATTGGGCTAAGTATTGGGCCGATCCTTGCGAAACTTGGATGGGACCACCGCTGAGCGATGCTCTTTCATTTAAAAATAAATTCATCGAAATCGGTTCAATATTGTTCAAATGATTGATGTAAAAACATATAAAAAAAAAAACAGGTCGAATATAGTAACCTTGGTGTTTTTGGAAGTAACTCGTCCGGGAAGATGTTTACCATACTCGTATGATAATACCGCACTCAACTTCATCTCCTGCGTTTACTTATCATATTTTCAGTAAGCACAATATTTTCCACACTTGTAACGTAATATAGGCCTACTATTTCAGTGTAGGTATATTCTGAAAGGGACCACATCAAAATGAATCAAAAGCAATTTCACATTTAAGAAGCCTTTCGCTATTATAATTTTCCTAAATACAATATTCCACATTAAATAAAACGTTGTAGAATTTTCCTTAGTTTATCTTTTCTTATAAGTGGATTTTTAGTTACTTGAGTTTGTATGTTACAAATTAATTATTGGCTTGCTAATTTGATAAATATTTCATAATGTAAGCTTTAACAAATTTCTCATGTTTTCAGAGTTTGAAAATTCAACTAAAAAGCTTAAAATAAAACATATTTTAAAACAAAAAAAGAAACCGACTTCAGTGAAATGATAAAATACTCACGTACTAAAAAGTTTAAAATAAAGTAAGTTATTTACTTTAAACTGAGAAAATTTTAAATTTCATACAAGTAATCTTTTGAAGTCGGCGCCAAATTTCCCATAAACTTCTAAAATATAACAGAATTACTCTGTGATGTTTTCCATGACGAAATAATTGAACAATCTAATATCAAAACTGACACTGTATTTCAGTAAAAGTGAGTGTAAATCACATATTTAATTGAAATACAGTGTTAGTTTTGATATTAGATAGAATTTCTTATCAATTACTGTATTTCAGTAAAAGTGAGTGTAAATCACATATTTAATTGAAATACAGTGTTAGTTTTGATATTAGATAGAATTTCTTATCAATCACTTCCTGGTGGTTCGGAACCCACCTAGAACTGTAGGTTCAACTCATCAATCTCCATCATCCAATTCATTACCCACGCAAAACTCTCAGACCTATGTGGGCTTCATCCTCCAAAAAAATACAGTGTTAGTTTTGATATTAGATAGAATTTCTTATCATCTTTATAAAATATTTGGCGCCGACTTCAAAAGATTACTTGTATGAAATTTAAAATTTTCTCAGTTTAAAGTAAATAACTTACTTTATTTTATACTTTTTAGTACGTGAGTATTTTATCATTTCACTGAAGTCGGTTTCTTTTTTTGTTTTAAAATATGTTTTATTAAACGTTTATTATTCTGTTAAATGCCTTCGGGGCCGTGACAGACAGACAAAAATTGAGATAAGACTTTGTTTCGGCTTCTTTAATGTATCAAACGTAAAAATAACCAAAAAATATATAATTCTGATAAATGTACAGACAATAATACTCTAATTTTATTTATATAGATTGAGTAAGATATTGATAAAGAATTACTAACAAAATTTGTTAATTCACTTGAAATAATAATTCTTCTTTCCAAACCTCAAACTACTTAAACTATTTCTTGTTCACAAAGTTCTAAATATTGTTGATGAGTGTGAGATCTACGATAATAGTCTTAGGCTAAGGCCAAACAGCAAGGAGACTCGCTTATTGCTAAGAGAAAAGCTAAGCGAATCAGTCACTTAGTGACTGATTTTAGAGGACAGACCCATAACATTCTATGGTAACGTCGGGGAAGTGATAGCCGAGTGCCGTAGCAGGTATCTGTTCAATCAGAGATAACCTACGAAACTCCTGGGCGCTCTTTTCAAGTGTAAATGATTGGATTCGCCAGCAAAAAAGGCTCTGTTCTCTTAACTTTCTTAGAGTTCTCTGTTGTAAAATCACTTCCCGGTGGTTCGGAACCCACCTAAAACTGTAGGTCCAACTCATCAATCACCATCATTCACCTCATTGCCCACGCACAGGTCTCAGACCTATGTGGGCTTCATCCTCCGAAAAACGAAAAAAAAGCGGCCCGTCAATTTAGTTGCTAGGTTAGTCACTAGGCGTGTCACATAGTAAACAAACTAGTACAGTATCATTTTTTTTTAGTCGCCTTGTGACTTGCAACGGAAGAATATCTAATACTGCAGTTTTCAAAAGGGAACTACATTGGAACCCTTCAAATAAACACTATAATAAATGATATAAAAATATACAACTCTAAATTAGATTATCTGCTGCAGACAATGGATAGCCGATTACTTGACATGAGAAACTCTCATTTCCCATGAGTATGAAACAAACAAAGTCCAATTCCAACAAAAGAATAAAAGAATGAATTAAAAAGAAAAAACATTTTCTTCAATTTTGGCACATTAATTTTTCAATGAAAAATATTTTCTCCACTTTAGAGAGAGACTTTGCTTAAGTGAATTACGAATGTCACCAAGCTATCAGCCTTATATGTGTCCACTAAGTACCATGTACACAAGCGTAGCTCGTTGTTAATCTCCCAGCATGACACTTGTAATGTGGCCTTAGCTTTAGTTAAATAAAAAAAATTGTGAAATGATACATGCTTATGATACTTACGATACGACAATATTATGCTCCTCATTCGAGTCAAACGGAATAAGTCTTGGATTCTCAGTAAAATCCCTGAATGCTTTGTGGAAGTTATCCCGTAGAGTCTAAAAAAATCAATAAGAAATTACAATTAGAAATTGAAATTATACTTAAAACGATTGAAATCGTTTAACCTTAGTTATTCCTGAATTTATATCATGTAAAGCAATTCTAAATTCCATTTTCTTTATTTTTTCCCGTTTTCCAATTACTCATCATCTTATTCTGGATCTCCAATGAGGTTTGCAACAATACATTTTTGCACAGCTCAATTCAGTCTAAATATGAGAATGAAACTAGCTTGCCCGACATGTTTCATTAGACAAGCAGTAGTCACCAGAACTGACTTCATTAATGAGCATGCAATTAGCAAACCGCTATCTATGAAAAATCATTCCAATAATGAAAGATAATGTTACTTATGAATAACACTGCCAGCCGGCTGCACAAAAGCCAATTAAATAAGGAGTTTAATGTCAGTTAACTAACCGTCGTATGTGTAACGGGTTTATTTATGTTGCACAAAGATCCATTAGTTAATTTTCGTTAACCGAATGGGCACAATCTGGCTACAATGTAATATGATCAACAGCTGATTCTGAAGTTGAGTAAAAAGATGAATTAGAATAATTTAATCGTGATTATTTAAATAATTATTCAGTTAACTCAATATCATTATATTCTTAATAGATTTTATTCATTTCTAAAGGTTTTCAATACCTACGACCTAATTTGCAGTTCCATTTTCTGGTACAATAAACATAACCTATAAAATGTAACTTAACGGGCATTAGTGAGATTTGATCATCGGTGATCGGGCGGTTGAATATATTTTACGCCGGTTAACCTAATCGGCGCTATCACTTGTAATTGTCCTTTGTGCTACTAAATCCTCTCCATTAAGTTTATTTCCGTAGAATGACGTCATTCTACGGGGATTAAATTTAATTGGCTTTCATGCAACCGGGAATGCGTCTTTCAATCTAAACTGCTGTACATAACTATAATTTATATAAACAGAATTTATTAATTACGAATTCCTTTAATTGCTATCAGTTTATACTGAAGACTTCCGCAATGGCGGATATTGACAACAGTATTTAATAGCAGATGGAAATCGATGAATGCTACTGTACAAAAATATCAGTCACCACCGGGAATCGAACCACGGACCTCCCAATTGCCGGTCGGGCGCCTTAACCACTAGACCATGGAGACTTTTCTGCACAGCAGCATTCATTTTCAACTTGGCCATATCGGCTCGTATCTCACAAGTTAGTTCGAAGTTACTGACAATTGAACAAACTGACAAATTTACTTAAACAGAATTTATTAATTACGAATTCCTTTAATTGCTATCAGTTTATACTGAAGACTTCCGCAATGGCGGATATTGACAACAGTATTTAATAGCAGATGGAAATCGATGAATGCTACTGTACAAAAATATCAGTCACCACCGGGAATCGAACCACGGACCTCCCAATTGCCGATCGGGCGCCGGTCCGTGGTTCGATATTTTTGTACAGTAGCATTCATCGATTTCCATCTGCTATTAAATACTGTTGTCAATATCCGCCATTGCGGAAGTCTTCATTATAAACTGATAGCAATTAAAGGAATTCGTGATTAATAAATTCTGTTTAAGTAAATTTGTCAGTTTGTTCAATTGTCAGTAACTTCGAACTAACTTATAATTTATACTTATAAAATACCTAAAATAATAGGGATAACAAAATGAATAAGTTATTTCCGTTTTTAATCTCAATTAGCATTAAAAACTGACACCATAATTGTTGATTGATAACAACC
Organism: Conomelus anceps; assembly: GCA_948455865.1. Classification (NCBI taxonomy): domain Eukaryota; kingdom Metazoa; phylum Arthropoda; class Insecta; order Hemiptera; family Delphacidae; genus Conomelus; species Conomelus anceps. The sequence continues at coordinate 11,708,442 of OX418217.1, read as the reverse complement.
CAAGTTCTTATTGAAAGCATTCAAATTCTAATAACACTTCGTATTAAAACGTTTTGCAATAATAGAGAGTTTAACGCTGGAGTTAATTAGACCAAGAATAGCAAGAGGAAAAGATACCGGACGGTAAGCTAAAACTCTCCCATATTCGTCTTTATCAAAGCACTTCAACACCCTATTCCAAATTCAAACCCTGTTTTCCGTGCACTATCAAATTTATTGACACAAACATTTATAGGCAGTTTCCAAACTACAGTACTTGTACTCCCAAAATTATTACTCACACATATTTTTAAATTGCATTGAGAAACATCATTGAGATATTTGAAATCTAACTCGTAAATACAATCTGTTCACTGCATATGTCATAAACTAAAACCTAATGGCGCATGAAGAGCTTGAAGAGTGACAATGAACAGAAATAAATGAAACCTGTGTATAAAAGCATTGGTCGAGATCATGGGAGTTTACCGGTTACTGGTGCTCCGAGAAATAAGGCGCCTTATTGGCTTATTCAAATTCATAGACGTCTATGAATTTGAATAGATCAATCAGATGTGATAGCCGAGTGCCGCAGTATCTGTTCAATTAGAGATAAGCTACGAAACTCCTGGGCAATCTTTGTAACGGTGACCGATTGGATTGGCCAGCAAAAAAAGACTGTTCTCTGCTGTAAAATAACTTCTCGGTGGTTGGGAACCCACCTAAAACTGTAGGTCCAACTCATCATTCACCATCAGCCAATTTATTACCCACGCACAGGTCTCAGACCTATGTGGGCGCTTCATCCTCCGAAAAAAAAAATACCAAAGTTTCCAGTGCACCGGTAACCGGTAAGGCTCCCATGAACTCGACCACTTAGTTTCTCAAACACAACTTTTAAATTGAGGAATAATTGAAATAAAAACGGAAACTGTGGGACACCAAGGTGTGTCCGAGAATCTATATTGCAATTCTTTAATTTAATTAAATCATTACGTTCAAGAACTGGAATACCGTCAAATTTCATTGCTCTTGTTTTCATCACTTATGGAGAATTTAGTTGAGTTCTATTCTAGAGTAATTATTCAAACAGTAGGAACTTCTCTGTCACATTGTGATAAATGAAAGTTTCATGCGCTACAGACCTACAGCACTGATTAGCTTTGGTCTCCCTGTACATGTCACATTTTGTTCATTCGCCATCCTTGAGCTCCCATCCTATTCAAGTCATCTGATACATCCTGCTACCACATTCAACTGAGTCTCTCTGATTTTCTTGGTCAAAGAATGTTTTTTATCTTCAAGAAGCTGTCTTTGTGCTTTATTATTATTTCTTGGATGCAACTTGGTAAATGAATCTATAATAATCTCGTTGATAAGCAGGTATTCTATTATTTAATACTTTTGCTTCAACAGATTGGTATTGACTATTGCAGATTTGATCGGAATCCTTGAAAATAATATTGAAAGAAAATAATTTATAATATTAGCAAGTTCATAAAAATTGTGAATAAGTGTGAATGAGAGAATTGCTTACCAATATGTCCCGATTCCTGGACATGTCATATGGGATATTTTTTATGATGACGTATGGAGGGAAACTTTGTTGCACTCTGTTGGCGAAGAGTACTAGAGATGATAGAGTGACCATGGTGCTATCGTGTATGTACACTTTATTTGACGAAGACTGCTTTGCAAAGTAAACCAAAAATTTACTTGGAAATACTTGCACCTTGCAATTTACAGACCTAAAGCCAAGGTACACTTGCTTGTCTTCGAAAGTTTCCAATACTGGTACTTTTTGATTGTTCATCGTGACCATTTCATCTCTGAAAATAAAATGTTTATTTATTGCGTTGAACCATCAGAGACGAGTTATTCATTGGTTTTTAACAAGCTGTGTTATCCATCTTGTGAACAGGATTATTTTTTTTTTGTGGATGAAGCCCACATAGGTCTGAGACCTGTGCGTGGGTAATGTGTTGGATGATGGTGATTTATGAGTTGGACCTACAGTTTTAGGTGGGTTCCGAACCACTGGGAAGTGATTTTCAGCAGAGAACAGTGTCTTTTTTGCTGGCCAATCTAATCGGTCACCGTTACAAACGGTGACCGAATGACTAAATAGCAAAATCAATCCCGTCTTTCGCTAGAAGTTTTCTCTTGAATTTATTTTGTACAAAATCGGCGCAATGAATACCAATTTTCCGTTTTATGGGGGCAGGTTATTTCTCCCCAATAGTTGACATGAAAAATAATGATATTTTTCAGAGTTAAAACTACAATTTGTCATTACTCTTGCTTTTATTCAGTTTACTTGCAATATTTTTGAAAAAGCAAAAAAAAAATTAAAAGAAGCAATTATTTCAAAGTTTTCGGTTTTTCTGAGGGGGTTAGATAGCATTAAATAATTTAAACATCCAAAGTAACGGGCCAAAAGTCGGATTGGCCAGCAAAAAAGACTGTTTTCTTCTGTAAAATCACTCCCCGGTGGTTCGGAACACACCTAAAACTGTAGGTCAAACTCATCAATAACTATCATCCAACTCATTAACCACGCACAGGTCTCATACGTATCTCTATGTAGGCCTATGGGCTTCAACCTTCAAAACAACCTCAAAATTAATTATTACCATTTGTCGAGGGCTCAGTTTAAATTGAAATTAAAGACAAATTTGAATAAATTCAAGGCATATCAAAATTTTATTTTGAAAAAATGAATGAAATTCAAATATACTTATAATATCGATCACTATGAATAATATATTATCAAGAAGTAATGTTGAGTTATGAGCGCTTAAAATTGAATTAACCGAGCAGCTTTGACTTTATTTAGCTTGGCGCTAGAGGGTACTGCTATTTTATCACTCAACCGGTGGTACTAATCCACCATATTCATGGGCGTCCATCAATATGGGCAGGGTGGGGCTCGAGCCCCCCCCCCCCCCCCCCCCCCAATAGTATCCAGTTTTTTGACATGTTCGCTGCGGCGTAATGAATGGGCATCGTTCCCGAGTAATATCAGACATGGTGTGCACTGAATGTTTAACAACAAAGAACAAACATAAAATATTCAATTTTTTTTCATCGGGGTTATTGAATACGGTATGTTCTTTTGTTTAGGCTATAACAATCTGTCCAATTCTCAATGTTTTCGAGTTGAATAATGAAGCTTGAAATGTATCCTTATCTAAACACAAAATGGCTCCCAGGCCGCCCCCCCCCACCCCTAGATTAAGTAGGATGGACGCCCATGACCATGCTTTCCCGTAATATGTCTGAAACTTTGAGGTGGAACTATCTCTGAATCCACAAATGAAACAATACCATACAAATGAAAGGCATACACATGTTTATTTTCCAAGTAATTTTTTATTTTCTAAGTAATAGGTCCCGTTCGTAACGGTGACCGATTAGATTGGCCAGCAAAAAAGACACTGTTCTCTGCTGTAAAATCACTTCCCGGTGGTTCGGAACCCACCTAAAACTGTAGGTCCAACTCATCAATCACCATCATCCAACTCATTACCCACGCACAGGTCTCAGACCTATGTGGGCTTCATCCTCAAAAAAAAAAAAAATAATAATAATATAATGATTTATCTCTAATGGAATTGTAAAATAATGAAAATAGAGGTACTAACTTTACGTTGACCACGTTTGGGTAGAGTGCAGCACAGATGACTGCCCGTAACACAGCTATGTTCTGCGAATTGACATTCAAGTTTTCATCCAGATAATTCAGCATGTTCGATCCGGGAATGAACTTCATCTCGTACAAGCAATCAGCTAATTGTTGTTTCACTGCGCTGAAATTCATAAACAGAAAATCTCAATTTTTTCGAAACGAACCATGGTCATTGTTATATCACTTGAAAATTTTCAGCAACACAACTAGAATTAATAATTGAAATTTGGAGAATTTTATTTAAAAATAATCATCTGTTGAAACGGATTACCATGTCCCAATGACATGGTCATTGAATGGCGAGATGGAACTACCCGGATCTACAATCACAAGCCATAAAATAATAATAAACTATTATAATATATTATTATTATTATTATTATAACAATACTAATAATTAATAATAATGACAAAATAAAGTTATACTGCAATAGAGATAGCCGCGAGCCGTAGCAGGTATCTGTTCAATCAGATAGATAAGCTGCGTTCTCGTAGGTCCTGTTTGTAACGGTGACCGATTAGATTGGCCAGCAAAAAAGACACTGTTCTCTGCTGAAAATCACTTCCCGGTGGTTCGGAACCCACCTAAAACTGTAGGTCCAACTCATAAATCACCATCATCCAACTCATTACCCACGCACAGGTCTCAGACCTATGTGGGCTTCATCCTCAAAAAAAAAAAAGAAAAAAAAAGAGATATAATAACGAACGGACAGGACAATACAGCACAATAGACCGGATATTACACTCATTGACAAGGCATTGAAGAGAACATTCCTGATTGACATAGCTGTTCCAAATACTAACAATTTACAGAAAAAAAATTCAGAGAAAATTGTTAAGTATCAGCCTTTATCAGAAGAAATCAGACAAATGTGGCATCAAAATCAAGTTTTCACAGTGCCCATAGTGATTTCTTCAACTGCTGTAATTTCGAAGTCTCTTCACAAGTATATCTCTGATCTTGATCTGCTACCTAACATCTAACATTGCTCTTCAAAAGTCAACTGTTTTGGACACATGCTCAATAACACGAAAGTTCCTAGGCACATAAGAAAAAAAGAGAAAAAAAAAATAGTGAAGATTGTTAGATATATAGATACTTGTATATAATAAGCATGTTATTTATTCATTTGTTCAATAAAAAAAAATGCAAATGGATAAGAAAGTATAATTAAGTGTAATGGGGAAATGAATAAAATGGCAAGAAAAAGTAAACTTATAAATATTTAAAGGAAAAAACAATAAAATTAAAAGAAAAAAAAGTAGAATAGTAATAGTAAAAGTAAAAATAGTAAAATTTTGAACATTGGAGCACATAAATTTCTTTGAAATATAGTAAATTCATACTTGGTCAATGACCAGTATGAATTACTTACTACCAGCCAATTAGGTTGTGATATCGGCTACATAGTCCTAAATAATAGTAATAATAATAATAATAATAGCAATATGGAGTTGAATAAAAAAATAATAAACTTATTTCTCATGAGGTACAATATAAAAAGTTGATCAATTAAACTTTTCAACCTTCTGGATATCATTTAATTCAGTTGTAGTATTTTGCTTAAGAAGTAGACATTCGTGCAATTTTTACAAATTATGGGTTCCCATTCAATTTCTCTAAAGGGCCCTCCAGAAGTCATTAAAATGGGAGAGAAAGTAATAGAAACTTGATTTTTGTAAATGATAGTTTTTTGCATTTGCGGATAGTTTCATAACTTTTTCCTTCGATAAAATTCCTAAATTTGTTGTGGGTAACAAAATAAAGTTAATAGGCTTAAAATTGAAAATAATCATCATTATATTATTAACAAAATAGGCTTGAAACTGACAACAATTATAATTAAAAAATAATTTATGAAGAGGAAATCATATTTTACATAAAAATAATCAATACTGTATAATTTACTGTACGAAATATATTGCTTAAGCATGTTGGTTTTTAAAAATTTCAACTTAAAGAAAGATAGTAAAACTTGTCAAAATTATAATAAAAGTAAATGCGTATGGCTTTTATTGGTGGGGAGACCCTTACGGGTAGTTCCACCTCGCCGCTTCCGCTTGAGCCACGTCATTGGAAACATGGTGGACCTACTATTCTAGGTGTGTTCCGAACCACCGGGTAAAATATCCGGTTTATAGTTCTTGTTAGTTTATAGTCCGCATAAACTATCATATTTTACGACGTAATCACTTTCCATTATATTTATTTGGAAACGTGTTTTTGTTACATTTGATAGAAAGTAGCTACTTTCCATAGATTTGTCACGTATGGAAAGCGCCTCTTTTCCGTACTAGACCGGAGAAATCAGCTGACAAATAGGGCCTTACAGCCGTACAAGATAGGAAAAAACATATGGAGTGCGGCAAAAAATTTTCCGTTGACTCACATATGTATATTATATGTATAGATATAGTCAACTCATTACATATTACTCATACAACTACCCGTAAGGGTCTCCCCACCATTAAAAGCCATGATGATGAAAGCCATACGCTTATTATTATTATTATTATTAACTCATTACATTACTCAATACCTGTCTCGAATATTATCCAGCGGATTGCACAAGGCTATCATTATTTTGGCTATCATTATGGAAATTCGCCCATCAAATTCTGAATCTAAATAAAGCAGCTGATTCAATTGTCTTGCATACTTTTGAATGTCTCGCATATTATCCAGCTGATTGCATCATGCCTTTCTATCAAGTGTAACAAAAAGTATCGTACATTACATGGCTGTAAACTTATGCCGTTCTCGCATATTCACGTTTCTGCACTCGGCTGCGCCTTGTGCATAAACTATCGTATGCTCGACCGGCAAAACATTTCTTTCCAGCCTAGTAACGTAATATACTATTGTTTCCTCTTAAATAAAAATTATATTCTCAATGACAACAGACAAACGGCAAATTAGCCTAAAATAAGCACATCTTAAATCATTTGTTTCCTAATTTAGTGGAAGGCCTGCGTACATTTCATTTTTCTTCTTTTCGTTATCCCAGGGGTTCTCAATCTTTTTCAAAGACTGTACCCCTTGATTAAAATTAAAATATTGCGTACCCCCTTGTTATAGACCTTGTAAAGTTGAGCTTGCTTCTTTTTAAATAGTTTCTCAATGTTCGGCTCAAGTTTTGTGAAGTACAACCTTAGATAGTCCTCAACATTACGCTTGTTTCTGTACTTACTTTTTAGAAAACCCTCGAAAACCATCTTTCACAAAGGTATGTAGTTGAAAACCCAATAAGAATTTTTATTATAGCAGCATTTGAAATTTCTTGAACTCCTTTCCAACACCGATCCAAAAATCTAACAACATAGCACTTAAATATTTTTTAACGTCGGATCAAATGATAGTTCCATCAGTTGTTCCTTCTTGTATGTTTTCAGGCTGCCCAAAGTTTTAATAGCATCAAACGAAACGGGGTCACGGATTCAGTACAACTTTTTGTCTGTGGGTGGGAAGTATTCTCTTAATACTGGTCTTCAATGACCACGCAAGTATTCAATTAGATTCCATTATTAAATTATAACCTTGCGTGATTACAAAACGGTAAGAAATGAAAATATTTTGATTTTTCATCAACTTGCCCCGCGTACCCCCCTGACAATTCTCGCGTTCCCCCAAAGGGTAAGCGTACCACAGTTTGAGTTTATTATCCTATAAATGCAAGCAAATTTCAAAATTCCCTACTGTATACTGCTGCGCATTTCAAAAAGGACCACACTTGAAAAGATGTCATACAATTCGATCCACGCGTTCAGCTGTAATCTTGTGACGGACGAAATGCCGAACGGTCAATTTAAAACTAAGACCTCACTTCGCTCAGTCAATTATATAACATAGAAAATTGATGAACGAAAAATGTACTACTCTTTCTTGTATGGAAAGAATAGATTTTTCACTACAAACTTACCTCAGAAACTCAAACGTTGTTTCAGACAGGAAATTATCTCTGCAAACTGTTTCACTGCAGTTATTAGCTACTGCCTCATCCCACAATTGCATTACTTCGCTGATCAAAATATGATCTGAATAACGCTTTCTATCCAGTTCGGTTTTTTTATCATCCAATAATTGCTTCCTTTTTTTCTGAAAAAAAAAAGAGAAACTTCAAGTAAATTCTGGCATGATTCAACAATACAGAATACAAGAGCACTAAAGTAGCAGCGAAACTCCAAATACTGATAGGAAGTGATAGCCGCGAGGCGTAGTAGGTATCTGTTCAATCAGATAGAGATAAGCTGCGTTCTCGTAGGTCCTGTTTGTAACGGTGACCGATTAGATTGGCCAGCAAAAAAGACACTGTTCCCTGCTGTAAAATCACTTCCCGGTGGTTCGGAACCCACCTAAAACTGTAGGTCCAACTCATCAATCACTATCATCCAACTCATTACCCACGCTCAGGTCTCAGACCTATGTGGGCTTCATCCTCAGAAAATTTTTTTTTATTTCTTCTCTAGTATTGAAAGTTCAGTTTAGATAGTCTGGTTTTGACTAATAGTTTGGCAGTTTGAGATTTTTAAAAGTTTTAGAGTATGTTCATATTATTTATGTTATTCATTGAAATTACAATATGTGAGAGCACCGGAATAAAGCCATTTATTACAATTACACGAAACACTATCAAGTAAAGATACAACAGGCATAGCCCACTACTGCTTTCTTTACAAATTTTGAACAAGAAAATACAAATTTTAGGTTATATTGAAGATTACATTATTGAACTCATGACACAAAAGTTTAGGTACAATTGCAATAACAATATTCTTTATTTTGGCTCTTAAATCTAAACAAAATTCAAAATTACGTCTACTTTCTCTGGAATATTGGACTGTGTTAGTGCTAAGTTTTTAAAATGAGTTCCTAAATTGATATTTTTATTTTGGAAAGAATCAGTAATTGTATTCGAAGTGAAATTCCTAAAGTGATATTGGTTGAGTACCGATATATTTTTACAGTATAATTTGTTTATTGCTCATATACACAACACGAGTTCCAAACTGCAAATCCTCACTACAACGAACAAGATTTGATAAAAGCAATATGTATAATAATGTGCAATATATGTTCCCGCCTTCAATAATCGAAATCGACAAGAGTTTTCAATCAGTAGATGTTTCACTGTTGGTGGTCATTATTATTCACCAATGAATCGAATTCCTCGTGACTTCCTCTGCTGTGATGGTCAAATTGATCTCTTTTCTTTGTCTAAATATTGTTTCAAAAATAAAATGTCTGCAATCTTCAACTGAAGTGTTGAATTTACTTGGATGCTCTTGAATTGTACAAGTATATAATGACCTTGTTTCTTTCCATTGCTCTCTCCACTGTTATCCAGTATTTTTTGAAACTTATCTTTTTCTCTGATCCTGTTTTTTTAAACTCAAATTGTATACTTTTCCTAGTATTGTTTTCTGAAGTTTTTAATGTTTTCTTCTATTATTTTTTTTTCATCTGATCTAATTTCTTTCACAGTATTGTTTTTCTTATGTAATTTTATACACTGTTGGGATTTTATACACTCTTAAATTTTTGTATGAAATAAATAAATATCTAATATTTCAACAGCTTTATTCCAAAAATGTAGGAAAAGTAAAGTGAATAAAAAACTAACTTACAGTTTGCAAAACGAACGGATCTTTCAAACTGAGAGATGAAGCAATACTCAAAATCGGATCCAAGCACCGAAAGAATGTTCCAAGAATGATCATTTTTGCAAGAAAATGATCCACCGGTAACAATGCGACCAGACGTCCTAATGGAGTGAGCTCTTCGTTGGCATCAAGTACTTGGGCTTCAACAAGAGTCTGAAATAGATCAATACAAGGGATAAATCACCATTATAAATTGAAATAAAATGTTATGATTTTTTCTAGAAAATATAAAAAAGGAAAATTGACAGTGTTTGTTTAAGTAACAAGCAAGACTAGAATATGGCACACAGACATTTTTCCCATTCACTGTTCTTGATTACTATTAACCACTCATTATGTCTGCTTGCTTTGACAAAACTACTCTACGCATATGCATAACTGATCTGATTAAGGAAACAACGAGTTCATATAATAGCTTACGGTTTGTTACAACTGTCTTTTTTGTTAAGAAAAGTGGTCCCTACAACTGACACTTTCATGGAACATAAATTACAGGAATTTGTATTGTAAAGTGGATTTCATGAGTAGTAAGGCATTACAAAAGAAAGTGTCTACTTCAATCAAAAGCTTTTCACCCCTAAAGGGACACCATCACTTCACAAATATTTATACGATAGGTAGGCAAGTAAGTCAGTGAAGAACGTTCAGGCATAACTTGATAAAAATGAAGATATCAACAAAAATGTTTGTTTTTTTTTGTAGATAAGGCCTACGTCTTGACTCCAGTTAAAGAGTATAAGACAAGTCAGATCAACAACTATTATACAATCTTATACACTAATTACCCTGATTACTATATCAATTAGTTCTGCTGAGGCTTAATTTTAACGTGAAAAGAACTCTTGTATACTATAAAAAGCTTCAACTAAATATTTTTTCAATTGTTTTTTAAAAATATTTTTAAATATTATTTGAATAAAAAGAAGCTTTAAATTTTCGAATAAGAACTTACATCAATTGAAGCTTTTATATTGTCAGCTGGTGGGGGATTGAGAAGTTTCTCAAGGAAGTCTTGAGTTTTTCCAAGAGGAAGTAGTTTGCATTTGATTATCACATCTTCTATTCGAGATCTCCTGATCTCTGGGTCCGGTTCAAGTTTGAGACGTTGATCACGTATCTTTGAAATGAAGTGATAGCACTCCCCTTCCCGTAATCTAAGTGTAAAGAACAAATATCAAGTTGAGTTCAGATAAATATAATCGATAATTAATAAAAAAATTATTCAACTGAAGAATTTCTCATGAGAAAAACAAACCAGTATAAATAACAAGGATGATTGCATTAAAAAGAGAAGTTTAAACATCACTCATGTTTGATATTGCATCCCAATTACAAATACGAAATAATTACATACTAATTCTACTTTTTAATTGGCAGTTTTTGAAGATTCCAACTATTGTTCAAGGTTGGATGAGCTTCAGAATTTGTTATTACCAAATAAATGGAGTGAGGAGTGACCTTTACTGATTTAGAAGTTATGAGTTTCTTCAGACAAGGAAATATACATTGTTGACACTGGCAGAAATCGGTATTGAGCATGTCGGCTATATCTCTCTGTTTACGACTCCCATCTCTCTTGCAACAGTGTATCTGAGCACTGCCAAAAATGAGGCGAAAACCTCTACTGACTTACAGATTTATAACATTATAATTCCCAGAGATTTTTAGTCAGTCATGGAGGAGCTTCTTATTGAATATCATTGATAAGTGAGCCTCAGACATAAGATTTTTTCATAAACTTTGGTAAATTCTTGATTTAAAAAAAAGCCCCTACAATTACATAATTTATACACAATAGTTTATTTATGATAATTAAAATTTGCATACATCATCAACTGTTTATAGAGTTTATACTTTCGAGGTTCTGTGAAATCTTGGTCAGTTTTAGATTTTTAGTCACGTTAATAATTTTCAATTCATTTAAAAAAGAAATTTAAATTTTTTATTATTAGTCCAGGCAAATCAGCACGAAGTAAGAATAGAAAAGTGGAATTGAAAGATTTTATGAAGGAATGGGGGGAAATTATGAGAGGATTCAAAGAGAACGAAGTTTTCTACTGTTTGAAATCAATTTCAATGCCCAACAATTTAGTTAAGGAGTAAGTTATAAAAGTTAGTTTTAAGGAATAAAATAGTCATTTTCAAAGTACAAAATACAGATTACCGAGTACTCAAAACAAAAAATTGATATTTATTAGCCAAATTAACTAAATTTAGTACCAAAGTAACTCAGAAAATGAAACAAAAGATCAGTAGTTGGATTAAGGAGAATTATTTTTATATCTATAATAGTAGAAGAAACGGTTCTTCTGATTTGTGAGGTTGCTTACTGATTCTTCCCTCTGGTCTTTTGAACTATCCCCTCCCTCTATCTCATCCTTTTCTCTCCAAATTCCTTTTTCATGGATTGAAGGCCTTCCTAGTACATGGGTAACCATAGTTGGAAGACCTTCTAATCCCCTCTCTTTTCTACACCACAACTCCTTATTGTTTAGCCTTCTTTGTTTTTTATCGAGTGTTATACATATGTGGTATTATTGTATTGTTATGTTTGTTTTTTTTGGGTTGTGTGTGTTAATAAATTGAAATTGAAATTTATGATATACGAATCTGGGCCATCTCAGTGAGCTGAATGCGATGAACAGTTATGAAGGTCCGAATTCGGGATTGATTCTGCTAAAATTTGTACGTATTTGAAGATGATGGATAAATTTCATTTTCATATAATAATATCGTAACACCTGGTTGGCTTAAGTCTGGTGTCAGTTATCAACTCGCACCTGAACAAGTTCCGGATATCTGAAGTGAACAAAACTCCTGTCTTCAAATCATTAAAGTAGATACTGTTACGGGTTCTAATGGCTAAAATAAGGCTGGCAACACTAAAGTTCACACTTGCACTTTATTTACACAAATTATTCTATTGACACACACTAATTGTAAATTCAATTAATAAAGAAAAACAGACCAACAAATGACAAGCTAATACTTATTTTCAGTAAATATTTACAATAATTGATGAATAATTAATTACAGGCCGATCAATAATGAAAGAAACTAGAGTCCAATAATAAAGAAAGAAAGGATTGATAATAAGGACAACTAATCACTTACAAACTGTGTTTTCGTTAAAGAATTCGTTATTTGACAGTCCCAAATAATATCACTTGACACAACGCCTTTAAACTGTTAGTTAACTGCACAAACAGTAAACACTTGTCTCTGCACTTTACACAGGAATCGAGCACTGTTTACTCCAACGGCACGAGATCTGTAACATAATCTGACACGCGAGCTTTTAAGACTAACTGTCACGCAAGCTTTTGTAAGACTCAACTCGCTTGTTCACGTGAGCTCCTTTATATACAAGATAGTTGTCATAATTCCAAGAACTAGCAGCTTCTAGATAATTCAAGGATGCCATGGAGGGTCACAGAATATAGTGGAACACGACCTCGATTGTTCAGGAAGTTTGTAGAAATCTCGAGAAAATTAATTGAGTGCAAGGGACGCAAATATAAAGAATAGGAGTGAGAAAGACATCTAACGAGAGAGAACGAGAAGATTCAGATTTCAAGCCACGTTTGACCATGAGTGGAATGTAGAACAAGTGCGTAAATAACTGCTTTGTTGGCTTTTGTAACAATACATATATTATGTTCATTGTATGGGAGGGATCGAGGAGGCCGTGGCTAGCGTGGTTCAGCACTACAACGCTCTGTGATAAATTTCAGTTATAAATAATAATTTATGTTTTAAAAAGTCCTTAATATTGTTTCAACACCTAATAATCAACACTGAATCGTTCGTAAAAGTAGAGGTTAGATATAAAAGTGATTTTAACCGAAATAAGACAGTGAACTCATAACCCTAACTTACAATCAGGAACTTGCAGGTAAAGCGAACTTGCATGACTTCAATAATTACTTGGCTTCTTTATAATTCATTCAGAGCTGTTTCTTATTTGACCTCAAAGTGAACTCTGATTGATTATTTATTCGTTTCGAACTAAATCTATTGTGCAAAATTTCATTCTGTGCTTATTTTTGAAGTTGAACTTTAACCTGAACAGTAGTGATACTACGTGTCTACTATTGAACTCATCACACAACTTGACAAGCTCTACGGTTTTTTGAGCTGAATTTCGTGTTCTGTTTATTCATATTGTATTTGATCCATGAAAAATAAGTGATTTTAATAAAGTGACTTGAGATAGGCTACAGCGACAGGTTCGAACCTTAACTGGCGACCTGCATGTTGAACTTTATCTGTGTTAATTGAACAAACTTTGAGACTAAATCTCTGTATAAATTGTTATTTCTGTTTCGACGAAATCATCCCCATCAAATTAAGGAGGATACTAGACAAACTCAGTCATAATTTTTCAAATATTTCGCAACATAACCTATGAAACCAGTGGTGATTAGTTACCTACATGTTGAGCTCTGACTTTTTCTTTGTATTCTATGTTTTTGAATTAATACTGCGTTTGACACTGCTACATATTTCGTGATAAAATATAATTTGTATTTTGTTGGTTTGCATAAATTTAGGCTACTTGACCATAAAAGTGTTGTGGAACAGTAAAAGTTAGTAAGTTTAACGAAACATAAACTGACACAAAGACATCAATTTTGAAATGAAGCCGAAAACTCAATCGCTAAACAAACGAAAATCCTACTCACCTGGAACGACACCTAACAATACTATAGTAGGAAAAAAGACTGCTAAAAAGCCGACAACCACTCCTACCTCACTGAATAGACTTGGGGCATCTACAACCAAAAACAACCCCAAAGCTAAGCCTACTTTGCAGGGAAAAAAAGTAGGAAATGATGAGGTTAGTTCACAATGTCAATATAAGTGTAAACTATGCGGGATACCGGTCTTGGAAAGTGACAAAGCTGTCGCTTGCGATTGTCACGATAATGTATGGTATCATATAGCATGCGTTAATATTTCAAGTGAGCAGTATGAACTAATGACTAGGGGAATAGACCAGGGTCAAATGTGGTGGTGTAGTGTCTGTGAAATGAAAAAGGGGGATAACATGAACCATGAAATACCTGACAAAGAAGATGAACAAAATAAAGACAATCCAAATATTGGTGATGAAGAAACTAGGATACATTATAATTCTACAAGAGGGACAAGTCAGGAATTACGTGATGATGAACTTGTACCAAACAGAGACAATCCAAATATGGGTGATGAACAAATTAGTACCCCCTGTACTCATACAGGAGATAGTAATACAACAAAAAATATTACAAATTCCGATTCAAACGCTAGCATGCGTGGCGTTCACTATGAGCTCACATCGAGATCATATGCAGTTAGAGCTAGTCTAAATAAACAATCCGATATTATAGTGAAACTTTTAATGGACGACATTTCTGAACTTAGGGATGAAATAAATATTTTAAAAAAAGAAAACAATCGACTTTCTGAAGTTGTGGCTAGGAAGATGGATGTGATTTATGGACTAGAGAATGTTATTTATGATTTCTCACAAGGTATGCACCCTGAACAATCCTGTCCTACTAGGAAAAAAATAGAGGAGGTAACAAATACTTTAATAAGCAATGGTAAATTGGCCCAACAGGTTAAGACTCCAAATAAAAACGAAAGTCCAGCCATGCCTGTCCATAATGGAATAGAGTCTGATGTACAACATAAGGATACATTCACCAAAAAAGATAGAATTACCGAGGAGATGCCACTGGTAATAGGAGATTCATTGATAAAAGATGCCATAAATATAATAAATAGTAGTGCCGAACAGAAAGTCAAAGTAGATGTTATTTCAGGAGGAAAAATACAAGATGTCAGTAGGAATATAAAATATAGGCACACCCTTCCAAAAAAGGTACTCCTAAACATAGGCTCAAATAATCTACCCAGATCAAGAACTCCGAACCATGTTATGAGGCCGTTATGGCTAACATTAGAAGCAAATAGCAAAAGATTCCCTCTTACAAAATGGTACGTAAACTCTATCCCGTTACGTGATGACTGTAATGAGAGGCTCATTGTTGAAACCAATAATGCCCTGAGATTCATGTGCGATCAACTGAAGGCAGTATTTGTAGATAACTCTAAACTTATCACTAGAGACCACCTGCAGTGGGATGGGGTTCACCTAAATCCAGGTGGATCAAAAATACTAGCTGAAAGTATGGTGGAAGCACTCGATACTACGGCAAACAAGACAAAGCACCCAAACGGAACCACAGCCTCAACCAATCCACATCTAAATTAAATCACAACACCACAAGAAACAAAACCCTATTAGTCCTTCACCTGAACATTCAGAGAGGACTACAGAGCAAATTAGATAGATTACAAGTGGAACTAGAAAAATATAACCCAGATATCTTGATTATTTCTGAGCATGGATTGGGCATAGACAACCTGAAAAGCACAAACATAGAGGGCTTTAGTTTGTATTCAAGTTTCTGTAGAACTGTACACATGTGGGGAGGAATTGCAATATACATCAAACATAACATATCTGTTAAAATAGAAGAAATCAAGCTGACAGAATGTTGTAAGCCAGAGGAACAAATATTTGAAACTATAGCTGTAAAACTTAAGTATCAAACACAAAGCCTAGTCCTTATTGGCACCTATAGATCGCCAATTGCTGGCACTATGGAATTATTTCTTGAAAAACTGGGTCTCCTCCTACAGAATAATACAAACACTAAGAATGATGTTGTAATATTGGGTGATGCAAACTTCAACATATTGCAACCGGATGATCGTGGTGTTAGAGGACTCCAAAATACACTATCTGAATTTGGGTGCAGGATCCACCACATTCCAGTAACAAGGAAAACCCCAACTACTGCAACAAGCATAGATGGTTGCTATACAACTATGAGACCAGAAGATTTAAATATCCAAGCACTTTTCACACCACTATCTGATCATCACCTGTTGTTGTGCAGTATAAGAAACATGAACAAAAGGCAACAGGCTGCATACCAGTATTCCAGAAATTTCTCTAAAGTAAAACTGTGTGAATTGAAGGAACTTTTGAAAGCTACAAATTGGGTACCAGTGTTTACACCAAAGTCTATAGAAATAAAGTATAATAACTTCCTACATATTATACGCTCCAGCCTTGACCAGGTAATGCCCAGGGGTCCAAAGAAACTGACTTCTTCTACAAAAATTCCCATATCAGACTGTGATATACTAAGGATGAAGGCCTCCCTTCAATCCATGTATAACAGTTACATACTGTCAGGATCTGTGGAGGATAAAAGAAAGTTTGATACTGCAAAGTTAAGTTATGACATTGAGATAAAGAAAAAAAGAGCAAATATCACAATGAACCGAATAAAACAATCCAAAAATCAAACTAAAGAGCTATGGAAAACGGTAAATAGTGAAAGAAATAAGCAAAAGAACAAACTTAGTGTCTTGAATCTCTACTCAGATGGGAAACTAGTGACTGACCCAATAGATATCAGCAATATTTTCAATGAGACCTTCACCCAACCGGTTTTTTCTGGGGTCGCAGAGAAAAATAGCAACATTGACACTGCAACCAGCTGCAACATATCGACTCTCAGAAAGTTTGGTTTAGTGACATTCCAAGACATGGAAAAACTTTTTGAGAAATTGAAACCAAATAATTCAGCTGGATTCGATGAGATAACGGGGAAAATACTAAGATTCTGCAAGGAGGAGGTTATGAGGCCTATAACCCACATAATCAACAGTTCACTTTACCAAGCTACATTGCCAGACAAACTTAAAATATCCAGAGTCTACCCTGTCTTCAAAAAAGGTGACAAGCTCAACCCAAACAATTATAGGCCAATTTCCAATCCACCCAGTGTTTCCAAACTCATAGAGTGGGCTGTTTATGAACAGTTAATGGCACACTTGGAGAAAAATGGACTGTTGACAGCATTTCAGCATGGCTTTAGAAGGGGGCGTAGCACAAACACAGCAATTGCATATTTGTTAAAGGTGATAAATGAGGCATGGGAGAGTAAGAAGATAGCAACAGGCTTGTTTTTAGACTTGCAAAAAGCATTTGACAACTTAGACCAAAAAATACTTATGGATAAATTGAAACAACTGAATATCCAGGGGAAAGCTTTGCAATGGATCAGGGATTATTTCACCAACAGACAACAATACGTTGAGATTGTTTATAAACATCAAACAGCCATTACGAGTGTCAAATCAACCTTTAGAAAGATATATAAAGGCGTACCACAAGGATCAATTCTTGGCCCCTTATTCTTCCTCATCTACATCAATGATTTTCCAGAAAAACTTGAAAAGAATAACAAATGTGTATTATTTGCGGATGACACCACAATCATAATTCCGACGGTGAGAGGATCAAGCAGGGAAGACAGTGTAAATTCAGCATTACAACGAGCCACATCAGTATGCAATAACCTTAAACTGACAATTAACAGGGAGAAAACTGTGAAAATGGTATTTACACCCAACCAAACCCAAGAAACTGATACAGAAAACGGCACAGATACAATTGGCTGGACCAAGTTTCTTGGTGTGATAATTGACAAAAACCTAAACTGGATTGAACACACAAACCAATTATGCAAGAGATTGTCCTCGGCCCTGTATGTTATCAGAAGAATCAGAAGCATTACAGATGAGAAAGCGGCATTCGTCGCCTATCACGCCCTGTTTGCCTCCTTATTGCGTTACGGAATTGTAGCATGGGGATCAGCGCCAAAGAGCTGTATGGATAGAGTCCTACGCTGCCAGAAGAAAGCTTTAAGAGTAATTCTAAGACTGGATTTCAGGGAGCACTGTAAACCATTATTCATTCAAAACAGCATACTTACAGTGGTATCTATCTACATTCTAGAAGCAATAATCTTGACTGTGGGGCAAAGCCCCACACTCCGAGGTGATCAACATAATTGCAACACCAGAGGCCGCCTAAATATTGATCTTCCACAACATAGGCTTGAAAAATTCAAAAGTACGCCTATCTACGCAGGCTCGCATTTCTATAATATCCTCCCAGGAAATCTCAAGTCGCTGACACATTCCTACCCACGCTTCCTAAAGGAACTGAAGCAGTACTTCACTGCCAGACCATACTATACTGTGACGGAGTTTATCGAGGAGCATACATTTCAGCACCGGAGGGAATAATTAAGGGAATCCTTAATTATTGAATTCACCTTCTGATATCATGACGATTCCCCGATCCATGGACCGTGGCGAAGACACCAGAAGTAAAAGTAAAAAAAGTAAATTGTAACATTACTTTAGGGTTGAACGTACCTAGCGGGGTACGCTGAAAAAGATTCCATTGCCCAACCAACCCAACCAAAGCTAACCTAACCTAACTGTCAATAACAATGGAATGCTTTCCATGGTTATTTTGGCCCCCACTAGATGCGTTGAACCTTACTTTTTAATATAATGAATCTGAATTACAAGCAAAAATATACCAACCTTCCCGCTCGCCCTCGTCGCTGGAGAAGATTCGCTTTGGAAATAAATTCTGTGTCCAAAGTAGTAATATTTTTTCGAGCATCGAATCGCTTCACTTTGCTTAGTCCACAGTCGATCACAAACACAATATCATCAATAGTGATTGATGTTTCAGCAATGTTTGTTGCAAGAACTATTTTTCTTACTCCTGTATTGAACAAATAGATAATTTAACATTAAAGGTGAAATGAGGGCATTCATATTCAACATACATGAACATATTTTTTAATATTATTTTTGCAAACAGTACAGCTATATAGTACTACTGATTTCCCTCTTGTATTCCTCATCTAATACATATTAGTATCTCTGATGTATGATTACATAGCTGTACAGAAATATTATCAAAAGTTTAAATTGAGTATATTACAGAATAGAGGCGTTAGCGGATCAACCCCAAAAATTCTACATTTCAACATTATATAACGTTCACAAAAATAAGTTTTGAAAAATATGTCAATAGATGGTATTTATAAAAAATAACCTAAGAAACTTGAAAATCTATTATGACAAAAGTCGAGTGCTAATCTTAAAAATTTGCAGTTATTGGCGGTCTTCAGAAAGAACAATACTGTATATTTGTGATATGTATGTACCTTTATGGCATTAGAAAGTCAGTTAAAAAATGTATTCATTTATTACGAGAAACATAATCAAGTAAATATACAACAGGCACTGCCCACTACTGCTTTCTTTACAAATGTTCAACTAATAAATACAAATTTTAGGTTATATCCGAGCTCAACTGGAAATTTCACTTTGAAGTACAATTGCTAATTCTTTCAAAAACAAGAATATTTATTTAATACTTCACTTTGAAAACGCACTAAAACAATTCAATAGTCCAAAGAACGTGGATATAATTTTGAATTTAGTTCCCGATTTCAGAGCCAGAAATTATTATAATAATTCAGTGTTTATTATTATAATGAAAATAATAATACAGAGAAGTTAGTATTTATTATAATAATTATAAATTATAATGAAAATAATAAAATAGAGAAAGTCATCAATAATTCAGTGTTTCTCAAATAGTTGGATGAAGTTTAGAAGTGGTGTTACAGTGCCTTCAGTTTTGTGTTGTGTAGCATTGACCTTTGTTACGTCCATCTTGCAGGACCGAAAGGCATTTGTCAATGAATAACAAACCCACATATCATATACCTCACTCACAATTTGGCTACTGACTATCACTTTTCAGAATCATCAGATATGCATGATCGAATAGAGTTAACGACTTCGATCTTCTCATATTACTAGGCACATTTAAACAATAAATATAGTATGCAATAAATGTAGAATAGTAGTATAAATAATGTATGTACAATAGTATATAGTATGGTTGGTATAGTATATAGTATAGTATGGTATGTACAATATAGTATGGTTGCATTTCATCATAACATCAATTATTTCAAGCAGAGTACTGCATTTCCAATTTTTTATTTTAATACAAGTTTAATAACATCCTCACAAGCATTTTTGTAGTTGAATCCTGCATTATTGGAATTTTATTCACATTAGCACAGTGTATAACCCCAAAAGGAGAAACTCCGGAGGAAAGAGCCAGCTCCCAACTCCTTCCATCCACCCCTCCTGCATGCAAGCCAAAAGGCATTCACAAGAATAGAAAACATCAAATTTCAGTGTGCATATAAGCAAACTCAAATAAAATCATCAATTAACATTTATAATTCAAACTGATTGATTTCTTCTTAAGCATAAGTTAACACTAAAAAAGTCGCATAAAAAGCATTTGCTGTACACTACCTTCTGGTGGAGTTGTGAAAGCCATTTGCTGCCGTTGAATTGGTGTAGTCGAGTGAAGAGTTATAATCAAAAACTCATCTGAAATTTAAATCAATCTCTTAGTAAATGTTGTTTGCTGGAATTCAATAGTCATAGCTGGGTTCACAAAAACCCAATAAACAATATTTACTCAATTATTGATCATATTTGATTTATTTATAGGCAAAATACAACCGGTTTTAAAGAAACAACAGGTTGTGAAAAACAATATTCGAATCAACTATTCATTTAATAATAGTTTAATGTGGTTTAGTTTGTTTTTAAATTACACTTTCCTCTACCATTGTAAATTGAAAGCTAATATGCAAGTGCTTTGGAAGATAATCTGTTATTTCCTCATATATGTTCACGTAAGTAAATGGGATGAATTCGAGTTTTACAAAGGAGAAAAAATAAATGTAGTCCAAGCAACGAATGCTCAAAAAAATGTATAGAGGGAAATTCTTGAAACATAATTTGACTTCATATCTTTGGACTAGTTAGGAGGTGAACATATCAAAAGTTCCCGCCCATACCCCTTAGTTACGAAGTGAAAAATTCTGTTCCAAGAATTTCCTCTATACCTTTTCTTGAACATTCGTTATCATTGTCAACAGTTGTTGCAAAGCTTCAGATTACATGCTCAACACTGAAACTGCTTCAACATTTAAAGGAAAATAGATAAAATAGTGAAGTAATATATATTATTGAAAGGAATTTTATGCTCTACAACCCAATGGCCATTATTTAGTTTTTTTTTGTGCATGGTTCAAGAGTTATCCGGTCAAAAAGAGCAAAAAATGTGAAGCAAAAATTTTTTTTTCAAAATTACAGACTTTCAAGAGCGGATATCTCGAAAACTATACAAGATATCGAAAAACTTGACTGGATAAAATTTGTAGTAAATTTTATCAGCTTTAATTTTGTATAGAATGATCATGTCGGTAGGAAGTATGTTTTCCGAGATATAAGCAAAAAACCGAAAAATGAGACTTTCAAACCCCCTCCCTCCCCCCCGGCATAGGACCAACTGGCGGGGACTTTTAATATGTTCACCTCCTAACTAGCCCAAACAAAGTTATGAAGTCAAAAATTGTGTTCCAAGACTTTCCCTCTATACTTTGTGTTCCTATAATTGTGTTCCTCTATACTTTTTCGTTGACTGGGCTAATGATAAGACTAAAATAGAAATATTAACCTTGATCCACGATTCAATCTAAATGTAAAACATGCAGTCACCGACTGGCAAGCCGCATTTATCCGAAATTTCCTCAAAATTCTTTTATTTTCAACGTTATATAAATTTTCATTCTACGAAAAATATCTAATACTATGAATAGTGAGTACCCTTCTACGAAATGATTATGATCAAGAGGAGTTCTTACATCTTACCATTAGAATATGCATTGAATTTTTTATAATATTAATTAGACGTCCTCAACACAATCATAGTTTTTATAGTGGAATTAATGCGAGAATTTTTTATAACAAATATTCTGTATTAAGTTATTCTATACAGCACTTGTGATTTTATTTTAATTAATGAATGAATTTTGGTTTGATTTGAAATTATTGTAGAACAATTTGATATTCAAAATTTCAAGAATTTTCTGCATTTAGTTGGTCCAAGATGAGTTTTTCTGCTCATATTTTCTTATCAAGTCTCAACCAAAACCTCGATTGTTATGCTATTATTCTGGTACGTTTCTTTCAAATTTTCTGGAAAATTCAACTAACTTTTAAATATGACTTTCTTAATTAAAATTTTAAAACTTTTAAATTCAAGTTCAGAAAACACCGGCCCTCGAGCGCAGCTTGGTTTGACTTCTTTGTAGCTACATAAGCCACTATATGAGCTCACTAAAATAATGGTTCAGCATAGTTTGCATAAATTTTTATAGTGCAAGTCTGAACAGGCGAATCATACGGATTTCATATAATTTGCATTATCGCACACATTAAATTTCAAAAATTGAACAATACGTCACACTAGTATTGAATTTTAATTTACCGTCACGAAACAGGCCAGATTCATCCATCATATTATCCAAACTGGTGATGTTGTCCCATCCCGGGAGGAAAACAAGAATAGCACCTGGTATTTTCCTCTCAAAGCAAATGTGTTTTATCAGCGCGAAAATATTTTCAATGCTCAGGAATTCAACTTTGAAATCCATCAGTTGCTGTATTACATTGTTCGGATATTCTTTGGATCTGGTTAGTCGCCTAAAAGAAAATCAAGGTTATTCATTAATCAAAAATAGTTATCGTATAGAAGAAAAATAAACATTTGCATTATTTTTGCTCTTTGATAGAATAAATAGTGTGGTACTATACGTGACTCAAGGTAATTATAAGACATGGTAGTGTTCACGCGCATCTCAGTTCATCTGTTGAGTAGTCAGCTTATGCAGTGATGTCATCCGGGTCTCTTTTCACGATTTCGCCTTTTATAAGAAGAAAAGGTGATTACAGTTGATTCACAGTTGTTTTATATGTAAGAGATCTTTTTGAGCATTTACCCTGATTTCCTGCCAAGTTGGGCCCTTTAAGAAAATTAATGCATCATCTGCAAACAAGAATAGCTTACTAGTTAAATTTAATTTTGATAAATTATTAATGTATATTAAAAAAAGAACTGGACCCAAAGTGCTTCCCTGTGTTACTCCAAAATTAACTGCAAGATTCTTACTATTAATATCTGAGACAGAAACAAACTGGAGTCGATTTAACAGATAGCTGCTAAACCATGATAATGCAGTATCACGAACTCCAATACAATTCAGTTTATTCAAAAGTTTATCTCTGTCGACAGAGTTGAATGCCTTTTTTAGATCCAAAAATAGTAGCATGACTAGTTCATTATTCGAAATTCCATTGTTTATTTCCTTGCAAATATCAAATAAAACATCAGATATGTTTCTGTCCCTTCTGAATCCATATTGGCACTCACATGAAACTGCATTTTTGTAAAGAAAATTCAATAGCTGATCTTCAACAATCCGCTAAGCAGTGAAAAAACGCTAAGCAGTGAAATAGGTTGGTAGTTATTTTTATCAGTAGGGTCGCCTGATTTTTAGAGCGGAAATACCTTAGCCAACTTCAGGATTTCAGGGAAAACACCGTATGATAAACTTAGATTTATTAAATAAGTGAAGGGTTTTAAAAGAAGATGAGCATTTTCCTTTAAAAGAGAAGCCGTAACATTGTCATGTCCTGGAGCTGACCTCTGAGGCTACATATGGAGTGATGTTTGGCTGACGCGCCAAACATCACTCTCAGTCACAGCTTGAAATTCAAAATTTGCTTCAACTTTATGGTGACTATCATCGACCAATGGAGCCCCCACTGAAACTATGGCACAGGCCAAGCTTTGGCCAACCTCAGCAATAAATTCATTAAATTCGGCAGCCACGTTTTCATAGACCTGGGAAGAAGCCAATGAAATTCCTGGTAGAAATTTATTAATTAAAAATGAATCTCTCTTTACTTTTCTTCTCGCTAACTCTCCAATCACTCCCCAAAAACGTTTGGGATTATTTCTGTATTCAATTAACTTAGCTCTATAATATTCCTGTTTAGCATTTTTCAAATTTACAGTCAAAGTTTTTCTAAGATTATGATATTGATTTTTCAAAGTGTTATTAAAGGGTTGTTTCTTTACTTTTTTACCAAGTTTATCTCTTTGTCTAATTGCTTCAACAGGTTAGCATCAATCCACGGTTTCAGCTTCTCCTGCCTTGAACTCACTGTTTTAATTTTCTTACTTAATTCCAGAGAATCATTAACTATTATACAAAAATTATTCGAACACATGTTGGCTTCAAAGCAGCTTTCTACAGAATCCCAATCAGAATTAGAGATTGCACGAGTAAACATAGACTTGTCTATATAGGTGAATTTTCTTGGAACTGGGGTGGCTAATTTTTCAGTAGAATGTGTAACACCGAGACGTACTGTAGTGATCTGTTGTACTAGTCTGCAATACCGCTGTCTTAACTTTATCTTCATCGCTGTATCTTATAAAAATATGGTCAATACAAGAGATGAAATCTCCATCCACTCTCTTGGGTTTATTTATGCATTGTGTTAGACCAGATCCAATAAGACAGTTCAAGTATCTATTTGAGATTTGGTCATCAGTTAACAAATTAATATTTACGTCCCCTACCAGTATGCATTTTTTATTCGAGCTCGTCGTTGTAATAGTTTTCTAAATTATCCAAAAATAAGTCAACATTACTATCAAATGAACGGTATATTGCTAAAAGAGAGAAATGTTCGTTGAAAATTTGAAAGTCCAAAGTTAAACCATAAACGTCGCCTAATGTTGTTTGAGTAACTTCATAATGGTTTATCTCATTATTAATATAAATAATAACTCCATCGTTTTGATTGCGCTGATTATCAGTAGCTATCATGTCGAACCCATCTATTGGTAATCCCTCCACCCCATCCTACAGCCAGCATTCCGTTAATACTATTACATACAGCTGTGTTTTAAATGATTCCAGATTAACTAATAAGTCATCAAAATTTTTAGAAACACTTCTTATATTAGTGCAGAAACCTTTAGACCTACATCTATTGAATCAAAATAAGAAGAAAATTCAGATGGATGTTTCAATTCCATACATCCGGAATTGTTTGTACTGTCAACGTCATCTTTATTGAATAACACAAGCCTAGCCACGGCTCAGAAAAAAAACTAAATAAAATAGAAAAAAATGTTTAGTATAAGAAAAAAAACTTGAAGCTCAATCAGTATGTCGGTACCCGCTTCCAGCAAAATAGCAATATCATAAACTTTTAGAATTTTCAACTTTTTAATAACAGTAGTATGGTGGTACTGTTATTATTCATGTTTCATATTGTAGCGAGAATAGAGAGGAAGAAGGAACAGTGGTTCTCGGTGTTATCTACTATGTAATATCTATGTTTACTTTTAAGCAATTAATTACTCTGCTTTTGACACTTTTATGGTGTTTACTTTTTACTTTGTACAATGTTCTAGTTGTTTGATTAGTCATTAATGGATTCTTATCGAATATTCTGGAAAGTGCGAGTTATTCCTTATTTATTTATTTAGAAGATGATTATGGAAAATTATATAAATAGAGGTAGACTTTTGTAAATTAGTTCAGTCTTGTTTGAAATTCGTCGTGATAAACAGGTTGTGTCAGTTCTATATATTGTGCCTATATAGTGATAATTCTTTCTCTGTGCCTATATAGATAATTCTTTTTCCTATTTAATTCATACCAGTGAGCTACTAAATAGTTTTTATTGTATTACAGACTAGTGCTACGTAAGTTAATTGTTCTTATTAATTTCGAATTCCTTTAATTGCTATTACTTTATACTGAAGACTTCCGCAATGGCGGATATTGACAACAGCATTGAACAGCTGATGGGAATCGATGAATGCTACTGTACAAAAATATCAGTCACCACCGGGAATCGAACCACGGACCTCTCAATTGCCGGTTGAGCGCCCTTAACCACTAGACCATGGAGACCTTCGTCTTTTATTATGGCAAGTGAAGACAGTTTTTTCATAGAAAATTTGTAGTCCAATCTTCTCGGCACATTCTTTTAAACTTTCAATTTATTTAACAGCTAGTTCTCCAGACTCTTAATTATTTATTAGTAAAAGAAATAATAGTGATAATGAAATGAATGATAAATTGTCACTGATGTCATTGATATTGAGAGAAAATATAAGTAACAAACAATGAATCACCAATCATGATAAGACCTAAAGCTAATAAATAGCTTTAATATATAGTACTAGTGGTTCACCCGTGCTTTGCAACGGGATGTTTAAATTAAGCATGTGATACACGGATTTCAATCGCCAATGCCAATACAAAAAGAGAATTATTAGGAGCTGCAATATTGATACGGAACAAATGTGTTGCTTTGGCTTGTGACATGAACTTTATGGCATCATTGAGACGCATCATGTACCATCTGTTCTATGAGCTTCCTGCATCTAAACACCTTTTAAAACAGTAATACTGCCCAAAAGTGAAATTTGAACATTAATTTTGAAAAGTCTGAAAGGAAAATAAAAAATCGAGTTTAGAGGAAGCTCTGTGCCAAATTTAGTGTTCTAAATCGATGCCGTTTTTATGAAATCCGTGAGATTGGCACACACACACACACACACTCTCTCTCTCCCCCTCACTCTCTCTCTCTCTCTCTTTCTTTCTCTCTCTCTCTATAAGGTTAAGTGCTCGAATGGACGAATTTTTGTCCAAACTTCGCCTTTTCATGTAAATATATCACTTGGAATTTCATTTCATTAGCTCTAACCATTAGATCACTTTTAATATTTCCAACAAAATGTAAATAGTATCATCCAGGTCTGCTTTCTTTGTGATGTTAAAATATTGTATGTAAGCACACATTTGAAAACAAAAATTGTAAATTTATCATGAATAAAGTAATCTAATCTCTCTCTCTCTCTCTCTCTCTCTCTCTCTCTCTCTCTCTCTCTCCTATTATATGGATAAACTGTTTTGAGCATGTTATTGAATGATCAATATAGAAAATCAAGTAAATATTATTTAATTACTCAATTTCAGCATTGATAATTCTATGACATTATATTCTATTTAACACCCAGTACTTACTCAACATATTGTTTCATCATTATTGCATACTCTGTTTTTTTATTGTTGTACTGATTGTTTGACCTTCCTAAGGTGGGTCCTCTTCTTCCAGTGGGTTTAGGGGTTTGCACAATTTGGGAGTTCGGCCTGAGTGAAATAAAATATAGCTTTAAGTAGAAAATTCACAAAATTGTAGGAGATAATAAAATATATATATATTTTTTTTAAACATTGGAATCTTGATATAGATTCAAACTAATAAATATGAAATGAAGTGGATAGTGAGTCAGAGAGACTAAAATTCTTGAAAAGTATACACAGAAGTTGAAAAGTAGTTCATGCTCATTATAATAATGTAGTACAAGTAGATTTGAATCATAAATTTTGATTTAGAATTAGATTGAATAAATGTGATTAGATTAAAAATTATTTGTTCTACGACCGTATGTATGAATAGTACCACAGCCGATTTCTAGTACCGTAGTATATTTTAATAGACTGGTTTACTTTCTATTTTTAGTCAAACATTATTGTGATCTTTGAATAAACTTCTAAGTAATTTATTTAAGTAATCGTATGGCATAATCACAAGTTGTTCTCGTTATCACGATATACTGTATTCACAGAACATCTGTAAAAAAGCATCAAGACATATGCTATTAATTTTTATGTAATATATTTATTTTTTTACGATTTACGAAATAATAATAGAAAATCTACTCACTTGATTACTGTCAGTATATCCTCGAGGAAATGCACTTTTACTGGATACATTGATCCAGGAATATCCAGCATCGGACAGTCACCGAAATATTTTGAGAACAAATGAGAATTCATTGTTGCACTCATCAGTACAACCTTAATATTCCTCTGAAAAAAATTAAAAAATTCAATTTAAACATTTCACTAACGGGTTTGTATTTTTTTTATTATTATTTTTTTATTATACTAACGGGTTTGTAAATAATTGATTTAACTTTGAGAAATTCGAAATTATCAACTTATATTTAAAATAAGCTCTTTTCATTAGAGGTTGCTCAATTTTATGGGAAGAGGATCGGCCATGTTTATTTTTTGTAGCAGAGCAAGAGTCACTTTGAAACGAGCATAGATTTGCGCTACTTCTATTATAACAAAACCGATTTTAATACTGCAACGTCAGCTACATTTTCCATTCAACTTGCTAATGTTAGTAGTAGGTACAAGATACAAGTAGAATGGGTACATGTAGTATTCTACATGTGGAATATGTCATACATGAATGACATCCTTTATGAAGCATTTTATAGTATTGTTTACAGAGAATATCAATGGCTAATTTCCCAATATTCAATACCTAAAATTTCCAAGAAATGTTACCTTAATTGTCAACTCTTTCATTACAGCCATGAAAAGGTCACTTGTGATATCTCGCTCATGGATTTCATCCATCAGCAAGTGGGATATGCCTTGCAGCTCAGGATCCTTATGCATGTTCTGTAGCAAAATGCCTGGCGTGCACAGTAGAATTGACCCATAAACACGAGGAACTTGTCTGGAAATATAGAAATACATAGAAAATAATAAATAATAATAAGCATTCATTCATCGCAGTTCATCATTCATATTTGTGGGTTATGTGGTAGATAGGGTTTGTTTGACTCTGCTTCACCCACACCACTCATTTATTGTAGGGAAGTGATAGCCGAGTGCCGTAGCAGGTATCTGTTCAATCATAGATAAGCTACGAAACTCCTGGGCCATCTTTGTAAGGGTAACCGATTGGATTGGCCAGCAAAAAAGACTGTTCTCTACTGTAAAATCACTTCCCGGTGATTCGGAACCTAAAACTGTAGGTCAAACTCATTACCAACGCACAGGTCTCAGACCTATGTGGGCTTTATCCTTCTAAAAAAAAATTGTCAACTGAGAAAATAAAGATCCATCTACCTATACTGATTATTTCTACAAATGAAAATGAGTTCAGTGAAAATTCATAATTTTTAAAATTATGTTACTTTTGCAGAAATTCCAACGACCACCAACCGTCAATTTAAAAAGTGATTTGGCAAGGGAAATGACCTTTTAACGCGAAGTTGGAAAGCGGAATAAGAACTATTGAAAGTACCGTGCAAGTGGCAGCCTGGCAAAAAGTGTTTGGTCAGGATAGAGAAGATGTTTAACCAAGAGATGGATCGTGTTGTACTAAATAAATTATGTGTGAGTAAATATGAGAATAATCTTTGATCTACGCTATAATCTTTGAGTAAATATGAGAATAATATTTGATCTCCTTTTCGTAGTTCATCAAATAATAATACAGAATTAAAAAGGCATCATTGAAAAGTGAACGATTGGACCAGTGTTCCTACAACTTGAAAGAATTTTTCAACCACCGATAGACTGAAAATAGAATAAACCGATACAACGAAGTATCCAAGGACCCGACGAATTTACATAAAATAATGATAATTATCAAGTTGGGCTGATAGGCATATGCACCTTTTAACTGCTTTATTTCTATAAACATCACATGCTTCCCGATTCACAAAACAATTTGCATCGGCAGTTCTTGAAAATGCGTTTTGTTTCTTCTTCTTGTTCAAACAGATCTCATAATATATCATGCCTCAATAAATTCTCTTTTTTCAATTCGACGATTTAAAATAATTAAAAAAATATTCCATCACAATCAAAAATGAAAACGTCAACGCTTGTGCTGTAAAAATACAATTGATAATTGGGCTAAGCAGCAACTTTCGTGATATTCTTCAAATTTCTCTGTGTTCGAAATGAACCAGCTGGGCAATGTTTTGATTTTCACTAGCTAAAACTAACCTAGATTCTATAGTGCCGATCTGTTTTACGCCATAACTATTTTTTTTATTCAATCACCAAACTCCAAAATCAATAAAGATCTCACTTGGACTATAAGGAAGTTACATACCAAGTTTCAAGAACTTGAGCACGAACATACAACGGCACTATTTCAATAAGGGCCTGTCGGGTCCTTAATAATTATGTATTGATGCTAAGCTTTATTCATCTATCTTTAATTAAGAATTTTTTCAATTCTGGCGGGCCGCTAGCGCAGTTGGTTGGGGCGTCGCAACTTCAGTTTGCTATCTTTTAAGCGGTCGTGGGTTCGAATCCCGCTCCTTAATTTGGCATCTATGTGTTATTATTCACCTCATTGCCCACGCACAAGTCTCAGACTTATGTAGGCATCATCACCAATAAAAAATTCTCACGAAGTTTTTAATTTGATTTTTGATGAAGCCTGGTCTGAAAATATTTGTGAATGACGCCTGCAAAACAATTTGTATTGTACATAACTAAATTTACGATAAAAATATAAAGAGAAAAACAAATAATCGCTTACTTCTCTAGCCGCACTTGATAGCCGACGCTACACTCTTCATTACCGACCTCTTCGCAACGTTCTTCAGCAATTCTCTGTGCCACACTCACCGCACTTATTCTTCTCGGCTGAGTACATACAATACGGCAATTTGATCCACGCCCTTTGAATATTTCACTGTCCAGTATGTATTGAGGTACTTGAGTCGTTTTTCCACAACCTGAATAAAGAAATGTTGATGAAAAAACTTTTTAGAACAATCTATAAAGTTTAGATTGTTATAATTTCACTCTCTTTTGATCAATCAATTTTATTTGCAATATTGACAATACAAGGGTCTTCCTTAACCTATAGGTTTTTCAGATTATGCCCATACAAAATTATTAGACACAAAAAAACGAAAATCACACTGGAAATTTGTATAAAAAGTAATCTTATTTTCAAATAGTGTCATCTCATTTTAAAATAAAAGAATTATTTGCAAAATTCAACAAATTTTATTAATTCAATGAGCTTGCTCTATTACTCTATTACTATTTGGAGCAAACTCACTTTGTTGGATTCATAAAAATATATGCAGTATATTTACCCTGTTCAACTAGAATAGATATATAAATTTTCTTAGGATTCATAAAATTTAGGATTCATCTCACTTTAAAATACAATAATTATTTGCAAAAATTCAACAAATTTTATTAATTCAATGAGCTTGCAATTGTTTGACTATTTGGAGCAAACTCACTTTGTTGGATTCATAAAACTTTATATGCAGTATATTTACCCTGTTCAACTAGAATAGATATATAAATTTTCTTAGGCTTCATAAAATTTAGGATTCATCTCATTTTAAAATACAATAATTATTTGCAAAAATTCAACAAATTTTATTAATTCAATGAGCTTGCAATTGTTTGACTATTTGGAGCAAACTCACTTTGTTGGATTCATAAAACTTTATATGCAGTATATTTACCCTGTTCAACTAGAATAGATATACAGTATAAATTTTCTTCAAAACAGAACAAATGTATATTTTATTATTAATTACTGTTGTACTGTTGCACGGAAATCAGAGCAACCCTACAACACAAATAATTTTTGCGTATGGAGCTGAGCACGTATTAGCTTCATATAAGGTTTAGATTGATGATCACCCCGACACATATTTTTCAAATCATATTTTTTTCAAATTTAGCAATGAAATCACTGTGTTTTATATTTAATAATATTGTCATGTTTGAGCTATATCAATAAACTCCTCTGGATGTGTTTATCATCATCCAGAGAAATTATTATTATTATTATTATTATTATTTATTTCAAAACGGTAGCACATAATGAAAATATAAAATGAAAATAAAGCATAGCAACGTGCTGGAATAAAAAGAACGTAAAGTAATATTATGGTAATTATGATAAACAAAATCCATAGCTTGTATATCTTTTGACCTTTTTAGTATAAAATTATAAAAATTCGAATAAATAATAGGTATAGTCCAAATCACTCGTAACAGCTTACTTTAAATAAAATGTATGAATATCAAGAAAACAATAATAATTTACGCTATCTATAGGAAACCCCCTTTACCTGTCGGTCCACTAATCACGACCACTTTGCTTCTTTCAATCAAATCAACAATTGTGTCTTTTTTGTGGTAGATTGGAAGTGCTTGTCTGATCTTTTGGAATTCCTGATATTCAGCAGTAAACTTTTTTTCTTCCAATTGACATTTCAATTTTCTGTCCATATCACATGAATCGGAAACTGACTGTGGAGCAATAATTATAATTTATTAACAAATATTATAATTCTCTGAACAAGAAATTACAAATTAAAATTTCAATGTGGAAAATATCATTATCATGGCATTTTAAATTGATCTATTTTCTATGTTTTTTATTTTAATTTACAAGTTAAATGTAAAATTGAATAACTTTCTCCTTACCTAGAACAGTTAATAAATGAGCGTTTAATTGACATTGTTCAACTTAAAGCAAACAATATGCCCTTTCCAGACAGATATAACACAGTGTAATATAGTAACGAGAATAGAACGATGAACAACAGAAAATTAGAGCCATATCATAAATCGTTAATTTGTGTACAATGGGCCGAAAATTGTTCAACTTTAAATTGCTGGTGGGCTATTACAATTTCCATGTATGTCCACCACGATCTGGTTTGAAATGAACTTCTAAAGCATACTACTCTGGTGGTCGTGGGTTCGATTACCATTACCTCATTACCCACAAAAAATGTAGGGGTCCGGATTGAAATTCGGTCCGGGGTCCGGATTGAAATTCGGTCCGGGGCCCCCAAAGGTCCAAAAGGCTATGAGTCACTTTTATTTGCAAATATATAAACATTTTCAAGTTTTACAATAATCGATCTTACAAATAATTATAGTACTGTGTTAGGATGTACTGTATTGTAGTACGAGGTGAACTCAAGCTGTTGCCTCAGATTTATTTTTTCTAGACCTAAACAAAATAAAAACATGCGGCTTGTTCTAGAATGAACACACTCTTTGTCAACGTGTGACAGAGATGACGTCACTGCACTGCACATGGAACTGTTTTTGATGCTAGAGATGACAGTTTTGGGTATAAAAAATTGGGTAAGCACCAGTGCTGTGAAAATTAAGGTGGCCATATTCTGGGACATGTAGGCGTAATCGTTACCCATTGCGTTCCAAAATTATTCTGTTCCAGAACATGATTATTTTTTTAGCATTGGCGCTCAATACAACTTACTTACCTTTCTTTCATTTCAACATTCTTAAAAGTTCTATCTCTTGCAGCTGCCGCTAGAGTTCTGTCAACAGTACAATGTTACCATCTCTTGTCACGCATTGACAAAGAGTGTGCGATAATTTTAAAACAAGCCGCACATTTATATTTGTTCCAAGGAAAGAAATTCGGAGACCTAACAACTTGATGCACTTTTTACATTTGAAATGTTATTTATTTGTCAAATTGAAAATTACCATGTGTCATTGAAAGTAATATGATACTCACTGCAATATTATTTGACAATGTCTTAGCAGGGCTTTTGTTTTCCTTTTTTGGTAGAGATTTGATTTGATTTTCAAATCCCTGTTTTGGTAGAGATTTGATTTGATTTTCAAATCCCTGTTTTGGTAGAGATTTGATTTGATTTTCAAATCCCTGTTTTGGTAGAGATTTAATTTGAATTTCAGGATTCTTCTCACAAGACGCTTCATTATTTTTGGCTTGAATGTCTCTATGGACATTCAAAATGTCTTTGAGAGCGTTCTTCAAATTCGGAGCATTAACGGAATCCTTCTTAGCACAAGAGATGTCTTTGATAGACGATGCCTTGTCAGAAGAAGAATTATGGATGCTCTTGGGAACATTCATTGTATCCTTAATAGCGCATACTATGTCTTGGGAAGCAGATGTGTTGCCATAAGAAACATTCGTTATGCTTTTGGGAGCATTCACGTTATCTTTTTGAACATGTGTTGCATCTTTAAAAACGTTCGCAGCACCCTTGAAGAGATCTGAAATCTCCACAGGTGTTCCAACAGCTAGATTTACAGTTTCCACGGGCGATATTTCTTTTCTGCAATAAAAATGATATTGGATAAAAAAAGGTAATTCATCAAAATTATACATATGATTATTATATGGTTTTCAAGAAAACCATCATATTGCTTTGCATAATAATCATGCAACTATCTCTCTTGTTCAAAATACACTGATTTTCATAAAATATCTCATGTTCTATCTTTTGTGACCTTGAAATTCTGATACAAATCAAGTGCTACCTAATTTTCGTGAGCTTGAAATTATCATACAAATCAAGTGCTACGTTTTTGCGTAATTGAGGAGCAAAACAGACAGGCAGTTGAGAAATTAGTCAATTTCGCATTAGTCTGAATTATGAATAATTGGACATGAAGTTGTCATAACCAGATTATTGAAAATAGTTAGATACTGGTTTCGGTTGTTACACCATTATCAATATCAAACAAACTAAAACTAAAGTACAGAGTAGCTTAATATATACTAAACAGGGAACGATACTATTGGCTGAGGGAGAAAGTGCATCAAATAGGCTGACCATCATTGAAGGTCTGTGATTGGCTGAAGGCAAAAACGAGAACCGCACATGTGTGGGAGAAGCAACAAGCAAAAATAAGAGTCAAGTCAAGAACCAACAAACCATGAGCACATACGAAGCAACAGACAAGAAAAATACACAAGTAGGCTAGAATTAAACAAATTTAACTTGGTTTCATCATAATTCTGACCTACATTTTAATAGCAGTACTTTCCTGTTCTTCTCGATTGACCTTGACTGCATATCAATGAGCTTCAATTTGTTAATTTTAAATTTATTCAATTCTAGCCTACTTTTGTATTGTTCTTGTTTGTTGATTTCTATGTGTTTGTGGTTTATTGGTTCTTGATTTTGACTCTTTTTTGCTTGTTGCTTCTCCCACTTGTGGGCGGGTCTCGTTTTGGCCTTCAGCCAATCATAGACCTTTGATGAAGGTCAGCCTATATGATGCACTTTCTCCCTCAGCCAATAGTACTATTCCCTGTTTAGTATATATTAAGCTATTCTGTACTTTAGTTTTAGTTTGTTTGAGATTGATAATGCTGTAAAAACTAGTATCTCACTATTTTCAATAAATGTGGTTGTGACAACTTCATGCCTTCATTATGGATGTCTTCCACAATATCACCTTCACCACTACAAAAAAAATCAGTCGGATTTTTTTTTTACAACAGAATTCTTTAAAACGTTTCTGACATTTTTATACAGTTAACTCAACATGTAAACTTCAAATTGTTAAAGAGCAAATCAGATGTAACCTTTTTGGGTTTTAAAATAAACCAAAGTGACACATGAATTAGGATAAAACTCTGAGCTACAAAACTGTGTTTAGATCAAAAATATTCAAACAAAGCTTTTGGATGAAATATAAAGCGGCCTACAGCCGGTCAGTTTGGTGTGTCAGTTCGGTGTGAACACTCTAAACTTACGAAACTCACGTGAGCTCACGAAAAAACTGAACTGATGGAATGATAAAAATTCATCATTTCGGCGTGACACACCGAACTGAACTAAAGTGAGTGTGTATGGTTGCGTCACTTCAGTCATCTGCGCATGCGCACAGATGCCAGTTCGATAGACATAATGCCTTAAACACACGGCCTATATTAAAATATACATAAACATATTCATGGCGTATTTATACTCGTATACTAAATTAAAAACGGTATTGTTTTTTCCAACATTGGATGGTCCACACACAATACAAAAGTACACTGTGTCTCATTTTTTGCATTCTGTTATTCTCATTTAAATACTTGTCAAAGTTTGGCAGTTTTGATCTGTGCTGTTTCAACTTCATTTTTTAATACAGAGACAATATAATTATTATTTCAGACAACACTATTATTATCAAACCATGAATTTTATTTCGAATGAAAGCCCAACCATTTTACATACAATTTGTTACCTTTCTTCTCTAGTACCCTCTCAATAAGATACGCATCAGGGTACTTGGTATCTTCATTTCATACTCATAGAATGCACTCTTAATGTTGTCTTCACCTATTCCCTTCACCTTTCATCTCACACGGGATGTGTCGAAAAATATTTTGTCTTTTTTAAAAATGGAGTTTGGAAATTGCAAAACGGGTTTTGCAACTTTTTAACTTACGAAAAAAAACATTAGTAAATGTATTCTGTAATAAGTAGTAAAGTATAATACTTAATAAATTGAATTAGGTTGAAATTGGTGAACTAAATCTGCTGTGATACTTGCATTAGTTACAAATGAATAAAATTTTTAGGATTTGATTGGTTGTATTAGGGGATAGTCAAGGAGTGTTGTATGTATGGAATGGAACCTCCCCTTGAAAAATTTATGGATGCGCTTATGCACCTATCAACACTATAATATCTCAACAGTGTAGCGAATGAGAAAACTCTACTTACAGTATTGGAGCAGCACTCAACGCCATATCGGTTATTTCATCAAAATTTAAGTCCAAAAGATCTTCCACAGTCCTTTGAATTTCCTAGAAAAAAAGTTATTCAGTTACTCATTCGTCTATTCATTTCATTGAAATTTGCAAATGTATCAATGTAAATGATCAAATCGTTTATATTAAATTTATTATAAAATAAAATATGGTAACTCCCATACAGGTGTACCTCGGGAGTACCTAATTTCATGCACACATCTATGTTATAGATGGCGTTATCGTACTTTATTGTATGAAAAACGGAGTCTTCACTTTTCCTAATCTTAATATTACCAGATCTATCAATCCCTAGAAATTTAAAATCACAATCATTCTTGATTTTTTAGCCTTTGCGAATGAAATTCTTCGACGTTGACAGAGCGACTGTCTGATTTAGACAGGAGTAAATCTTTGCTTTCAGTTGTTTGTAGTTTGTAGCAGTTTGACTGCAGAACACACTTTACTTTTGAGGTGGCCCCATAAAAAGAGATCACAAGCTGTCAGATCAGGGTATCTGGGAGGCTCACATCTCATGCGGAGATTCAGGAATGTTTGCACAGAAGAAAGGTGACATGCTAAATGTCATCTTTAAAAAATAAATTGAAAAGCATGTGCTCTAAAATGGCAAAATTTGTACAATTGATTTGAACACTCTCAGTGTACTGTGGGTTGTCTGACGATGCTCTATACAACAGAGTGAAACGGCCGTCACGCCATAACTTGAGTTAATTTCCACTTAAGTGTATTAAGTAAGTAATTTATTTACTTGGAAAAAATCCTTGAAATTTATTTACTAAAAATTCCGGTTCCTTTAAATCACTCTGTATAATGATTCTTTTGTATATTTATAACACACATGAGGATATTTATAACACATGAGTATATTTATAACACACCTGACTACATGAATAGACATATTCTTGGTAGACAAAAAAAGCTTCAATTTTACTCTGGTAGTCTATAAATGAAATACATAGTTTGAAAGGCTACGAGCGACACCGTATCGTCCTTGTAGTCTGAACCTCATATTTCGTAATGCGTTTTAAAATCGTAAATTTTATTTTAATTTACGACTACGTTATAAAGTGGCTATTAAAGGTTAGAAAATGATGTCATAAAAGCTGACTTCATACATGTCTTATCAAAACCATTGCATAATGAATCGAAAACGGCAATATTTGTACAATTGTATGAAATGTAATATACTTAAAAAAAAATTCATTATTTTGATTTCAAAAATTTTGATTTACTTATTAAAATTTTCGAAAAAAATTATTTTTTCACTGCCGGCAGTTTTCAGTTCAGGCTCTAGACCAATAAGAACTCAGGATCTCTTCCATTGTGTCGAAATGAATAATATTTTTTATGCTTAACTTTTCAAGTGAATTTAACGACTTGAAGTCAAATTTTATTTAAAATAAGTAGTATTTCACTTACTTTGTAGGCCGAACGTTTTCGGGTTGTTGAAAACCATCTTCAAGGCATCCTAGATATCGATGTTGGTTTTTTGGTTAGAAGAGCTGTGGTTTCTGTATAATGTGGTCAAAAAGTTTGTGTGATTTAAAATTTAACTGTTCGTTGAGGATGTTTTGTTTATTGTGTGTGGTGTGTTTGTAAATTTAAAATTGTTCCAAGGTGTTGAGTTCGTGTCCTTTAGATTTTATATATAGAATGTGTAAGTTGGTAGTGATGTCAGTAAAAGTGTGTCCAGTTTGAATGATGTGGTCTGCAAAAGTCGATTCTGTTTTTGTATGCAAAGCTTGTAAATGTTCCTTGTAGCGTTGTTTGAATGCACGGCCTGTTTGTCCTATGTAAAATTTGTTACAGTCAGAGCAGTTCAGTTTGTAGATCCCTGGGAGATCGTATTTGTTCATGTTCATTGTGGTTTTTTGACCACATTATACAGAAACCACAGCTCTTCTAACCAAAAAACCAACATCGATATCTAGGATGCCTTGAAAATGGGTTTCAACAACCCGAAAACGTTCGGCCTACAAAGTAAGTGAAATACTACTTATTTTAAATAAAATTTGACTGCAAGTCGTTTAATTCACTTGAAAAGTTAATATTAACAACGCAGTTCGTCATGGAACAAGAAATCCAGGAATTTTTTATGCAATAAATTCAAACATTTCAGACTCAAATTGAATTATAAATCATGACCGATTGGCTAGAATCACGTACTTCGCTTGGCGCAGTTGGTTGGGGCGTCGCAACTTCAGCTTGCTGTCGTCCAAGTGGTCGTGGGTTCGAATCCCGCTCCACCGTCAGGCATTTATATGTAATCATTCACCTCATTACCCACGCACAAGTCACGGACTCATGTGGGCATCATCAGCAATAAAAAAAAAAAAAAAAAAAAAAAGTTTTGGTAAGTTATTCAAGTGATTGGTAAGTTGAAATAAGTCGTTGGTAGTCGTACAAAAAATAAATAAGCAATTGAGGAATGTTTGCTTAGGAAAGGAACTTTCAAGATTTCATCTCTAAAAAAATGCAAAATATTATTTTAAACTGGCAATATTTGACAATTATATGAATTGAATTCATTTACTTAACAAAAATTACATGAAATTATTCACTATCTGTATTTAGTATTGAAAAAGCAACTGTGAAGTGACTGATAATAACCTATTCTTTGTTTAAAGAGTATATATGAGAAAAAATCCATGATTCTCAGTAACTTTATGCATTCATGTAATATTCTTTTGAAATTAATTGAAATTTAATAGATAATTAAATAAAACAAAATTTAAATAAAACAAATTTTAAAACAAAAAAAGAAACTGACTTCAATGAAATGATACTCAAACATTAAATACTCACGTACTAAAAAGTTTAAAATAAAGTACTTACTTTAAACTGGGAAAATTTTAAATTTCATACAAGTAATCTTTTGAAGTCGGCGCCAAATATTATATGAAATTGATAAGAAATTCTATGTAATATCAAAACTAACACTGTATTTCAATCAAGGTTTTTGAGAGATGTCAAGAAATTCTTAATGGAAATCGAGAATATAGATAACATTTTTAGAGTTCTCGTGTAATAAATCCTTACTTTATATTTTATTACATTTCAAGGCTACAATATTGATAAATCACCGATACCATTTTTTATGTGTCATTCTATGAGCAATTGTCGGCCTCAGTAACCACTTTTCAGCGTTTTTCATATTTATATATATATATATAATTATATATATCTACTTTTAGTTATTTTTATCTATTCATTTATTTGATTTATTATTAAGTCACCATCTCACACAGGTCTAGTACCTCGAGATGCAAATACTCAATTGGCAATTCATTTTATTTTGTAATATTATTTTTTATCTTGTCATATTTATAATTATTATATTGCTCATTTTGTATTTTCTAAGATTGTTTGTAAAAGTTTTGTTTCTGCCAATAAACAATTTCAAATTTCAAATTTCAAATATATGATTTACACTCACTTTGACTGAAATACAGTGTCAGTTTTGATATTAGATTGTTCAAGTATTTTGGTAAATTCTGTTATATTTTAGAAGTTTATGGGAAATTTGGCGCCGACTTCAAAAGATTACTTGTATGAAATTTAAAATTGTCTCAGTTAAAGTAAATACTTTATTTTAATCTTTTTTGTACTCAAGTATTTAATGTTTGAGTATCATTTCATTGAAGTCGTTACTTTTTTTGTTTTATTTTAAGCTTTTTAGTTGAATTTTCAAAACATGCAAAATTTCTTATAGTTCATTATGAAATATCTATCAAATTAGCAAGCAAATATAACATCCAAACTTAAGTAACTAAAAATCTACCTATGAGAAAAGATAAACTAAGGAAAATCCTACAACTCGCTAATGTGGAATATTGTATTTAGGAAAATTATAATAGCGAAAGGCTTCTTAAAAGTGAAGCGGAGATGATAAGATTTATCTGGTATTATTGATATTGGGTTTTTTTTTTAATCTTTGGTCCAACACTAGAGAACGGAGTTTGGAGGATAAAACACAACTGTGAAATACGCCAGCTATTCAAGGAACCAGACATAGTGGGTGAGATTAAAAGCAGAAGGTTACGGTGGACCTCATGTTTTGAGGAGGGAAGGGGACTCACTAACAGTGTACTGAGGAACAATCCTATAGGAAGGACCTAATCCTATAGCTGGAAGACCTAAAACAAGATGGTGGGACCAGGCCCGGAAAGACATGAGAAAGATGGGGCTAAATGAGGAAGACGCTGGTGACCGGAATCGTTGGAGAGGATGTGTTGATGAGGCCAAGTACCGACTGGGGTACGAGTGGTCACTACAGTAAGTAAGTAAGTAAGTAAGTAAGTATTATTGATATTGGTGGGAATAAATCGACAGAAAAGATAATCATAACATTGAATGACAAAATTTTAGGACTTACAACCATAAAATATAATTTTTATTTATTTATAGAAAATATAATGTCTGGCATGCGAAGATCCACGATCATAAAAAATAATGAATGAAAGGGTAGGCTCAAAATCATCCTGAAATAGATAAAATTAATAACTGAATATGTCGATCCAAAATGGTTACAGCTAGGTTTCGTCCATGAAAACCAGTAATAAAATACTCTTTATTTTCCCTAATAATACTCATAATACCAGTTTTTGTGACAAAACAACTATTATATAATTGAATTTACTTACATCATTAGCTTTGGTGTTCTTCTCATTGGTACCTGTTCCAGATACATTCCCGGTTAATAAAGAGCTGTAGAATAAAAAACCATATTATTTTTTTTAAAGAGCAGGACAAAAATATATCAAATTTTTATTGTAAAGTCAACGACTTGCAGTCACGTTTGGCCAAAAGTGAGTAGAAATATTATTTATTCTATAATTTGCGGATCCCCAAACTAACAGACCATATCTTATAAGAGATTAAACTAATGTAAAATACACTGTTTTTATCATTATTAATAAAGAAATGATAAAAACAGTGTATTTTACATTAGTTGAATCTCTTATAAGATATGGTCTGTTAGTTTGGGGATCCGCAAATTATAGTTTTGTGGATCCAATTTTCAAAATTCAAAAACGTATTTTAAAAATAATGGGGAATAGGGAGGCCCGCTTCCCAACCAGCGAACTATTCATGGAAAACAGAATACTTAGTGTTAGGCAATTGTATATTTTGTTGTTAATCACTTATATAAAGAAAAATGATAATGAAAATAATATTGTAACTCATAGCCACAATACTAGAATAAGAAGCCTCAATTATCAGGATGTACCCAGAATGAACACAGCATTTGGGCAAAGATCAATAGGATATTTAGGGCCAACAATTTACAATAGAATTTCACTGGAAATAAAAGAAGAAAGCAATAATAATAGATTTAAAAAAAGATTAGGGATTGGTTATATAATATTGGAGTCCACCGTAGTGAGGAGCTCATAGTAAATAGGATGTGAATAGAAATACGATTATGCATACTTAGGTAGTTTTAGGTAGTAAATAGTTTTTATTATTGTATTAGTTATAATGGCTAGTTAGTAATAAATAGTATTAGCTTCATCTAAGGTTTATATTGATGATCACCCCGACACATAATTTTATAGTGGGGAATCATATTTTTTTCAAATTTAGCAATGAAATCACTGTGTTTTATATTTAATAATATTGTCATGTTTGAGCTATATCAATAAACTCCTCTGGATGTGTTCTCCATCATCCAGAGAAATTATTATTATTATTATTAACGTTCAAGGACTGCCAAATTTTTATGAAGATCTGAAAAGTTTAATTTCAGAGCTTCAAAAAGAAAATCGTGAATTAAAAGACAAACTGAACACTGTAATCGATGAAAATAGAGCTAAAGATAAGAAAATAGAATTTCTTATCGGGAGAGTCAATACTATGGAACAACGTAGTAGGAATTGTAACTTGGAGATTCATGGGATGGACCTGGCGGCTTGTGAGAGAGAGGAGGGAGGCCTATCGACAGTCGTGCGGCGTC
The DNA here is from genome assembly GCA_948455865.1 of Conomelus anceps. Taxonomy (NCBI): domain Eukaryota; kingdom Metazoa; phylum Arthropoda; class Insecta; order Hemiptera; family Delphacidae; genus Conomelus; species Conomelus anceps. The sequence goes on along the minus strand of OX418217.1, from coordinate 11,665,882 downwards.
TTGTCGTTCAGCACTTGGAAGTTCCGGTAAACAATAGTGGCATTGAAATCGTACACCGCCTACCTAGACGAAGGCCGGACGCTTTGACTGCTGTCATTGTGAAGTGTTCGTCTCAAAGCGTAAGAGATAGCATAATGAATAAAAAGAAAACAACTGTTACAAACGATATGCTTTTTAATAATAAGAATGAGCGTAGGTTATTCATTTGTGAGAACTTGACTCAATTAAATAAATCATTGCTTTGGAATGCTAAGCAAAAGGCAAAGGATCAGGGCTGGAAATATGTATGGGTTAAATATGGGAAAGTTTTTGCAAAGAAATCAGACGATTCATTGGTATTAAAGTTAGACAATGAAAGGGATATCGAAAAAATCGGCAACTAAAAATATGCGTAATATACAAGCAAAGCTCTGGGATTTTCCCTATGAAATTAATCTGATTAGAATAATAGGAAGATTTTTTCTTTCTTGTTTAATCAACTTTGTTTTATTTGAGTTTTTTATTAATCTACCTTTTCACTTGAGATGATGGAAGATATCGATCATGATATTCAAAATTTAAGTTTTAATTCATTTAACGACTGGGAAAGAGCAAGAATTAATTTTTTAAAGAATGAAGAAAAATCTAGCGAGTTAATTTTGTTCTGTTTTAATATAGCTGGTATTAAGTCATTTTGATGAATTGCTTCTTCAATTATCAAATATAGTTTTTGACATTCTAGTTTTAATTGAGGTGGGAATAAATGAAGATGAAATATCACTGTTCAATTTAGAGGGATATAACATGTACTATAAATTAAGGGTTCAACAAAGAGGAGGAGGTATATTGATTTATGTTAATAAAAATTTGGTTTTCACAAATTTGAATTACACAACATATTCGTATGAATGCATAGAAGGAGTGTTAAAATTGAATTTTGGTAAATGTTATAATCTTATATTTGTATATCGTCCACCAAGTAATAATATCCTTGAGTTTTTAGCAGAATTCGAAGTCCAATTAAATGTGAATAGGAATAACAATGCTGTTATATATGGTGGTGATATAAATATTGATACAGAAAGTTTAATTTTTGATAATAAGACTGAAGCATATGAAAATTTATTGTGTGAGAATGGGTTTTATAAATGTATTTACAATGTCACACGAGAAGCTTATTACAGGGATCATTTTGTCAGTGCATGTCTAGACCATTTTTATGTTTATGGTGTACATGAGAATATTTTGACAGGTATTATTCAAACACAGATATCTGATCACTATTCAATAACAATGCAAATTTTGAGTAGATATAGTTCTGAAAATAATGCCATATATAATACTCTTAGGATTAATGAGGGTCAGGTGAAAATTAAACTAAGTAATATAGATTTTCAAGTTTTCTACTCAATGGATAATCCAACAGTTATATATAATGAAGTTACTAAGATATTTAATGGAATTTATCTGAACAGTACAACGAATGTTTATAATTTTTATCATGATGATTCAAGAAATGTCTTTAAATTTAGAAAACCATGGATGAATAGAGAATTGTTGACTCTTATAGATAAGCGAGATATGCTTTTCAAAAGATGGAAGCTAAGTTAAATGCTCACAGAGTTGAATATAAAAGGCTTAGAAATTGGTTAAACTTAAGAATAAAGAAAGAAAAAGAAAACTATTACAAATGTAAGTTTGATGGCCAAAGGAGAAATATAAAAAAGGTATGGGGTTTTGTTAATAGTTTATTAGGTACCAATAGGAATAAATCTATTGAAAGTATAGTTATGAAACATATGCCCCTTAAAAAAACACAGGAAATAGCTAATGAGTTTGCAGAATGTTTTTATTCTACTGTGCAAGATATTATTCATCCTTGTGGGTTTAAATTTACATTAGAAGATGTACCAAATTCTTCTTTAAATTGCAGTTTCTTTTTACCGCCAGTGTCGGCAGAGTTTGTGAGTAGAGAACTGTTGAGCATGGATAGGAAAAAATCACCTGGTTTTGATAATATACGATTGAAGGATTTATTGCTTTTGGGCAATGATATAGTTCAGCTTTTGCAATTGCTTATAAATAAAGTTATAAAGACTCAATGCTTGCCTGATGGTATGAAGGTTTCTATTGTCCGTCCTATTCATAAAGGTGGGGACTATACAATTTTAAAAAATTTTAGACCTATTGCCATCTTATCCATATTTGAAAAAGTTTTTGAAAAACATATGGCTAAAAGAATCAGTAGTTTCCTACAGCAACATAATGTGATTAATGAGTTTCAGTATGGGTTTATAAAAGGGCTAGGTACAAATAAATTGTTATCAAATTTCTCAGATTTCATAAATGGAAACTTGAAGAATAATGTACATAACCCGTCTCTTTATAGATTTTTCAAAGGCTTTCGATACTATAGATCATAACATTCTATTACAAAAGTTGTCTCATGTAGGTATACATGGGCCAGTACTAAAACTGTTTGAGAGTTATCTTGCAAATAGAAAATTTATTGTCAAAATTAGTAATGATTTCAGTCAAGAGAAGATTTCGAATGTGGAAGTACCTCAAGGGTCAGTCCTGGGGCCTCTATTATTTTTACTTTACACAAATGATTTACCTGAATATTTGAAGCATTGTAAAATATTCATGTTTGCAGATGATATCTTACTAATTTCTGCTCATAAGTCTTTAGAAACAGCAGAAATACGGCTACAACATGATACAAATACTCTTGCGAAATGGTCTCACAATAATTTTTTGAATATCAATGTTGTTAAAACAAAGGTGTTACATATAACTACACCGCATATGAGTAGCATTAGAGAGCCAAAAATTAAGTACCATTGCTGTGAATGTTTCAAATTACAAGAGAGAAAAATATATGTTTGTACTAGGGATTGTCAATTTATCTTAAACTGTTCTTCATACAAGTATCTTGGTGTAACAGTAGACAATTATTTTCGATGGGATATACACATTAAAAATGTTTGTAACAGGTTGAAACAAGTTTTAGCCAAAATGCATTATGTGAAAGATTTGATTCCTAGTAAAGTAAAGAGGATGATGTATATAGCTTTGGGTGAGTCTATCATGAGATATGGTTTACAAGGGTGGGGTTATGCCAGTGATGTTTATTTGAGAAGAATAACTTGTGTTCAGAAAAAAATTTATGTTTGATTAGTGATTCACCTAGAAGAATTCCATATGAAAACCTCTTGAATAGGTGTAATGTTTTAAGTATTAAAGGCTTATTTTTGTTTACAATAATAATGGAGAATTATTTTAGTAAAAAGTATTTAGTTCTTAAAGAAAGCCGTTATGGCTTGAGAAATGAGAGATATATTGTTCCATTTGCACATACTAATATTGCAAAGAATAATTTATCATATATTGTTCCAAAAATATTTAATGATTTACCTGAGTGCTGCACTAAGTTTGTAAATATGAAATTGTTGAAACGAAATTTAAAGGTCTGGCTTAATCATTATACGTTAGATAATGTTTAGTTTAGTTGTTCCTAAGAAATTTCATTTAATAGAGAAATAATTAATTCAGGTTGATTGAAGTTATTATTTTATTTTGTAATTGAGAGCTGAGCCAACAATTGTAATTTTAAAACAGTATTAATTTGATTGTTAAATTCTAAATATTGTAAAAATAATTTTTCATAATTTTTTTTTGTAAAAAGAAATTTGATTTGTTGTATTGAACCTTGTCAAGCAACCTTGCAGGTTTGCTTAAGGTTATATAATTTTGAATGAATAAAAGATTTTTCTATTCTATTCTATTATTATTCACAATTAAAATTGACTGCAAGTCGTTGAATTTACAATCTAAGTTAATATTAACATCGCAGATCGTTATGGAACAAGAAATCCAAGAAAAGTATATCAATGTAAGAAATCGAAATACAGTAGAAAATTAAGGGAAGTGATAGCCGCGATCCGTAGCAGGTATCTGTTCAATCAGCTAGATAAGCTGCGTTCTCGTAGGTCCTGTTTGTAACGGTGACCGATTAGATTGGCCAGCAAAAAAGACACTGTTCTCTGCTGAATATCACTTCGGCACCCACTAATTTAGCAATGAAATCACTGTGTTTTATATTTAATAATATTGTCATGTTTGAGCTATATCAATAAACTCCTCATTGCTAATTTGGGTTCGGAACCCACCTAAAACTGTAGGTCCAACTCATAAATCACCATCATCCAACTCATTACCCATGCACAGGTCTCAGACCTATGTGGGCTTCATCCTCAAAAAAGAATCTAATGAAAAGAGATAATATTATGTGGTTATCACCATGTGAATATCAAACAAATGTGGTAAATCAGTAAACCTGTTTGTGATCTATATATTATTTAGTCGAAAGCAATCTGTAAGTCATCAAATTCTGTTTCATGAGAATGAATAAGCTTGAGTGCTGATAGCGCTAGAAATCTTAAATAAGAATGCATTGATCATAGTAAGCAATTAATAAGAAATAAAATTTACCATAATTGAATTATTATTGAATAATATTGATAATGAGACTCGAACACCGCACCACAAATCACGAAGTGCGCTCTCAAGGACACAAGCCGTAACACTTCTCATTTTCCAGTAAAAACTATGAATTTGAGTATTTTTCTAGGTTGTTCAGCAGAAGTAGACTTTCCATTGAAATACTTATACAGAGTGATTTTTAAGTATGGAAACAGCGTAACTGAGACGTTCTTGGTGGAAGAAATCTATGCAGATTTGCATAGTTTTAAAAATCGCAGTGGCTACAGTCACGGCAGCCAGGTCTCCATTGGGTAGCTGGCAGACAGATGACATCACTAACTTTGAACATTTGCTCGTGCGCCAAATTTCCTTTTCTTTCTCAACCGATGGGTGTATACGATGGGTGGTTTCCTAACCTTATCACGCCTAACCTGTGCCCCGATATGTAAACATATTATAAATAATTAGTTTGCATTTGCACTGTATTTAGGAGCGGTAGTGTTTTGGAAATGTTATATTCACTTGATTTATATCGTCTTATGGTTTGGAGCTCCTCATTATGTTTGCAAATTATGAATTTTTCAAATAAAAATATAAATTTTCATGGAAATTTTTTTTAAATTTAAATTCTCTTGTGAGAATATTGCGACCTCCAAAAAATGTCAATGGTTTTTGCTTCTTGTGAGAAAATTGCGACCCCCCAAAAATTTCAATGGATTATTGCTTCTTGGGGTGTGTACAAGTCACAAAAAAATTGTTGGAAAATTCGAAACGTTTGAATACTCAATAATTAGTTCAGTGCGCTGTTGAGAACAACGTTTTAGCAATTGAAAAATACAATAATGTGAATTACGAGTTTTCTATCATTCACTAACAGACTAGACTGTTAGACATAAATTTTTAGTACGGTAAAGCATAAAAGCCTTGAAAAGAATACTTTATTCACTCTATCAGGGGGTTTCAAATGTTGAATTTAAAAGTAAAAAGAGTGTTCAATGGCTCTGTTCCAATGATGCATGAGGCTTCATAGAAATAATGATATCTAGATTCTGGGAAAGCGCGAATGAATGTAATAAGTATACTGTGATAATCAGGCATTGACATTAAATCAGCCGCTCTAATTTATGCTGTATTCATACAATCTACGCTTATATTAATATATTCCATTCCAATATATGCTGTATTTAGGCAAGCTACGCTGCGGTACTGAGCGCACTATGACATTTTAAGTAGCAGCGCATGCGCAAAAGTTCAAAACCAGTGACGTCCTAATCTGCCGGAACACCAATGGAGACCCGGCTGCCGTGACCGAAGCCACAGCGTTTAAAAATCCAAATTTTTGCTGGTTTGGAAATTTTTGTCCGCCATCTTGGATTCAACTTCATTTTTTTAAATTGGTTGGTGGTCATATGACACATCATTTCAGTGTGTAATTTCAAGAAAAAAACAATGGTGTAAACCGTTTTTCAATAGATGCCTTTGTTTTCGATTCATAAGTATTTAAATTTTTCGTTGGGCCATCTTGGATTCAACTTCATTTTTTTAAATTGGATGGTGGTCATATGACACATCATTTCAGTGTGTAATTTCAAGAAAAAAACAATGGTGTAAACCGTTTTTCAATAGATGCCTTTGTTTTCGATTCATAAGTATTTAAATTTTTCGTTGGGCCATCTTGGATTCAACTTCATTTTTTTAAATTGGATGGTGGTCATATGACACATCATTTCAGTGTGTAGTTTCAAGAAAAAAACAATGGTGTAAACCGTTTTTCAATAGATGCCTTTGTTTTCGATTCATAAGTATTTAAATTTTTCGTTGGGCCCAATCAACGAGTAAATGCCATAATAATTATTAGCATCTTTTACAGTATAATTATACTTGATACTCTTTTGTAATATTAATTTTTCAATTATACTTTTTTATTATACTATAGAAATTATACCTTTCTTTACTCGCGCCTGGTGCTGTCGCTACATATGGGCTCCATGTATTCCATATGCTAGAATAAAAAGAATAATTACATCAATTTTCAGACATAAAAAAGAAGACTATAATTATAACAATGTGGATCTTTAAAAGTTGCATTCCAAAATTACAAAAAAAAAAAACCACTAAGAGGAACTTCAAACAAAATATCATACAATATCATTCATTATTTGGATGAATCTTTCCCATTGCAGAAAAATCTGCAAGTGATCAACTCTGAAATATTATATTATAGGGAAGTGATAGCCTTGAGCCATAGCAGGTATCTGTTCAATAAGTTTCGATGAGCAACGCTCTCCTGGGCCCTCTCTGTGAGGCTGATTGGATTGGCCAGAAAAAAAGACTGTGTTCTCTGTTGTAAAATCACTTCCCGGTGGTTCGGAGCCCACCTAAAACTGTAGGTCCAACTCATCAATTGCCATCATCCAACTCATTACCCACGCACAAGTCTCAGGCCTATGTGGGCTTCATCCTACAAAAAATATTTAAAAAAAACGTTTTATCGTTTTATTTTCCATATTCACGATAGACGTTTTAAATAAATTTCAATACTACATCTGACAATGATATATTGAATTTATCTAGATTGAATGTAGTGTAATGGATCCTCCGATGATGATGATGATGATGATGATGATGATGATGATGATGATGATGATAATAATAATAGATAAATTTAAATACTGCTACAGAAGCATTCAAATGTTCAATCCAAAGTCTTCCATAAATAAAATAACTATTGCTACAAATTAAATAATTGCATGTAGGATGAACTTACTTTGCAAAATCCGATTGAGTGTTGATAAGTTGATTTGGAACAGAATTCTGAAAAGAAGTTTATTGAACAATAAGCTACGTGTGATAAAGATTGATGATAGATGCAAAGCGAAAGTTCCACAAAAATAAATTGAATTCCACTAGTAATGAATAATTATATGTTCAATCAGATAGAGATAAGCTGCGTTCTCCTAGGCACTCTTTGTAAGGGTGACCGATTAGATTGGCCAGCAAAAAATACACTGTTCTCTGCTGTAAAATCACTTCCCGGTGGTTCGGAACCCACCTAAAACTGTAGATCCATGTCATCAATCACAATCACCCACGCACAGGTCTAAGACCTATGTGGGCTTCATGCTCCAAAACAATTCAAGAAAACCGTAGTAATCAATGATTTAAGGATCAGCCATAAGATTGTATCAGATGGTTTCATACAATGGGGAAAATTGAAAGCAGCTATCTAGTATCAATATATATTTATATTTATTGTACCTTAATAATATTAGGGTTCGGGCAAAATTACGTTAAAATAACGAAAATACTACTTAAATAGCGAAATCTCAACACTCTGTGCATCGGCTAAATCTAGAATCAAGATGCTACAGAGCTGGCAAATGCGTGGTGTTGATGCATTATCTTTTTCATTAACGTAGTTAATAAACTCTCGATTATTACTTATGTTTGGCAATTAAAAAGTTTATTTTTTAAAGTATTAAATAAATAATTGTTGCATTACCACTAAGATTTTTTAAACTTGTAATAAATGACTTTCTACATTATATGAGGGTGCTTTCTTATTTTCTTACAACCTCCAATAAGAATAGAAGACCAGTGAACAGAATAAAAATTATTACCAAAATGTATGTTGTACACTTATGTTTACTTCTCAAGATGATCACCTAGAAGATTAAGGCATTTGTCATACCTATGAATAAGCTTTTCAATATTCTCTTGAATGTTGCCGTCAGTGAATTTAAATAAGTCTTGACCTTGTCTTGAAGTTCCTCAGTAATAATAATAATAATAATAATAATAATTTCTCTGTATGATGGAGAACATATCCAGAGGAGTTTATTGATATAACCTCAAACATGACAATATATTATTAAATATAAAACACAGTGATTTAATTGCTAAATTTGAAAGAATATGATTCCCCACTATAGAACTATGTGTCGGGGTGATCATCAATATAAAAAGCTAATACTTATATCAAGCTAATACTATTCCTAACTAGCCATTATAACTAATACAATAATAAAAACTATTTACTACCTAAAACTACCTAAGTATGCATAATCGTATTTCTATTCACATCCTATTTACTATGAGCTCCTCACTACGGTGGACTCCAATATTATATAACCAATCCCTAATCTTTTTTTAAATCTATTATTATTGCTTTCTTCTTTTATTTCCAGTGAAATTCTATTGTAAATTGTTGGCCCTAAATATCCTATTGATCTTCGCCCAAATGCTGTGTTCATTCTGGGTACATCCTGATAATTGAGGCTTCTGATTCTAGTATTGTGGCTGAGTTATATTATTTTCATTTTTCTTTATATAGGCTAAGTGATTAACAACAAAATATACAATTGCCTGACACTAAGAACTCGCTGGTTGGGAAGCGGGCTTCCCTATTCCCCATTATTTTTAAAATACGTTTTGAATTTTGAAAACTGGATCCACAAAACTATAGATTGCGGCTCCTCAAACTAACAGACCATATCTTATAAGAGATTCAACTAATGTAAAATACACTGTTTTTATCATTTCTTTATTAATAATATGCCTCAGCTGATAAAATTTGTATATTAGCTTCCTTATTTTTGCAGTTGTGTATGATATGTGCTTAACCCATTTTAATAAGTCATCTACTATTATTCCAAGATATTTAATACAATCTGAGCGTTCTATCAGTGGACACTTACAATTGTTATTAATTCCATCACAATAATGAAGTTTTATTGATGTCTTACGTGGTTTGGTACTATCAGTTGAAGAAAATGTTAAAACTTTGGTTTTTTCTGCATTCAATGAGAGTAAATTATTTCCCAGCTATCTAGTGATTTTTGAAAGTTCTGTTTCGACTATTTGAAATACTTCTTTCCCAGTTATTTACTTGAATGAGGAGTGCTGTGTCATCTGCAAAGGATGTCACCCTACCTTGGATTTGGATGGAGCACAGCTCATTTGCAAATATTGAATACAAAATTATTGACCAGTAGTTGCAAAGTGCTGACCTCCAAGCCATTTCTTGCTCGATTGGTAGACCTGATAATTGCCTAACCTTACACAATTTGCGGCGATCTATTCAGAGCAAAAGAAGAGACTTGCTGACGTCTGGAATTGTTTTGTTGCATGACAACACCCACTCTCACAGTGCCAGTGTAGCCCGACAATTTTCAACAACTTCAGGGCGAATTTTTTGACTACATACCATACAGTCCCGACCTAGCACCGAGCGACCGGCGGAACTACAAGACAAGGTAAAGACTCATTTAAATCCACTGGCAGAAACATTTTTTCAAGAGGGTCTTGAAAAGCTTGTCTACAGGTATGAAAAATGCCGCAATTTTTAAAGAAATCATGTCACGAAAGAAAAAAACATAAGTGTACATACATTTCGGTAATAATAGCTATTTGTGTAACTAGAGCGAAAAATGGGGTTTCTCTACATCGAGAGAAACAGTTTCTTGAGTGCAGAAACAAACCCAAAACAGGTTTTCAACCTCAGGGCAACCTAATTATTTTCCCCAATTTCATAGACTAATAATGTGTTGTATTCTTTTGTACTGTATTATGTAAACTTTATTATATTTCTGAACTATGTAATAATGTTGTAAAAGATTTGCGGGAAATAAAAAAATTATTTATTTAATACTCTGCGCTCGAATTCCACATTAAATTTGTCCTACAGTAGCATATAAAGTAATTTAAACAGAACAAAACAGGGCATACATAACCTGATAATTCCTCACATAACCTATCTTTGAATCAAATCGATTTCAACAACTACAGCTGACTATATTTCGTAGCCGAAGCAGAGTAGCAAACCTATTTTTGAATGCAGAATAGGGAACCTGCGTATTACATGCTCACTATTTTGTGTTGTTAAGTTGCAAATCTGGAGTGCGGAATAGCTATTTGTGTAACTAGAGTGCAAAATAGCATTTTTCTGCATTGAGAGAACAGTTTTTTCACGAGCCAAAGGCAAGTGAAAAAAGTTTCTTGAGTGCAGAAACAATACTTTGCGCTCGTATTACACGTTAAATTTTTCCTACAGTAATGTATAAAGTAATTTAAACAGAAAAAACAGGACATACATAACCTGACAATTCCTCACATAACCTATCTTTGAATCAAATCGATTTCAACAACAACTACAACGACTATTTCACAGCTGAAGCAGAGTAGCCAACCTATTTTTGAATGCAGAATAGGGAACCTGCGTATTACATGCTCACTATTTTGTGTTGTTAGGTTGCAAATCTGGAGTGCGGAAAAGTACTTTCCCGCACTGGTGCAGGAATAGACTATTTTGCGTGCTACAGTTAGTGCAAAAATAGGCACTTTTTTCGGGTAACTGTAGGAAAAACTAATTTCACGCGCTGGAATTTTCTTTCCTGCATGGGTGCAGGAAAGTGCCTATTTTTGCACTAACTGCAGCACACAAAATATGAATGATTATCCATTCCTGCATCAGTGCGGGAAAGTAAATTCCAGTGCGCGAAAGTACTTTTCCACACTACAGATTTGCAACCTAACAACCCAATATAGTGAGTATGGAAAAAACGCAGGTTCCCTATTCTGCATTCAAAAATAGGTTGGCTACTCTGCTTCGGCTACGAAATATAGTCAGCTGCAGTTGTTGTTGAAATCTATTTGATTCGAAGATAGGTTATGTGAGGAATTGTCAGGTTATGTATGTCCTGTTTTGTTATGTTTAAATTACTTTATACGTTACTGTAGGAAAAATTTAATGTGGAATTCGAGCACAAAGTATTGTTTCTGCACTCGAGAAAAACTGTCTCTCTCGGTGCAGAAAAACCCCACTTTGCACTATAGTTACACAAATAGCTATTTTCTGTTCGTCTTTTATTCAAGACCCATCGGAGATTAAGAAAAATGACCCTCATAATTCATGATTTTAAATAAAGGCTACCAAATAAATATTATTAGAAGAAGAACTAATGATGGACCTGAAATTTAAAAAAAACAACAATTCAAATAACATATTCTTTAAAAGCATCAGAAGGAGATGGAATAAGAGAAGTAGAGACTAAAAACTAATTACCTGTGAATTTAAAGTGTTGACATTTGCCGGATTACTATTGGCGCTCACTGAAGTTCCTTTCGGTTCAGCTAAAACAAATAAAAATCAGTTAATGATATCCACCCAAGATATGTCTATCAAAGTCATTACAATTTTTCTTATCACATTTCTTGTACTTCAACGAATATTTAAAATAAGACGAATAGATCCAGCAATTCACCACTGTCAGGATTAGCAATCACACACAAACTTTTCCATTCATTTTTATTATTCTATAATTATAGTTTAATCATTTTATATTGAATTCTCATTTTTTGCTACTAACAGCGTTTTAAAAATTCTTACCATCACTCAATTTTTTATGAATACTGTTTGAATACGAGCATTTGAAATATTTATTATATTTTTATTTAATATGTTTCTCTGGTTCACATTTTGGATTGACATCTGACACTACGTTCCAGGGTCTAGGTCAAGATAAGAACTCCACGAATTGCAACGAGCATTGCACGTATTGTCATAACTCAGCAATGGGTAAAGAGCAGTTTGATTCCTACTTCATACAAAATTCTTATCGAGAATCTATAAATAATAGAAAAGATAAGCCAATCACGCATCGTCAGCGAAGCAACTACTTGGCGAACGGAGAGCTGTCGGGGAGAGCAATATCAGAAATGACTCATCGAGTAACAGTTAATATAACAAGAAAGAAACAATCGACTATAAAAAATTATGAGGATTTTTCAACTTCAAGAGCCAATTTCCTCAAACAGTTTTCTATAGTCTCTGTTTCCTCTTCCACAGGTGATACCAAATATGAATTTCTTTTAATTAATTTTCTTTTCTTGATACAACTAGTGCTTATCCCAGAAACCTTACTTGTATACGTTTTTTCTCTCTGGTTTCTCTTGTTGGCCTCGCATTTCCCATAGATAGATGATCCTCCTCAAATAATTAAGCCTTTTTTTCTCGCTTTTTTTTGTTTTTTCCCTCTTTTTTTTTGGCTGTAATTTATTTTTCTCTTCATTTTTTTTTTTAATTTGTCTTTTTTTCTTCTAAATAAAATCCTACGATTCAGACTCTTCTTTGCACACAGGCATTGTAGCCCATGTGAAGAATATTTTTTTTTCTCAAAATTATTGTCATTACCTATGTACTTGTTTTTTAAAGAGGAAATAAAGAACTATTCAATTCAATTTCAAGTTTGAGTAACTTGCCAATAAATTGTTCCGTACCATACGGAACATGATAACGTATTACTTCCTACAGATTTTCAAGATGCGACTTTGTTACCGTTAGCTTCGTTAAAAATACCGTTAATTTCAACATGATGCCTAGGAGCAATTAGAGAATTGAACGAAAAATACATGTATGATTGTCCAAGTACATTTTGAACAATAACACAGAGTAAGCCAAAATACAGCAATATAAACAAAAAAAAATGGCGACACCTCATGTGACAATGGAGATCGGGTCGTTTTCATGAGAATAAAGAGAAGTCGGAGAAGAGAAACGAGAAGAAGAAAGATTAGAAGGAGAAGAAGAAAAAAGGGAAGACGAATAAGAAAAAATATACTATTAAATTTGTAAATAAGTCACGTCACATTGCATTAGCCCATACTGAATTGTAAAGATGGCCAGCCAACAGTCGCTAAACTCGGTAAAATTAAAAATTCACCAATCATTCCATTAATAGGGCGAACTAATACAGCTATATTATGATTTAGCCGAGATAATATCTATATGCGAGTTATTACGTTGCTACGAGTTATGGAAAACGGAACCTATTACCTTTCAGTCGAGCATGTGTTTTTGCACCTACTGTGTACTGATAGTTCAGATTCACGTTTGCAAGAATTTCAACCCTTTTAGATGGGTACAAAACTACAAACTTTGTAAAAATAATCCGTTTATAAAGTCTTATTGGCGTTGAAGGGGACTGAATTCAACTTTCAGTAGGCTACCCAGATACAGCTCATAATAATAATTAGGGGTCAAGCTAATATAGAGCTTGAACCAGATATACTACAGTAATTGCATTACGGCAATGTTTTATAATATTTTGAATTTATAGTTCTTTTACATGTTTCAACATGGATAAATGACAGTATTTTGAAGTTTGATAGGACAGCTTGGAAATGAGCTGTTTATCTTTAACCGGAAAAAGTTGTGATGTTTATAAATCTTCAGAGCCAGACGCAATAATAATTTGTGGCCTTTGGTTGCAGAAGATAAACATTACTTTAAATAATAACGAAGCCATTTCTTATCAGAAGATAGTTATAATCGAACTGGTAGTTCCTTGAATTGCGCTGACTGATAATCCTTTTATAATTTTTTTTTGTCAGCTGGAATAAATTAAATCGAGCTACAACTTTTGCTGAGTTCAAAAATTATAGCTATGGGAAGTACCGATTTTCGCTTATTGAGAATAATTACAAAAAAATAATTTATAGAAATATACGGATATTTTTTTGGAGGATGAAGCCCACATAGGTCTGAGACCTGTGCGTGGGTAATGAATTGGATGATAGTAATTGATGAGTTAAACCTACAGTTTTAGGTGGGTTCCGAACCACCGGAGTGATTTTACAGCAGAGAACAGAGTATTTTGGCCTTGTGCTGGTCAATTCAATCGGTCACCGTAACAAAGATGGCCAAGGAGTTTCGCAGCTTATCTCTGATTGAACAGATACCTGCTATGGCACTCGGCTATCACTTCCCTAGATGTTGAATATGTTTAAGGAAGAGCCGAATATTTTCAGCTCGATGTGTATCGTTTGACGCTTGGTTTAAAAGAGCTCTAAAATTTGCATAACCCAAAATGCATTGAAAGGACTGAAATGTTTCTCAATGCTACACACTTTAATGTCAACAGAAAAAAAAACAATTTTTCAAGATATTTCAGTATTTTACGGTATTCCAGATATCGGTTCCCAGTTACTTATTAAACCAACTTATTACTTACTGAAATTCTTCAGGAAATTCTGCACGTTTGGCTCCATTTTGAGGTAATCTAGAAAAAAAATTAAATAAAATTGTTATTTTGGCATTAATTTATCTACTCTTATTACTTATTTTAAGTGATTCTAATTACTAATTTCTAATTCTAAATACTATTCTAATTACTTATTTTCTACAACATATACCAATTTATATTGCTGGCACCATGAAACTTTCGGATTAAATTTTATATGAATATAAAAATAAAATGTTGCTAAAAATAATGTCATGTAACTGAAGATAAAACATTCTCATATATCCTGTTAAAAGCCCTCGGCTAAATAAGTTGGAGCGTGTCACATAGCCGTAGAATAGAATTGTTATGGTAATGGTTAGCCTGATATGCTGCATTGCCACATGGTGCGATTTAGATGAGAGTTTTTAGGTCTGCTTCTTTTCAAGTCAGTTCTCTATCTAAACAAAACTTTGTTTAGAAAAGAAAAACAGATTTTTGTCTTTTTGTGGACAACATTATACAATAAACGTTGCCAGACGTTCCCAATATTTCCCAACTGAAGATTCCACACGAAAAAAGTAAAATGCTATTTCTTGTTCCCTTTTAAACACACAGAACTCAGTTCTCTGGAAACTTTGAGTGAGGCTCTCGAGGTTCTATCGAGTATTTTTTTAAAGTTGTGTTTCAGAAAACTAAATTCATTCAATAACACAGCAACACTCTACATCCAGCTTGTTATTTTTTCAATACGGAAAATTCTAACATGGTTCCAAAGTTTGTGCATGGATGATAAGGTGAACAATAACACTAAAATGCCAAGCCTAGATCAGAAATTCAACTGGAAATCTTCGGGATGGCAGTCAAGTCCTCCGACCCCTACAACATGGCATAAAAAATTCAAGTGTTTCTACAAATAACTTAGATTATAGATTATTCATTTGATTAAACTTATACTGTCATTATAGTGTTCTTAAATTAACAGGTTATTTTTTAATATCAGTCCTTGTTTTCAAATCCGTAACTCATATGATGTCTGGCTTAAAAGATTTGCAGTTACGTCCATGGTTGTTAACAGTTTAACAAACATCTTAAAATAGATAGAAAATTAGGTTTTATTTTTTTTATTTACTTTTTAGTTTATTTGACCCAGAATATGCAAAATTTAGCCTAATAGAATAAGACCAAGAAGGAAAGCTCCCTGTATTGATTCTACAAAAGCTAAGGATCACAATCACATTGTAAGCCTACTCTTTTTATGAAATTGAAAAAAGAGCTGACTCAAGTTAATATAATGTGCTTTATCAGGGGCGCACCCAGACTTTTGGTTTTGGGGGTGGGGGCTTACCCGTCATACCAGGTAAAATTTTGTTATCGAGTGGGGGAGGGTAAAATTGGGATTTGTAGACCTCTTTTTACAAGATTGTTGCCCGATAAAGTTCCTTTTGGAGGGGAAGAGAGGTTCATTCCTTTATTATTTAAAGGGTATTAGCTATGGGGAAACAAAATGTGTCTTTTTTATACAGAGTGTTCAAGATGATTTTGCCAGACTGCATAAGCATCTCACAAAATTTAAATGAATGACGGTTCGGACAAGCGCTTTGTTTCAGAAATAAAGAGGGCGGAAGCTATTCCCATCATTCATTCAGAAATCTCTAAGGCCTTCATGTAGGTGGTGTGAATTCTTCTTTCTTATTCAATGTGAAATAAGCTAAAACGGGCAACAAGAATTTACTACCATCAATTTTTATGATGCTCACATCACTCTGAGACTTGTAGACTATGTGGGCTATGAAGTGAACGAAAAATGTCTGTCAATCTTAAAAACGCCATTTTTTGGATATTTTTGCGAATTTCATAAAATAATTCAATAATCAGAGCACTAGAAGCCTAAAGTTTTCTTAAAGGGTAAAATTGGGATTTGCAGACCTCTTTTTACAAGATTGTTGCCCGATAAAGTTCCTTTTGGAGGGGGAGAGAGGTTCATTACTTTAATATTTAAAGGGTGAAAGTACTCATTTATTTACTTATTTATTGATTTCTTATTGATAAAGATTGCTCCACTCTTCTGCAATCTTTATTTACTTCTGTAATGAAACGTATCCGAATGAATAAGCTTTTGCAATCTGGCAGATTCCTAGCGAAATTTTGTCGCGAACACCTGCAAACCTTTTTTTTAGAAAAGTGATAGCCGTGAGCTGTTAGTAGCAGGTATCTGTTCCCGGTAAAATCATATAATCACTTCCCGGTGATACGGACCTTACCTAAAACTGAAGATCCAACTCATTACCCACGCACAGGTCTCAACCTATCTGGGCTCCATCCTCCGAAAAAAAAACATTACATAATCACTGTAACGTCAAATGTATTACAGGTGCTGGAAGTTCTATAGGTTAAAGATTCTGTGTTACATTACATAATTGTCAGATCGATATGAGTGAAACGAATTATTTTTATTATCTGAACCTAGACGCCTAATCGAATTGAATTCTGCCAGGCTACAAACTACATTTCCACCAATGTTACTTGAAATATAAGTTACCTCTTAATAGTGTAACGATATTGTTATAAACGCTATCCTATTGAAACAAGTCAAATGAAATAGTATAATTTACAAAATTGATAGAAGTCCGAATTCTAATTTAATTGGGCTAGATAGCGTGGTAAAAATAATCATTGAGTAGCCATCCAGCAATATATTGGAATCACATTTTCTTTGTTGCATTTTCAAAAATACAAAAATTTCGTAAATAAAAAGTGAAACGTTAAAAACTAGTCTTGTTTAAAATACAGTATTTATTATAGGCATAGTAGACCTATGCCTGTTTTAGAATGTATTTCGTGTTGAACTCTATCATTGGAAAAGTATGAATCATTCAAAGTAGACAAAACAAATACCTTGGGGTAGGTATTTATAGCTAAGGAAACAATAAATATTTCGCTATTAAATAGAGTAGATTTTATAAAATTAAGCAATAAAATAAAATAATAACAAACTTCGTGAAGACAATGATAAAAGATAACATTGTTTATAAAGGAAAATAGTATCGAATTGAATAAAATATAAGAAAGGAAATTTTGAACAAATCACTGTTGGAAACAAATTCCAAGAGGTATACTATAATCTGTATTTGCATATGAAGGAAAAACATTACATAATCACTGTAACGTCAAATGAACAGAACAAAGCTGATATACACACAGCAACATGAGTCAAATATTTATTCAAAGAGGTTGAAGTAAAGTACATTTTAAAAGTAAACGCTATTTTTGGAACTTAAAAGCTCTACATCATGCACGAATATAATGTGCGATCTGAAAGCAAATACCAATAATTAGATAATAAATTGATGTTCAATGGCTTTGGGTACAATGATATCACATTCTGTGATAAGAAAAGGAGACAAGGGGAGAAGATCCAGAGAATCTTAAAGTGAATTAGGGTTACTCTTATTTGTATCACTCAATTCTGAACTCAATAATATCTTAGATCTTAGAATATTAGGTAATTGTGCCGCAGATGTTAGTAAGAAAAAAATCACTTGAAACCTTCACCAAATTGTAGTATTATGTCTCCTGATCACAATTACCGAATATTAAATTGGATCAACTAACAAAGGTTGGGAAAGCGCGCTTTGCTTGAGATGTGGCCGGTACAAGGAACAGAAATGTAGTACCGCACTTGGGATGTCATTCTTTCCTTCTCTTATCAAGATGCGTACAAATGAGAAACACAAGCGGTAACAAGGGGACCTCTTCTCATGGAAATATATTCAGTCCAGTAGGTATGAAGATGATTTTCGAAAATTTTAAGTTGCTGAGCCAGTGACCTAGTAGCCCGGCCATGTCTGAGTTTGAAAAAGAAATTTAAAATGTCGATAACAATCAGGGTTGAAGTACAAATTTTTTATTGAAGGTACGAAATGGGTACTAAATATTGGAATTTGTTTGTACGAATCCAGACATGGCCGGGCCAGAATGGATTTTTGGAACCTTTTATTTCACGCAAATGTTTTCCCTTTTTTTAAATGCAACCAAGAAAATGTAATCCCTATATAATATGGATATTAAATGATTATTTTTACCACACTAACCCAATTAAATTAGAATTCGGACTTCCGAATGATACTATTCCATTATCACGTTAGGACAAGCCGTTGAAATGAAGGATTAGGTTGTATACAGTAAACGCAATATCTCAATTAGCTAATCTGCATAACATAACCTAACCCACAACTTACAACAATGTTGATGGAAAATAGAAACAAGCATAACATGTCTGAATAATATTTAATCACAGTACTCAGCTCATACTGTAGCGGACTTTATCATTATATCATTAATTAAGGCATACGCTTCTTCGAATTTGATAAGAATTCAAACTTGCCATGATGAATTTTTTTGTACCCACAGACAATATTAAATAGATAAGTTCTCTAAACAGCACTGCCATTATGCAATTTCACAGTAATTGAAACAAACTAAATTACCTCAAAATGAGATGGTTCATCTGCTTGAATAAGAACTGTCAATTGAAATAAATTCTTGAATATTCCAAGGCCAGAGCTATGCCGGTTGCTCGTAATCACAAAACAACAAGCACAAACCCAAACTTCGAATGAGATTAGTCAGCTCTCAGTTCGATGTCTCAACTCTCGAAACAAAAGGTGACAGTATTGCAAACCCCTAGCATTGAAATTTCCTACAATCACTGATTACTACCAACTTGACGTATCTTCCAAAAGAATGATCGTTATCAGGAAAAAGGATGCTCATTTTGCCTTTGCACATTGCAACAATTGCAACAGTAGCAGAATACCAGAATAATTTATTGTACAAACATTATTTTAGCTCGCGCTTTGTGTACGGATGGAGGTTGCACTGAATCTGTCACGATTGAGCCTTTGAACCTTGAAGAAGAAATGTTATTTAACAAATAACTGCAGAATTTCCAGTATTCTAATTTTTTCTACACACCTCACTTCTTGCACCACTCACTCAAAAAAGAAAATGATCATCTTAAAAAAGTTTGTGAGAGCACTTTTGACTGTATTTTTATTCCTTTATCAATTTTCAATAATAAATTTCATAAAAAACAATATTTGAAAAGTTAAAAAAATTTCTCATGCCCTAGAAACTACTTTTTGTACTCGAACGGTAACTTTTTACAAATCATTTTCACTACAAGCCTTTTTTTAACCGACTCCAAACAGGAGGTTCTCAATTCGACCTGTTTTTTATGTTTGTAGACAGTACACTAATCATTCGAACACTATTGAACCGATTTCTATATATTTTATTTAAAATGAAAGGTCATCATTCAGCGGTGATCCCATTCACGTTCGCAAGGACGATCGGCCCAATGCTTAGCCCAATATTAACTTCAAAGAATATTTGGTGCCGACTTCAAAAGACTACTTGTATGAAATTTAAAATGTTCTCCGTAAATACTTTATTTCAAACTTTATATTACGTGAGTTTTTAATTTTTGAGTGTAATTTCATTGAAATGAAAACATGATAAATGCCTTAATATTATGAAATATTTATCAAATTAGCAAATCAACATGATCAATAATGATTATGATTGTATTCATAAAATAAATAAACTAAAAATCTACCTATAATAAAAGAAAAAAGTAAAATTCTTCAACTCTCTATTGAACATAGAATACGGGTATTGCATTTAGGAAAATAATTATAACAGACGAGGCTTCTTAAAAGTGAAATGGCTTTCGATTCGTAATTTTAATACGGTCCCTTTCAGAATATACACCTACACTGAAAAATTAATGACTGAATAATATTTTTTGAAATTAATGATCTCAAAAACATTTGTCACTCCAACTCATTATATATTTACTATAATCTTATATTTCTACACATATCAACTATAAATTATTTACAATGTTCATATCAACAGACATATTCTAAATCTATCGTTATTCTTATTATTCTTAATTCAAATTAAGTTCACCTGATTGGTCAAAACGGGACATTACTGTCTTTTTTCAGACATTACCGGCTTTGGGTAACCGATATGTTGTTTATCCGACATTTATTTACATTGCATCATATGATTTCGAAAATCGGGTAGGTGTGAAGCGCTCCATGATCAGCCTGGTAAACGACACCGGTTATCCGACTGGCGGTTATGTATGAAACTATTCAGTTCGAACAAAATTGAAATTTATCCTCCTTTTTGTTTAATAAGAAATTCTGTTAATTTTAGAAGTTTATTGAAAACCTGGCACCGACTTCAAAAGGCTACTTGCATTAAATTTAAAATGTTCTAAGTTTAAAGTAAATACTTTATTTTAAACTTTTAGTATGTATTTAATATTCCTGAGTACTGTATCATTTCATTGAAGTCGGGTTCTTTTTTGTTTTAGAATTTGTTTTATTATTACTGACCTACAACCATGAAAAGTTTCAATTTTCCAAAAGCAAAAAGTCAAAAATTTTCAAAATCATATTCTTTCAGATGCCTCACTTCCAAGGGCATACTTTTTTCAAAAAACTTCAAATCAATTGATAGAATGTTTTTCTAACTTCTCAATGTTTGAGTTGTTAAACATTTTTCAGCAACATCTGGCTAACCCCTTTCCACCGATCATACTCCAAGCATCACTTAGTGTCACACCCAGTGGCGTAGCCAGGGGGGGCCCATGGGGCCCGGGCCCCCCCCCCCCCCCCGAAATTTCAGAAATAAAAAATGCTCAAATAACTAATAGATAAGGACTTATCAAAGCCGAAGGGTTCTATCTGTTTTGTTGTATTATAACGAACAGATTACAGAAACCCTGTTTGTGTAATGGAATATAGCTACAGTTATAGTCAGATTAATGCATTTTTCAAATTTTTCCTCAATATTTACTCATATAGAAACTTGTTAGGTGCTCAAATGGATAATTTTGATTTAAAATGAGCTACGAAATCGAATAAAACATGTTAGAAAACTATGACTACCATAATTGTTTATTTATTACATTAAAAAAATGAAATTTTCAAGTTTGAAGTGGATTAACTTTGTTAATTATTGATAAATCACCTTTTAGAATAAACTCATCTTGTAGAAAATTTAGTTTTGAAGTTAAAATTCAGTATAACCCACTAGCCTGAACGCACCCAAAGTTCATAAAATTGGGATTTTATAAATGAAAACACACAAATAAATGCAAGTTCTATGCAAGCGTGTAAAATCAGTGTGCTATGATAAAAAAAAATTCCGATTTCATGAACTTTGGGTTGGGTGCGTTTTAGGCTAATGACATAAATTATATGAAACTTATAATAATTTGTATTAATTTTGAGATTCAGTACATAAGTTAAGTATGATTAGTTCCAATTCAAGGGTTTTGACTCAAAATAGTCACAGATATTGGTATATCAAACTTTATCATTTCAAACCTGGCCACCTAGGTTCTTGGGTAGTAATTTTTCAAAACTTTCTTTTGAACTTTAGAGCCTAACAAGCTGTCTAGATTAGCTCTTCACACCACTAAATTTTAAAAAAATCCGGACCCTCCTATACCCCAGACCCCCCCTTGGTGAGCCCCCCCCCCCCCGAAATTTGATCCTGGCTAAGCCACTGCCCCCCCCTTGGTGAGCCCCCCCCCCCCCGAAATCCAATCCTGGCTACGCCACTGGTCACACCAAAAATTTCCTAGAAAATAAGTTTTTTGAGAATACATTTTTGCTTATTCTCCCCCGTAATTGTCAATGTTTCATTTTACACAGCTTAAAAATCTTTAGCGAAACAAACAAAATTAATATTTTCAAATTACCCACGCCCTCATTGGGTTTACCAAATTGTTGTCTTTGGTCAAACTCACTCTTAAATTACCATAAATTACCTTTCATTTAAAACTGATTGCACCCAAATCAGGCACTCCAATAATCGGGGGGAAATTGGATACCCCCTAAATCCCTAAAAGAATATGAGAAGCACTTATTAAAAATGTTGAAGTTTTCTCGTAACGAATAACTTTCAAGTCCGAAAAATAGTATTAGTATAGTCAAGTCCTAAAAAATAGTTAAATAGTAATAGTAAATATAGGAATTCCCCTAAAAATCAATCAATGTTTAAATCAAGACGTTTATAGTCTACTCTAGCTACGAACTTCAGAGCACGTTGCAGTTTTGTTGCAACGATGCAAGTGGACAACGATCGAGGGAGCTTCCTCTAGATATACGTTTCTCAATCACGTTATTTCGGTACGTATTTCTCTCGTCTGTAGCCCGTGGCGGGAATATTGGACATCGGACACTGAGCGCGCCCATTGGGCTTACTTTCGAATCACACTCAACCACGTAAGTCTATCATTGTCTATCAGCGAGCCGAGATGGTCGCCCGCCATTGGCTGGACGTTGCCTATTGTTGTGAACTGTGAACAGTAGGCTAATAAATTGAAAAAAAAAAAAAAAATAGCGATGCAGCCCTTTTTGCATAACGCGAACAGCACCCGCAAATTAATGATGAGACTCAAACTTTCGAAATAAATGAATAAATTTCAATTCTATAATTAATAATAAGACGAAGTTGTCACAACCACATTTATTAAAAATCGTGAGATACTAGTTTCGGTTGTTATACCATTATCAATCTCAAACAAACTCTGAGTTTGTTAATAGTTGATAATGGTATAACAACCGAAACAAGAATCTCACGATTTTTAATAAATGTGATTGTGACAACTTCGTCTTATTATCATTATTAATATCTTCCACAATATCACCTTAACAAAAAAATTTCAATTCATTTCTTATTCTTTTCAGCTTCTAGAATTGCTGAGAATAATAAATAAGAAACTCCATCATTGTAATTCTGGGCTGAATTGTTATCTGTAATGTTTTCCATAACGAAATACTTAATGAACAATCTAATATTAAAACTGACACTATTTCACTTTTATATATTGTTTTACTCACTTTTATTGGAGATGCTTGAGGGATGCATTTCACTTCTGAAAATAGGCTTATGAAGCTTCTTTTCAGAAGTGAAATGCATCCCTCAATGGCCTCAATCATCTCCAATATAAGTGAATAAAGCAATATATAAAAGTGAAATACAGTGTCAGTTTTAATATTAGATTGAATTGGAATAATGTGAACTTGATATTATAAATAAAGTAATTTAAACACTGTATACAGAAGTCTATATAGCACTATAAATCAGTACCACTTAGGATAATGAATACATTTATTTTGTAGTTACAAACAGATAAATATATTGAAAATTATAAGAACAATTATAAATTATTAATTACTAAACAATAAATATAATAATTGCATGAACAATATACATTGAAGCATCCTTTGGGAGCTACTTATACATTTTTCTCTGTCATTTCGTTATTTTCTTACAATTCAATGTTGAATTACAATCACAGAAAACCGCGTTCCCAACACCACCAGTATTTCGTTTATTTAGGCATATTGAGGTGTACTTTTGCACATTAAAAGCCTCTTTTTGTATTGAAATGTTATCTAATATCGTACCGCATGCATTTTTAATGTATCAATAAAAGCATTTTTTTATTTTATTTTTTGTTTGTTTTGAATTGGACTTTGAAAATATTGCATATATTTCTGCCATATTTTTTTGAACTAAGTTAATTGTAGAAATAAAGTATGGATTAATTGGAATTAATTTTGAGTAAAAATAGTTGAGTAGTTAATATATATGGTAGATAAACTGGTAAATGAATGAATTATAATAGTGCTTGATGTTTAGAAATTTGTTGAACGAAACATTTCAGTATAATACTGCCCTGCTAAGAAAGAGAGCAGTATCTGCAAAATTGTCCTTTTTGAGTTATATATGTAGATCTACAGTTTAAACTACGCTGAATCCATTGAGCTAAGTAAAAAAGCCGTATCTGCAATGGTTATTGAGATAATAGCCATCTCATCAGCAGTAAGTACAAGGAAAACCATCCTATTCCTAAGTAAGAAAGCAGTAACTACAAAGAACCAAGCAAGAAAGCAGTATCTTCTTGCAGTTACTGCTTTTATCCTTAGCTTGAAGTAGATACTGCTGATTTGCTTGGCATTTGCTCCCAGCTGTTTCATGTTACTGCCATTTTGTACTATGTTGTTGTTATTTGTTGAGGTTAGTTATTTCTCAATGTATTCTATGTGTGTTGTGTGCAAGTAGCTGGTTGATTACTTCTCCTTACAATGAATAATTATTTTATCTCTTCAAGAAGTAAACGTATTTATGAGTTAGGACTAGCAGAAAGTTTATCGCGTGACTCATGCCTAAATAGTGAAACATCAATATTATAGGTGAGCAAGACAAGAACACTAAAGTGTCCATAGTATCAGATGAAGCTAACAAAAAGGTAGGATCAAATGTTATTCTTTGTGAAGATGAACTGCAAATTCATAATGATAATGGTCAGTTAACCAAATGTGTGGAGGTAGAAGCTATTTCTACATGGACAGACAACAATTCGGATGCCAATAACATATACTTGAATGAAGTGAGTGAAAATTCTCTTGTGCTGCAAGACAAGAACACTAAAGTGTCCATAGTATCAGATGAAGCTAACAAAAAGGTAGGATCAAATGTTATTCTTTGTGAAGATGAACTGCAAATTCATAATGATAATGGTCAGTTAACCAAATGTGTGGAGGTAGAAGCTATTTCTACATGGACAGACAACAATTCGGATGCCAATAACATATACTTGAATGAAGTGAGTGAAAATTCTCTTGTGCTGCAAGCCAAGAACACTAAAGTGTCCATAGTATCAGATGAAGCTAACAAAAAGGTAGGATCAAATGTTATTCTTTGTGAAGATGAACTGCAAATTCATAATGATAATGGTCAGTTAACCAAATGTGTGGAGGTAGAAGCTATTTCTACATGGACAGACAACAATTCGGATGCCAATAACATATACTTGAATGAAGTGAGTGAAAATTCTCTTGTGCTGCAAGACAAGAACACTAAAGTGTCCATAGTATCAGATGAAGCTAACAAAAAGGTAGGATCAAATGTTATTTTTTGTGAAGATGAACTGAAAATTTATAATGATAATGGTCAGTTAACCAACTGTGTGGAGGTAGAAGCTATTTCTACATGGACAGACAACAATTTGGATGCCAATAACATATACTTGAATGAAGTGAGTGAAAATTCTCTTGTGCTGCAAGACAAGAACACTAAAGTGTCCATAGTATCAGATGAAGCTAACAAAAAGATAGGATCAAATGTTATTCTTTGTGAAGATGAACTGCAAATTTATAATGATAATGGTCAGTTAACCAACTGTGTGGAGGTAGAAGTGATTTCTACATGGACAGACAACAATTTGGATGCCAATAACATAAACTTAAATGAAAATTCTCTTGTGCTGCCTCAGCTATCATCAACAAATAATTCAAACCTTGATGAAACCCTGACATCTGATAATACAATTGTCAGTTTTAGCTTCGACTCCAATAATGATTCAGATGTAGGCCTAAAAGAAAATCAGAATTCGCTGCAAGTGGACCATGACTATTATGATAATTTATTAGATGTTTTATCTGATGCCTGTTTAAGCAAGCCTGCTTCCTTAGATAATAGCTTAAATGCATCTTTGTTGCCGAATGACAGTAGCAATTGTGTCCAGTCATCAGTTAGTAATACAACTGTAATCTCAGATGCTCCACGTAAGAGAAAGAAGAAAGAATTTTCAGCTGTTGAACGAAAAAAGCTAAAACTAGAAAATGACAAGAAAGCCCACATCCTTCAGCCTCCTTGTAACAAATGTAAAAAGAAGTGCATAACAAAAGTTAATGAGGAACGTCGAAAAGTTATTAATGAGTATTTTTGGAACATTGAAGATTTAGAAGAAAGGAGGAGTTTTGTTTTTAATCAATGTGAGAGACATGAAGTCAAAAGGCGAACAACTAGTAGTGGAGAAATTAGAAGAAACAAAACAGTTAAATATTTCCTAAAGGATTTGAATGGCCAAAAGCAA
This sequence comes from Conomelus anceps, assembly GCA_948455865.1. NCBI lineage: Eukaryota > Metazoa > Arthropoda > Insecta > Hemiptera > Delphacidae > Conomelus > Conomelus anceps. The sequence goes on along the minus strand of OX418217.1, from coordinate 11,639,446 downwards.
GAAGTGTGCAAAGAATTTTTTTTAACCACTTTAGGTTTTAATAAGAAAAATGATAAATTTTTGACCACAATACTGTCTACTGAGAAAGATGCAATAAGACCAAAAAAAAGCATGAGGGGGAGACAGCCATCGGTGAAGAAAGGTCCTCACCAAGATATTATCAATCATATTGAGAGTTTCAATCCAGAAGTACCACACTACAGAAGGGAACATACTCCCTTAACTAGATATCTACCTAGTGATTTAAGTATTACACTTATGCATAGAGACTTCATTGACAAATACCCACAATTTAAGTCTTGTGTTTCATATGAACTGTATAGACGTATCTTGAAAGAACAAAAAATTTCATTCACAAGATTAGGAAATGAACAGTGTGAGGCTTGTGAACACTTTTATCTTCACAACCACACCAAGGACAACTTGGATGACAACTGTGAAATTTGTAATTCTTGGAAATACCATGACAAACTGGTTAAAGAGAGCAGGGCTTTGTACAGAGAATATGCTGAAAAAGCAAATGATTTAAACTCGAATAATGAGATCACATTTAGTGCAGACTTGGAAAAAGTAATCATGCTGCCTCGGCTTGAAATGTTCAAGCAAATCATCTTTGCACCACGCCTCACAACATATAACCAAACATTTGCTCCTGTGGGGAAAAGGTCTAGGCTTAAACCACTAGCAGTGTTGTGGCACAGTGCTATAAGTGGCAGGAATCAAGAAGACATTATGAGCACCTTTAATGTATTTTTCAACCATTACCGTGATACTAAAAAGTTTACCTTGTGGCTAGATAACTGTAGTGCACAGAACAAAAATTGGTGCTTATTAACATTTTTTGTTACCATTGTAAATTCAACTACTGTTGAAGCTAATGAGATTGAAGTTTACTACTTTGAGCCTGGGCACAGCTTTATGAGTGCTGACAGTTTCCACCACCAGGTGGAACTCTCTCTGAAAGCACAGAAAAAAACCTATGATTTTCATGATTTCACTTCTGCTGTAGGGGCTGCCAATAAATGTTGATGTAGTTGCAATGAGCCTTGACAATTTTTTTGTATGGAAAAGTTGGAAGTCTGAAGCAAAATTGAAAGCCATGCCAAACAGGCCTTTCCTCAAGGATATGGTTCATATTAAATTTGAAAGAGGAAAACACAGCCTGCAGTACAAAACTACATATGAAAAATCTGATGACTTCAAGGAACTTCATTTCTTGCAGCCAAGGATTTTGAAAAAGGGTATACCTGGACCAGCCAAATTAGTCTCACCAAAAGGATTCCCAGCTGAAAGAAAAAAAGAGTTGCTTCATGCCATAAAAGGGACTATACCAGAAAATAGAAAAATATTTTGGGAGCAATTGCCAACTTCTTAAGTGGAATTTCAAAAGACTGTTGTGCCCTTATAATTACAATTAGCTTTGATTCCAGATTTACTTCATAGCCTCAATGTGAATAATACCGAACTGTTTATAGCCTAGTTATCTCAAAGCCTTAATTTGAATAAATCATTTTTTAAAAGAACAGAAGACGTGTAGTTACTGCCATAGTTCATTTCACATTTGCTAAGGAAAAGGACAGTAACTGGTAGATACTGCCTTCTTGCTTAACATTTATTTGGATAAAAAAGAAGTAAGTGATTTTATTTATTTAAAACTGATTTATTTTAGTGTTTTTGTTGTTTGTAATCATTAATAGTAATATAATTAACAAAAAAACAAAAAGAAAAAAATCCACTATTAAATATAAAAAGGGTAATTGAAACTTTGTTTCATTCTATCTCAAAACAGATGTTTTGCAGTTACTGCTCTCTTTCTTAGCAGGGCAGAATAATAATATAAATATGAATGTTTAGTCTGATCAGCAGACTTCTTTAAGCGGTGGTTTCAAAGGAATATGTCCAAATTTGAAAGCCTTGGCTTGAAATGCGGCCAATTCAGATTCGGTTAGATCGGTTTGCTGGGAATAATCCATTTGATTGTTACTGCTAGCCATCTCAGAACTGGGTTTGAAAACAGATTGTGAGGAGTTGACTGGCTGATTGAAAGGCGATGACGCCATTTGAGGAGATTGCTGAGCCATCGGCTGGAAAAATGATGGATTGTTTTGTGTGGATTGCTCTGTTTGGAAAGGGGAAGCACCTGATTGAAACATGGGAGAGGAAACTGAATTCGCCCCTGCCAAAAAGCCATTGGAGGGATTTATTTGAGCTTGAATTTGTTGTTGTTGTTGTTGTTGTTGATTCAAACCGAAAGAGAATGTTTCTCCTGGATTGCTGAACTGATTATTACCAAAAATGCTTTGCTGGATCTGAGTAGAATTGCTGTTCCCACCGAATAGTCCTGGCATCTGTTGAGAGGGACTGCTGTTACCAGCGAATAGTCCTTGCATCTGTTGAGTAGAACTGCTGTTCCCAGCGAATAGTCCTGGCATCTGTTGAGCAGAACTACTGTTCCCACCAAATATTCCATTCGTCTGTTGAGCAGAACTGCTGTTGGCCCCAAACAAAGCTGCAGAATTGCTGCTCCCACCAAATAAACCTGTCGACTGCTGATTCACTCCTCTGTTCTGCCATAAGTTTGTATTTTGCTCTTGAGTGTTGTTTGCAGCCACGTTACTGTTCTCACGCCTATCTTTTTCCCGTAGTAATGCTTCCTGAAAATAATAAAACATATATCCAATACAGTGTTAAAAATAAAACTGTAAAGGAATTCGTTATTTTCGAAATTCCTGTTGCTATAAATTACACCAAATACCTCCACTATTGACAACTGATAGCAATCTATGAATGTCACAATCCAAAAATACTCAGGCAGCGCCGCGAATCGATCTACAATTGCCAGAAATTTCAAATAATTTATTGCCAAACAATTCTTCCAACAATCTTTAAAAAATGTACAGTAGAGTAAACATTACAATGTAGAGTACATATATGAAAAACTCCTACATACACTTTACTGTACACTACATACACTAATTTAATAATAAAACTGTACCATCTACCAAATAACTCGAGTAAAACTTAAATTGGTTTCTAATATTGGCGTTGACATACAATTCATTCCCATATAAAAAGTGAAGTGCAGCCATTAATAATAATAATATATATAATATACATGTATATACGTATATTATGTTACATTTTAAAGACTCGCGGATGGAAAAATATGAATACACCATTCATACGTATATTATGTATATACGCCGTTCAACTTTTTTTCTTCTTTGTGCCTCGCTCTAGAACAGTAATTCATAATAACTCTTCAATCAACCGAATTCAAAGTCTTTTAATAACTTCTCTAGGCGCTTAGATATCTTCTGGTTTTCCAGTACCAGTTTTCGTGAAATATTTTATGATTTACTCTACATTGTATATAATGATTGAAGTTTATTATTAATTGTGTAATTCTAAATCTCTTATCAAATTTGCATCAACACAATTTTGCAGTTCAAAAGTCTATAGTTCACGCCACCAAATAAGACTGATCTCCAAAATTGAGGTCTGTGCGATTGGCCAGTGTAACAAATTTTAGTGTCAATCGTTAGTTTACTGTTAGTATAGGTTAGTTTTGCAATTTTTGACGTTCGTTTAGGTTTAGGTTCAAGTCTGACGCTAGCATTTACATGGTTTGTTACCGCAGTCAGTTGTTCTTTTGCTATACAGCAATTTGTTTGAGACGCCTAAATTCAAGACGCGAAGCAAAAATGTTATGATACACATTTAATGTGTATCAGATGATACATATTAAAACGTTTTTCTACTTATTTTCTGCTACATAGATGCTATTTTAATTTTCCATCAATAGAATAACTAATTGAGTAATAAAAATAACACTAATTTAAACATTAAAAAACTAATATATTTGGCTCCACGAAATTAATTTTTTATGTACAAACCAAAATTGGTAATGCTCGAGCTTTTGATTTGAAGTCATTTCTCCTTTCCTCCGCATTTTTGTAGAGTTGTGTGATGGAATTTTTCTGCAACAAAAAAAGAGAATTTAGGATCCAAATATGATAATTTTCCTGATTAAAAGATGAACAGAGAAATATACATAGTACTCATAAGGTAAACTTTAAAAAACACTTTTAAGTGGAAATTGTGACACACGTTATGCCGTGACGGCCGTTTCACTCTGTTGTCAAGAGCATCGTCAGATGACCCACAAACTCAAACCTTAAATCAGTGTACTGTGGGTCGTCTGACGATGCTCTTGACAACAGAGTGAAACGGCCGTCACGTCATAACGTGAGTCAAAATTTCCTCTTAAAGTGGTTTTTAAAGTTTATTATATTATATTAGTGGAAACAAGATGGATCTTCAACATCATTATATAAGAGCTAAATAAATGCACTAACAATTGAATTATTTTCTATTTATGTGCCAAAAATTATTACAAACAATGGAAAGATACAATAAATTTGACAATGCGAAGATGAAGCAAATTAAAATTCACTTATCAATCACATTAGAAGATCGATTAATAGTTTGCTTAAAATAAAATTTAATTTTTTTCAACAGCTTATGAAAGACAAAAATTATATTGTGATATTTGTAGACACGTGAGTAATCTTGTTTTACAATGTGATAAGTACAGGGTTCAAAATGGTGGGCCCACTTTCAAGTTATTCATATTTTAAGCCATAAATTTAATATTAATAATATCCTAGCCAAAGCTAGAAGGGTAACTGTAGTGTCCGGGGAGATAATAAAGGCCGATTCACACTTATTGGGATCGGGCACAGCAAGGCAAGGACTCGGCAGTGTCTAGACCAGTGATGGGTAAACTACGGCCCGCGGGCCAAGTGCGGCCCCCGAGCTGGTTTAATCCGGCCCGCAACATGCTTTTGGGTACACACTAAAATCTCGTATGTATATATTAAAAAAAATATATAATATAATGCGAGATATACGTTTTGCGTTGCTGAATTGAAATAGCTATTTGTGTAACTAGAGTGCAAAGCAGCGTTTTTCTGCATCGAGAGAAATAGTTTTTTTCACGAGCTGAAGGCGAGTGAAAAAAGTTTCTCGAGTGCAGAAACAATACTTTGCGCTCGAATTACACATTAAATTTTTCCTACAGTAATGTATAAAGTAATTCAAACAGAACAAATGAGGGCTTACATAACCTGAAAATTCCTCACATAACCTATCTTCGTAACAAATCTATTTCATCAACAACAACTATTTCACAGCTGAAGCAGAGTAGCCAACCTATTTTTGAATGCAGAATAGGGAACCTGCGTATTACATGCTCACTATTTTGTGTTGTTAGGTTGCAAATTTGGAGTGCGGAAAAGTAATTTCCCGCACTGTAATTTACTTTCCCGCACTGGTGCAGGAATAGACTGTTTTGCGTGCTACAGTTAGTGCAAAAATAGGCACTTTTTCGGGTCACTGTAGGAAAAATATATTATCGCTTCTGAGTTTGCATTGAGAGTTTAAAATGTGTTATTAATGAATTGGGGTAGGTACAGCTTACAACGGAACATCGACAGGGAGAAGGACTCACATTTTATTTGAACTGAATTTTCGCTGTTGAATTATGATGACGGAGTCATAATTGTCATAAAAAGTTTCGCGCCTCTGTTCACTGTTGTCAGTGGATAAGTTGTCATATGTTGAAACCAATACATGCTTGAAATTGGTCAAAAATTACAAACATAAACTACTTTCATTATTGATCATTCAATACTAAAAGGCCCTCACATTGAAAATTATTAGTATTATTATTTTAATAAAAAAATGTTCAACTTGATTGTTTAGTCTGAAAGGAATTATGGAATTATTCTTATCCAGAACAAAAAGGAAGTAATTAAGCTTTTAAATTTTTTAGTAAAAAAAATACCAGACGTCAGTGAAAGTCAAAACAACGAAAACAATCTTATTGGTTTGTTTTCAAACTAAATTTACAAATGTATCTATTGAAATAACTATCATGATTATTAGTGAGACATTCAATATAATATGAGCAATTAATTAATTTCATCCACTTTGGGTGAGGTTAAAAATTCCAATCTGCGTCAAAATGAGTGAATTCATATAGTGACAATTTTCCAAGCATTTCCGGGGGGAGTACCCCCGAACCAACCCCCCTCCACTTTGATAAGAATGAGTTTAAGAATTAGATTGCTGAAAAGCTAATCTCAGTTGAATCATTGCCTCTCTTCGTGAGCTAAACAAGAGTACCTACTATATTTTCAATTATTAAGGATAATCATCATTGAGGTAAAAAGTTTAAATTGATGACTGAAATGTAAACAAACGAGTTTAATGATAATTGATCAATTTTTTGGCCCGCTCACATAATTTCTCATTTCAACTGGCCCTCTCCTTGAAAAGTTTGCCCATCTCTGGTCTAGTCCAATCAAAACATGGCTTCATGACGTCATCAATGTCTTGATTGGTCGAATTACCTTGCCTTGCCATGCCCGATAAGTGAGAATCGGCCTTAAAGGCAACATGGGAGAGAATGAGATAGTATTGGCGAAAGCGCAAGGAACATCCACAAAAGAAGAATGATTGATTTAGCGTGCCACAAAAGTGGGTGATACGAAAAAATATCCGAGCCTTACTTAAATCATGGTGAGAAAAACTTTAGCTACAGTTAGTCATCTCATTTGACTGACATTTTGAGTATGAGTCTGAGATTCACATTACGTATACCTCTTTGGCTTCAGATCAGGCAACGATTGATAGTTACAATAACAAAACAATACCTGTCAATTCAAGTGACCATTGATAATACAAAAACATATAACTCTGACTTGTCCTATCTGGACATAGTACATTTACAAAACTGGAATCTTCCAGTAAGACGTAAGCTAATCTAAGAAAGGAACAACTTGCGGAAGAAAGACTTGATTTAGTGCAATATAGTGGGACTGAGCTGGGCCAATGTTGGTGTATAATATAAAATCAGCTTGGACAAGCACAGGGAAATAATAGTAATAACTGTCTATTACAATAATTTGCATCAACTCGACCTATACTATCACACTCCTAGCAATGGACGTCAAAGAAAATTATATTTTTTATGCACATCATTATCAAGACCTTCTGAATTATTTTGTATGTTCTCTTTGTGAAGCAAAGTCTGTTAGAATGAGTTTACATAACAAATGGCTTTGAATTACTTACGCACTGTTCAAAAGTTCCATCCTTGATGGCTTTGTACATTTCATATCGTAATTCTTCCGGCGAATGATCCTCCCAGCCAGGAACGTTTCCATACTCTCGAGAAACAGAGAAGCATGACAGAGCCCATTGGTGTCCTTCTTCTAAAATTTTAATTTCTTTCTCTATCAATGTCCTGGAAATCAAAACAAAAACTTTGAATACGTTGTCAAAAAATCTTATATTAGGAGAAAGATGTCAGTTGATACTTTTAGAATGAAACGCAATAGTTATTATCTCATGAAAAATAGCAGAATCACTTTCAACACACAGATAACTTAAAATTCAATAACAATTACTAAAAGAAATCGTTAAATGTGATTTACAAAAATAACTTTTGCATTTTAACTTTAAATGCATAGTAATGAAATACATAATTCTAACCTCATCCTACATCTCAAAATGACTAGCGTTTGAAAGTGTTTACATTCAACTGAAAGACCTTTCGAGGAGCACGACATTTACAATAATAACTGCTATGAATACTGGTAATTGAATGAAATCTTACCACAAATCATATGCATTCTGGTTAGCTGAATTGTTAGTGCTTCCACTTTTGTATCTCTGATCACTATTATCATTTCGATAGTTATTAAAATCACTATTGTTGCTTGACCCACCTGCAAATTATTTAAAATATTTAGAAATTTTAAAAGAAGTGTGTATGATCTGTTAAGAAGCAGCTGCTGAAAAGGAAACTCGTTTTGAGTAAAATTATGTATGAAATAAAACTCCTGACATTTACCTGACTTGGGAAAACTAAATATATATATAGGCCTATAATAGATAGGAAAACTAATCTGGGCTCAGCAGGGCGTGTCCCGAAGAAAAAAGGACAATTTCCCAGTATTCTGACCGTCTGGAGAAGACTTCAAAAAGTAAAGTATTACTTTCGGGGATGTGTAGTTATTTTCAAGTGAAAGACTTTTCGTAGACCAAAACATTCACAATAATAACTGAATAGATGCAATTGAATGAAATCTAGCTTCACAAAAATTAGATCGATATAAGTTACACATCAGTGTTTAAAATAAATTAAAACATGAGTTTTTCATAGAGCTGCAAAAATATGTACCGTAACCAAACTTATTTGGTTGCATCATTCTAAAAAAGAATAGCGATCATCTTGGCTATCTACACTTTGGAAACAGTTGCTATGAAGTTTCCCTATCTTATTTACATCCCATGCCACTGGCTAGACGTCCACCTTCGGTCTGCTAACCTTCCTTCAATTCAATTTATTTTGTATCATTCTGTATAATACGAGCGTTGTTTGTGCGCATTATGAAATGAGCACACATTAATATTGTGAATCAACATATTTTTGAAAAGACTACACAGAAGACAGAACACATCCATCACAAGTCAAAAGACTTCAAATTAAATTGAAGGCTTTGTTTTTTAACATTATTTGTTGGAATTCAAATGAACGAGGGCTCTAAATTGAAGTAGCTGAGCAAAAGACAATGGATTTCAAATGATGCTTAGCACATAACTAGCATGGATAGCAGCGCAAATTGATGAAACCATAAATTTAAAAAAAAACAGACCTGGCATTTGATCTGAACTCTAGCCCACCATATTTGGCAAAATATTCAAATTTCAATTCAGGAGTACTCTCACTGGAAAATTTAGATAACACATTCACTACTTCACATAAAAACTCACCTGAATATCCTTTTTGTTGCCTTGATTTTGTGTTGTATTCATCCCCATAATATTTTCCATAACTATTGTTATCAGAATAACCGTACGAATAATTATTACTAGATTGGTGAAGATATCTACATCGACTTCCAAACCTACAGTATCCTTCTCGGAAAAATTTACAAATATCCATTATAAATAATTACAGAATTATTTATAATTTAAATTTTCGAGTACATAATACTGAAGACATCAATGTAGTCACATAAATCTGAAAGCGGCACAAAGTCAAAAAGTAAGGTTATCCGTTATGTGGTCTTGGATCAAGTGAGCAGAGCCAGGACCTCCTAAATATCGTATTTCGTATATCGGTAAATACCGTCACACAGGTATTTAGAAGGTCCTGGCAGAGCAGTGGCTTTTTAAGAGCTGTTCTCCAAGATAGCATGGGCAGTGGGCAGTGCCTGTATTTTTGGCGCTAAACTCAAATAAGATTTCGTTCTCTTTTTTTATACAAAACGATTATGACAGATGATAGAATATTCATCACGTAGGCCTACCGACAATCGACATGGCGAATAGTCTGTATTCTATAAGTTGAGCTCCAAGTTTCCTGCCTGATATCATCTGCTTTTCAGTAAAATTTGTATCAATGTTGGACAATCCAAAGCCATAAAGTCAACATTGCCAATTTCACACAATACACACGCGTCAATGAGCTGAGAAGAATGAGTTCAATCACTCAATAGGATGCGATTGAACGCTCAAAGGGGGGTATACCGTTGGGGACGAAGAGCCCCCCTTCAACCCCAGGATCACATTTTGGAGTTAGCCTACAAAGTTCAGATTCAGACTCAGCGTTTAAAAATACATGCGAATACGTTGAGAAAAGAACTATAGATGCTTTTCCTGATAATACTTTACTTTACTTCAGTAGTCTTCACCAGCAGTCCATGGTTGCGGGAATCGTCCGTTTTTCTTCCCCTCACCAGATCATTATTTGGTCCCTCTTTTGGTCCTCCTCCAAACTCACATAGATTGTAGTACGGTCTCAAGTGTAGATAATGTTTCAGGCTTTTGATGAAAATATTTGTATTTGGTATAGTTTTCAGGTCTGTAGGCAGAAGGTTGAAAAGGTATGATCCTACATACTTTGGGGATTTACTGTATTTTTTTAATCTGTGTTTTCAAAAATATCACTTATGAAACTCGGTTACTGTCCTAATAGCGCTATAGGCTACAGTTGTTCAGGTTTTTGCATATCTTAGAAATAAATTGGCAAAATTTAATTTTCAAATTAATAACTCTTCTGGAAGTAAATTCAATGATCTAAAACTTCTTTCCCATAACTATTTTGTGTTGGAGTGAGCATTTACAAAATAAATGCATCGGAACATAGAGGTCACTCATTTTTCATAAAGATGGATAAAAATACCTGATTTTTTTAAATTAATAGTGAATGAACAACTGAAACGATTTGGTATTGTTATACACAGTACATAAATCAATGTAGAACTTCATATTTTTCAATTTAGAATATGAGTCACGCATATAAGTGGCCACAGATCTACGTAACTGTGTATTCTATGGGTGACGTTAGGAATAAATTCATGTATTGAAATAAATCAAAAGAAATAAAGAAAAGAAATCTAAAAAAATAATCAACTATGAACATCTTAGTACTTTATTGTATGAATATGATTGGAGTATAGTATTATGTAATAAGGATGTTGATTTTAAATTTGAAACGTTTTAAGTTGTCCCATCTTCCTCGATTATTAATATGTGTCGTCAATAATACATTTCAGATACAGAAATCAAAAGTTCAAAAAAGTTAAGCCATGGATAACCCATGGTCTGTGTGTTGTGATTCAAAAACCGAGATAGACTATACAAAAAAGTTTGTAAACATCCACAAAACAATCCTTTACGAAATAATTTTATTGTGTACGGTAGTAAAATTAAAACTTGAGTAAAAACGGCCAAACAAAATTATTTTGATAATATAACGGCAAGTCAAATGTCACCTCAGGGTCAATGGAAGGTTGTAAAAATGATGATTCTGGTCTCTCTTTGGTTAAAAAAACCTGTTGAGTGTATTAAGGCTCGGTTGTTGAGGATACGCGCTCTTAGTTAATATTTTCAAAGAATATTTTGTAAACGTTCCGAAAGAAGTTATTACTTCCATTTAGTAGTCCCAATGAAGAGGCCACACGATCATATAACATACGGTACTGTTCAGAAGTGAGACATCTCAAAATAAATTAATCCCTTCAATATTTTAATTCAATATTTCTTTTTTAATAGTTTTTTTTATTCTTCTATAATGAACTCTTTTGTAATGATGCGATCTTTTCTTCACATACAGGCCCATGTGAGGAATATTTTATTATATTTTGTATTGAATAGTATGTATATACGTTTTTTTTTTTTTGTATTTTATATGAATATATATATATATATATATATATATATATATATTGTATTTGTTGAATGAGAAATAAAAACATATTTGATTTGATTCGTTTAATAGAAGAAATTGCAATACCTTATAATACCAGTTTCAGTATAGGTATATTCAATTCAAGCATTATGAATGGTGTATTTCCCTCTCTTTTGAAGCTCGCAAATGTAGTCCCTATCTTTAAAGGTGGAGATGAAAGCGTTGTCAGCAATTATAGACTAGTTTCTCTGCTCTAAACTATGTATATAGTTTCTCTGCTCAATCTTCTCTAAACTATGGTGTGTGTGTGGTAGTTTTAAATTAACTTTTAGATTAGAATGATATCAATGTTCGAGTTTATAGAGTGTAATGCTCCTGCTTGCAGACAAGAATAAAAGTTTCTTTAACAAGCAGTACTGTATTCAGTGACTTAGTTATAGGCTTTGAATTCTTTGTATTTTATGTACATATTTTGTAAGCAATGAGTCATTGAATAAAACTTGATTTGATGTTTTCAACGCGGTAGATAGTTTTGAGAGTTTTAGGCGAAAAACTGAAAAAAGGGCCAAATTAGTTTTTTTGCCCCCCAAAATTTATGCACAAGCCAGATTTTTTCGCAAAAATGGGGGAATCTTTTCTGGGATACCTAGAGGCTAGAGTGGATAAAAAATCCAGCTTTGTACCAATTTTTGTCCAAAAGTATAATTTGCCTGGGTTAAAGCTGAGTTACAGGACTATGGGAACAGCCTTCCTTGCTTCGGATTTTTGTTATTATTGTGTAATTGTGCATATGGGCAGCACCTTTTTAGATGACTCTTGGACTCTTTAATACGTCACATTATCATGTATCATCTTCAATTATTATAGGAAAATAATTGACCACCGTATTACAAATAATTATTATAATTTTTTTTCCCAATAGTTTGGCTGTCAAAATAGAGACCATAGAACTTCACAAGACGAGTAGCCGATGACAATTTTACGAACAGTAGTTTTTGATATTGATGATTTTTAATGATGTTACACAATGATCCTGAAGTATGTCTCACAATGTTTAATTTGTCTTTCAAAACTTTTTTATACTTGCCTTGGAACTTCTATCTCACAAATCAATTGCAGTTTTTTGATAGAAGCAAGAGTTAGTGCTCCAGTGCCAGACTTCACTGCAAGAAGGCTAATACCATAAACTAATATCATATAGTTACCTAATATAATATAGTTAACTAATATAATATAGTTACTAGTATCATATAGTTATAGTAAAAATACCCGTTCTCAAAGAACAGGTTACCATTACACAGACCACCTGAAAACGGTACGCCTTTGTATATTATTAAGTCAATGATAATAAATGAAAAAAATACTCCCATCAAGACCAGATGCTGTAATTAGTGAAACTTTTTATGGTATGAGGTTTGAATGGAACTTGAGGACCATTTGTATGTGGAGTGAGGGTTGATGCAATCAATTGCAGCGTTTTTTCCCCGGTGGATGAAGCCCACATAGGACTGAGACCTGTGCGTGGGTAATGAGTTGGATGATGGTGATTGATGAGTTGGACCTACAGTTTTTGGTGGGTTCCGAACCACCGGGAAGTGATTTTACAGCAGAGAACAGAGTCTTTTTTGCTGGCCAATTCAATCGGTCACCCTTACAAAGAGCGCCCAGGAGTTTCGTATCTTATCACTGATTGAACAGATACCTGCTACTTCTCTGTAAGTAAGACTCTGGCTGGCTGCTACTCCTACGATCACGAGTTCAAATCTCGTTCAGTCTTTGATATTTTTGTCACTATTCAACTCATTACGCACACAAAAGTCTCTCACTCAGGTGGGCACCATGAAGAATTTGGCTTTGTAATGTAACTCCTATTTTCAATGTCAGAGTTTGTCATGTATTGCGCTGTATGCACAGTACTAAATATAGCATTGTCAAAATTTGTGAAGAGAGTAGTTTTGGACTTTGCCGCATCTTCACATTCATTGTGAAGGTTTGGGGAGGTGCAATGAACTCTCATTTGAAAAAGCTGTTCATCATTAGTAAGTAAAAAGTATCATTCAGAAACATATAAGAGCCGCTCTGGGTAGACCAGACTCTACTTCAGTAGGCTCATTTTCAAGAAGCTTCAGTTCTCAACTTTAAGACAGTTGTACATAAAAAATTGATATTGTTTACAAATTGTAATAGAAATGTATTCAGAATAAGACAATTTACTTACACCATGAGCCTAACAAATAACATCTACATATACTATTAGGCAACATTCTCAGGTTGGGCTCCAATTCTTCTTGTATTTGAAAGCTGGAATGGAAATAAAATGTGATGTTCCATCAACTGTGTCCGGATAATAGGATCTAACTTACTAACTCAAGCAAGGCTTGGCTTTATTGAAATTTCGCCTCCTGAAAATACCCCAAAACGAATAAACGTCCACTACCCCTCAAATAAATGATAATTAGAAATTACTACTAATCAAATAGATAGATTTTTGTGCTTGTTCTGTTCTATACATGTATTTTTATGACTTTAGTTCTTCTTTGCAATACTGTATTGTATTGTGTTTTTGTATTTTTTTTTGGGGGAAATTTCATTTCATTTCAGAGGGCGCTTTCGTGCTGAGTACAATCAAATATCTGAAAAGAAAAAATACTAGCACTAATTGTTCTGTTGTGTGACTGGTGTAAGGAGGATTTCTCGGGTAGACTGTAGACGATCTCACTGAAGCAACTAAACCTTTTATGCTAAGGTCAGTCAAGGTTAACTTGAAACCACAATTGGCCCTTCTCATGAAGTACCACAGGCAAATTGACCCTAGGAACGTGTACTTAGTCTAATACTAAGCAAGAAACTCCAAGAGAAAAATACACAAAAGTCAATTAACAACAGTATAATTTATTATTGCAGATCAAATAAATCACGTGACTCAATAATTGTCATGAACAAGTATAAAATAGATCTCCAATATTTAATTTCCAAAATGTTCTTTGAGAATTCTTGAATGAATTTTGAGTTTTAATGAATTAGAAATAATTTTCCTGTGTGAGGAATCACTAAGGGTCACTATTATATGTTGAACGACTTTACCAGATATTACATTAATTTAACTTGGCAATGAACACTGATATATGCGGCGAAATTTGAACTATTGACCATGAATTTCGCACTCAAAAATCTTTTATAATAATGATTATGTCTGATCAGGATTTAACTCACGCACTTTCCTTGTATTCAGCCCCCTTTTTCGATACACTTGGTTTTTGTCAGCCACGTGGACATCAGTAGGTACGGTACTTTTGGAGTCGGTTTTGGTGGTTTTAATCGCCAGGTTTATCACAGTTTAACATTTTACAATATAAAAACGTGCGGTCAAAAACATTCAACATAAGAGGGACATTTAACATGAATTAGGAACTTGAAAACGACTGTATTTATGAGACACAAATATGGGACACGCAAATCCTGCGTCCGTCTCCTTTAGTCTTGTAGTAGTAAGTCCTTCCAGAACTTTCTTCGGGAACCGGAAAAAGTCCTAGAACAGCTGATAAATTTTCGGGAATTTGGCCTATAAATCAGTCAGTCAGTCAGGTTATATAAAGCTTAAATGTAGCACTAAAATTAAGATTTGAAAAGGGAGGCTCAAAATGGGTCTCAGGGAATAGGTGAGCTTTCCTTTCAACATTTCAAATAATTTTTATAGCAATAAATTACGAAACAAATATTCAAACATTCATACAGTACTTTGCTTGTGATAACAAGTTCAGTCTACATTGTCACGGCTTGAAGTGATAATTTACTATTTGAATAAATTTTGGATATTTGCCGGTTTATATAGACTGGTGTTTATTATTTGTCCTTATTTTTTACTCACGTTTATTCAATTATTATTTTCTTTAAATTGTAGTTGTAGTAATTTGACTATTTTGTGTTCCTTGGTCGGTCTGGCGCTCAAGCTATTTTTTGCTGGGTCGAAATATGGGTAGGCCTACCTGAATAGTCTAAAATCTTAGTTAATTTATTATTTAAATTGATGCATTTTTGTTTGATTCGGAAATAAATCTTGTTATTCTGTCTACAAATAAATAAATAGAATGTGCAAAACCCAGATCTGCTTAAAAATAAATGGAATCATAGCAAGCACATTCGTCTTGTTCTGGTAAATCTGCGGAATTCTCCTTATATCAAGAAATACTTATTTTGTCATATGGAAAACATCACAGACATACTTGTTTCGATGAAATAATAGAAATAATTGCTGCAGTTCTGGAATATGGAAGATTTGATGAAAGATGAAAGGTATTCACAGAAAAACTAGATACGACAAAAAGTATTGTTTTAAAAAACATGTAATTTCGCTCTTAAATAAATTTCTTATTCTTATTTACAATTTACTTATGGTAACAAACATACAACTTTCAGGTAAAATATCAATTATTCAAATAAGATACAATTTTCAACAATTCACTTTCAAAAATGTACATTAACATTCTATTCGCTGTATATTTACACTGTTATTCGTTAAACTATATATATAAAACTATTGTATATCACAATCATTTTTAGAAACAATCTTATTATATGTTTCTCTCCATCTATATTCTAATTCACGAAATTGAAAGAAATTGGTAGACTATGCTATTAGATAGAGCTTATAAGAGGGAAGTGGATCAAAGCAAAAGTCTTTTCAAAAAGACATGTAACACCTACATGGCTTTAAATTTTAATTAATAACGCTGAAAAATTAATCATTTTGTTGATATTGGCTACTGACTTTACAAGATGCGACAAAAAGAATGTTTTGATAAGATTCTTAAATTTTACAAAACAATATTGAAGGCTACATGTTTTTCATGGCAATAAGCATTAAATCCAGTACTGAGATTCCAACTTAATGTTTGGCCAAATTAGACACCACAGAATATCAACAATGTTTTTTTTGCAATACTGAAAGTCGAGAAATAAAAAACAAATTAGCTCAGTTCTCACACTAATAAATTGTACATAATATAGTCAGGAAGAAATGGTTTCTAATTTCTCATCTTTCACATTATAATTCAACATCTAGACACATATTCAATCGAATTGTTTAAAATTAGAATCAAGCGTCTAAATTGAAATTTGAAAATTTAAAGGATATATCAATAATGAAATGATTATTCTGTCCTCTAGAACGTATCCAGAAGTGTGAGAGGGTTGAGAATAGAGTTTGTAGGAGCATTATTATAGTGATGTATATATTATAGTGAAGTTGGTGTGACATGTTGTTGACTGTTGTTTGTGAACTTTTCAACTGTTGCCTACGTACTGCTCGTGTTTCAATTCAATTGTTTTGAGCGGGACTCAAACCGTTTGAGCGGGAACATGTTGAAAAAGATAAATAACGTACTATATTGTAAGCAGTTGTTGAATTATAAGTTATTAGTCTAGAAGAAGAAATGGTTACCATTGAAAGCAAAATAACGAAAATAATATTTCCAACGAAAGAGATTTACTGCAATAAGGATTAATATGAATCTAACAGAAGTAAAAACCAGAAAATCCATCCAAACTGGAAACTGTATATACTAAATACATAAAATGTTATGTTACTGTGTATGGCCTCTCCGTTTGTATTATCTATCATTGTGAAACGTCAAAGACTTTTTTTGTTGTGACACTTACATTTGTTTCCATATCAATTCTTTATTTGAATTGAAATTCATTTCACTAACTAAAAACTTCTGGATACCAAAGGAAGTTCACTTCACTTCAAAATAGGTTATGTATGTTAGTTTGTTAATGCGGCACCAACTTGAGTGATTGTTTATTCCCACTTTATTTTTTTTTAGTTTAATAGGAGTTGGAGTTTGTTCTAATTTTTTTTTTTTTTTTTTAGGATGAAGCCCACATAGGTCTGAGACCTGTGCGTGGGTAATGAGTTGGATGATGGTGATTGATGAGTTGGACCTACAGTTTTAGGTGGGTTCCGAACCACCGGGATTAAATCTATTATATACTACCCGCTATTTCTAGCAATCTATAAAATTACTGGGAGTTTTCAACTGTAAGGGTAATATTTTGTGTGAAAAGTGCTTGTCCAGAAACATGCTGTTACATAAAACTATTCAAAGCCTATTGATTTTTCTGTTCAAGTTAATGTTCATGTAAAACATAACAAGTTCCGTACCTAGTATCACAAGTCAATAATTTCTAGTCAATGAAAATGTAGCCCACTGCTCAATAGAGCCTTCAAATGGGTTGATATACTTTTATAATACAAGAGTGACAGAATAATCATGTAATTATAATCATTAATTCCACTTTCATGGTCCTTTCTGTGCGTCCAACTATTCAATATTTGGAATTAATTTACATTAATTTAAAGGATATTTAATGTGAAAAAGCATTTGCCCATATTAGGTCCATTCGATTTTATTGGGAACTATAATGAAATCCAAGGGACATACAATTTTCTGTAACATTAACCTTTCTTACATTTGCATTTAACATTAATTTTGAAAATAGATTTTTCACATTTATCAACATTATAATAATCCTCTTTCAAAGTCCTAATTTAAGCAATTAACATGATGCATATATAATAACACTACAGTTCAATAGTTTGTGCTAATTCAATTGATTCTTTCTCACCAACATTTTTCGAATTAGTAAAATTAGTACACCAATTAAATATTTTTATTCAAATGAAATTCAATAATTCAACTAAACTGGACAGCTCAGACTGCCAAACAAAGAAAATCCTGTTCTGGAACCAGATTTTATGTTAAACAATTATACAAGTATTGGGACGAAATAGAATGTTTCTTTTTTTTCAATGAATGGATTCTCACTTGATGAGTATTTAAAAACATTAAGTTTGTAAATAGGATAACATTTTAATTCAGAAATTAAAATAAGAAATAATAAATTAAATCAGAATTGAAAATAAGGCGGTACCTAATTTTATACAATACTCTATAATGACAGTCAAATAGAGGCAGATAATATAAATTCCACGAATTTCAACATTGAGGTACCGGACCCCGGCTTTGCGGTATTACACACCACATCTTTGGTTTTTCTCGGGAGAGCAATAATTGACCTGTATTTCAATTTTGAATGGAATTTGTACAATTGACAAATTTTAATTTCGATTAACAGTTTGAAAACATACTTTTGAAGCATGTATTTGGGTTTTGAAAAGATTTTTTTCCAATAATTTTGACATTTACATAAATATGGGTATACGCAAATATAAAACATGAACATAATTTGTAAACAATAGCATTTAAAAATCCGAGTATCATTCGAATCTCAACTGGAAGACAGATTTGCACAGTATCATAAAATTCTATCAAATGGCCTCAACCGGTCATCAATGACAATATTCATTTCAAAACCATCATAACAAAAGTACAAAACCTTTATAAAACAATATTAATTTCGGTATAGAAACTTCTCAGCACATTGAAAAATAATTAATCGAAGAGATCGAGTCTATTTGGTTATTGTGTCCGTTTACAATAGAATGGTACTGATGTTGTAAGGCGGCCTCCCACCTATGTGTGGGCATTAAAGCTTTCTAGTGACAGACTGTGACAAACACACCGCACAGTGGACAGAACTAGCACGTGTGTGCTTGCGGACGGTCACATCAGCGAGCAGCTCTTGGCTCTGTCCTTCAGTTCTGATTTCAGATCCAGCTTGCTTTTACTTCGCGTCGCCGACGTCGTGTGAAATCCTTTTTGCCTCTGCAGCGCGTGATTTTTGTTGAGTTTGCCTAGCGCCGCCAGCAGAGCCACCTCGAACGCGTCCCTCACACCCTTCACCGACGTCTTCGACGACGTTTCAACGTAGGTGGTGGCATTGATTTGTCGACTAGCATAAACAGCCTGGAAAATAAATAAAATCAAGGATAAATAAAACCTTGTAGGTTGTTTAAGATCCAGAAGAAAGCTATTAGGTTTAAGGAAAAGGCAAATGGGTTAGATTCTTGGACACTGCGTTCAAAATACTTGGGGCCGTTTTTTTTCTTTTGAGGATGAGTCCAGGGCCAGTAGCCCTGGGCATTAACTACCTCGGGGCCCCCTCACCGGGGGGGATGGAATATTGTTTTAAAATTTAGAATATTACATAGATAAACCGCTTTTTTACTAGTTATTTTACCAAAAAACCTGCAGTACTCACACTTTATGATTGTAATAATTACACAGACAAGATAGATTTTTATAAAGGATGTCGTTTATTGCTAGAAGTTCAAACATACACATGACACAGGTTAAATACTTGACCATGTAGAAACTTGCACAATTTTTTTATTTATAAATAGTTAAGGACTTTTTATTAAATACTAAAAAAATAATACTGCTTTTAGCCTTGGTGAACCTCCTAACTATTCAAGTAGTTTTAATTTTAGTACATCATTAAAATTAGCGAACTCGTCTATAGCAATATTTTTGTCAATGCTTGTAAACAAATCTCGTTCAACCACCATTAGCATTAATGGTGGCAACAAATCCTGAGAAAGAGATGACCTCAACCGGTTTTGAATAATTTTTAATTTTGTTTACAATTTACAAAGAACCGTGGCGATCGCTGCTAGCAAAGATCTCGCATCTCTCGCTAGTCGCCCAGTGTTTTAAACGAATAAAATTATAAAAATTATTTAAAGCAACATGTATTGTGGAACAAGTCGTGGGTTGGAATGAAAACAGAAGTACACAAAATATTTAAAACTTAATTTTTGAAAAAATATTCTGTTTTGGGGGCCCCCTAGCCCGGTGGGCCCCTGGCGGTCGCCAGGTATCCATTCGGGCCTGGATGAGTCCCACATATATCTGAGACTTGATCGTGGATCTAAAGCACAGGTTGTGAATAAATAATAGTAATTCAAGTATTGTAAGTAATTTAAGTATTGTATTGTAAGTATTATAGTATAAATTAAGTATTGTGAATATTCAAGGCAGGAAGGTGCCGACCTCACTTGAAAGATTTTGCATCTGATTTCAATGTTCAAGACGACTTCAATTAGTTGAATATCAACCCGCTTTTCTTTTGGAAAAACCCGACAATTATGGAGGTTATGTAATTGGATGATGGTGATTGATGAGTTGAATTTCAAGTTTTAGGTGGGTTCCGAACCATCGGGATGTGATTCCTTCAGTTTATCCTAAGGAGCTCTTGAAATGTATTTATATAGGCATGTACTTGTATTTATAGGGCACGAGCCTCCTAACTGTACTTTGCTTGTATGTATATGGTGTTGCATTATGAGTAAAAAGAGTTATATCATATGTACAAACAGTTAATTGATTATAAAAAGTTATATTATATGGAAAAAAAATGTTTTAAAAAGAGTGATTTAATCCAAAATCTTGACGAACATGATTATAATACATGAAGCTGAGGGCATTATCACTTGATGAGTCACAATAGTAGGTTACCGTATTCGAACAAATACCTAGTTATTATATTGGTAGGAATTTCATTAACAAGTTACCGCAGTTTCTAAAGAGTCTTGGAAATATAGAAATATTTGAAAATAAATGTAGAAAATATTTATTTGATATACATAGTGTACAAGAGTTCCTTTCAGATCAAAATTGACCCTCGCCTCAACTAATTTTTTTTCCGAAGGATGAAGCCCACATAGGTCTGAGACCTGTGCGTGGGTAATGAATTGGATGATAGTGATTGATGAGTTGGACCTACAGTTTTAGGTGGGTTCCGAACCACCGGGAAGTGATTTTATAGCAGAGAACAGAGTCTTTTTTGCTGGCCAATCCAATCGGTCACCGTTACAAAGATGTCCAGGAGTTTCGTAGCTTATCTCTGATTGAAATTGATATTGTAGTAATTAGTGAGTAAGACTGGTAATATTGCTATTCGGACTTGACTTGTCCGTAACCGGAGTCTTCAAGACGCAATCTTCAAAGAAAGAAATCAAGAATAATAAACAGTTATCATATTTCTAATTTCCACCGGTTCTGATCTTCAATGCAAAATTCATCACAATTTTTTTCAATTCACCAACCTCCGAATTCGTCATGTTGGTAGAATTGCTGTGTTGTTAGAGTGCTTGCTCACTGCAGCTTCTATTCAGCTTCTTGCATTTCTAGGAGTTTTGTTGGATAGACGATTGACCTGGGCTCCATACATTGAGAAAATATGTTGTAAAATTTCATCTGGGGTATTTGTCCTGCGACAGCTCGCTAGATTGAATGACAAAAAGTTACTTTTTACAGCTTACCATGGGCTCTTACTGTCACATATTCTGTATGCTATCTTAGTATGGGGTAATTCATCAAAACTAAATCTTGATAGGGTGTTTAAGATCCAAAAGAAAGCGGTTAGGTGTATAGAAAGAGTAAATAGATTGGATTCATGTAGGCCGTTGTTCAATAGACTTGGTCTCCTAACGGTACCCTGCTTATATATGTGTATAAAGCTACTTTATACGTAAAAGAGTTATATTAACCAAAATCTTGATGTACACGATTATAATACAAGAAGCCGAGGAGATTATCACTTGGTGAGTCACAATAGTAGCTTATTCAAAAAAAACCTAGTTATATTGGTAGGAAATTCTACAATAAGCAGTTTCAAAAGAGTCTTGAAAATATAGAAATATTTAAAAAACAACTGAAAAAATATTTAGTTGATAGAGCTTTTTATAGTGTACAAGAGTTCCTTTCACATCAAAATTAAGCCTCACTTCAACTAATTGATATAGTAGTTTCAAAAGAGTCTTGTAAATATAGAAATATTTAAAAAACAATTGAAAAAATATTTAGTTGATAGAGCTTTTTATAGTGTACAAGAGTTCCTTTCACATCAAAATTAAGCCTCACTTCAACTAATTGATATAGTAATTATGGTATCTAGTGTATAATTGTTGATCTGACTTGTCTTATACTCCTTAACTGGAGTCTCCAAGACGTAATGTACAAAAAAAATAGAGAAAAGAAATACTAGAGCACAGTGGTTGTGTTGTATACACATGGATTCACATGGTTATCACAATGTTATCGTTTAAGTATAATTAAAGATTTATTTATTGTTTATTAAATAAACTATATAATAAATAGTATTATTTATTTTTTGTGGTTTATATTTTATAGTTTTTTGAGTGTTACTATTGAATGCTTTTGTGTTTGAGATGATTAAGCCTGTGGTACAATGTTAATTGTTCAATAGGGCTGATTTAAAAAGACTGATTGGGAAAATAGAAGTAACATTTGATCTTACAATAATGTTATGTGTGTGTATATTTATGTATATATGGCTGTTTACTCATTTGCATGGCATTGCTGAAAACTAATAAATTTGTGATGCTTTCAATGACGAAATACTTGATGAACAATCCAATATCAAAACTGACACTGTATTACTATTAAAATTAAAATTTTATTTAATTGACCTCAAAAATGTATTTCGCTTCTGCAGAGAAACTTTATCAGCTTCATAGATGGAGCTTCTCCTCAGAAGTGAAATGCATATTTTCAGTTAAGTGAGTGAATTCATAATTTAAATAGAAATACAGTGTCAGTTTATATCAATATTCGTTCTAATGGAAATAATACACAAATAATGGAAAAAATAAATATATGATTTTTACTGACTTTCTGGAGACACTAGAAGAATGCATTTCCCTTCCGAAAATAAATATATGATTTTTACTCACTTTAACTGGAGATACTGGAGGAATGCATTTCACTTCTGAAAAGGAGGCTGACGAAGCTTTTTAGAACCTTTTTAGAAGTGAAATGCATTCCTCCAGTGTCTCCAGTAAAAGTGAGTAAAAATTTATGATGCTGAAGATCCATCTTGTTTCCAAGAATATATAATAAAAACTTAAAAAACACTTTTAAGTGGAAATTATAGCTCACGTTATGGCGCCAGTTACATTTATAATTTCCACTTAAGTGTTTTTAAGTTTTTATAATATAAATTAAAATACATTAAAAATAAATTAAAATTTAATTGAAATAAGGTGTCAGTTTTGATATTAGATTGTTAATAAATTTATTATTTAATTTTTCACTAGAGCACAGAGCCAAAAGCAGGAATCCGTTCTTGATACTTTACAACATTCTCAGGAGCACCATCTCAGTTCAGACCTGGGCAAACGGGCAGATTTATTAAAAATCTATCTAAATTACTTGAATTTTGGCTAATTTATGTTTCTTGTTACTACGGTATCTATTTTGTATGTTACTCCGATACAGAAGTTTTGTTTAATATAATAATATTAATATCACTACACGATTTTTTTGTCATTTTTGGAAAACCTGGGGGGCACGGTCTCCCTGTTCTCCCCGAAAGGCACCCATGAATATTCCTTTCTCACTAATTCTGCTTCATCATAAAATACCGTATAGTTTTAAGTCATCAAAAGGTAACTAAATTGCTTTGCAAAGCAAACTTGGTTTTGCAAGACGCAAACTCTGGTTTCTCTACTCCTAGCACAGCAGGAGTTTCTCTACCCAATCACTGCGGTAAAAGTCACTTGCGGATTAAGCAACAGAACTACTTATATTGAATATTAAAAAAATTAAAATACAGAATTTATTAATTTCGAATTCCTTTAATTGCTATCAGTTTATACTGAAGACTTCCGCAATGGCGGATATTGACAACAGTATTTAATAGCTGATGGAAATCTTCATTTAGCGGAAGTCTTCAGTATAAACTGATAGCAATTAAAGGAATTCGAAATTAATAAATTCTGTTTAAGTAAATTTGTCAGTTTGTTCAATTATCAGTAACTTCGAAGTAACTTGTAATTAAAATACTTTTGGGAGTTTGGACATATTTTGATAGAACCATTATTTTTATCTTGAAACAACTAGAGCTGGTCAGAATCAGCATATATAAAAGCAAAAAGCACATAGCACGTTATTTGGATTGGAGATGGTGAGAGATACCCGTAAGGGAATAAGGTTTGATGTCACAATCCCGTCTATCATATATATAAATGAAATATCATAGTTTCAGCAGTCATGCCATTAACAATTTAAACTGAAACTAAACTTTCAAATTCACCCTACACAGACTGATACTATTGGCCAACAGTAACTGAGCATCTGATAGCTGAACTATGCTGCATTGGAGGTTTGTCATTGGCTAATGGCTGACACTTGAACACCCACTGGTAACTCCTTAACCAATCCTTAATCCTTTACCAATGGGTTAGCGAAGTCTCAGTCATCAGCCGAATACAGATCTCCAACATAGCATAGTTCAGCCTATCATATGCCCCCATTCTATATATAAGCCAATAGTATCAGTCCATGTAGTGTGTGTTTTTTAATTTGGTTGAGATTGAGAATAGCTTAACGGTGACAGTCGAAACTATAGTATCTCGTTAATTCATGATGAATGTGGATGTGACTTTGAATCATCATGATAATTTTCTATCAATTTGAGCAAAGTTCTACAAGTATTTTCTCACCTGTTCTGATGTGACTGGAATTCGATGTTGTTTGGCTAAGCTGGATATTGTTTCAATATCATTTCTAAGATCACTTTGGCAGCCGCAGAGAATTACTGGTGTGCTTTCGCAGTGTTGCCGGATTTCAGGATACCACTGGAATAAGACAAGTATCATATTAGATACTAGACTTGAATAAATATAGGAAAAGTTTCATTAATAAATATTAATGTACACGCCATAGTTAATGTTCAATATTTTCAAAACATTTACATGATTTATGGTCACGGTTATTTATTGGAACATTTTATGTAAGCCGTTTTGTGTATATCCTTTGGCTTTATGTTTTGTGTTATTTTGTGAAAATATATATATAAATGATTCATTGAATCAAAATACAGCAGATTGTCAATGAGAATCTAGGCCAACTAGCCAACGTTTTGTACAGCATTAAAACTGACAATAATTATTATTGATAACAGCTATCATTTTTTGACAATTTCTGTACAAAACGGTATCTAAAGATAGTTACTATCATTTTACTTTATTTTCTTATTATTCCTTCACTCTAGGACATGAAGTGATGACCTAGTAAATACAAACGACATAGTGCAGCAAGTTAATTTCCTGTATTAGAAAATTGAACTTTTGGAATGTAAAATACAATATTATATATTATATTGTAGATTTTTATTGTTGTACAGTAAATAGTTAAATAATTCTGTTAGCTCAGTGAGGAAAGCAATCACAAACTACCTCACTCCTCGTTTGTGTAGTACGCTCTTTGGACTAAAACACAGCGTTGAGGTCTGAAGAGTCACCTACAGTCGAATCGGCTATGGTACTATATACATACATACAGTAAATAGTGCAGTTTTAACATGACATGAGGATTTAATCATTAATTCATTCATTATTCTAGTTATTTATTACTACTTGAGTTATTATTATGACTGATACTTTTTTATTGCTTTACAAATTAATATTGATAATTGGATAAAAGTAGAAAAAACAATCGGTTACTCCTTATTGTAGCAGCCAAGATTACAAATATTGTACATAATAGTATTTAAAATAAATAAGTAATAAATAAATACGGATTGTATTTCATAGATTTCACTGATACAGAACGATTTACTAAGGCATTCTTCCGTTACGCAGTGTTAGGCCGCAATATAATTTTTCCAATTATTTATTATTGTATCATCATTAACTGATAGTTTAATTAAAATAAAATCATTTATATAAAAAATATCTATTTACTTGTACATACATTGAAACACATCAGAATGTTAATTATATGTTTATCTACGACCATGTCATAATGTATACATTACAGTTTCACAATTGATGCCAAAACAGCTGTCTTTTCGAAATGCTTTTTGAAACCCGTTGCATAAAGAGCTCATTATAGTACAGGTTCTACATTATAACACGGGTTCTGGACCAATCAGAAGCATTTTTGATGGAATCAATATCGTAATTCAATATTGTGAAACTATCAGCTGATTTGATCAAACTGCTACACCAGCTGCTTTAACCTAACAATCGACTATAACTTCTCGTATTTGAGATGAGAGGTTAGGTATCTCTGACAGTCACAGGTAAAATGAAATTGTTTTAATTAAATGTATACTAGTGGTCGTAGATAAAATAGTGTATGCAACGATTTTATTTGGCCATTAAAGCACTCGTGAGATATTTATAACACTCGCATTCGCTCGTGTTATAACTTACATCTAACTCGTGCTTTAATAAGGGTCAAAATAAAATCGTTGCATAAACTACTATAATGGTAGATGCTAGAGAGTTATAATAGCTAAAAACTGATTTCTTTTCAGTAACATCTTTCAAAATAAGTACTTGGATGAAAAGTAATTGAAATAGACAAAAAACTTCAACTTCAGTTTACTGAAGTTTATAACAGTTTTGTTCATCATACACTATCAAATTATATGATTTCTTTACAGAAACTTTATTACAAAGTAGGACCAATGCCAATTTCAAAATATTTTTTTGTTCTATAATTTTACCTTATTTATAGTCTCAAGGATGGACTTTCAGCTACAGTATAACAGTATTTACAATATTCTTAGTCATAGTCAAAACATATTAATCACATAATTTTACTAATTTCAAAGCCACCTGTAAGTTAAAGTACTGTAGTTTTCATATAACTTAGCAGCAGTTGGGTTCAGATCTAGCAAGTCCTCCCATCTTCTACACGCTGCCAAATCATATGAATACTACAGTATTAAAGTGACCGAAAGTCTTTTTAAAAAATGAATTTCTTTTTATTTAATACATTATAACATCAAATACAAGTGTACTTGGAGAAACGTGCGCGATGCTAGCTGGATCAGAACTAATAAAAAATACAATGAATTGCCTATACTATGATAATGCTGATTCTACAATAATTCGTGGGAATAGCTGATGATCTACAGGAAGCCGCTAGATAACTTGTATAGACTGATACTGTAAGCTTCAGTAATAAAAATTACAACATTGCAAATGCAATAACTTTGCTACTCTACAAAATTGAAAAAAGCAAAGTTCTTTGCAGCATGACATGAGGTAGTCGAAGCTTATATTTTCATGAAAAATGTTGTAACTGAAATACATTATTGTAAGAGACATGATAATTCACCTTTTTAATAGCATTATCAAGGGAATCCGGATCACTAACTCTGAAGCAGAGCAAAAAGACTTTGACATCTTGGTAGGCGAGAGGTCTGAGTGTGTCGTAGGCAGCTGCCCCTGAAAAAGACAATTCAAAAGTAAAAAAACTTGATCGTTTTTCATTTTAGTAGCCTAAAATCACATTTTATTTCAGCAAATAGGGTTTCCTAGATTTCCAATACAATTATTATAAGCACTGTTTTTGAAAACTATAAAAATATACTTTTTTCCAAAAAACTGAAATCACATTTTATTTTGTTAAAGTAGGTGGGGGTTCCTAAAGTTTTCAATACAAGCATTATTTCAAACATTAAGTCTCAAGACCATGATATAACAAATGAAGAATTTTATTTTACTCTGGAGGTCTTGCATGAATTATTAACAGTCACAATGCTATACATACAAATTATATACAAATTGTCATAATTAATTTATTGTGTTGGAAAGTTGTGGCAATAAACAATTGAATTGAGTTGGATTGAAATATTAAGTATTTGCTTTTTGCGC
The DNA here is from genome assembly GCA_948455865.1 of Conomelus anceps. Taxonomy (NCBI): domain Eukaryota; kingdom Metazoa; phylum Arthropoda; class Insecta; order Hemiptera; family Delphacidae; genus Conomelus; species Conomelus anceps. The sequence goes on along the minus strand of OX418217.1, from coordinate 11,611,583 downwards.
TGAATGTAGATGTTGGTGTTACACTTACGGCCGTTTGCCTAGTAAAACTTAAACCTTCAGTTGAACAATTTCGAAAAAATTGAGGTTTAAACCAAGGAATAGCTTGAATTTTCTTTCAGACTAATTTTAAACTGTGACTTAAAATCTGTCACTTTTAATCTGAGTTTAAAGTAACGAAATTGGTGATTTAAACCAAATAAGAACCACCAAAAGAAGTTCCTTGAGTTAACAACAGTGCTTAACAACAGGCTGTGCTAAACATTTAAGGGACAAATCCAATAGGGACGATAGCACAGAAAATACTAATTCACCAAAATTGAATTATTATATTACAATTCTATTTCTAAATTAAAATTAAATTTCAATCGCAATCGGTTACACATTACATAATCTACAATTCTCGGCTTTTTTGTTTATTCTTAAGCACAAAATCTGGTGTACTGCGACAACAGAATGAATGTTATAAATGAATGTTGTCCAGTATACATTTATTTTTTCCATTATTTGTGTATTATTTCCATTCGAACGAATATTGATATAATCTAATATTAAAACTGACACTGTATTTCTATTTAAATTATGAATTCACTCACTTATTTTTTCTATGTAGTCTAATTCAGCATATTTCATTTCCATCTCTTCTCTGTTGATATCTATTGTGTGCTCTTATTGTATTATTACTATATTTTTATGTGCATTTGAATTATTATTGAACTTCTCAATAATCTGAAGTAGTTGAAATTTTTACTTTATTTTGGCTTAAATATGTATAGCAGGCGCTGCGGTAAATCGCCGAATGCATGAGTTTATTTTGACTGTTTAAAGTTTTTTATTTTGTTTATAAAATTGTGCTAGCCATCACTACTGGTTCAGATGGCTAGAAGTTCTAAAAAAAATTTATACTGTGTCTAATTTTTTGTAAAACTTTAATGGAAATAAATTTTACTTACTTACTTACTTAAACTGAAAAAGTTTCTCCACAGAAGCGAAATGCATTTTTTAGTTCAAGTAGAATTATAATTTTAATAGTAATACAATGTCAGTTTTGATATTAGATTGTTTATCAAGTATCCCGTCATGGAAACCCTCACAGATTAATATAATATAGATCTTAACTTTTTATTAAAAATTTAACGACTTTCAGTCACTTTTAAATTGCGAATACATAATAATTGTACTCACACTTGGCCGAACGTTTTCGAGTTATGGAAACCCATCTTCACTCCTTCAAGTTGAGTTTGGTCTTGAAGATCAGTTTCCATAACTCGAAAACGTTCGACCAAGTGTGAGTACATTATTATAAATATTCACAATTTAAAACTGACTGCCAGTCGTTAAATTTACAATAAAATGTTAATAATATTAGCAACGCATATCGTTATGGAACAAGAAATCCAAGAATATTGATCTATTTTTGAGAGTATTGTATCACTTTTGTCTAGGGTATTCTTTGTATAATATCGTATTTTTTTAAGTATATTATTATTAATGAAACTTTTATGTATAATTAGTATGGGTTATGTTAATTAATTAATCAACTGCTATCATCTTTCTTTTTTGAGTTTTAAGTTTCGATTTTCTTACAATTAAGTTATACTATGGTATTATACATGTTCTGGATGAGGTATTCCAATATTAATGTTATATTCAAAAGAAGCACAGCGTTTTTCTTTCTACTATTAAGCTACTCTAAGCTTGACCCAGCACAGCTTTGTCTCAGGGGTGGCAATATCAATTTATTTTTCCAAACTCCATTGTATTTTGATACTGTTTTTATTTGTTTGTTTTGAATTTTGATTGGAAAATAAATTATTTATTTATTTCGAATTTAGGCTATAGGCTACCACAATGTAGTACTATTATCTTGTACTCTATTTTGGTGTGTAAAGTTTTAGTTTCTTACTCAATAAGTAATTTACTGTAGATGTAAAACTTGGAAAAGCTTAAAATGTAAGTAGAAATTGAACGAGACTGAACGAAGCCGAGTTTGAATCCACAATTCAACGAGCAGTCATGAATTGTTCTGAAATTGCACAATTTCCAGGCACTCTTTGGTGAGTGTAATGTTTTATGGGGCCGTTTCTCATGGTTTACGAGTTAGCCCTTTCTTCTAATACGCCGCACGCCAAAGACAGTAAAGCGAGCCTACTTTAATAGAAAAGGGAAGCCAATCCATTTTCATCTACGTAGATTCAAGTCGCGTGCTCGCTATCGTCGCATGAGCTAATCGGCGATTATCTTTCAGCGACCAGTGCATTTAGAAGTGGCGTAAGCCTTTCGGAAAAAAGGAAAAGCGTCCTTCTGGGGAAACGATTGTAGCGATTTCCTCACAACGTGCACTTAGGGGAAGTAATCTGGAGTGGCGCAGACTGGGTGAGAGTTGAATACCGAGACAGAGAGTGAGTGTGTCTGTGTGATTGCGTGAGAGAGAGAAAGATAGGAAAGAGAAAGAGCGTGTGTGAGAGAGAAAGATAGGAAAGAGAAAGAGCGTGTGTGAGAGAGAATGAGCGAAGTTGTGTGTGTGTGTATATATTATGTGAGTTGGTGAGGGTTGTGTGGCTGTGTAACTGAACTCTCCTGTCGACAGTAAAAGTAGGCTTTTCACAGCTGTTGGCTGAGTTGTGAAAATGCCAGACCGGCCTACGGGGAGCGGAAACTGGAGACGTACACACAATACCAATCGACAGTGCAACGACCAATAAGAGACTCTCGATTGACAAAAACTGTTAACAGCTGCAGGGAATAAGAGAGTGGATATTTTATCAAATCTACTAGGATATGGAATGGTTTATGAGAATAACCTCATAATGATGGTTACCATAATTTTATTTTCAAAGAAATACCATATTATAAAAAAGGAGAATAGGAATACCAATTATAGGAAAAGGAGAATAGGAAGTTTGAGCATACTGTTACAATATTATAAAATACGTTTGAAAGAATATAAGAAGTTTGAACACATCTTTTGGTCAGAGATATTTTCTTTATATTGGAACAAATATTATCAATAAACTTCCTCAATATTATATACAAGAGGAAATTACACTTAGCCGTTTCAAGACTAGTTTAAGAATGTGGCTGATTGCCTATGGAGTAGATACATGCGACGTTTTGATGACTAGTGGATAAGTTAAAATAGAATAATCAATAACTAAATAATATAGTTTTAATGTAAAAGTTTAGTATAATAATAAGGCTACTCCACTGGTATTGATTTCATGTTTTTGATTATGAGAATTTATTATAGTATTGATTTCATGTTATTCTTGTCAACGACTCTCCAACCCAACACATACATTTTTATAGTAATTATTTTTGGTTTATGCAAAATTGTTTCAGAGAACTTTCTTTCATTTTACGAATTGTATTTCTCTTGTATATGAAATGAATAAACTCCTCTGAATAATGGACAAATGATCGGAGAAAAATTGAATTGAATTGAGCATCTCTAAGAGGAAGCATAGACTAAAAGGAAATTGTTGTGCCTGAATAAGAATAAATTTATCTATTCAATCAATGGTTGAAGCTCAGTGTTTTAAAGAATGTAGATGAGAGTCATTCAAAAACTATAATAAGGAGGTTGAAGAAGGTACACTAGGTACTATTCATGGTACTGTAGTTTATTGAAGCAATTATTCACTCATTGTTTTTAAAATTAACCGTTATTCAATGAAGTGTATGGTCCCATTATCTCTAACACAAAGAAAAAATAGGAAGTTTTTTTTTGAGGATGAAGTCTGAGACCTGTGCGTGGGTAATGAGTTGGATGATGGTGATTGATGAGTTGGACCTACAGTTTTAGGTGGGTTCCGAACCACCGGGAAGTGATTTACAGCAGAGAACAGTGTCTTTTTTGCTGGCCGATCTAATCGGTCACCGTTACAAACAGGACCTACGAGAACGCAGCTTATCTCTCTGATTGAACAGATACCTGCTACGGCTCGCGGCTATTCACTCATTGTTTTCAAAATTAACCGTAATTCAAATAATATAATGAAGTAATTGAAGTATATAGACCCTTCATTTCTAACCCAAAGGGAAAATAGGAAGTTTGATCATGCTGTTACAATATCCCAAAGTAGAAGCATAAAATGAAAGAAAATTATAGTTCCTAAATGAGAATAAATCTATCTATTCAATTAAAGGTTTAAACTTTCATTCAGAGACTAGACTATAATAAGGAGATTGAAGAAGATACAGAGGCCACATTCAAAGTACTGTTGTCAATTTAAACAATTATTCACACTCAATGTTTTTGAAATTTACTGTTATTCAAAGAATTAAAAGAAGTGATTGGAATATATGAATCCATAATCTCTAAAAGATTCAGATGACTTTATTTGCGCATTGCATATGAATGATTCCAATATTATTAAGATTAGCAACTCTCAGATCCAATAGTTATATTGACATACAATGATTTTAGAACTCAATGGTTAAATAACATTAGAAATAAAAGAGAAATTATTAATCCAATAGGAAATATCGAATGAGAGCTTGGAACCAAGAGATGAATTGCACAAAATGGCGAAGTCTAGGCCATTGTGGTCATTCTTGTGGTCATACACTCAACCTGCTGTCCTTGCTCAACATGTCCTACTATTACATAGATTGATATGGATGAAATTGACTAGTACAGTTTATCTAAAACACAGAGATTTTGTTGAAGAATAGCGTTATCCGGAAGTTTGTTAAACGAAAGCTCATCTGCTGTTAGATAAGCGCTAGAAAGGCGCTAACACTCAAAGTGACTTTGTCACAGTTCAGTTTGGATTTTCTGGTAGGAAAGACAGGAGTTGGAAAGAATTGATGAGGATAAGAAGAAGGGAGGAGAAGGGTAAACCTTCCACTTGAAACGATCCAACTTCAGCGTCTCAGAAATAAATATCGTCGCCGTGTTGTGAAAGGTGAAAAATGATCTTAACCATATCGGACAAAGCGATTGAGCCTGAGCCTCATGGCTCCTTCTAGTGCCGGGCGACTCGTTGCTCTAATTTGGCGTGTAATAAATTTTGCTGAAATCCTTTACAAAGCTATGCCCGAGCTTTGTTCCCCTTGTAATGAGCTTCGGCACACGAAATACGACTGAGCACAGCTCAGCAAAGCACAGCGCACACAAACTTAAGACTCGTCTTCGTCGTCGTCTACTTACAACGTGGAAACAGCTTGCTCTTGCTGCAGCACTGCACAAAGCAAATGATTATCAGACTTTGTCTACTGAGTAACACAATAATCTTGTAGCTTCCTTTTAACTAAATTAAGAACAAAATTCCTGATTCCATACTACATCCTACAATGTCTAGCTATAATTTTTTTTAAATTGTGGCCTACTTGTGTTTCGTTCTTGTTTGTTGCTTTGTATTCAAGGTTTTTGGTTCTTGATTTTGAAACTTATTTTTGCTCGTTGCTCCACCCACCAGTGGGCGTGACTTGTTATAGCCTTCAGCCAATCACAGGATTTCAATGAAGGTCAGCCTATGCGAGGCACTTTCACCCTCAATCAATAGTATCATTCTGTGTTTAGTAGGCCTATATATATTAAGCTACTCTATAATTTGTTTTAGTTTGTTTGAGATTGATAATGGTGTAACAACTGAATCTAGTAACTCACGATTTCCAATAAACGAGGTTTTGACAACTTCGTCTTATTATTCATTAATCCTATACTCATTGATTAGGTAGATTATTTTTTATTCTCAAACCACCTTGATGTTCCAGAGGAGAGAAAAAGAGCAGACAATCTTCTGTAAACGCAGTTTAAATGTGTAAGTTGCGACCAATTTAGCTATCATCGAGATGCTGTTCATACAGCTACTGTTCATTAATAACACATAGAATATTTGATAATTTCTTATTTGAAACTTTAGTATTTTGCAGTTACATTCATAGAAGTAAATTCAAATAATATATAATTTAAAATAGGGTCAATCTTTTTCTAAATACTCTATGAAAGTTGGCCTTGGCATATTCGCCAACTAGTGAGTAAAAAACCCTCCTTTAATGTCAACATAAGGTTAGCAGTGCGAGTGTGTGCCGTTTTCATTCATCGATAGAATGTCAGCGAGAGTGAATAAACGAATAGCTACTGGTTGAGAGCCCCATAACATTTTTTCCATTGCAATAATACTGTCCTAGTCTCTCATGCAATTAGATACTTAGTTATGCAATCTTAAGTTACGTCATACCTATGAATAAAATATCAAATGAATAAAATATCATCAATTGAAATGGAAATGTATGGATCATAACGTCAGTTTTCCCAAGCTATCTGTTCAATCACAGATAAGCTACGAAACTCCTGAGCGCTCTTTGTAAGGGTGACCGATTGCATTGGCCAGCAAAAATACTCTGTTCTCTGCTGTAAAATCACTTCCCGGTGGTTCGGAACCCACCTAAAATTGTAGGTCCAACTCATCAATCACCACACAATTAATTACCCAAGCATAGCCTCAGACCTATGTGGGCTTTATCCTCGGAAAAAAAGGTTAGAACAATAGGATTTTGAAGAGAATGAATGACTCAATTGAAAAAAGATTAAAAACTAGCAACTTTTCTTTAAGTTTACAAGCAAATAGGATTTTTTTTCAATTAGTCTAATTATTTTTTTAAATATTTCTGTTTCTAGGTTACAATCATACATAAGTGAGAGGAAATAATATGGTTCAGGTACTGTCTTTGACCGAACGAAGAGAGGTCTCTGTTTCAAGTCGACCGTTTTGCATTTGCCTGTCTGTTTGTAACGCATTTATGGCTGAACCAAATTCTTTATTATTTTGTATGGATCTTCCTTTTCAAGGAATTCCCAACGATGTAGGGATGAATTCCACATATGTGTAAGAATTTTAAAAACTTGCTTGCAATTAAACGATATTTGAAGAAAGAGAAAAGGAACTCAGGCCCTCTACTGTAGCGAACTTATGATTTTTAAAATGAGCCTTTCCATCACATACAATTAATTGGAATCAGATTTAAAGATTTTAGCCCTCGCGCCTTATGATTCATCTGACTGAGCCTTCATAATGGATTAAGTTATCATTCATAACAATAACATATTTGTTTGAGAGGAACGGAAAATTTCTTCTATTTGAATTAACCATAATAGCAAGTGATTGTTAAGTAAATTATAATTATACAAATTTAATGAATATTGTTCAGCAAAAACACTCTGTTCTCTGCTGTGAAATCACTTCCCGGTGGTTCGGAACCCACCTAAAACTGTAAGTCCAACTCATCAATCACCATTCATTACCCACGAACAGGTCTCAGCCCTATGTGGGCTTCATCCTCAGAAAAGAAAATTCATTCATCTGACATATGAAATCTGATGTGATTTGAGCAATCAGCTGTCCAGAAAGTAGAACCGCAGCCTTGGTGACGTGATATAGAGTGACTTTTTGATGGAAACAGACATGAAATAGACTTCGCAAATTGAATGAAGGGTGACTATGATGATGACTATGTTTAATTTTGCGATGGTGATTATCATCGAGTATGTCCCTCTATGCAAGCACACTTATTCTTGGGTGTGAGGTCTACGGTTCACACAACTACCAGTTTTGATCTTTAGCGAAAATTTATCTTTAACTTTCTTTTTCCAGAATTTCGTGAGTTTTTTCTATGCTGTATACAATAGTTCAAAACATTCTTCAGGGTAGTTAATCATCGAGAACACTGTTAAAACGGCACGTTGGAACAATTTTAATGATGATGTTCTATGGTGGGTTGAATATTTGATGGGGAGTAGCGAAGAGGGGATGCGGCAAGAGAGAAAGAGCATGGCCACTACAAAAAGTACCGGAAATTGATAGACAAAGGGCGGTAAGGTTGAGGGGCCTGCGTGTTTATGCGCCTAGTCAGACACATGTCGGCGATCTTTTCTGGGCCTCCCGAGAAATAAATGGATCCGTTATCAACATTCCTGCACCAAAAAACCTCTGAAAATAGCAGTCGTCGCCCAAGACCAGAGTACCGTACACATTTTTTGTACCTCCGTCAAACAGGCGAAATAAAAAAGTTTTCCCTGCTTTTTATACAATAATTTCAACACAAATATGACTGGGAATGATTAATTCATGATGAACTACTACAAATGAATGGATTTGTTTGCAATGGCTCACAATATTAGTCTCACGATCTTGATAAGTTTTTACAAGGTAACAAATTGTAAAATAATCAAAATAATAATATCAAAAATGACATTGTACTTTTACTTAAATTATGATTTGGGTGGTGATTGGTCATGCGGTGAGCGTGGTGTTCAAGTGGTCGTGATGTTCAGTCACGACCGCTCAAGACTGCGCTTGGATGGGTGACCGTGCTTCAATGACTTGATGTTACAAGCTTTATTATCACTTACCCGGTGGTTCGGAACCCACCTAAAATAGTAGGTCCACCATGTACCCCGTAACATGGCACAAACGGCGAAGTGGAACTACCCGTAAGGGTCTCCCCACCATTAAAAGCCATATGCTTATTATTATTAATTATGATTTAACTATATTTAAAATGACGTTTACTGTATGATTTTGATGTTAGAAATAAATGAAATATATCATTTTATATCATATTTCAATTGTATTTCTATTATTAATAATAATCTTACATCATAACTACAAAGTATTTCTACTTAAATAACGATTCAACTGCATTTAAAATTATGTTTACTGTATGATTTTGCTGATGGAAAGAAATAAATTCATATTATTATTATTTATACTCTCATATAACGGAAAACCCATTTCGCTTCCGAGGGGAAGCTTCATCCGCCTCCCATAAGGGATCAAGGATCGTGTTTTGTAGAGGTTAGGATGAGCCAAGGCGAGTAACCTTTACTCTACTCGCCTTGAGGATGAGCGGCCATTGCGTTAGATTTCAATTGTTTTTAAGACGCATTTTTCAATTAAATAATGGCCGTTCATTCGTTTCAACAAAACACGACCCCTGGTGGCAGGCTGATGAAGCTTCTCCTCAGAAGCGCAATGCATTCATTCAGGATAAGTGAAAGAAAATCATAATTTGAATAGAAATACAGAAAATCATAATTTGAATAGAAATACAGAAAATCATAATTTGAATAGAAATACAGAAAATCATAATTTGAATAGAAATACAGAAAATCATAATTTGAATAGAAATACAGTATCAGTTTTTTATTAGATTGTTCACAAAGTATTTTGTCATGGAAAACCACAGATTGATGTAAATCAGATTCGAAAATCTCTTTCGAGAAGCCCCTATTAATGAATCCTCGAGGATTCCTTATCCCAAGGGTAACTTAAAAAATCCTTCCTCTACAGCGGTCTCAAGTCTGCCTTGAGTTGTGAAAGTTTCAGGGTAAGTTTACAAATACGGAGCCAAGCTTATCCAAGAACTCAATTACTGCAGACAAAATTTTGGTTCCATATCAAATTCTATGGAACAACGTTTGAAAATTCATTTTTATTTTCAAATAATACAGTGCTGTATTTTACAATAATTTAAAAAATAGTTTTTTTTTGCAATTTAGAGTTCTGTGTAAGGTCTGTTTGTCGGTATATCTGGATACAGTAATAATTATAATTTTCCATATAAATCTATCAGAGATCCATTCTTTAATTAATTATATTTTATATTTATTTATTACATCTTACGTTACCAGGTCTAGTAAGACCTATGGCAAACGACCCATGTAAAGGGAACGTTACGTGATTTTTAAAAGATTGATTGGGATGGTTTATTGTAATAGACAAAACCTTCTTCAAACTGGTGATTATGATGTACTTGATATCCATGAATAATATTTGTGTCAACCAAGTTATACTATAGTTTCGGCAGGAACACCATTTTCTTTGTAGTCACGAAGGTGATATTGTGGAAGGTATCCATAATGAATAATAAGACGAAATTGTCACAACCACATTTATTAAAAATACTGAGAAACTATTTTCGGTTGTTATACAATTATCAAACTCAATCAAAAAGAGTTTAATATTGATAATGGTATAACAACCGAAAATAGTTTCTCAATATTTTTAATAAATGTGGTTGTGACAATTTCGTCTTATTATTCATTTTCATTATGGATACCTTCCACAATATCACCAATATCAATATTAATATCAATATTTTATCAATATGATTAAAGAAAGTTAATAAATATAACCAAAAAGATATATTACATTACATAAAAAGTAATTATAGTTGAAATAACATATATAGATTAATTAAAAAAAAGAATAAGAGAGGTAAATCAGTCTCATATCCTATCAAGTATCAAAACTTGCTGTACCGTACAATGAATCAACTCTTGTGAGCTCACTAATATGGAAATCTGAAATTGTATATTCCTGACCTTTGTTTGCTCAATTAAAAATACACATTCCATCATTCGTTTCGTAGAGCTGAATGTAAAAAATCAAAACAGCATGAAATAAAGCCATGAGAACTTTATGATGAATTTTTCATCACTTAACAAGCGTTCATTAAGCAGAGGGGAAAAGTTTCTCTTGAAAATAATGGTCCAGTCTCTTCAATTGCTCCCGACATCAAAATGTAAATTGAATAACTTTTCTGTGATCATTCTATACACAGCATGCCTCAAGAGTGTTCGGTGAGCTTAGATTGAAAAAAATATTCTCAGATCAAACATTTCTATTCAATGTGATCATCCCGGCTGTAAATTAATCTTTTAAAACCAGTTTTGTTTTTAAAGTTGGAGAACTGTCTCTGCAAGCAGTCTTACAAAAAAGTGGACATAAAACCACAAATTAATAATAATATGAAGGACATATTTGTCTGTTCAAAACTGAGAGTCAGGATTTGAACGGTATTTATTCAAAATTATGATAAAAAAATGAGAAGTTCGTATTCAGTATTTTGTTTTTATTTTTTATTATTTTATTTTATATTCAAGGTGGCTTGCTTTTTTGATTCCCACAATTTCCATACATGAAAATCAACAGTTATACCGTTCATGAGGAATAAAAATAATGAAATTTGAAAAAATTAACTGAAACTGTGAGAAGAGATAAATATGTTAGATCTCACCAACTTAGTGGAAGGAGGAGTACATTACTCAATTAACAGATGATTTACTGTTTGAATTGAATTCAAGCTATTTTTACACATTAGTCACTCAATATGTGCGGAGTTTGTTTTAATTTAATGTTGCTGAGAATTGATTTATCAAGTACATCCAAGATTTAGCAAATGAGGTAATATAGAATTAAAATTGAAAATCCATATTGGGCAGAGTTAATACTGAAGTCTTTTTCCCTCAAACCTCAGTAGGCTTTCCAGTTGGGACAATTTATTCTGAGTGAGTTGTAGAAATTCAAGAAAGAACTTAACGTCTTATTATTTTTAAAAATAGAGTAAAAACCCAAGATATTTCAAGCTAACAAACATTTAAATGAGTGCATTGAGTATTGAGAACAAATAAAATATCCATTCCATTAATCTGACAAGCTGATGATACCTTTCCATGTATAAATTATTTCTTATCTGAATAATTCATGCTATTCTCGAAGGAAAACGTACAATTTTGTTTTTTTTTGTACGTTTGTTTGCTAGTACAGTGCAAAATCAAAAAGTAGAAGAGAGAGTTTCAGAGTTTCTGTTGTTGAAACATTTTGGTAGCAAAACCATGGAAATTTAAGGACAACTGGATGAACCTAAAACGTCTATTGATGCTAAACCTAAGAGAATAGATGGAAAGATAGGGAATGATATAATAAATGAGTATAAAAATTTAATGTGAAGCAAATTGTATAAAAAACACTACTAAATTATAGGGGGTGAAAAAAAAATATTGATTAGTTTTTTTTTTTTTAGGATGAAGCCCACATAGGTCTGAGACCTGTGCGTGGGTAATGAGTTGGATGATGGTGATTGATGAGTTGGACCTACAGTTTTAGTTGGGTTCCGAACCACCGGGAAGTGATTTACAGCAGAGAACGTGTCTTTCTTGCTGGCCAATCTAATCGGTCACCGTTACTAACAGGACCAACGAGAACGCAGCTTATTCAGAGGTCAGTGTAATATGCGACTCCAACTCTATCTGATTGAATAGATGCCTGCTACGGCTCGCGGCTATCACTTCCCTAATTATACAGATTGAACAAAGTTAAATCATATCTGAGTATTAATTTCTGGTTCCCTGAGATAGCAGTGTAGTAGGGTAGGCAATATGACAGTTGTTGTCATTCAATAGGGTTAATAGAATACTAGTAATTTTCAGGGGGGGGGGGGGGCGGCGTACACCCCTAAGATATGCAAAAAATGTTCGTTTTGATATTAATTAATATAATTATATTGAACAAAATTTCTCCACATTAATTTGATAGCATAGTAATAAGGAACATAATTGACCCACAATTCAAGCAATTTAGACAGATTTTTGCCGCTTTAACCCAGTTTTAAGTAGATTCCAAACAACCGGGAAGTGATTTTACAGCAGAGAACAGTGTCTTTTTTGCTGGCAATCTAATCGGTCACCCTTACAAATAGGGCCCAGGAGAATGCAGCTTATCTCTATCTGATTGAACAGATATCTGCTGCGACTCCAACTATCTGCTACGGCTATTACTTCCCTCAATTAATTTTCGGACAATTAAGCCAACAAGCCTGAGACCTGTGCTTGGGTAATGAGTTGGATGATGGTGATTGATGAGATGGACCTACAGCTTTTTTTGGTAGATTCCGAAAAAGTGATTTTACAGCAGAAAACAGTGTCTTTTTTGCTCGCCAATCCGATTGGTCACCCTTACAAAGAGGGCCCTGGAGTTGGTAACTTATATTTATCTGACTGTACAGATAACTGCTACGGCTTGCGGCTCAACTTCTTATTCTAGGTTTGGTTAATGATTTTCATTGAAGATTTTCAACAAATCAACGTGAAGGTATTATTTGCAGATGATGTAACCAGAGTAAAGCAGCAACAGTGTATTGAAATTCGTGTTGTTAGCAATGCCCACGTACGTCAAACAAAATTATTACCTGAAGTATCCCAGATGGAGAAGTGCGCTCTGTAGTCTCCCACGTTGTACGTCACTGCATATTTTTCAAATCCAGTAGGCGTGTACACCTGCCAACACACACAACCACAATCTTTAATCAGACAAAGAAACTCAAGTCTTTATATTGACAGACAGTACACTACACATATAAACCAACTAGACTATTAGCTAGTGTTTGCCTATCACTGTATTATTTTATTAGATCACAGTAAACTTCATTAGGAAGTAGGCTACTGGTGTCTATATTTTTATAAGATTGGAATTAAAGGTTTGAAGAGTCAAGAGTCACAATCAGTTATATACCGACTACTAAATAAAGGATTGAATTAGGCTAGTCATGTGAATCTTTCATTTTTTCCACTGTAGTACCTACATAGATTTACTATTTCAATCATGTTTGTTTTTACCGCTTTTTCTGATTGTATTTATTTTAAAATTGCTTCTTTTTCTTTTCTGCAACTCACTGCCAACACTCAAGCTAAGCTTTTGTTGGCAGTACCAGAAATTTTCTTTGTAATACAATTTAGTGTATGTAGGAGTTTTTTATATATGTCCTCTGCATTGTTACTCTATTGTACTTTTTCTAAGATTGTTGCAAGAATTTTTTGGCAATAAATTTCAATTTCAATTATTGAAAAATAGACTGAAATAATTCGAATAAACTTGCTATGCTGAATTAACTAAATAACTAAGATTATATTTTAACAGAAAGTTTATTTCAAGTTTTTGTTCCAACTCTTGGAGGTTTTGTCTTAGGTATAACTTCCCATTTATGTTGAATTCCACATCAGAACACAGTAATCATATTCATATTTCAGATTAATTATTCTAAGATGGATCCACTAACTGCCTACAGTAGAAACAATTAGACTGGGCGCGTGGCTCTGGTTTCACTACTAGCCGTCCTGTTAAAAGTTGACTTGTTGACCATGAAGACATCTGCAGCGTTGCACGGGCCACATGTTTTTAGAAATGAGCGATAAACACTCCCCTCGCCATGGCTGACTACCAAACGGCCGCGCGCCCAGACTAATTATTTCTACTGTACCTACTACCTACATCAATGTACCGTAATTTAGTATTATTTTGAGCAACAATAATAGTATCAGAATTTGCTTGAGACATGAATGTCAGTAATACGGTCTGACTAATCAGCAGCTCTTGATATGAATGCCATGGGATTTGTGACACGAGCCGCCCTGGTCTGACCAACAAATGGTTCCAATTATATAGGATCAGCTCATGTGACAAATCAGGCCACGCTCAGCACAGCGTACGGAAGTGGGTCTCCAAAAGTGCTTGCTCTCAGCCATAAATCACCAACAAGCGAAAGATTCTCATGCGTGAGACATCAATAACATTAATACACCAAATCAGTATGACTCAAGCTAAACACCCAATCAAATGATAGGAAAATGTCTCCAAGGGATAAACGAGAAGGAAATCTGCAAGAGTAGCCTACAGTATAGATTGAAATCAGTAGTGTATGTCATTTTTTTGTAGTGTCATAATTATTGCTTAGTAGTAGTAGTGTCATATTGTACATTAAGTAGTAAGTACGCTCTGTATATGATTATATTTATTATTGTGAATGATTATCAAGTATTTAGTTATACATCATGTGTTTCCTCGCGTTTTTTCATATTTTTATTTGTTTTTCTTATTGTTGCGTTAAGTATTAATAGACTCCAGAATTAGTATAGCTAGTCTATGGTTTCACATTAATCACAACTAATTGTAAGTTCAAATTTCAGAAGAACTTATCCATATCATTTTTCTTTAAATATTATAATATATTAAATAAGTCTCAATCTTGGAAATTGAAAAAAAATAAATTGGTTTATAATCTCAACTAGATTTGTAATTTTGTGGCACATTTCGGTGAGATATGATTGCTTAATGCCAAATACTGTAATAACTTTTTCCAGCACACTGAACTACTTTCACCTACTGTATTTCTTAGTGAAAAAGTTTGCAAAGATATTAAGGATGACTTACTATTTTTTCAACTTGATATATTAATACATAATCATGATAAAACATTTAACACACATAAATAAGTAAAGAATAAAAAATGAAAAATAACAATAAGAAAGGTTTAGGTTTAGGTTAGATGAAGTTGAAAAACCTTCCAATTGTGAATTTATGATATTGAAAAAATAACGCAATTTTTATTTAATCTATTCAATCTAAAAAAAATATAAAATTCAATTACGTTAGGGTTAGATCACTTATTCCTGTTTCTTCAATGGTTAATGTGTTTTATTAATAGAGGTTTTTATTCTTTATCTTTTATTCGAAATCTTTATTAACAAGATTATTATTAGTATTTGCAAAAATATTAATATTAATTTGTGGTGTTTTAATATACTACTATTTTTATTGATACTACATACTTAATATGCAATCCACAATCACAATGATTAAAATATTAGATGTAGAATCTGGGAATCGAATCTACCCCTGACACGATGGAAGTCATAATATTAATGTAGTCATAATATATTAGACATAATATCAATTCTACACGGAATATTTTCTATCCGCTATTCTGAACTACTGTTGATCAATTTTTTTCTTTCAAAACTTAAAGTTATTAAATCATGAAAACTAATTGACATAGATTTGATAGTTGAACTAGTTGAACAACTAGTAGAGAATCACATTAGTTTCACAAAACATATCAGACATCTCTGTATTCAGGTTACTATGAATATAAGGTTGAGGGTTATCAGAAAAAGTTTCAGTTTGACAATAGTTCGTGAGTAATCAGTGACTAAAATTAGGTTTGATCGTGCTCAAAAATTTGAAGAATGTTCAAGAAATGAACAATTAAAACTATTTTATTTATTATCCCTATTTTTTTTTATTTTTTTTTTTTGTAGATTACGTCTTGGAGACTCCAGTTAAGGAGTATAAGACAAGTCAGATCAACAATATTATACACTAGGTACCATAATTACTTCAATTAGTTGAGGTGAGGCTTAATTTTGATGTGAAAGGAACTCTTGTACACTATAAAAAGCTTTATCAACTAAATATTTCTTCAATTGTTTTTTAAATATTTCTATATTTTCAAGACTCTTCAAAAACTGCGGAAGCTTGTTGTAGAATTTCCTACCAATATAACTAGGTTTTTGTTTGAATAAGCTACTATTGTGACTCACCAAGTGATAATCTCCTCGGCTTCTTGTATTATAATCATGTACATCAAGATTTTGGTTAATATCATTCGTTTTTACATATAAAGTAGCTTCATACACATATAAGCAGGGTACAGTTAGGAGACCAAGTCTCTTGAACAACGGCCTACATGAATCTAATCTATTTACTCTTTCTATACACCTAACCGCTTTCTTTTGGATCTTAAACACCCTATCAAGATTTAACTACTATCTACTATTATCTACTAACAAATTGGCCTTGCGTTCTTTTACTACTTATTCTACCAAATATTCTACAAGATGTCAACAATTAAATTTTATCAACCACAAGCTTTCTGTATGATAAAAATAAATGTACGATTGCATACAATTGTGGTCCTATCTTTATATTACTTTTTATGAAATTACTTTGCAAGTTTCCATGAATCTGTTTTAAAACTGAATAATACATCTCAAATAATGACCAGACATAAAATAATTCCTAGACATTAACATAAACATAATATTAACATAGCATAATTAGCTATAAAATTCAATGTACGTTGAAAGTTAACTACTACTAATAATAATAATATCGCGTGACCTGGCTGACTCAGGTCTGGTGTCAGATTTATCAGGTCGCACCTGAATAAGTTCAGGGCCTCTGACGTGACTTAACGACTGTTTTTTTAGGCAGCCGGGACCGACAGCTTAACGTGTCCTCCGAAACACGGGAGGGGCCCGAGGTAAAATCTTTCGGTCAGAACTGATCAAGTCCTTCGAATGAAACATGAATAAACACAAAATTTCTCCTAATTTTCAAAAATAATTTATTTTTAAACATATTCTATGAATAAATTGAATAGGCAATAAAAAACAAAGCTTGCCTTTCAGTGACCAGTCCTTAGCACAAAATCTCAAACATTCTAATATTTTTGCTTTCCACTGACACAAAACCTTTAGAGCATCCAAGTTCTCCAAGTGTCTCAGAAGAAAAATAATATAGGATTAAATAGAAAGTCACATTTTTATTGTACAATATGTTTTGTCTTCGAGGTATCATGTATCATATGCGTCAGAAGAAAAATTACATGGAAAATTACAATAGGTAATCGTCTATTGGAAATCAATGATCAGACAGCTCTTAGCATTAATGTCATGCATTCGTTTCTTTTTTCTGGAAGAGTATATTCGGCCAGTTGCACAAAAGAAAATTAAATTTAACCAACGTAAGATGACGTCATCTTACAGAGCTCAATAAGGAAGTCGTTGCACTGGCTTCGTCAAATGACGCCATCGTGCGTGGTTATTGTAAGAGGTTAATTGATTATTGGTGGTCAAATTTAATTTTCTTTCGTGAAACTGGCCGATTATCTGTTTCATATTGCTAATGCGGATTATGTTGCGGCTACCAGACCATATGGACGAGTTCATAAGGCGCATGTCATAGGAGGGCACAGCTCGGGGCACTTGGTAAAAATCATTGCCCCCAACAGGCAGATTTATTGTGGGAAGAAGGATGATGCTCAGGCTTGTCTGTTCCCTTGTCAGGCTTGAATAGTCGGACCTATTCCCATCTCGTTCCAGTTCCCACTCTCATTCCCTTTTCGTTCCTATTCCCATCTTACTCCGTTCCTGTATGCGCGCGTTGTGCCAGATTGGGCGTTTGCTGAGGGAGTTGAGCGCCCACCGCTCGTAAATCTCCTCTACTGCTCTGTCAACTACCACTGCACACACTTTCGCACGCACAGAACCGTCGCTCATTCATTAGACGACAAACGTCGCCTTAATGATAGTGCACAATATCTTCTATGTATTCTGTACTACTCCCTGTTTACAAAAGGTACTTGATTACCTGGATGACAGATCATTTTCGGTTAGTGACTGATGGGGTTTTGATTCTTTAATGTCCGAAAATATGAAAAAGGCAAACAGATTATTAAGCTGCGGATAACAGATCTTTCAAATCATTGGAACATCACACCGTACAGTAGAAACAATTAGTCTGGGCGCGTGGCTCTGGTTTCACTACTAGCCGTCCTGTAAAAGTTAACTAGTTGACCTTGAAGACATCTGCAGCGTCGCATGGGCCACATGCTTTTAGAAATGAGCGATAAACACTCCCCTCTCCACCCCGCGCCATGGCTGACTACCAAACGGCTGCGCGCCCAGACTAATTGTTTCTACTGTACAGCACGGAAGGAATAGGATGAGCTGTGAAATGCGCGAGAGGAGAAGCAACTGCTCACGGAGAGATTAGATTAGATTAAATTATCTACTTTATTCATGTAGATTACAAAATGCACAAGATTATGATAGCTAAGAATATATAAGTACTGTAATTATTGTTCTATGAATTTTACAAAAATCTAAACTAAATAATTATTCAACGATATGAATATAAGATGCAATTTGATAACGATAATATGATGTAATGTATCTACATGAAACGACGAAGTTTGAACATATAAATGTCCATTCTTGGAAGAGGATAATCAAGAATATCCTTCTCATCAACACTTGACCGTAGACAGAGAGAAACAGAGATACTGCTGGCGAGTGAGTGAGCCCGGAGCTTCTCCCTACGCTGTCACATGCACCTTTGCCACTGCGCATCTCATGGTCATAGTGCATCCTATTCCTCTCGAACAGTACGTAACTCCGTCCCGCTACGTAACACCGCTCAGTATCATCGTCCCACAAAAGCATTGGTGTCTCATTGTGGCAAAATTTGTTACCGTAACGTAACTCCGCCCCATAACATCACTAAGTAACTCAGCATCATATCATCGTCCCCAAAAAGGACATGGTGTCTTGTGGAAAAATTTGTTATGGAGTGATGTTACGGGATGGAGTTACGTTAAGGTATGATGTTACATGTCTGGACGTAACTCAAGAGTATTATGGATAATTTGTCTATCAGTATTATTGTATGAATTCAGTTCCAAACCCTTTTAAACAAACGCAATATTAATTCAAATACAAATGTGTTTCTTCTACTGAGGTTATTAATGTGCCATACTGTTAGTACTTTCAGATTTTTCTCGATAGTTAATAATATTCAATAACCTCAAACATACACATTAATAATTAAAATGCCCAATAATTATTTTTTCTACTTATGTTAATATACTGTAAATAATTCAAAACGGAAGAAAAAACAATAGTCTACTTTGTTTTTTTTTTAAATAATGCTTTTGTTTTAATTGATGGTACATGCTGCAACGAGGTTTACAATAAAAATGGAGAAAGACAGCCTAAATTAATTATTATAAATTTTTTCTAATATTAATTATTAAATTAATTATTTCCTTATGGCCCCTATACTAATGGTTTTGATGAATTAGAAGGTGTGTTGAATTCTACTAAAATTGCAAACAAGAAACGTCTATGCTTTCCTTCTGGTGCAAATTTTAAGTTTTCAGAATGTCTGTACCAAAATTATTTTAGATTCGTTATTTTTTAGTATAAATAACTAATATTGGACTGATTTAATTGCCAATCATTATTGCATTATTTATTAATTTATTCATAAAAAATATGAATCAACTCCTCAATACAGAATTGCAAATTTATTATCTGGTACATTGCTTGAAGTCACCGTTTTCGTTCATTTTTCTATTCTACATGAATATTATACCTACAAACGATTATAATATACTCCCAGTAACTACTCATTCAATTCAATAAGACAACGACTGTAAAATACTTTTGGGAATCATGAAAAAGAATATTTGATCGCTTGCCAACAATGTTCGAAATATTTAAACGTTTTATAGCCTTGACTTTTAAAACAGTGAGACAAGAATTGATAAAATATTCATCTCACAATCAGTCAGAAAACACCCGGCTATGGAGTGAATGTGATTAATCAAACAGCACTCAGTTCAATTGCTCAAACCTTTCTGTTCTAGTATTACATATGTTTCGATTGAAACAGTGTTTTCAGTGATTTGGTAGTTGTTAATTAAGATCAAAAATACTCAATAGTTGTTAATTAAGATCAAAAATACTCAATTGTTGGAAAAATATTATTCAGAGAGAAAAAATTTCCAACATTTATATTGTAAATACGTTTTGGGAAAACTGAATTGAAAAATTCTTAATTCAGATTTTTCAAACAATAACCAATATTCCTGAACACCCCCCTACCCTCCTTTCACAGAGGAAGTTACACATCTTTTGCATTGGAACCTAGATATTGTGTGAATGAAACAGTAAAATTGACAAAATCTAGGTGAAAGACCATTTCAAACTCATTTATCAAGCTCATAATCATTTTGCTAGATTGTGAAATTCTTCGCTTCATACTTTAATTAACGATTTATTATAAAGCTAGACCTCTTAGATCCTATTAAAGGATTGAGGAGGTTTCGGAGGACACGTTAAGCCTGTCGGTCCCCGTTCGAGGCCCAGAACTTGTTCAGATGCGACCTGAAATAATAACTCTGACACCAGACCTGAGCCATCCAGGACGTACGATATTATTTTTATCAAGGATTTAGGGAGCAACAATAATCATTTTGAAAAATAATTTCAACTGTAACAGAAAGTTTTAATTGGGACTACGGTGATAATTTTTCAAGTAACGATTATCAGAAAGCCACAAACGAGCAGAAAATTACTGTTGAACAAGAAATTTTCCTGTGGGGACTTTTCCTGAGAAAACTTTAGCTGGAATCTTGTTCGGCCAACTTATCCAATCTAATAATGAGTAGTTGGCGATTTCAGACGATGAAGTAAAATTATCTTTGCCATGGGGACGCGAAGGAAAGAGATGGAGAATACGGACAGTGAAGGGAGGATGGGAAGTTTAAGTGGCAGCAGAGAAATTCTGTGCGGAATTTCACACTCTTCCACTGTTCATCTGCCCGTAAGGCGATAAATCATTCTGACAGCAGCATGAATTGTTGTAGGAAACCCTATTTCCACAGAACGCCTTGCCTCGTCTTTCACTGACGGATTCCTAGTTGTACACCTACTGCTACAGTCGACTTCAATTATATTTTACTGTAGCAGTTTCAGTTTTATCGTATTCCCATGCGCCAAGTAAAACCAATGCTATCTACAAGTGGCCGCAAGTCTAGACTGACGGATTCCTAGTTGTACACCTACTGCTACAGTCGACTTCAATTATATTTTACTGTAGCAGTTTCAGTTTTATCGTATTCCCATGCGCCAAGTAAAACCAATGCTATCTACAAGTGGCCGCAAGTCTAGAGTATCATAATCTATACTTAATTTTTATTTGAATACTTAATACATAATATCTCATTACTTCATACATTTTCATTTTATAGTATAATTATACATATTACATAGACATACAAAAAAAAACAACATTTAATGGGTGTCACCAATTAACAATTTTGAATTATCGGTTATGACTAGTGTTAACAATTAATTTTTAACTTCATTTGATTGTAATATTTTTTTTAAGGATGTAGCTCACATAGATCTGAGACCTGTGCGTGGGTAATGAATTGGATGATTGTGATTGATTAGTTGGGCCTACCGTTTTAGGTAGGCAAGACGTAATCAACAAAAAAAAAGGTAGGTTCCGAACACCGGGAAAGTGATTTTACAGAGAGTATAAAGTCTCTTTTGCTGGCCAATCCATTTGGACTATACATTCAATAGAGATACATGTAATTTACAAGAGTTTCAGACTCATAGAAGGTTACAGTATCTACATTATTGGAACACTAAATATTTTCTCTTAGGTATTTTAAGTAAAAAATGAATAAAAGTAAATAAGGAGCTCCAGCTTGTGTCTATCAACGAAATTGCGCAGTAAAAAATAATGCCATTCGTTTTCTTGTATATATCTGTATAACTTTTTTCTGTATTAATAACATTATAGTCTTGAATTAAGAATGATTGAGATCAAAGTTCCAATTTCTTACAATAATCATTTTTTGTGATTTCTGTACCTAATTACTGAAAATAGAAATGTATCAGTAGGTCACTGAGTTTATCAGGAGCAATTGAAGTGACAAAGTATTGAATTGAGTCGCGGTTTAAGAAATAAAGCAATTGCTTTAATCTTTGAAGCATAAAGAAGAAAAGCATAATTAGAAATGAAACATATTTTATACTTTTAAAATAGCCCAAAATGATAAATTATGCTGTTGTAATTCGCGCTGATATATGATATGATATGAAAATGATAAATAAAGGCATAGTTTATTGATGAAAGTTAGTAGTCAGAAGTAGAAGTAGCAGAAGTACAATTAGTTTTTAGCATCAAGTATTCAGAAATTAATACACTGAATATAAAGTATTATATTAAATAAAATATTTCTCCTCCTTTCTTTTTTTCAGCACACCCCACCATATAGCCATTTGTTTTGTATTTGTGTTTCTGTTTTGTATATTATACTATTGTACTGTTATATTGTAAATTTGTTTTCTATTGTATTTTGTGTGTGTTTGAATAAAATTTAAATTGAAAAAAAAGTGGGATAGAAACTTTACTTGAATTTAAACATAATTTTATTTTTGATAAAAATATTAAAAATAAAGACTTTTAAACAAATTACAAGAATATCTTTGAAACACAAGAAATTACAAGAATATTAAATTTAAATTACAAGAATATTCTTTAAAACAACGAGTTTGCCGGAGAACATTTTTCATCAACTCGTAAAGTGGTTAAAAAATAACGGTTTTAAATAATTATAACCTGTATCATATTCCTTTTATTTGATGAATTATGTTTGGTTGATATTAAGGTGTCTATGACACATTATTCATGGAGCCTTTTAGTTCATATCATGCACATCATGACGTCACAGAGGCAAACAAGTTACAAACTGAATTTCAGCCACCATGTAGGCACGAAGATCTGAATTCGCTTGTATTTGCGTACTTTTCACAGCAAAGACAGCACTAAAATTGAAAGGTGACATCAAGTTGATTGTACGGAACGACAGATTCAATTTAATAGCTGGATGAGGGAGTGACCCACGTGATCTTCAAATTAATTGGGAAAGGCAAAAAGAGAAGAGCGAGGCGTAATGTAATTACGGCAATTAGTGTAATTGGAAGAGCTCTTATTTACACGAGTGTCTATAGTTAGACAGTTTGCTTTGGCAATGTTCGTCAGTGATTGCTCGCGGATACATATATATATAGGCCTACATAAGGCAAAGCAGTTCACAAGTTTGGTAAACAATGTTTTTTTCCAGAAGAAGAGACTATTTTCAACTATTTGGAAGTAATTTTAGTAATATTATTACTAGTTTGTTTCTTTCTCTATTCTAAATAAAAAGCTATTCATTTCATTCAATGAAATCCTGGAATTTGAATATTTTGCAGTTATTCTATTCACTGTAATTTAATACTTAAACTTGAATTGAATATTTTCCCCTATAATTTCTAATTTATAAGAAAATATTAATTTTATCCACTAAAGTACCGTATCGTACTCGAATTTAGTTAGCCTATATTAGAAGTAATAAGAGTTTTATCTTGAAAACAAGATTCTTTCCTTCCTCTAATCTAGAAGAAACTATTTCTTCATTTACCTGAATCTGAATAAAGGCTACAGTATTTTAAAAAGTAGTATAGTGTTAGTCGTCTATTCACTTGAGTAAGAAACTGAATTTTAATAACAATAGAATAGTTTTGAATAGTATAGTCAGTCAGCAAGACAACGTGTAGTGCCACGTAGTTGGTGCCAATTCTTCGTACTCATATTCTGTATTTGAACATCTCTTTAAATAAACGTTGAGTCAGTAGATATAAAAACTGATTTCCGTTTCAACGTCTCAAGTGTTTCTTTCGGTGAATAAGCGAACTAAAAGTAGGGCTAGAGAACGATGAGAAATACATCATGAGATCACAATTCACAAAAATGTATGCCTAAATTTAGCGCATATAGTTAGAACCAAATACCAAATAGATAGCTTTCAAGACGATCCAATTTAGAACAGGATTCTAAATAATGGATGAATGAATTAGTGCAAAAAAAGTGCGGTATTGATATGTTTCATCATTTCAATCGAAACGCAATATAGTATCACATTTTTTTTGGAGGATGAAGCCCACATAGGTCTGAGACCTGTGCGTGGGTAATGAGTTGGATGATGGTGATTTATGAGTTGGACCTACAGTTTTAGGTGGGCTCTGAACCACCGGGAAGTGATTTTACAGCAGAGAACAGTGTCTTTTTTGCTGGCCAATCTAATCGGTCACCGTTACGAACAGGACCTACGAGAACGCAGCTTATCTCTCTGATTGAACAGATACCTGCTACGGCTCGCGGCTATCACTTCCCTTATATATACTGTATAATGCAATAGAGCTATATAGCTTATATATATTTAATAAGATATAATTTTTTTGGAAAATGAAGCCCACATAGGTTTGAGACCTGTGCGTGGGTAATGAGTTGGATGATGGTGATTGGTGAGCTGGACCACGAGTTTTATGAGGTTTCCGAACCACCGGGAAGTGATTTTAAAGCAGAGAACATGTCTTCTTGCTGGCCAATCTAATCGGTCACCCTTACGAAGAGTGTCCAGGAGAACGCAGTTATCTCTATCTGATTTAACAGATACCTGCTACGGCTCAAGGCTATCACTTTCCAATATAGTATTAAAATTCAATATACTAAATACGTATTACAATATACAAATATTAAATTCAATATAATATTACCAGTTAGCTCATGTTACTAGAAGAAAGTTCAACTTGTTGGCCAAACAATTTTTAAATCAATGTTGAATGGTGTTTGTATTTAGAATCTTCCAAAAAGCAGCACACCACATTTTGATAACGAGATTGAAAGCTGGCTCCAGCATGGTTAATTTACGGTTTTAATTAGAAAAATCGAATACATTTACAGCTAAATTACTACGCTTTTATGTTTATTCGAGTGTAGTTTATACATTGCAAAAAATATCAGAAAAAAATGCAGTATAAGATCACCTTATATTTGAAGTTCTGACTCCCTCCCGGGGTGAATCTATGTTTTTTCTCTTTATTTATTTATTTTTTCTTCTTTTTTCTACAATGTGTCATATTTTTAAATTGCGAGTGCTGGCCTTAGTCGGTGCAGCGGTCATGTGGTGGTGCAAAGAAGCAAGGCGATGCCGGATGTTCTGGGAAGTGATAAATATTTAGTAAAGTGGTCGAGATCTTTCAGCGAATCAATTTTCATGTAATCAATGTTCAAGAACATGTATGTGTTGTATCACTAATATGAACCATCTCGGTGGTTCGGAACCCACCTAAAACTGTAGGTCCAACTCATAAATCACAATCATCCAACTCATTACCCACGCACAGGTCTCAGACCTATGTGGGCTTCATCCTCAAAAAAAAAGTTACACAACAGATAACTGTAAGAACTGCTCCCGCTCACATACGATATTGTCTTTGCTGGTTCTATTATTCATTTTTTTGTTTGAATTGTATGTTGAATACGCTTTTTGAAGCGTATAATTATAATACGTGAAAAAAATTGAAATTGAATTGAAGTATATAAGATACGTATTTTGTTTCTCAAATTTCATAGCTGTAATTTTAGTAATTCCAATATTGATTACATGTGCCCAATTATAGGTTGTCATATTATCCGGAAGTTATCAAATATCAAACTGTGAAACAAAAGTTGAATGAACTTAACTAGACAAAAACTCGTTATTTACTAATGACACAGCTTAGTTGAACAAAGATTTCAGTTTATCTCAGAAAAAGACGTAGTACTGTAGCTTGAAAACGGTTTAGGTCAAGGTAGATTATAAGTAATACGATCTCCACAACAGTCAACAATCCTATGTTTCCTCTCAATGAGATACAGAGGAATTGCAGCCTACTTCCAAACACAGGAAAAATTCAGGG
Organism: Conomelus anceps; assembly: GCA_948455865.1. Lineage (NCBI taxonomy): Eukaryota > Metazoa > Arthropoda > Insecta > Hemiptera > Delphacidae > Conomelus > Conomelus anceps. The sequence goes on along the minus strand of OX418217.1, from coordinate 11,585,596 downwards.
AGAATTGATGAATGGAGAACTGATAATATTAACTAATATTAATATAATAATGGGGAGCTCAAAAATGCAGTTTTTAGTGGATTTTAAATGATTTTTAAATCATTCAATAGCGGCCCTAATGTTTCTTTCACACATACCCTGCAGTAGGAACATGTATAATGTTTCGCACAAAAAACTTTTATTTGTATAATCTAAACCTATATTTTTGACTAATTCAGTGGCACTTAACACATATTTATATTAAATAATAAGACCTGAAGTTGTCACAAACACATTTATTGAAAAACAGTGAGATACTAGTTTCGGTTGCTACACCATTATCAATCACAAACTAAAACTAATGTACAGTGTAGCTTACTATAATATACTAAACACGGAATGATACTATTGGCTTAGTGAGAAAGTGCCTCTAATAGGCTGACCTTCATTGAAGGTCTATGATTGGCTGAAGGCCAAAATAAGACACGCCCACTGATGGAAGGAGCAACAAGCAAAAATAAGTGTCAAAATCAAGAACAAAAAAAGGAGAACACATAGAAAGCAACAAACAAGAATAGAAGACAGTAGGCGAAAATTATAAAATTTTTAAATTAAAAAATTGAAGTTCACTGAAATGCAGTCAAGGTCAATCGAGAAAAACACAAAAGTACCGTTATTAAAATGTAAGCCACAACTTCGTAGACCAGAATGTCTCCCTCAGCCAATAGTATCATTCCATGTTTAGTATTTAGCTACTCTGTACTTTAGTTTTAGTTTGATTGAGATTGACAATGGTGTAACAACCGAATCTAATATCTCACGGTTTTCAATAAATGTGGTTGAGACAAATTCAAGTCTTATTATTCATTATGGATATCTTCCACAATATCACCTTCACCACTACAAAAAAACATGTATTCATAGTGGGTGTAACAAATTGACAATTTTGAATTATCGGTTGTGACTAGTGTTAACAATTAATTTGTAACGACATTTCATTGAAATGTTTAAAGTAGTTGTTGAATAAATTATACGGAGCACTTCACACTCCCGATTTTTGAAATCATATAATGCAATGTAAAATTATGACGGGTAAACGACACAGATTAGTTGACTGCCGGGTATGTGTCAAACAAGCCTTAGGAACGCTAATTAATCAATAGCTACTGTATCAAAGAGACATTGGGCGGTAGTCTACTTAATGAAATTCCATCAACCTTAATGGGATAGTTTTGAATTGAAGAAAACTAGGCAGTAAGTAGATTGAAGCAGTATTACAATTTGTTGGGGGACATGCTGGGATCAAAAACTATATATGCTGTACTGATGGTACAGCAAAAACGATACAGTAAGCTGTATCTAGTGAAGTTTGTGAGAGACACGAGGCGGCTTATGCCTTCATTAAACGGATTCAAAGTTGGCTCGAGCGAAACTTATCCGCCACTTGGCTTTTGGAGAGTGTGCTCCGGCTCGGGTACTTTGACCCGGCAACTTAATCGCGAAATTGGAAAGTGATTAATTGTCTCCCGCAGAGCATTATTGCATGGCATCGCTTTCAATGAATAATTATTCTCCTATTAGCTAGCTTAACCTGCAAAAGGGAGACAAGCTCTCTAACTTGTAACAAGTACTTTGAAGATACCGCTAACAAATCGATTACTACTATAAAAACTACTACAACTATGTAACCTAAAGGGTCGATTACATTGGGCGAGTTAGTAGCTAAGGCCGTGGTCAGACTGCTTGCGACTGACGAGTAGATCGTTTTGCGAGCAGGTCGTACGAGTAGGTCGTCAGAGTAAGAGTGGTCACATTGCAAACTTCCTACTCCTGCGAGTTTATACTTCAAAGGCATTGACCAGTTGTTGTTAGACAAACTGTTATTGCGCATTTTGTTTGTTAATGAAGAAAAAGAAAACTGGGTGAATGATATTAATTTAACAAGAGAGACGCAAAGAGAATTCAAGCTACTTTTTCCTGATCTACGAAGAACTGATAGAAAATTTTTCGAATATTTTCGGATGTCACTAGGAACGTTTTATTATATTTAAACAGAATCAGCACAAAGATTGAAAAACAAAGCAATTTTTGGACTTGTATTAAGCTTGTGGAAAGATTAGCGGTCACATTGAGATCTCTATAATGATAATCCTTTGTGGATTGATCCCACAATAGATTTTGGTCAAACACAATCGTAATCAACTCCTCAACGTTCATTTTTACACTGACGACCACGCAAAGAAAATCAAACAAACTTGCTTCCAGCATTGACTCGGGCGTGTGCGCAAGTCCTCGTACGACCAACTCTTCTCTACTGTGACCAATCAAACCAGTTTATCAACGTTTGTTTTACTCTGACGTCCAGATGCGTCGGAGTACGCATGCATTACTCGTCGGAGTACGCATGCAGTCTGACCACGGCCTAAGCGAGTAGCGAGTAGAAACGTTACAAACCGCCCGTGCTACAGCAGCTCGGCATGCCAGACCGAAGTATAGAAAAAATGAAACTTCCAGAATTACCCCCATGCTATGGAATTTCAAAGACAATAAATAATATTTCAACACAAAATTAAAATATGAAGTTTACCGACAATTATTCAATAAAATTTCATCAAAACAGTTCACAGAAAATACAATATGTCTCAACTGAAGTGTTATGTTAGTAGCCTCAATATTTTTTAATAACTGTGGTTGTGACAATTTCGTCTTATTATTCATTAGGAACACCATTCTCAATCTCAATCAAACTACTGTAAAAAGTCAGACATCTTAATCTTATGTAGGACTACACTAGTATGGGAGCCTCTGATAGGCTGGAATTAACTATCTCTTACGCCGGTTAGCCTAATCGACGTTATCGCTTGTAATTATTGTCCTTTGTGCAACCAAATTCTCTCCATTAAGTTTAATCTCCGTAGAATGACATCATTGTACGGGGATTAAATTTAATTGGCTTTCGTGCAAGTGGCCGAATATGTCTTATCTGAAGTGTTATGTTGGCAGCCTGCGCGGTTAAATGTCGGCTTTGGCCACAATAATATTGTATTTTAGTGTTGGCTATACTGCCAGCGAGTAGCAAATAAAAAATTGAGAGCCTGTCTACTTTTGATTTGCTATTCGCTGGCAGTGTAGCCAACACCAAAACACAATATTGTTGATGCCAAAGCTGACATTCAACCACGCAGGCTGCCAACATAACACTTCAGATAAGACATATTCGGCCACTTGCACGAAAGCCAATTAAATTTAATCCCCGTAGAATGATGTCATTCTACGGAGATTAAACTTAATGGAGAGACAAAGGACAATTAGAAGCGATAACGTTAATTAGGCTAACCGGCGTAAGAGATAGTTAATTCCAGCCTATCAGAGGCTCCCATACTAGGGTAGTCCTACATAAGATTAAGATGTTCTGACTTTTACAGTAGTTTGAGATTGTCAGTGACTTGTCAGCCAATAACTACCTTCGATGAAGGTCAGCCTTTTTCTCGTTTTGCCAATAGTATAATTCCATGTTCAGCTTCTCTGTACTTTAGGTTTAGTTTGATTGAGATTGATAATGGTATAACAACCGAAACTAGTTTCTCAATATTTTTAAATTAATGTGGTTGTGACTATTCAGTCTTATTATTCATTATGGATGCCTTCCACAATATCACCATCGTGACTACAAAGAAAATAGTGTTCCTGCCGAAACTATAGTATAACTTGGTTGATAAAAATCGATTCGTGGATATCAAGTACATCATAATCACCAGTTTGAAAAATGTCTTGTCTATTACATTAAACCATCCCAATCAATCTTTTAAAAATCACGTAACGTTCCCTTTACATTACCAAAGTTTCACTTTGGATGTTTTGAGTCTCAGCCTTCTGCCAATATTAAAATCTTTTTCTAATGCAAGCATTAAAGTAATCTTTTTGCGATTTAAAAACAAGAAAACCAGTAAAGCATAGCAACAGATAATATTCTTGAAGCTCTGATTCTAAGTACAGGAAAATAATGAAAATTTGATGAGCTGATAATCTTTAACAGAAGAAAGTCTGAAGTCAGGTCGGAGAAGAAAAAGCTTTTAGCGAAATCTTTCCGAGAGAAAATCCAGGCTAATAGACACATAAAACGGCGTCCTGAATTAGAGAATTTAGTAATGGAAGGCTGTATTGACGCTGGCAATGTTAGAGAGTAGAATGTCGACGTGAAATCCTGACTACAGTGGGAAATCGAGTATAATAATAATGAACAGCATGACTGAATTTTCACATTCTTTCAACAGTGATTGTAATATTATTTTATGAATTCGAAGTAGAAATAAACAGTATTTCAAAAAGTGGGAGATGGAGAGGTATGAGTTGCAATACAACAAAATAATTCTCATATCTAAATGGGTTTAAAGAATTTATATTGCCTAGAAAAAAAATACAAAAAAATCTATTTTTGTTCTATTGAAGCACTTAGCAAAACCACGCCTTTTTTAACGTTTCGTAGGGAAAATGTTGAAAAGTATGAGGTTTAAAAACGTTAATTTCTGTTGCCTAAATAATACGAATAATATGATCTATTTTTTAAAACTAGTTAAGCACTCAGTTTACAAAAATACTCCTCATTATCATATTGAGAAAAAAAAAACGTTATAAAAATACATACATTTCCTATAATATACATGAAAAGAAGGATATCTTGAGCTCTGCTTCCCACCAATATTCTATGCGTTTTTATGACTAGTTTCATGTTACTTCCCCTTAATAGTTTGGCGCCATTTTGTTCACTCAACCGAAAACAGGTCTTAATCGATGGGACCGGATCAAGTGACAAAATAATCGGTTCCTCATTCACCTGTAAAATGCGACAGATGGCAATCTATTGATCACAATAAAAAAATATGAACTCTGCAAGAACAGGTTCTTATTTTCAAGTCCCTGAACTTTGGCCTCCTGTATTCATCTTGATTTTGATTTCCCTAGACTTTAGGGGCTCAAATTATTTCCCCCTATTAATCTACGGCACTACTGTACCTTGCACGTCTGATATGTTAGATTGGTATTTAAAGTTTTTTAATGTAGATTTTTTAATTTAAAAAGAAAATTTTGCTAAGGAGATGAATGCACGAGTAATATATGCAAGTATATCAACAGATATATTGCAGCTTTATACCCACACTGCAGCTTTACATCCGGTGGCCACTTGGATTGAAAGCTATACCAAACTGATAAAATGATTCACGAACAATCAAAAACACAGAAAATCTACAAATGTGATAAGATTAACTTTGAAATAAGAATTATTAAAACATACTAAAGAAAACATCAACTTCACTGAATAATAGATTCAAAAGTTATTGTTCATGAGTATTCATACAGAATTATGCGCAAATGTTATAAAAAATCTGTGGAGTCGAAAGACTGAAAAAGTATACAAACACAGCTGAAATGTACAAATCAAACGTCACAACTTTACTATTTTGCAAATTTGAGCGAATTGTGGAACAAATTTGTTTTTTCAACCTTAACAAACCTCTATTAACCTTGACTTTGATGTAATGAAATGATAGTTGAAGATTAAGGGAAGTGATAGCCGCGAGCCGTAGCAGGTATCTTTTCAATCAGATAGATAAGCTGCGTTCTCGTAGGTCCCGTTTGTAACGGTGACCGATTAGATTGGCCAGCAAAAAAGACACTGTTCTCTGCTGAAAATCACTTCCCGGTGGTTCGGAACCCACCTAAAACTGTAGGTCCAACTCATAAATCACCATCATACAACTCATTACCCACGCACAGGTCTCAGACCTATGTGGGCTTCATTCTCAAAAAAAAAAAAAAAAAAAAAAAAAAAAGATGACAATCTAAGTGGTGTTCCACAAAAAAAAGGGCGAAGTCAGCCCTGTCTTTTGCATCTATCAATACAGCTGAGCACCTATATAACGAAATCAATTATCCAGGCGAAAATGTTTTCGTTTTAGAGAGGTATTCGTTAATGAGAGGTCGTCTTGCCAAGGTTGTGACGTCATTAAACACGACATCATGGAAGTAGATAGAGGATTTCACTATTTAGAAGATTGTTATATAGAAGATTGACTGTATAAGCTTCAAAGTGGATAACGATTTAACGGTAATTGCAACTGATGTCAAAGTCAATTTTATTCCGTTAAACGCGAAGATAAAAAGACTGAAGCACTGAAGGTGGTTGAAGTGTTAAAACGTTCCGAAATAAACGGTGGGAATGGGATTAGGAGCGGACGGCGTTATTATTAAGCCACAGCCGAAGTTCGGATGGACACGCGCTGTCCGAAAAGACGTCGGAATTTAATCAACGGAAGAACGAGCAAGAAATGAGTTCTGACGCCCCCTCCCCACCACAACACGATGCCAGGCGTCACTTCTATCGGTGGACGCCGCGATTTGTTTTCCCTGTCTCGTTTACAAAAGCGCTTTTCCGATTTCCCATCGGACTGCTTTCGACAATACCAATTTTTCACCTCGGCAACAGGACTTGCTTACGGTATGTATCGTGTGCGGCCACGAAATGATTTGTTGCTCAAGACGCATGTCAATCCCAGTCACTGAATCCCTTGAGTGTGTCAACACCATCACTCAAAGCGACTAAGAAATTGGTGTGTATGAATCGTTTTCATAAAAGAAAAGATTGTACACAACAGCTGTTCTAGTTCTAATTCGCAGGTTGGAGCGCTTGTCTGTGATAAGTTAAGGCTCTGGCTGGCTTCGTTTCCTGCAGTCTTGGGTTCGAATCTCATTCAGCCATGGATGCTTCTCATCATTCACCTCATCACCAACGCACAAGTCTCCAGACTCATGTGAGCATCATCCGCAATAAAAAATCTACGAATATACTATTCAGCACTGTTCCCAGTCATTCGTAAAATATTCGTGAATAGAAGTTCCTTTCAACTTATCAACTATATAGTTCACGCCACCATATAAGGCGGCTCTAAAAAATTACCGTGTTGGCAGATATGGGACTATACCAGCAGCTGATAGAAGAGAATCATCAAACCTCAACGAACAAAATGATAACATTATTCATACCGTGTTGCCTAGTCTACATGTCTGACGCATGTCTTAGCAGTCATATGGTTTGTAACATAGAACTATAACCTAAAAAATAATAATATCGTGTGACCTGGCTGGCTCAGGTCTGGTGTCAGAGTTATCAGGTCGCACCTGAATAAGTTCAGGGCCTCTGACGTGACTTAACGACTGTTTTTAGGCAGCCGGGACCGACAGCTTAACGTGTTACAGTTCTATGGTTTGAAAACGTAGTCAGTTGTTTGCTACACCGCAATTTCTTTCAGCCGCCTTATTACGTAGCGTAAAGTTTAACACCTTAAAAGCAATCTACCTTATTAAAGCACAATAATTATTGTTTAGTTGATGTGATTTATAGGCGTTGACATGACAACGTTTGTTGGATAGCATTACTTTTTTAAATCAAACAAGGAATTTTAAAAAGTGGCTAAAAGAGTTTTGCTAAGTATAACACCTTAAAAGCAATCTACCTTATTGAAGCACAATAATTATTGTTTAGTTGATGTGATTTATAGGCGTTGACATGACAACGTTTGTTGGATAGCATTACTTTTTTAAATCAAACATGGAATTTTAAAAAGTGGCTAAAAGAGTTTTGCTAAGTATAACACCTTAAAAGCGATCTACCTTATTGAAGCACAATAATTATTGTTTAGTTGATGTGATTTATAGGCGTTGACATGACAACGTTTGTTGGATAGCATTACTTTTTTAAATCAAACATGGAATTTTAAAAAGTGGCTAAAAGAGTTTTGCTAAGTATAACACCTTAAAAGCGATCTACCTTATTGAAGCACAATAATTATTGTTTAGTTGATGTGATTTATATAGGCGTTGACATGACAACTTTTGTTGGATAGCATTACTTTTTTAAAACAAACATGGAATTTTAAAAAGTGGCTAAAAGAGTTTTGCTAAGTATAACACCTTAAAAGCAATCTACCTTATTGAAGCACAATAATTATTGTTTAGTTGATGTGATTTATAGGCGTTGACATGACAACGTTTGTTGGATAGCATTACTTTTTTAAAACAAACATGGAATTTTAAAAAGTGGCTAAAAGAGTTTTGCTAAGTATAACACCTTAAAAGCAATCTACCTTATTAAAGCACAATAATTATTGTTTAGTTGATGTGATTTATAGGCGTTGACATGACAACGTTTGTTGGATAGCATTACTTTTTTAAATCAAACATGGAATTTTAAAAAGTGGCTAAAAGAGTTTTGCTTAGTTAAAAAAAAAATTTTTCAATTTTATTATGTTGCTGATCATTTTGCAACAATCAATTTCAAACAAGGAACAATCCGCAAGCGATTTATTCCTTTAGCCTCAATTGAATTACTATGCTAAATTTATCAACATTTGGTGAGGCCATTACCGTACTCGTACTCAACAATGGAAAGTTTAGCATGTTCTAGAGTAAGTTTTCAGTGCAGTGTTAATATAAAATAATGGTTAGTGAGCTTACATTATTTCAAAATTAGTATTATAAAATTGTGTATACCATAGAGATGGAGGTATGGATTTGATAATACATTTTTATAATTGCACTTTATGTTTATATTTCTATTATAGAGGATAAATAAATGATTTAATTTGATAATTTGAGTAAGTTTGAGTAAGTATTGAGTAAGTTTGAGTAAGTATTGAGTAAGTTTTTGGTGCAGTGTTTATGGTTAGTGAGCTCACATTATTTCAAATTTATTATTATCAAATTGGGTATTCCATATAGGTATGGATTTGATACATGCATTTTTATAATTGCATTTTATGTTTCTATTTCTGTTATAGCGGAAAAATAAATGATTTAATTTGATAATTTATTAAATTCTTGAACTTAATTGTTTAATGCAATTCTAATAAGTCCGGACTTGTCAGTCAGCGCGAGCGTGTTGTCCGTCCTGTCATCCTCGTATTCGTTTCGTGTTATGTGATGTGTGTTTTTCATTTTCCGACGTTTTACATTACGACGAATAGCCAAATCGGCAATGACATAATAGCGTCCACAACCACCTGATGATGAGGGTTGAAACAGGTAGTGAATAAAATAGTTTAGGGAAGTGATAGCCGCGAGCCGAAGCAGGTATCTGTTCAATCAGAGAGATAAGCTGCGTTCTCGTAGGTCCCGTTTGTAACGGTGACCGATTAGATTGGCCAGCAAAAAAGACACTGTTCTCTGCTGTAAAATCACTTCCCGGTGGTTCGGAACCCACCTAACTGTAGGTCCAACTCATCAATCACCATCATCCAACTCATTACCCACGCACAGGTCTAAGACATATGTGGGCTTCATCCTCAAAAAAAAAAAAAAAAAAAAAGTATTGGATGCCAGCAAAACGCAGGTATTTATACCTTTATTTATAATTCTAATAAGCCCGTCCAATATTATTATTATTATTATTCACTAATTATTTTTATATGATGAAGGCAAATATTGGTTATAAACTACAGACGGATGCCAGTATCACTTATTTTTTTAATTATTCTTGACATGTGTGGCAGCAGGGTCCACGGACTGTCACTTTTCTGTACAATTAATAAGTAAATTCGTACGGCTTTTCGTGGTGGGGAGACCCTTACGGGTAGTTCCACCTCGCCGTTTTTTTAACGACTGCTTTTTTTTATATGCAACCGGGACCGACGGCTTAACGTGTCCTCCGAAACACGGAATACAATTAATAAATGAATAAATAAGTTACAAGGCTGAACTTGAAACAAACAATATAAACTCAACTGACTACTACTCACAAATCAAAAAAATACCCAAGTTTTATCGATTGCGATGAGCTTTTCATTTTCAAGTTATAGTTCTAAAACAACTTTTTTATAGAGGACTAAGTGCGGTTGTAAATGCACCCTCTCACTGGTTCCTAAGTCGCCCAAACTTTAATAACTATATGAAGGAGTCACTCAGTCTTGGATTTCCAACTTGACTTTCAGTTACATCTCTCTTTCAGTAGTCAGATCTAAGTTTTGTTTTTCGTTTCCTCAAGAAATTGTGAATCATTTTTTCGGAATGTCTGGAAGAAGGCAAAATAAGTTTGAAGTAACTGAGCATCACCACTGAAGCACATAATTGGATTCATAGAAAACTTTGTAACAAACTTTTCTCTCAAGGCTGTAGCAATATGATGTTTGTCGAACATTTGAGTGCTGTTACTTGAACATCCGGTCCATGCAAAGCCACCGAGATGATCATTTGAGAGCCACACGTATTATCTGCTATTACGCAATGCTTCATATGAGCCCGAGTTATTTTCAATGGCTATTTTTGTTGTCTGCGGGCAATCAACCGAGATAAACGGCACGAAATTGTCTGTAATCTGGCGCCGTTCCACCAACTTTCTACATATTTTTATTGAACGAGCACATCAGCATGTGAAGGGTCATGTACAAGATAAACGTTGGCTAAAAAAAGAAGACAATATATTTTGAGAAGACCAGAATAAATTGATTGAAATGCATGATTACGAATACACATACGCTCATCAAAAGCAAGCAATATTGTTCTCATCTTTGCTAAGGAAAATTTTATAAATGACAATGTCCCCATCTGAATTTTCCATTCAGTCTTTCACACGAACAAGGTAACCTAGTAGTATGATACAATCGTACATTTTTTTTTTTTAGGATGAAGCCCACATAGGTCTTAGACCTGTGCGTGGGTAATGAGTTGGATGATGGTGATTTATGAGTTGGACCTAAAGTTTTAGGTGGGTTCCGAACCACCGGGAAGTGATTTTCAGCAGAGAACAGTGTCTTTTTTGCTGGCCAATCAGGCTGGTCACCGTTACAAACAGGACCTACGAGAACGCAGCTTATCTATCTGATTGAACAGATACCTGCTACGGCTCGCGGCTATCACTTCCCTCAAATTTTAGTATTTTTATATTTTTTATTATTTATTTATAGATTTTTATTTGTATTATTCATTTTATATTGAACATTATTATTATCGTACATTACCTTCTGTATTATATTATATAATTGGTGTGTGGTGCTATCATCAAAGGTATCTATGGTATTTAATACCTTTAGATTTCCCAGTTGCTCCTGTCCATAGTTATTCAACTCATGGTCAAGTCAAAGAAAACGTGGAGGAGCCTCGATGTTTGTCAGCGGCTGCTGCCAACCATTCTGCCTTTTGGGGTCCCCGGCTGTTTAATGCTCTGCCATTTGACATCTCTAGGCAGTCTTCTGGTCATGTATTTGTCAAAAGACTACAGCAGTACTTCCTAACAACTTAATTTAATGTACATCCTTACAAGTTATCATAATCCAAATTAATGTAATGTCTATTTTTCCAATGTACTTTAAGTGTATAATAATTTCACTAATGTTTCAAATATTTTTTCTTTATAATTATATTTTTGTATAATATGTATAACTGTTAATAGTTGATAGCAGCAGTACTTCAGTTCTGTTTTATAATATATTGTTATTGTCTCTTCTTAGTTATATGATTAATTTCTGATGTTGGAGAGAACAACCATTCCTCCACACAGGCTATAGCCTAATGAGGAATGCACTTAAAAATTTTATTATAATCTATGTTTTTTATATTTTTATATGAGCGAATAAAAAGTAATTTATATTTTTATTTGAGTGAATAAAAGTATATGATTATTTGAAATCATTTAATTTGAACCTCTATTACCAAAATAGTTTAAAAATTAGAACCTCAGCAAAGGTATAACCAAGATTGGTGTCCAGTGTTTCTAATCTAAGCTGCACTACTTTTATAGTACATGCAAATGAGATTAATTTATTCTAATAAAAATTTTCACAAATAGGACTAAAACTCTGGAATATTCCATGCTTGAATGAAATCACTGCACGAAAAATACTTTGAGTTCATTTCCTGGTATGCTCGTTCTGGAACTAGGAACGCTCCAATTACTTCTACTATAAAAATTAATGATTATAGGCTTGCATTACCAATATTGCTGTCGTAAATGCAAGCATATAATCGTTATTATACGTCGATAGTACCAACAGTTCAAGTAAGGTCGAAAACCACTGAAGTAATATAAAAATTAATGGGTAGTATTATAGGTAATATTTATTACATTTATAGTGATAAAATGGCTTTGTCACTTTTCTTGTTCAATATGAATAGTTCTTAAAAAACTACTTGCAAGCATCTAGCACAAACTGATTACTCTTTATATAATATAGGCATTCACTGATTTATTAGTGATAGCCGTGAGCCGTAGCAGGTATCTGTTCAATCAGATAGAGGTAAGCTGCGTACTCTTAGGCACTAGGGTGACCGATTAGATTGGCCAGCATAAAAGACACTGTTCTCTGCTGTAAGACACTGTTCTCTGCTGTAAAATCACTTCCCGGTGGTTCGGAACCTACCTAAAACTGTAGGTCCAACTCATCAATCACCATCATCCAACTCATTATCCACGCACAGGTTTTAGACCTTCATCCTCCAAAAAAATTTTTTTTAATTTTGATCTCTTATTGAAGTGAAGTCAAGGTGATATTCCGAAGAAGCTTGCAACTATTTTATATCCTTAGTTCAGAAACGCTTCATACATTGATAATGACCATAACAATCTAAATTTGAATACTAATGTACTGGGAAACACTATTATACAGTGAAAACATTTCTCCTAGTTATCTTCAAGATTTGAGCAATTGAATAAATGGTATTCGGGGACATCAAATTCTTGCGGAGTTTCAACAAATTCTCAATAGAGCGGTTATTGCAGCTGATTACAACTATGAATTGGAATATTATTTACTTGAGAAACACTACAGTGAAACATATTTCCTAGATGTGTTCAAAATTTGAGTAATTGTAATAAGTGATGTTCGGGAACATCAGGAACTATTTTGTATTCTGAACTATTCTAGCGTATGCTCCGAAAAGTGATGAATCTAAATTTGATTAACAAAGCATAACCCGTTTGTACTTGGAAAATATACTCCAGTGGACCGTTTCCGCTACTCATCGTCAAAATTTGAGTAATTGGCTACATAGAATTTGAAAATTACATGTAAGGTTGTTTGCTCCAGTATGACAACATGTTTGCCCGAGTTCAACACAAGTTTTGTAATCGGATAAGTGCCCCGTTCTAGAATCGTACAATATGAACGTGATAGTACAAGTTGGAACTGGAAATTTGACCATAAAGTGCAATGTAGGTCGAAACGCCTGCCGCACGTCTGCCATCTTTGATACGAGCTGGACTAACGGAGCGAGGAGCGACTGACCACAAACCCTGCTCTCAGAAACAAGCACCGCAATTTCCCACTTTTCCACCACGCAAAATCATTTTCCCTATAACACCAACACCAACACCACCACACCTCACAACTCACAGCTCTGCAACTCATTAAGTGTTCTCTCATTCACACAAAACTCATATACATTTTTCTATCTATATATATTTCTACCTATATATCTGTCTTTCTTTTTCTCACATATTTACACAAACCAAACTCACTCATAACTTAAAACCTAAATTGTTTGTACACCTATGACCACTTTATTTAGTTTTAAAAGCCAAGAAAATAGAATGAGTTTATTATATTTTACAATATCATTACTAAATTTTACAATGAGTTTATTATTATTACAATACAGTGTTATCTATCTGTAGAAGACAGTTCAACTAAATTGTACATAAACTTGTTAATGTGATACCTGATTATTTCATTACTGGTAATTTGAATGGAAAGCCGTTAAGTGAAATAGATCGATGGATCTCTTCTCATATTCCTGGTTCGTTCAGTTTCTTATGACTTGGTTTTTTAAGTTTACTTTCTATTGTAATAACTGTTACTTTATTTCTTTTCCAAATTCTGGTGGGCTATTTGTAGTTTTCCTTTTCCCTTTTCAACTTTTGAGTATGTTTTTCTCTGATGTTTCAAAGATATTTCTTTTTTCTCTTTTTTATTTGTAATATTTTTATTGTTATTATTATATAAGTTATGTGAATGCTGCTTATTTTCTTATTTTTTCTTGTTATTTTGTAACACTCGGCCCCTGCCCTCAGGCTGTTGCCTTTGCAGGGACCTTCCTTGTTTATTGATAGCCAACTGCTATTTTAATATATTTTGTTTTGAATTTTTTATTGTAGGCCTATGTATCTTGATTTCATCTGTATGTATAAAGGATAAATAAAATTATCATATTATGCTTTTGACAACTGTTTTATAACAAACTGCAGTTGATAGAATACTTTTACTTTCTGCAAAACGTAATAAAAGTTTCTAAACTCATAGTTTGTTATGTAACCACTTAGAAAAAGTCCAGAAAATAAATGAATAAGTTTTATTATGACTTTGAGACAGAGTCCTGTTTTATAATAGACTACAGACGATTGAATTAATACCTCTACTTTCCAAAAGTTTCTCATAGTTTGTTATGAAACAGTTTCCTGATTGGATTAATTGTTGTAGATACTCCACTTGAACAACAATATCATTTTTCACATGAATGTATTTAATTTATCTCCATTTTGAAATGAATGAATTCTTATGATTATGTTGTCTATAATCATATGTTGTCTATATGTTGTCAAGGATTCCCTCACCTACCCAACTAGCCTATGTCAACAGCCGCAAGAGTCTTAAAATATTTTTTGATCTCGTTTCGAAACTCAAGTTGTTATTGCATCATAAACCAGCACCATAAACACTCACTATCGATTTTATCACTAATATTTCGGCTCACTTCTTATATTATAGTCCTGTGAGCAGTTGACATTTTTTAAACGTGACAGTTTATCCTACCTACCTTTTTAACGCTTTAAACGGAGTATCATGAAGACTATAAACTCACTTTTATCTGAACTTTTCATTTCTTTCAAGATTAGTCAGGCACTGAAAATAATTAATTTACATTATAATATTAATGTAGATTACAGTATGTTAAATTCAGATTAAGCTTTATTAATTTCTACTCTACTTCTATAAAACTACTACTAACAACTTACTACTTACAGTTTATTACTTTTAATTCTTCTAGTTTATAATACTGTATAGTATAGTAGGCATTTCCCATGTTTCCATGAGGTATTAGACAATTGCTAATATACTGTATATAAGACTAGAACCTTTTATGTGCGTTTTCCTGTTAACTGTTTATTTATCTGTTAATCTAGATCTAGAACCCAATTTTCTCACACCATTTACCTGCCTAGTTTCATAAATCTGTTTACCATTAATTTTGGCATTTTAATCATTTTAAAAAGAGCATAGCCATAAAAATATTTTCTACTTATTACTAAATTAGATCATATATTTAATATAGGGGCTTATCAAATATTGAAACACAACAGTCAGGATGATTTTGATCTCAGATTTGAAGTGGGAAGTTAAAAAAAATGTCAGAGTTATAAAATTTCAATTTCTAATAAGAATTAAATTAATAAGTTTCGTAAAGTTTTATGAAAACACAAATATCGCACGAAAATGAATTTGAAATTAATGTGTTTATTAAAGTACTGAACAAATGCATCAACATGCACTTAGATCATCTGCACATGAAACTATACAAACTTTGTAACTGCTCTGAAAATTATGTTTTTTCTATTTACAGCAGACGAAATGATCATAAGTTAATGATGATGTAATTTTACTGCAAACAGCGCCATTACAATGATTGGGCGCTCTTTGTAAGGGTGACCGGTTGGATTGGCCATCAAAAAAGACTTCTCTTCTGTAAAATCACTTCCTGGTGGTTCGGAACCCACCTAAAACTGTAGATCCAACTCATCAATCACCACCATCCAATTCATTACCCACCCATAGGTCTCAGACCTATGTGGGCTTCATCATCCAAAAAGAAGGAACAAAAAATCTTTCTATAATTTGTAGTTTGGAAATAAATCAAATTTATACCCAAAAATCGATATCCGACATGAGATGCAGATGCTTCGTCGTCTATGCCAGCATTAAATAAATAAATAAATAAATTATTTCCTTCCTTCAAAAACTTAAAGTAACCAAAATTGCATGCGTATAAAATATTAACTACAAAACAAAAAAAAACTACACACATATCTAGAAAGAGTAGATGGAAATTTACTGCATATTTTACCCAAAAATCTATCCTAATTGAGATACTTCATCATCTCATATTGGGACACACATTTGGTTGAATACAGGCTGTTGCCTAAGTATAACAAATCATCAGTGGTAACTGAGCTGTCGTTGTGAGAAACCCGCCACCAGAAAAAAGGTTAGTTATGAAACTTGAAGGGGCCCGCTTACACACGAGACTTGGAAGGGTCAGATTTCCGCTCGCCTATTTTTCCAACAGGCCTATTCTATTCCCACAAAAGAGCTTAAAAGTAGGGGAGCAACTCCAGCTCCAGACGGAGTGAGTCTCCCTCCAGCTTCTTTCTTCTCGCTGTCTTTTGTGTTGATTTTCAGCCCAACACAACTAGGTACTGTCTGTTACGTCACACCTAATACATTTCCAGCTTTACTCTATGATCTGCGTCTTCCTCAATTCACTTATACTTTACTCAACACTACAATGCTTCACTGCTCCTAGCAGCGACGAAAAGTGAGATGAACCAAAACCAGCTCTAGGAGAAAAGATTTCAAGAAAGAGCTTCCTTCGTATTTCAGAAATGCAAAATCATTTCAGTACTTTGATGGATCGCTGAAAGTTGAAAGAATGATGAACGAAATTACTAAAATCTACAGTTACTGTAGAAGAAGCTACTGTAGAAGAGATACTATAGTTGAAGTGAATAAAATTCGTTCATATCTGGCATACAACATTTTAAACATGGTGTTATGATATGTAATTAATTATATATATTGATGAGTTTTACTTAAATTAAAATTATACTTGTATCAAGCAGATCTACACATAATATCCAACAATTATTTTAAAAATAGGCTTCATTAATTCATCTGTGTTTGTTTTCTAAAAATTGAGATATTATGAACTCCTGTACTATGTTCAATTCTATGTAAAATTCAAAGCATTAAATTCCTGGATTTCTTGTTCCATGACGAACTGCGTTGTTAATATTAACTTTTCATGTGAAATTTAACGACTTGCAGTCAAATATTCATTAATAATAAGTATAACTCACTTAATCTGTAGGCCGAGCGCTTTTGAATCTGTGAGATCCATCTTCAGAGGCCAAATTCGTTCATATCTGGCGAAAAGATCTGGCCTCTGAAGATGGATCTCACAGATTCGAAAGCGCTCGGCCTACAGATTAAGTAAGTTATACTTATTCTTAATGAATATTTGACTGCAAGTCGTTAAATTTCACATGAAAACTTAATATCAAAGCATTACTTTCTTTTAACTCTATAGTGAAATTAATCTTGATATAGATTATTCAAAAACCCTAGAAAACTATCCAGCTGCCTATTACTTCACTTCTTTGCCTATAAGATATTTTGTTAAGTTAGGTTTGTTTTGTTAAGTTATTAATGTTAATTAAACATTTAAAATGTTAATTATTTTTTATTTGTGTCTGGTCGACAAAGGCACCTGTTTTCTACTTGTTTTTCATGGTTGTTCCATATTGTGAGGAATTTCTTGTTAATAATGGGCGAATCCAGTATAAACCAATGACAGGCCTCCAACGCGGAGTGCGACCTATGAGAGGCGTTCAGTCTATGAACCAATAGTATTCGTCCAAGTAGAGTATATTGAGCTAAATCACGGTCCCATGAACAAACCATTTAGATTAGTATTGAGTGACCATTGTGTATTATTAGGATTTCATAAACTTAGTCATATTATTGTATAAATATTTTTTCTATCTCGTAGTCATTAATTGATTGTATTTAACAGCTTAACCAACCACAAAAAAAAATGAAAGTGACCATTGTGTATTATTAGGATTTCATAAACTTAGTCATATTATTGTATAAATATTTTTTCTATCTCTTAGTCATTAATTGATTGTATTTAACAGCTTAACCAACCACAAAAAAATGAAAAACAGAAATGAAAAAAAATGCCAAGTTCTACTTAAGGTCTCAAAAATAGTAGGAACCCCAAAAATTTCAGCACAGTATTGCGATGAGCAACCATGGAGCTTATAGCTCCGAAGTTGCCAGACAGGGTACACTCACCCTATCCCACACTGACTGACTGACTGACTCCCATGAACACCACACAACCCTGAAAGACAATCAACTGAAAGAGAATAGTGTTTCTGGAACTTAAAAATTGTTGTCTTAAATTTCTGAGCTTAGTGGTAGGCAATATTGTATTCTAAAGATTATTTGAGATAGAACTCAGATTTCAGTTACCTGGTACTAATCTTTTTTTAGTACAGCTTTTTTTTTGTATCAGCTTGAATGGGAAATAAAAGCCGTTCTCCAATTTACACTAATCAAGGAAATTTATGAGGGGAAATATCAGAGCTCCTGTTAGTAAACACGTGGTTTTTGAGCATTTCAAAATGCCGAGGAATTCGGTCGGTTTTGTCCCTTTTCAAAGAAATCCATTTCTCAGGAATGCGACCTGCTTTCATGTGTTTTTTTCTGTCCGGGAACATTCAAAAGGAAATGGCTCTTAGTGGGGGAGCTTTTCGTTGTCTCTTGTCTGCATTTACTACCTGCATTCTTCTAGCAAAGCCGGATAGCTTTCTCAAGAAGAAGGTTCGGAATTCTGTCGATATGAAAAATAGTCCTTCGTTTGAAAAAGTGACGTTTCCACAGAAACCGCTCTCTGCTGTAACATAATAACCAAATTTTATTTCTTTCGCCACAGTTAATTTTGAGGTAATTGCAGTAAAAACCTGTTTTCAAACATATCAAAACGGATGACGTGGAAATAATGTGTTTTAAACGTTGTTTGTGAACAAGACTACAGTGTATAGTTGAAATGTTCGTTCAACTCCTACTGGCATGAGAATTTTTTCTGCTGCGTTACGCGAAAATAATAGTGGTTTTACCTCGTAATTGCGCGTGGTTTCCGATTTCTTTCAATGTTCTCAGAACATGCGATCACGCGATCTTTAAATAGTAATATAAATAATCACTTGCACCGCCAAACAGTCAATCTTTGTCTGATGTAAAGTAGTAGAAACAAGTGTCTGGCAATCCAACTTCTTGAAAAACTCTCAATGGAATTAATTAAAAAAATGGAATTAATAATCAAATCGGTTCAATTAAATTTATTTACGTCTTTCTCAGTGCAAAATCTTTTCACAAAAGCTTGTTTTTTCAACTTCAATTGAGTTCAAAAACATCGTTCCAATGAAATTAATCCACTTCTTTCTCAGTTCAAAATCTTCTACAAAAACTTGTTTTGAACTGGCTTTGTGCAACGACCTAATGGTCATTGATTATTGCTCAAGGCTGTGCACTCTTTTGTTCATGTTTATTTCCGATTATTTTGAGTTGCTCCCTTCTGAAAAATAGTATTTATTGCCGTGAGAAAGTTTATTATGAAAAAATGAGCGCCATCTTTCGTGTCCTTATTTAAAGTAATTCATCTCCACTCTCTTAAGCTTTGGTAATATTCCTTTATATTATGTAACAAAATATATCATTGAATTAATATTCTTGATGTGAAATTCTTAATTTAGAGTGAATTTAGAGTAAATTCTTAATTTAAAGTGAAATTCTTAATTTAACTAGGACACATAGAATTTAGATTTTTTTAATTTATGAAGAAATCCGTAATGCTTGCTGTATTTTTACTTGATGGTGTTTTGTGTAATGAATAAATAAATTCTTTAATAAATCTAGTTTTATATTCTTCTTTTCTCCTCAATTATTCTTATAATTTGAACTTGAATCAAAGATTTTTTAACAAAGTTTAAATAGACAAAATAAATACAGAATAATGGAGAATCCAATTATTTTTAAATTAATTTTGATAAAAATAAATAGGTCAACAATGAATTCTATCTTCAGCATAACATCATGTATTTTGCTCTTGCGTAGTTGGTAGTAAGTTGAATGTCTTCTCATCCTTGGCAGCTAGCAACCTGTGAACACTCACGGTAGCAGGTAGTTTGTCTCAACCTCCAATTTTATTCAAAGGGCTAACAATGACACCGCCTCCATTTCCCATCTTTTGTCATACAAAGGCTCATCTTGAACCCTTTTTTTGTTAGCGAGGATAGTATTTCGTTCGGCAGGTAGAAATTCTTTGCACCTGATTTCGTCTATTCACGATAGCGTCAGGTGTCAACCCATTCACAAAAATGGCTGCGTCGTGTGTTTTCATTTTCGTTTATAGATGAGAAAACAAACACCGAATTAGCTTACCCGTACATTATCTCGACGATTTCACACGGCTTTTAGCCTAAACCGAGAACACCTAGACCTCACACTTTTGCTTCTACATAAATATTTTTGCAATAAGAATGGGTACGTACAAAAAATGAGATTTCTAGATAAACTGGACACATCTAAAATTTGTTTTTATGAGCTTTAAATAGTTGTGAAGGAAGAAGTTGCATCTTTGCTTGTGTTTTTATGATGAATAAATAATAAATGTGAGCATTCTTGTGAAAGGTTTATTTTTCTTCTCTTCTTACAGAGTGAAAAAAATGTATTAAATACATTTTTACACTGGAATCATCTTGAAAACATCCTCATGAACTCTCCAGTCCCTTTAATTAAATAGTTTATTCAATAAATTGGCTATTGGATGATTGGACATTATTTTTATTTTTAAAATTGAATTTACCACAAGTTACGTTGGGAAAATGTAGTTTTTTATGCAAAAATAATCCACTTCAAGCTTAGAAACCCCTGTATTCAAAGCTATATTTGTAAAAGGTTGTTATACGTCTGAAACTATAGTGATTGTTGAGAGTAGGCATTATTCCTTTTAGCTATTCACTTTATCAAAATTGTTACAGATGAAAAAGATTCCCAACAATTACTGTTTAAAAAGAAAACGCACATCTTGATATCGTTTTTCAAGTTTCCTGGAAAGCCAGCTAGTTGAAAACGCATTACACGGCGTGTTATCGGTGATTGCCGGACGCCTTCTTCTCCTTCTTCTTTGGTCTTATCTGCTGAATCTTTTAGTCCAGTGATAAATCAGTCCAAGTCGGAGTTTCTCTTCTCAGTTCACCTTTGAAACTGAGCCCACAAAAACCGTTACAGTACTTGGTCGGAAACGGCCAACTCCAACGTGAAATTGATCGGATCAATTCGGACAAGGAAAGCTTTCTTCACGGGCTGAAACTTTTTTACGTGATGATACACACTCCGGTTTCGGCCATCTGTTTAATTGCATTTCTTGTCGCTATTCATTATCTACTGTCTTTCCTTCATCATTATTCACTTGAATTGTCATCACCTATAGAAAGCAGTACAAAATCTGTTTTTTTTTCTGAGCGTCAATCTATTAGTCAATGTTTTTGTTGAAATTAAAGGAAAAGAAATCGCAGAATTCGGCGACTGGCCGACTCAATCAAGAAATAAAATTACTTAGTTAAAATTCGAATTGCTAATTTGTAACGGTATTTCGGAGATTGAAGTGTATTCCGTATAATCAACTCGGTTATCATTCAATTTCAATCTCGTTGCATCAATGATAAGCACCTTCATTAAACTGGAAGCCCAATTAATGAATTAATCAAATATCCTTTAAAATGTTTTTTCTACCAAATATATAAAAACATTCTTCAATCATAATCATCGTAACTCCATGCCGTTGCGTAACATCTAAACATTGTGTTTATCGTGAAGTGATAGCCAAGCATGTATCTGGTATCAAGCATGGTATCAGAGCTCAAGCATGTAGCAGGTATCTGTTCAATCAGAAATAAGCGACGAAACTCCTGGGCGCTCTTTGTAAGGGTGACCGATTGGATTGGCCAGCAAAAAAGACTCTGTTCTCTGCTGTAAAATCACTTACCGGTGGTTTGGAACCCACCTAAAACTGTAGGTCAAACTCATCAATCACCATCATCCAATTCATTACCCACGACCAATGTGGGCTTCATCATCCGAAAAAATAGAAAAAAATTGTGCGCTGTTACGGGAATATATAACAATCAGCTGATTCTCTTATCGAATGACAGAATAGATGCTAAAGTAAGTGTGGTGTGAATGAAGTTGAGTCAGCTGAGTATCACCATAGACGAACCTTACTATCCCTGATCAATGGTATCACATATTTTTGACTCAGCACTCGGGATTCTTGTTATAAATTGTGAGTTATAAATTGAGTCAATCACAGCTGTTTCTCACGCTGTGACTCCCGTCGACTCAACAAATCAAAAGTCGACTCCAGTCACTCAAGAGTCCACTCAGAAACGTACTCCTACCACCCAGGAACTTTATTATCTATTCGGTGATGGAGTGTCGGAGTTACGATACAGATACAGACTGGAAACACTCTTATATTATAAATATTGCTATAGAATATTGTTAAGTATACAGAAGTGTAGATCAATATTTCAAGATGGAAAGGAATGTGCACCTGACTTGCTGTGGCTGTATTCTTTAAATAATTGGAGTTCCACGTGTTGAAATTTTGAATGCTCATAAATAATGAATATCTTCTTCAATCGGAGCACGCAGACTATATTGGCTTGTGCGAATATTGATGGATAAAAGAAAATTGCTTTAGGGCGAACAGCAGACGGAAATGAGCAAATTCTTCCGACAGCTGGTGTTGATTTATCAAAATATAGCCATGGTGAGTGGGGAAGGGTAAGAGAAAGCAGTGCTGCATCGGACATCAAGAGAAATGGAATTTCGAGATCGGGCTCAACTAAATGCTTCGAAATTGAGCACGCTCCGGCTGCTTTCTTGTTAAGCTTTTGAAATATGTATCTGAATTCTGGCGATTGCTAATTGACAAAGCTATAGGTGAACAAAAATCATCATTTGTATCACAATTCCCACAAGTGATGTGCAGCCTAGTTGTGATTCAATCGTCATACAAGTAAACTACAGTCTATTGAATTTGTAATTCACGTAAAAATCGCCAATTTCTCTCAAAACTCATTGAATTCGCAATGGCTTTGTTTCTGTCTTCCATTGTTATTTATTTTGATTGTTATCAACGTTTTCATAGTCTACTATTTGAATAACTCATATTGTTTCAAGAAATAATTGGACCACGTGCTTTGTTATTATGTTACAATAACAAAAACTTGTACGATGAATAGGTTGGTAACATTGTAAATTGGGCCTCGTGCTCTGTTATATTACTAGTAAGCCCAACGGGCTGGAAAACTCGCTTGCAAACAACTAATTTTGGAAATGGAAACTCATTTGGAAAGCTTATCGTGGAAGGTGGTAACGAAAAACAGCTGTTTTATATAAAATCAGGTACTGATTTATATAAAATTCACAAGACATCTATCACTTTATCGTTGCTCTGATACACAGATTTATTTTCCACAACAAAGACCTACCGTACTCATCTATATATATAAAAATGAATGTCTGTCTGTCTGTATGTATGTATGTATGTATGTATGTAGGTATCGATTTGGGTAATAGGGTACCGCTTCGTACCCCGTATCAATTCATACCATTTTGTACCACGCTCTCATTGGTCGACCAACAAGCGCTGCCAACCTTGTACTGAACGTGATAGGACACCTGTTGCCAACTGCGCTGAAATCCAGTACTGCTCATATAATTCTTTGTTCAAGTGATGTTTATTGACAAGTTAATAATATTGCTTATCTGATTTTATATCTCATGCTGAAATTTCTGAATACATTTACAAATAATATGTTATCGTTTATTTATCAAGACCACTTTTGGCCAGCTTATCAATTGAGGTTATGTCCATTGTGCATTATTTTTGGTATTGCTTCATTGCTTCATTCCCTCCGAAAAGAGTGAGAGTAAAATGCCTTCACCTCAAAAGGGTAAGTTCAATCATGATTATTCAATCCTAGCTTCTATCACTATTTTTAATAAAATTTGCACTGATAAGATAATGGATAATCTAGGAGAAACCTGTTTTGTGATTAGATAACTTGTTATTCAGTGTACCTATAACCTCTCTAGCTTCAAACAAGGGCTTGTTCATTTTGTATTGGACTTCTTTTATTAGCTATACTGTACTAAATTTGTTGCACAATGGATTATTTAATGCATCATGCATTATGGTTTTTTTACCGTAAGTGAATGAATTTTTTTTACAGTTGATAGTTCACTCTGAACTTGTTTGTAGTAGTTTTATTGTTAGTACGAATTACAAATTCAATATTCAGGAATTATTTTAATTGAATTATAACCAACATCAAATTCTCTTCCAATGTGCAGGCCAAGTGAAGTTTTATGTGATATTTAAATAGATATTGCAAATAACAACTTACTGAATGATTCATTACTATAATTGAATTATGACTAACCTTAATCAAATTAATCAACCTATTCATTTGTCCAGGTCACAAACATACTCATATATGTCAAAGAAACAACAGGCTTTATCAACAGTTAATTTTTTTCTTAAGAATATTGATTTTCTCAAGTTAAATTGGAGCAAAACTTTGAACAGATTAAGTTAAATAACGGTACTCTATGAACGGTGCTATAAACTGTTAGTTAAATAACGGTGCTATATGGAGGTCAGTGTGCTGCAGTGATTAGTTTGTGATGTTTTTTTTGCAGTAAACTATTTACAGAAACATTAACATATGATAAAAAAATGATTATAAGCCCAAAAACAGCATAACGTAACCAGCACAGCACAGTGGCCTCTGTATAGTCACAGATTTCTTCCTACTTATTGATATAGTACACAAGTAGGCTACTTGAATAACTAATAACATTTCAATTTTTTTAATTAGTTGGACTAGACTAGCCTATTATTCTTTTGCTTTTATGTTTATTGTAGGTTGGAGAAGGATGACAAATGTTGCATTTCCATGCAATGATAGCAACCAGAGGGCATTAGGGTAAGTTTTCTTTGATTTCTCTTCTCACAAATAAGTATTTAGGACCATTCTAGATAGTTTTCAATGCTAAACAAGCTTCAAGAACTGAGAATAAAAAACTCAGTATACAGATATAACTGAACTTTCAGTACCTACTTGATAAAATAAACTTCAACCTTATATTAGATTTTAATTTTTTTTTTGAGGATGAAGCCCACATAGGTCTGGGACCTGTGCGTGGGTAATGAGTTGGATGATGGTGATTGATGAGTTGGACCTACAGTTTTAGGTGGGTTCCGAACCACCGGGAAGTGATTTTACAGCAGAGAACAGTGTATTTTATGCTGGCCAATCTAATCGGTCACCGTTACAAACAGGACCTACGAGAACGCAGCTTATCTCTATCTGATTGAACAGATACCTGCTATGCCTCGCGGCTATCACTTCTCGCGGCTATCACTTCCCTTTATAGTATTAGAACAATCTAATATTAAAACTGACACTGTATTTCACTTTTAAATAATGTCAACTTTTCATGTGAATTCAGCGACTTGCAGTCGTTATTCGATAACGATATTCAATAACGTTATTCAGTATTTGACTGCAAGTCGTTGAATTCACATGAAAAGTTGATATTAACAACGCAGTTCGTCATGGAACAGGAAATCCAGGAATTTAAATAATGTTTTACTCACATATATTGGAGATGCTTGAGGAATGCATTTCACTTCTGAAAAGAAGCTTCGTCAGACTTCTTTTCAGAAGTGAAATGCATTCCTCAAGCACCTCCAATATAAGTGAGTAAAGCAATATTTAAAAGTGAAATACAGTGTCAGTTTTAATATTATATTGTTCATTAAGTATTTCGTCATGGAAAACATCACAGATAATATTAGACTTATAAGCTTAGCTGTATTCACTGCTTCCTGAATCAATAACACACCTAGCTGTGTTTTAGACGATCTGTGTTTCATTGAATTACAAAGTTGACCTGCCAAGATTGTTAATGTATTACATACCCTAACTATTCCAATAAAGTGTCAGTATTATACTGTCAAAGTATTTTGTAATTCAATAACATGCTGTTACAACCGATTTTTTTTTTCTTTTAGATTTTCCAGTGATGAAGACATGGCTGCAAATTTGCCGAAACTGCTTGTGATGGTTAGTTATCAAAATTTCAAATCTATATAAGGCTTAGTTGAATTCTTAGCTGTAAAGATATATTAGTAGAGCTACTTTCGAAAATTTATTGTAGAAATTGTGGACTCAGCATTAGCCTCGTTTTATTCCATTTAATCATCCTTACAGCAATCAATCAGCTATTAATTAAAACAGTAGGTGTTTTATGCTTCCTAGAGTATAGCTGATTTGATAAGGTGTAAGTAAGTTAAGGGTCTCCTAACCAACATGAGCCATATGCTTATTATTTCAATATTCCTCTGTTGATCATGTGATCTTACCCTGATTTATTATTCACTTGAGGCTAGTATATATAGAATGCATAGACTGCAGAAAGTTCACACTGTACTGTGTGTATAGGGCCTAAATCCTGTTCCAAAATAACAGCTGGATATAATTTTCATTGTAACCATGAAATTTTTGGTTAACAGTCTTTATATCTGATTGATATGTAGTACTCATCCCCTGTTAGTTTGTGCTTTGGGAGATATTAAAACAATAGAGATAAGACTGCTCTCATTAAATGTTGACCTAAGAGATTGTGATCCTATTTCATTCATCATCAACTTTTTATCAATAGTTCTTGTAAAAATGATTCATTAATAGTAGAATTATTATGAACAGCTGTCTAGGGACATTTATTGTAATTCTAGTTTTGGAAAGTTTGCTTCATGAATGCTACTTTATATGAAGACAGTACTTATAAAAACTTTCTATTTTCAACTATTTATTAATATTATGAATAATAAGACGAAATTGTCACAAACACCTTTATTAAAAAATATTGAGAAACTAGTTTCGGGTGTTATTCCATTATCAATCTCAATCAAACTAAAACTAAAGTACAGAGAAGCTGAATATATACTATTGGGTAAGCGAGAAAGAG
This sequence comes from Conomelus anceps, assembly GCA_948455865.1. Classification (NCBI taxonomy): domain Eukaryota; kingdom Metazoa; phylum Arthropoda; class Insecta; order Hemiptera; family Delphacidae; genus Conomelus; species Conomelus anceps. Next base: position 11,558,687 of record OX418217.1, on the reverse strand, counting down.
GCTGACCTTCATCGTTGTGATTGGCTTACAAGTCACGCCCCCTGGTGGGAGGAGTAACAAGCAAAAATACAAGTCAAATCAATAACTAAAAACTGTGAACATCTAGAAAGCAACAAAGAAGAAAAATACATAATAAAACTAGAATTGAATCAAATTAAAACTAAAAAATTAGAAGCTCACTGAAATTCTGTCAAGGTCAACCAAGAAATCCACAAAAGGACCGTTTTTTAAATGTAGGCTGGAATTATGATGAAACCAAGTTGGTTGTATTAAATTGGTTAAAATAAATTTGGTCCAATTCAATACAACTAACTTGGTTTCATCATAATTCCAGCCTATATATAAAAAACAGTTCTTTTGTGTATTTCTTGGTTGACCTTGACAGCATTTCAGTGAGATTCTAATTTTTTAGGTTTAATTTGATTCAATTTAGCCTTATTATGTATTTTTCTTCTTTGTTGCTATCTAGATGTTCACAGTTTTTAGTTATTGATTTGACTCATATTTTTGCTTGTTACTCCTCCCACCAGGGGGCGTGACTTGTCAGCCAATCACAACCTCCGATGAAGGTCAGCCTCTTTCTCGCTTAGCCAATAGTATCATTCCAAGTTCAGTATACATTCAGCTTCTCTGTACTCTAGTTTTAGTTTAATTGAGATTGATAATGGTATAACAACCGAAACTAGTTTCTCAATATTTTTTAATAAAAGTGGTTGTGACAATTTCGTCTTATTATTCATTATGAATACCTTCCACAATATCACCTTCGCCACTACAAAGAAAGTATTAATATTATGTTCCAGGTTCAAAATGCAACTGATGAAATTATCAAATTAAAAAACTATACTACCGAACAAATTGCGAAATTGAATAAGAGAATAGACACAATAGAAATGAAATTAAAGGAAAACAAGAAGGAAGAAAATAAATTGAATGATACAGACAAATTGTTGGTAAGTGTATTACTTGATTTTTCTGTTTTATTAGTTCTTAATCACTTGTTAAGCTGCATCTCCACCAACCGAACATGTCTGCCGAAAATTGTTGGCGAATACAAAAAACGGACAAACATTAAACATATGGATCACCGAACATGTTCGTGAGTTCAATTGAAATGTTCGGTCTGTGAGTGAACAGTGACGACCAACATGTTCCCGCCACTACTCCCACAACACCGATCATAATGTTCAAGAAGGCGTCTACACCAAACAATGTTTGGCGAGATCAGATAATTCCAACGAAAACTGTTCACCAAGCATGTTCGGTTGGTGGAGATGCAGCTTAAATCTTTGGTTTTGAACCAAGCCTGAACTCTGGTTATTCCAAAATTATTAAAACTGTGCCTTTTTATCATAATGAATGAGTTTTGCAGAGCAATTATTGGGAGATTCATGTATCTTTATAATATTTCACTGGTCATAAACAAAAAAAAAAAAAAACAATAATTTCATCAACAAGCAAGCTAATGCTGATAAAATGGGATCAAAGGAAAATGTGTTGTGTGTGATTTACTTGGTAAAATAAATCTATTGAGCTAACTTGTTATACTTGTCAGTGTTGAGGTTTAAAAATGAGTCAAGCTTTATTATTTCTGTTTCAGAGAATCAAGCGTAATCTATTCAGTAAGGAACCTGGTTCCTCTGATGGTAGCATATATTATGATGAAGATGAAGAAGATGATGATGATGATGACGATGATAATGATGGTGACGACGATAATGACGATGATCCTAATTACTATTCCAGTTTAGATATGGATATGGAGGAAACAGCTTCACCGGTATGAATTGAATTTCCTTAACATTTTATGTGTGGAATTTTTCTTAGCATGGAAGGAATAATGATATATAGCAATAATATTCAATTGCCAGTAAACTCATGATATAAGAAAATTCATAATTATTATGAATTTACTAGAAATTGAAAAATATTTATTTATTTCAAATGAGTGCTGCTATACAGAAGTGTCTGGAGGACAAGTAGTTAAGTCACCTAACCAGCAATTAAAGGCTGCCAGGTTCAATTCCCAACCTGGACAAATATCTTTGTGTAGTATCATTCATCAATTATTATTCATTAATTTCTGTTGTCAATATTTGCAGATGAAAAAATTTTCAGAATGGTAACACTAAAAATATTTTTGTTTAATTATTATTTTCTCAGGATTTTTTTTATTTTATTGTGATGTACGTGCAAGTGTGCTTCATCTTTTCAGGATGGCCATCACTGGAGCAACTAGCACCTTCACTAGGGCTCAGTAATTGAGTCTGAATTGAATAATTATAACATTTATACAGCTTTGAAATCCAGCACAGTTTTGTTGTGAAACTGACAGCTATTTTCTGCTTTCATATTATTTATTGTAGAAAACAAAATTTTTTCCTAGAAGATGAACTTCGCACACACAGATTACCCACATCAGTCTTCTGCTTGTATGTGGGTAATAGGGTGGAGGAGGAGGAGGATGATGATCATGAGGTCATGATTGATGACCTACAGCTTCAGGTGATCTCCAAGGCTCTGGGAAAAATTTACAACTGAATTCAAAAAAATATTCATAATTGGAAAACACTAGATTTTTGACCTAAAAAAAAAACAACCAGCTAATTTTCTTTTTTGCATGTGTATGTTTCAGGTGCCTGAAAAGCTCAAAGAATTAAACAAGAAGAGGAAACCTACAATTTGTGGCCTATGCTATAAATCTGTTCCTTCCTGCTTCCCAAGACATCTTCTAAATAAACACAGTGAAAGGCCAGAAGTTAAGCAGCTTATTGACCTGAAGAAAAGGAATGCTTCTTTGAAAGATGTTCGTAAACTAACTGATCAATTGAGAAAACAAGGTAACTACTATTATTCATTAAAGCACGGAATTGACAACTACAGACCAGTACGTAGAACTAAAGGAAAAAGGACTCCAGCTATTTGTAAACACTGCAAAGGTATTTTTAGTAGAGAAAGCTTTCATAAGCATTGGAGAAGATGTTCAAATTATGAATTTGTGAAAGAGAGTGGGTATAAATATAACAGCAGCAATGACCATAAGATGATGCCTGTTTTAAAATCAGATTCTCAGTTGAATAAATATCAAGAAATAATGTGGAAATTGTTAGGTGATGACTCTGTTTCACAGTTTGCAATCAATGACAGGCTCATTCTTTTATATTTCAAAGAGAAATTTCCTCATAAGAAACAAACTAGCAGAGGCATCAAACATTTGAAAAGACTTGTGAGAGACATATCCCGATTTGTATTGAAAATCAAGTCTCTTGATGAGAGCATTATAACCATGAAAGATATTTATAATGCTTCTAAATTTGATGTAGTTCTGGAGGCTGCTCGACAAATGTCAGAAATAAATGCAGAAGGTATGGTGGCAAAAACATCAATGAATGGTCGCCTCAGGGCAAGTGTTTCTAGATGTCTAGTCTTATTTATGCATGAAGTAAGGACTACTATGCATGGTGAAGCCAGAAGAACTCTTCTTGAAGAACTTACAGTTTTTCAACAATGCATTCAAGATAAGTGGACTGTAGAATTTGGAAGCTTTGCTGAAAATACTAAGAAAATATTGGCAGTTGATAAAGAAATTGAAGTGGCAGACCCAGAAGATGTTGTTAGTGTATCTCAATACTGTGTTACTAGGTACATTGCTGCAATTAATAATCTTTATGCAAACATTTCTAAAGAAAATTATGATAAATTAATGAGACTTGTCCTTGTCCATATGGTTGTCCTTAGTCGTCGAAGAGCTGTTGATATTGATCAGTGCACAAAAAAAAACTACTCCAATATACAACGTAACAGAGAATTTTCTGAAAAACTCAAAGATTCAACGCAGTTGACTGCAGAAGAGAAAGAGGCAACTGTGATACTTGATGCCTTCTTCACACATGGCAAGGGCAAGCAGAAGACCATATGCTTTATCACAAAGCAATTGACAGCAGCTATTGATGCTCTGCTTCACACTCAAAACGAAATTCATAAAGATGGTGTAAAGGGAGATTTGTTATTTTCAAAATTTGAATCTCCTGATGAGGAATGGTCAACTTCATGTGCCATGGCATGGGCAAGAAAATTTATACCACTTAGGAATCCAAGAAACTTTACAATTAATGGATTACGGCATTTAGCTGCAACACAAGGCTCTCTTTGGGTGGATGAAGATCCTACAATACTGCCTTCTATGCTTGAAGGACTGACACACAATCTTCAAACACATGAACTTCATTACAAACGAACCATTACCCACAGACTCACAAAAAGTTGGGGTAGGAAACTGTATGAAGCCACACTTCCAAATGTTCCACACTCATCAAATGTTTCAACAGAAAGACTTGACAATGCTACAAATGACTGTATGGAAGAAAATGTTAGCAGTTCAATTACATGTGATGATAATAATAATCCACCCGATATATTGACAGTAAATGAATCACAAGACCCAGAATGGCTGCCTGAAAGTGAAATAGAAGAAGAATGTGCATTGGAAACTCCCAAAAAAAACATAACCAGACAAAGATGGTCAGAAGCTGAACATGCTGCTCTGATTCGACAATTTCACCAATACATCAAGAATAGAAAACTACCTCCCAGGAATGTTATTAGAAATGCGATGATAGAAGAAAGTCCACTTGCAAAGCGCAATATAGAAACTATTGTAGTTCATTTGCACCATGTTATAAATAAAAAATCAGCCCCCACTCGGAAGTTATTTGATATAAATAATTCTTTAATTACACCTGAGGCTAAAAAATTTAGAATGCATACAAAGAAACAATGACTTAATGATTACCATTGACATAATTTACAAAAGCAATGACTTTATGAAAGATGTGAACATATCACACTCATTCAAATAATTTATAAAATGTTTGAACAGATGATTTTCTTCTCTGAAAATATGTTTGCCAATTGAGCTTATGGAAGCAATAATCATATTGTCATATAATTCTTTTATTTTTTACTTTATAAAAATGATGTTTGTGTAAGAGATGTTATAATATAAGTTAGAAGTAGTATTTGAATTTCATTGACAGCTTTGTATTAATTTTATTGCATTTAAATAAATAATGTGCATTTTATAATTTTCAATACCAATGACTAAGATAAGTGTGAACATACCCTAGGTTTGTATTCTAATAATTTATTTGATTTTTGAACACATTTCTGTTATCTGGAAATGTGTTTGTCAATTGAGCAATAACTATTGTACGAGAGATCATATTGGCGTTTTTAATTCTTTTCTTTTTTACTTTATAAAAATGATGTTTGTGTAAGAGTTGTTATAAAAAAGTAAGAAGTAGTATTTGAATTTCATTGACAGTTTTGTATTAATTTTATTGCATTTAAATAAATAATGTGCAATTTATAATTTTCAATACCAATGACTAAGATAAGTGTTAACATACCCTAGGTTCATATTCTAACAATTTATTTGATTTTTTAACACATTTCTGTTATCTGAAAATGTGTTTGTCAATGTCTGAAAATTGTGTTTGTCAATATCTATCATAGGAGTGATCGGATTGGCGTTTTTAATTATTTTCTTTTTCACTTTATAAAAATGATGTTTGTGTTAGAGTTGTTATAATATAAGTTAGAAGTAGTATTTGAATTTCATTGACAGTTTTGTATTAATTTTATTGCATTTAAAAAAATACTGTGTATTTTATAATTTTCAATAGCAATGAATAAGATAGGTGTGAACATACCCTAGTTCGTATTCTAACAATATATTTGATTTCTGAACACATTTCTGTTATCTGAAAATGTGTTTGTCAATTGAGCAATGACTATCAAATCTATCAAATGAGTGATCATATTGGCGTTTTTAATTCTTTTCTCTTTACTTTATAAAAATTATGTTTGTGTAAGAGTTTGTGACTTGCTATGATGTAGAAGTACTGTAGTATTTGAATTTTATAGTCATTTTTGTACTAATTTTATTACATTGAAATAAATACTGTGTATTTTATAATTTTCAATAGCAGCAATGACTAAGATATGTGTGAACATACTCTAGTTCATATTCTAAATATACATTTATCTTTTGCAAACATATTCAATAATAATATAAAATGTATCGCAAAGCAATTTTTCCTTGTTTTATTATTTCTATTGCCTGTTAGGGCCTCCACACATGGACGTATTGCAAACAGATGGAACTGGACAGATACTCGGCAACCCTAGTGATGTTAGTTATGTAAATTATGTTTTCAACAGTATATAAATATACAGTAAATTGCTGGTATTTTACTATATACTGCTTGTTTTTTAGAAAATTATATAAAAATGAATGTATTCCACCCTCCATGACTAGAGTTTTGAGTTTTAAGTTGCATCTGTTTTCAAACCTTCCATATCCTGTTAAATAAGAAAGCTAAATAAGAAACTAGAGACTAAAAAACTTGGAGCTGAGGAATAACATAATTTATCTGCATTGTTCCAAATGTCAAATTGGATAATTTGTTACTTCTTCAGCTTACCTGACCAAAAGGCCTAATAAAATTCTTAGTGCTATGAGAAACAATTATTTTGATTATGCGTGTGTAGTGTGTGTGTGTGTGTGTGTGTAATTTTGCTTGCATGTGTAATACAACTTATTTCACAGATCATGTAGGACCTCCATTTACGTATGCAGATGGAGCTTTCATTGACAAATTTGCTCAATTAATAATAATTTATTACTTGGGCAGCTCTTATCAATGAAACTCATTTTTAGATGAGTCTAAATGCGTAAAAGGTCAACCTGTAGTCTGACCCTTTAATCAAGGTAAGTTAAAAGTAGCATCAGTGCAATTGGATTTGCAACAGTTTGCCAGTTTGCATTGAGTTTTTATTCACAGAAACGAGAGACTAATTCAAAAAATGAGCTTACAAAAGTCAATGGAACCTTTTTATTACAGTTGCCAAAGCACAGTAAGCGAGTTTGTATTAACATTGCACTGTGAGCATTATGTCACTAAACTCAGTGTGAATAGCTGATATTAGTCATTTTCTGTTCACCAATACAAATGCAAACAATGTTTTAGACTGCCTCTCCTTTATGTGATGAAGTTTAGTTAGTTTACTGATGTATAATAGTAGGGTGCATTTATGGACGCAGGTGACAGGTTTGATGGAGTCATAGCCTTTTCAACTTTCAAGCTAAACATGATCTGCGCATGCTCAGTGAGTTTATTCAAGAGGTTATAACTTCATTGAATTATCACTTACAACTTAATGAAGTCATAACCACTGGAATTCACTCACTATGCATGCGCCGATTGTGTGTAATGTAACTACTGTTTATGTGAAATTCAATGATGAGTTCAAATAAAATTGAAGGGGAAAATTTCTGGACATTCTTATTAGAATATGTTAAATGATGTATTTGAAGAGAAATAAATGAAAATCTAAGATTTTATAGAAATTTTCCAATACTCCAGTATTGTGTTGTTCAGGACCATAAAATTATTTCTATTTTCGAAATTTATATTATACTAGTTTTATTATGAACTAGCCTACTGCTCTGGATGGATTATGAAAATATAAATAATTGGAAGGGATACCCTTCAGAATGAGCATGCTTACTAAACAAGCAATGGAAAAATAACTTCTGACAGGAGAATGATATATTCTTTAAATTTCTGTCTTAATCATAGTTAATGATAGTCTGCAATTTTCAGCATAAAAAATTACATGCTGCTCAAGTGTGGTGTCCTAGTAGCGAAATAAGCTCATACAATGTTATGCATTTAGAATAGTGCATCGTGCTTGGATGAGCTTAATTGGATGCGCCTTGGACACCACACCTTTAAATAATTATTTGTATAATGCTAATCAGGAATGACTGATAAGCACAAGCAAATGTACAGCTATGTCATTAGATAATATTGTGATTGGGATATTCTCTACAAAATACAAAGCAATAATTTTAGAATTTCATGCCGTCATCATTAAAACTTGCAGGAAAATACTTGTAGATAAACATTAGGTGCTGTATTGGATTTATTTCTTCTATGCTAAACATAACTTTTCTCCCTTTTTTCGTTCTCACCTGGACTCCATACAAACAGGAGAGTATAACAAATTCAACAATAATGTGGAGTGGCACTGATGAATAATTTTCAATTTTTTAACTATACCTTAATAACGTTACTAAAAAAAAATTCGACTTCCCTGTCCATTGCTCCCATATACACCTAAAAGTCTTGAATATTGACACAAACAGAAAAGTTTCATTTTATATAATTATAAGAAAATCGCGTGACTATTTAAAAAAAAAATCAAACTATTCAGGGAATTGAACAAAAATGAATTCAGAGATACAATGGTTGAAAAATATATGCTAAAGTCAGATAAAAACCATTAGAATAAGTTTGGGGTTTGGATACAATATTCATTCCAAGTTTTTCAGTAAAATTACTAAAATCATAGAAAAAGTTATCATGTTTTGATCAAATGTGTTATCTATGCTAAAATTACTAGGGATGCTGCTCGAGATTAGAAATGCAATTTTTTCTTAACTATTTTGAGATCTGGGTATTTCCAATATTCTTAAGAATAAGAAAATAATAATTAAAAAAATTAGATGATTGTCAAGACATCCTACAATTATTCATTACTCACGCACAAGTTTCTGACTCATGTGAGCATTATATTCAATAAAAAATTAATTTTCAGTTTAATTTTTGAAATTTCATGTGATTTTCATATCTCAAGGACCATATATTTACGAAAATTGACAATTTTTTTCTTGAAACTGCAAAACGAGAAAATTCTCTAGTAGTCGCATAACAGCCAAGAGCCACATTCACTCTGATTTTTCCTTGAAAAGTATTTTAATTGAATTGAAGGACTACCATTGCTAGAAAGTGAGTGTAACTTGGAAGGGAGACCCTTCAGAATGAGCATTTTAATGTATTGTTGATAAAAGTACTTGTTCTTTTGTTTTAATATTATTTTTCCAAGATTTATTAGAAACTGCTTTTCAGACAATTTGAATTTCCCTCCTCTATGGATACCATTCATTGTATCACGATGGATCAGGTTGTATCAAATCGGTACAAATCGATACAAAGTGGTCCCTTAATGCCCAAATCGATAGGAGGGTATGTATGTATGTATGTTCCCTATAGACTCCAAAACTACTTGACAGATCGGCATGAAACTTTGGGAATATGTTGTGTGAATATTGAGGATGGTTTCTGACCATAAATTTTAATAGAAGAGCTAATAATTACTATTAATTAATCCATTTTATAGACCTAACCTACTGAACTTGTCGGCCAAACAGCTTAAAGGAGCAGCTGATAGAAGTCAACAGTTTTTAATCATATGGCAGGCCCCTTAGCGGCGCTATTTACGCTGTCTTTGAACAGCAAAAGACTTTGCACTTTGCATGTAGGCTACCGTGCAGTCGGAGCCTTGCAATATGTAGGAAACATACGACTGGGTATGATGAAATTTAATAATGCCAGGTTGATGACATCTGTTAACCAATGAAGAGCTAGCTAGAAATTTGAAATGCAGCCTCAGCGGGAGGTGGCGAATAATAAAATAAAAAACTGGCTTCCACCCTTATAGTCGTAGGAGGTTTAAATTTGAAATGTTTTTTCATTCAGAGGTGGTGATTAAGAAAAAAACGAAGCCTCTTTGATCAGCTGGAAGAGCCCTAGGACTAATTTCTTTCCTAATTTGAAATGTAACCTTAGCGGGAGGTGGCGAATAATAAAAACAGGAATTTTTTATGAGAACGTAGCAACGCGCGTCGGGCCAGCTAGTATACCTATAAATCAGGGCAATGGAATTAATATCTATAGATCTATAGTATCTACAGATTAGATATTTTTATCGCATAAAAAACAGCTGTTTATGATATATCAATTTTTCGGGGCAATGAAATTAGTTTAGGCCTATCAGCTGATAGAGGTTCTATGAAAAGCCTGATTAAATTTATCCACCTACAGCTGATGATAACTCAAAATATATTTTTGAAATCTATTGCGAATTCCATATGGTGAAAACTATTTTCTATATAATTATAGTAATAAATAGATATATTAATGAAGGGCCGAGAATCTATCCTTGTGTTTCGCCTCAAAAAGGATGAAGGCGTGGGTCAATTTCATTGCAAACGAACTTGATCTGTATTTAGGTTCCAAGAATATGTGTAAGGCGCGAGCCTCCAGTCATGAGTCACAAGTGAAAACTAAGAACTCGCTACGCTCGTTCAACAATAACAAAAAAGGTTATGATGAATAGGTTGGTAACATTTTAAATTCAAGCCGCTGTTTTATTAGAATGGTAGTGTAGGCTACTAACTTTATAGGCATGCGCACGGTGGGTGTTCCTGGAATGGCACGAAAAATTTTGGTTTTTAAATTTTAAAAAGTTATGTTTTTTGGATTAGACAAGGATTTTAAGAGCAACAGTAAATTTAGTTTGAAACCGGTAGTGAATATTTGTAAAAATATAATATTTATTAAGATTTTAGAATACATGAGCAGCGTATCATTTACGTAACATTGTCAGAGCGGCACTCTGTATTAACTTTGCGCACAACTGGAAAGTGAATAATGTGTTAATTTGCAGTGGTGGTTGAAACCCTAGAATAAGGATGTCTCAACTTTTTGTTGTAAATTTATAACCAGAAGTTAATATTAACAACGCAGGTCGTTATGGATCAAGAAATCCAAGAAGGATAAGTCCTTGATGGTAACTGCATTGAAAGGTCGCTGCTTACTGCTCGGCATTGGCGTCGTTGGCGCTCTGTTTTGACTAAAGCAAGTAGTTTACTTCTAAATGTGCTTTTTTTGGGTGTTCCACAATTTTTAAAGGGTTATTCAAATACACACCTTCTAATAAAACAATTTATAAATAAAATAAATCTATATTTCGACAAAATTCTTTTGTACTCTTTAGGATTAAAATAAATGTTTACGGGTTATATTATTAAAAAACCAATAAACAAATTAAAAAAAGTTTTGTTTCACGTTATGCTTGAAGGACGTTTTTCTTAAAAGAAAAGGGGCGCGAAAATTGGCCCTGGCACTCACAATAATCACCCTGTGCAGGCTTTTGGGTCTGACTTTATATAATTTTAGTTCTTTAAATTGCAAAAATGGGCAATAAGAGTTCTGGTGGGTGAGTCTATTCGGACAAGCTGTCGACCATATTTCAAACAGTTAAAAATTCTGCCTGTAGGCTACCTAGTTTATATATATTTGAAACAGTCAATTTAATAAAGAAAAATGAATTAATGTTTAATAGGGGTTCCATGGTTCATTCTCATAACACTAGGTACAGGGATGAACTTAGAAATGAAACTCATCGCACTGCTCTCTATGCAAATGGTGTTAGAAATTCAGGAGTTCAACTTTTTAATGTTTTACCAGCCAGGCTTAAGAGACTTCCTTTCAAAAAATTTAAAGAGGTTTTCAAGAGAGAGCTAGAGGACTGTGGTTTCTATTCAAGCCAAGAATATAGAGAGTATTATAAAAATCCTAATTAATATAGCCTGAATGGAAATAATAAATTTAAATTTAACATTGGACTAATCCAGATGCCCCCATGATGGGAGGCCAGTGGATGCTTAAATATCTATCTATCTATCTATCTATCTATAGTTCTATTGTAATTACAAGCATTTAAAAATTAATCATGCATTATTAGTATATTTTATATTTCACCGATTTTGTACAATTTATATGTTAACGCATATCATGTGGAAGTGAACATAAAAATAGATCATACACGCCGCAAGTGTAAAAAATTGAATAAAAAATAAATTAAATATGAATAAAAAATTATAACAGCATATAATATTTTACAGACATTGTAAAATCTGCTATGTAAGTCAGTCAGTCCCTTCTTGCTAATTAGGTGTCCTCTGTTTTCTGTTCAGGAACACTATACCATAGATTAGGGATAAATCAATGATGGTTCGTCTATGACTGCACTCTGTTCACAGAAACGAGAGACAACCCAAAACAAACGTTCGCGTTTGTGTGAGTGGAAAAGTGATGACTCATATCAGCTGAAGACCGATCGATTAATTTCTACCAGTTCACACTGAGTTCAGTGTCACAGTTACCGGTTCACTTATATACTGCGCGTTAATTGTATTTCTGTAGTTAATTGTGAATCGGCCTGTTGTTCGAAGATACAGTCTCTCACTCGCATCGTTGTTTACATCGTCACTCCTTTCCATGAACAGAGTATAGTCAATTTGCTTTATCTCTACGAAATATTTTTCCAACTGTAGCCCCAAGGTAGACTGTCTACTCTAGCCAACGCACTGAGCAGCTACATGAAACCAATGTTTGCAACATCAATTAGAACGCAACCAATTACTAAACAACTGATCGCTGTTCCACAAACGTAGCTCCATTTAGAATGTGTGTGTGAATGATGCTACTTGTTTGTAACCGTCTAAAATGGCGTATTGTGGTCAGGTGTGTCAGAGGTACAAGACCCAGTGCTAGCTCACACCCCATTAAACGACCACATCTCTAAAGAGGCATTCTTATGTCCATAATTGATGCCCATATGAAATTCCCACTGTTGTAATAGAACTGAATAATTGCATCTTGTCACTGTGAAATATCTCTCATGTGTTTCGAGTTGGAAATTCTCTTATCTTCTATATAAATAAAATTAGAGTTTTGTCTGTACATTTATCAGAATTATATATTTTTTTATTATTTTTACGTTTTGAGAAACAAGTCGTATCTCAATTTCTGTCTGTCTGTCACGGCCCCGAAAGCATTTTACGCGGCCTTCTCCTGAAAAACGAGAGCATCGATCGGGATTTAAGTTATTTAACAGTATTGAAAACTATTTTGACTATGTCTTTAGCTATAAAAAAACTAAATTAACTTTTTTCAACAGAATAATAAACGTTTAAAAACCAAGTAAAGTGCGATTTTGGATACATTTCTTCCAAGTTTTATTATCACGTTTTATTACCGAGAGCATCGATCGGGATTTAAGTTATTTAACAGTATTGAAATTTTCAGGCATAATGTAGAATTGTCCCGAGATGGTTCCTGTGAAGGTTGGGAGTACAAAAGTCCTCGCTGAAGGACACAAAAAGGAGAAATCTATTCTTAAAGGAACAGCTGATAGAAATCATTTTTTTTAATCATATGGTGGGCCCTTAGCGGCGTTATTTACGCTGTCTGCAGACTTGTGTAGTCGGAGCATTGCAATCATGTAGGAAACATATGACTGGTGAATCAAAGCTCAGCTTTCATCCATTATTTCTTTGGTAAACAAAAAAAAAATTTTTTTTTTTTAGGATGAAGTCCACATGGGTCTGAGACCTGTGCGTGGGTAATGAGTTGGATGATGGTGATTGATGAGTTGGACCTACAGTTTTAGGTGGGTTCCGAACCACCGGGAAGTGATTTCAATTTCAATTTATCCAAACAAAAATTAACATTTTAGGAAATTTCAGTTTAAAAGAATTTCCATCAATATAATGAGACACATTTTGATTGGCTCAAGAATAAAAAATAGTAGCTCAAACATTATTTATTTGTAAGTTCAATCATTAAAATAAATAATTGAAATTGGAAATTTATGAAGCAATGTTTTTTCAGAGACCTGTGCGTGGGTAATGAATTGGATGATGGGGATTGATGAGTTGGAGCTAGTTTTAGTTGGGTTCCAAACCACCGGGAAGTGATTTTACAGCAGAGTCTTTTTTGCTGGCCAATCCAATCGGTCACCCTTACAAAGAGCGCCCAGGAGTTTCGCTGATTATCTCTGATCGAACAGATATCACGATAGCTAGAAATAGATGTTTTCTGATTATCTTGGTAGCTGGATTAACAGTGGCTTCAAATTTTAGAGAGAAAAACAACGAAAGATGGCAAATAACTTGTTGACACTTCATTTTTTTTTTTTTTTTATTTATTACTTCAAATCTCAACACTATCAAGTTTGATAATGGAATGACCATATATGACTAATTAACGAGTGATGAAGACAAATATTATAAAACTGGTTGATGATCATAAAAAACTATATTGGTTGTTGGCAGTCAGTTATTAATTAAAATAATAAACGGAACCGACCAGGAAGCCATGGGATGAGAGGCATTCCAACCAGTCTGTGCATTGACTGGATTTAGATAACCAATTAGGGCATAGGAAATTGAAATGAGCAGAAGCAGCGGTTAATTTAACTGGATTTATTCAGTCGTGATGAGGAATTCAGCGGAATCCTTTTATCCAATAATAAATAAGAGATGTTATACAAACTGATGGGTAAACAAATCAATTCTCAAATATTCTCCGTTAATGTGGGAATAACGCTACACTGTTGGTGTGGTAAAGGATACAAAATATGAGACCCGGCAACCTTTTTTGGATTCTGAATTTGGGTCTCCTGACAAGTAAACAAGAAATTTTATCTGGGCGGATGCTGCAGTGGACCCTTTTCTTCAGGAAGCTGTTGAAGGGGTCTCTACGTTTCAAAATTCCATCGCATCTTTCAAAAAAACTCCTAACAATCCATAACTCATTATTTGTGATTTGAAGATCCATCTTGATTCCACTAAAAACTTAAAAAACACTTTCAAGTGAAAATTGTGACTCACGTTATGGCGTGACGGCCGTTTCACTCTGATGTTCAGAGCATCGTCAGACGACCCACAGTACACCCACGAGTCACAATTTTCACTTTAAAGTGTTTTTATTGTCATTATTTTTGTGTCAGCTAAGGTTATTCAAATACATGTTCAAACTTGATGATCAGTAATTGATGATCTTACCTAAAAATTACTTTAAAGTAAAAAGTTTTACTTTTGAAGCTGGACACAACTATGCATTTATTAGGATATGGAGTAATTAAAATTCTAATCTGTAGTAGTGGTTTACCCGTGATTTGCTACGGGAATTTAGATATAATACTTGTTTAAGTATTGAATAATTATTATTCTTGAACTATATTATAATGATAGGCGGAATTGACTTCCGGTCGCCTTATTTGCATAGTCATAAATCTGTCTCCGTTTCTCAAGCATGAATTTAATGTCTTTCTTTATCCTTCTTATCATGAATGTTCTAGTATTAAGGATCTGGAATGCTCTAGCATTATGACAAATGAGCTTCTGGAATGTTTGAGACCCAGATATTTGCGGAAACTTCCGAATAAACAAAAATCTGATATATAAGGGCTCTTCTTGTGAGCTGTAGTTCAGTTATTCGAACTTCCTTTACGTTCGTTCAGTAACAAGCAGCGATACGAACACATAAGATCAATGTGTTCTTAAGACCAATTGGTCTTATGTGTTCGCTGGTAAGAAGTGACTGTTTGCAGTGGCGGTATACAAATAGACAAACGGAGCTCGTGATAAGTTTATGTGGTAAATTATTCTCAACAGTACACATTCTTCTTTGTGGCAGAATACTCTGTGCTATTATTGTGATAATTACACACGGACTGTACTTTGTGAGTGTGCAGTTAATTGTTGAATTATTGATCGGCCTTTTGACAGTAAGTAATTAGATTTTGTACTGTGATAAAATAAATTCATAACTTGACGTTATTGATCTGTTTGTTTCTTATTGTTTTTTCCTTGTGTGATATAACTAATTAGAGCGTGTTGTAAGTAATTTATGCAAGTGTTAATCGGTGTTGCCAGCATTATTTTAGTAATAGAACCCGTAATAATACTATATTAATAGGGAAGAATAATTTCCTAAAATCCATGTTCAAGCCCGAAAGACATTGAATTTTGAGTTCAATTACGAATGAAAAAATTTATAATTAGAAGAACTACAAATTCATTTATTATGCTGTTTAAAATGGAAGCAATTATATTTATAGTTTATTTTATAAAACAGAATTCAGATCAAACTATGAGAAAAAAATCATGCAAATTGAATAATGCAACCAAATTTGTTTTAAAAATAGAGAACTTACTTGATAAGAGTCGACTTATGTGAACAAAACATTTTGACCGTACGGAGATTTCAACCAGAGCTTACTACCAGCTTATACACTGGACTGCCATACCGTAAGGGCGTAAGGGATAGTAATGCGACTAAAAGCTTTGTTAAAGCTACGAATGACGATAACTTCTTGACTACGGTTTACAACTATATGAACAACAACATTGATGTGGAATTTTGAAGATTTAAACATCAATTTTCAAAAATTAAAAAAAAATCATAAATTGGGCTTTAAGGTGCATTGAATCGCGTTTAAAGGAAGGTTTGTACAAAAATTTGGAGTTCCAAATTTTGTCGTTTTTTTGAAATTTGTAAGACTGACACACAAATGCACGAGCTCAAACCCCCCCCCCCCCCCCACTACTCAGCCTTATTATAGATTAAAGATCAATAATTAGAGAGAGATTACAGATTGAGCACACGCCTACTCTCTGTTATTATATGGATAAATGTAATGTAGTATTGTACGTTGTGACAATTGTGTAACGGATAAAGTAGTGGTAGTTAATGTTTGAGCATCGCTTGTACAGAGCTGTTCCTGTCGCTAGTAGCGATGGGATTGAGCGCTGAATAAATTACTCGCTACTTTAGAATGGAAACAGACAGATAGACGGAAGACCGCTTCTCGATAGCATTTGAAGAGTACGAGCCGCTCGCTCTTTACTCCGCTCGCTCTTCTTTCGACGTCACGGCAAACATCAGTTGGCTGGGAATAAAATCCTTTATTTACTGCTGAAAAAAGAGAAAACCCAGTCGCCTTATTAGCTTGAAAGGATCAAGAGTCTACTCGAAATGAGCAAAAAAGAAGCGCTTTTTCCCTAGGAATGCTGCTCCATGCGAGCAGGCGAATTACGTCCTTTACGTGAATTGTTATTTCTACTCGGAAAACACTGTTAGCTATCTTCACCGAAATGCCGACTTACCTCTTGATTAATCTCCTGCGATTTTATTAACTCACTTCTTCCAGCATGGGTCAAACCGAGCGATCAATTTCGCCCTCCTTGTCTGAGTCAATATTAACTGCCATCCAATTTCTACATTCATTCAACCGTTTAGATTTTATTAATGAGAAAAATCCATCCCTGATTATTTGACTTGATAATGGGATAGTACAACTCCTGAAATACAGAATTGACATTTCTGACCATTGCTTGGTACAGTAGATATTTTTTACAGAAATGGATTACAACTACACTTACTCAACTACACGAAAGTAAGGAGAGAAAACCGTCTTTGATTATCTGACTAAATAATGGGATAGTACAACAATTATATCAGGAATTATTCCCGAAATACAGAACTGACATTTCTTACCATTCCATTTAATGGCACAGTAGATGAATATTTTTAACAGAGATGGATCACAACTACAGTAGAAACAATTAGTCTGGGCGCACGGCCGTTTGGTAGTCAGCCATGGCGAGGGGAGAGTTTATCGCTCATTTCTAAAAACATGTGGCCCGTGCGACGCTGCAGATGTCTTCAAGGTCAACTAGTCAACTTTTAACAGGACGGCTAGTAGTGAAATCAGATCCACGCGCCCAGACTAATTGTTCCTACTGTACACCAGGTACTAAGTATTTGAAGTAAAACAAAGGATTGATAAGAAAAGAGGATCATAAACAGGGGAATAAATTGTAAATTGAAGGAAAAAATAACAGTTTGTGTGTCGTTTATGAATTTGAGGAGCTTTCTTTCCATAGTAGCCCCCTAATATATAGATTTAGTTGGTATCTCCTCACCACAATATGCTCTCAAATAACCATTGAGCACCATAATAAAGGTCTCTAGATTCGTCCCTGTTCAGAACAAAAAATTTAATAGTTGTATGGGAGTAAAAGAGAATACATGAAGTTCAAAAAAATCTTCAGGAATATTATTACACTAGAATTAATTCATATTTAATCATAGTAGGGATTGATTCAGTTACAAAGTTCTATAAAAGGTGTGAAAACAAGAAATAAAACAATGTACAGTGATTGTAACTATTAATTTAGCAGATAACAATGACTAAAAGAAGAGTTGCCTGAGGAATTTTGCAACTCACTTTTGCAATTTACCATTACCACCGAATAATATGGGTTTCCCAGTATACCAACTTCGGAATGTCTGATTTTACAGGAGGCGATTTCAATTGAACTTCTTCAACATAGCATGCGAAATTCATATGGAACAATAATTTCAGTTTTGATTTTTAAGGGTTACACCCTTTGGCCTTTACAACCAACAGATACTTCAATCTTTCATTTTTATAATTGAAGATAATCTTGACATCATTATATCATCATATTCAGCTGTTTAGCATTGAAATTGAACCAACTTTTTTGATAATGTAATCTTAATTTCAGTGATAAAATTTAAAGAATTCATAAATATCTTGGAGTATTAAATAGAATCGATCAAAGTGCTTCATCAGTTCAAATTGAACTTAGTAATTATGTTTCCCAGAAGATTCAAGTTATATTTTAATAAAAACGTAAACATAACCATTGATTTAAAAAAATATTTGGACTCTTGTAATAATTTAGTAATAAAGACAGTTTTGGGCTAAAATCTTGTTGTTTCTTTACAATAATTTATAATTTAACTGTATCAATAAATAAATAAAATTAATTGAAATATGATTATTTTTCATATGAGCCAATTTTGAGATAAACTTTAGAAGCTTTAGTTATCATCAATCGAAGCTCACCTTTGCTGACCGGACACATTATATGTCTCCTGGTCGAATTGGTCACAAGAACCGAATTGAACAAGAGACTTACTGTACAGTAGGAACAATTAGTCTGGGCGCATGGATCTGATTTCACTACTAGCCGTCCTGTTAAAAGTTGACTAGTTGACCTTGAAGACATCTGCAGCGTCGCACGGGCCACATGTTTTTAGAAATGAGCGATAAACACTCCCCTCGCCAGGCTGACTACCAAACGGCCGTGCGCCCAGACTAATTGTTCCTACTGTATCTATGTTGCAATGAACAATAAAACAATGCAACGTGTTGATCTGATTTGTCTTTTACTCCTTAACTGGAGTCTCCAAGACATAATTTACAAAAAAATACAGTATTTCATCTCTGAAAATATTTTTCTCTCCTTAGCATATTCTTTAGCGTGCAGTGATGTGATGTGCTATTGGTCGAGTGGTGAGCTCTTTCCTCTCTAGCCATCGGGATGTCTGTCTCCTTCGTATATACACAGTTAACTTTCATTGTTTGCCGACTACATTTACACATTCACTGCGGACTAAACGGTTTGTTAGGTCATATTCCTGTGCTGCTTTTGTTTCTGGCGATGACAATGTAAATATTTCAAGCGTCCATAAAGCGAATGCAAATGCGTCGCTTGTAAATGGACTTTTACCGAGAGTGATTCTGTTTTGTTCACTTGTATAGCTGAAGCTGAGGCAGCCTGATGCCGTTTTAGTTTCGGGTCTGATGTAGGCTTTTGCAATCTGAATTCCGCGCGTCTCTATCATCTCACTGAGCAAATCGATCAGTGGGCTTCTAATGGATGATGGCGTTTTATTGCCATTTTAGAACGTTTGTGACGACCAACGCCATCGTTAAACCTTTCGTCTGATTCACACCACTTTGCCGAATTTTTAATTCAGAATTTTAAAAATAGTGTTCCCCCAGAAATGCAGCACTTTTCAACTTTAACCATTGCCACATGAATACTAATACTATTCATCACATCGAATCACTGATAAATTTCAAAAAAAGGGGTAGAAATTTGGAGTCAAAGAGTGGTGAATCTGACTGGAGTGATCTAAATGTGATTGAATCGATTTGCATATAATCCCGTGTTTTGAAGTACACGTTAAGCCTGTCCATCCCAGCTGCCTAAAAACAGTCGTTAAGTCACGTCAAGTCCCTGATCTTATTCAGGTGCGACCTGAAAACTTTGACATTTGACATTAGCATAAACCTAAGCCAGCCAGGTAATACAATATTATTAGTCAATAACTGATAATACATTATTAATGAACGTAAAATGTGATACATTCAATCCATCATCATTACAATCCATTGTTGTAATATAGATACTGAAAGTACAGAAGGAATATTAAATGCCAATTACTGTAGTTTCTTTGGAAACTATAACCCTTCTTAGGTGTTCCGAGGACCCCCTGCGTGAAAGAGACATAACTTACCTAAGCCACTTAATTTGAAAACATAAAAATAAGACAAGGATTTGGAAAGAAACAAGAGTGACCGATTGAATTGGCCCGCAAAAAAGACTTTGTTCTCTGCTGTGAAATCACTTCCCGTTGGTTCGGAACCCACCTAAAACTGTAAGTCCAACTCATTAATCACCATCATCCAATCCATTACTCACGCACAGTCCCAGACTGTGAGCTTCATCCTCCGAAAAAAAAGAAGAAAAATAAACATTGTCGGAATGCAATATGCAGTGGTGTAATCGTTTGGGGGCGTTATCTCTCATAAATTCTGACGCCAATCCTACGGTCATGGGTTCGAATCCCGTTATCCACTGACAAATTCTGTGATAACATACTTACAACATTACCTATGTACAAGTCTCAGACCCATACCAGCATCATTAGCCAAAAAGTTCAATGTAAAAATGAGAATTTCTATTTTGATATTGAATGGTTGATAGCCTACACTAGGAGCAAGTAAAAAATACACTGTTCGCTCCTGTAAAATCACTTCCCGGTGGTTCGGAACCTACCTAAAACTGTAGGTCCAGCTTATAAATCACCATCATCCAATTCATCACCCACGCACAGGTCTCAGACCTATGTGGGCTTCATCCTCCAAAAAAGTACAGAATTCTTTTTTGGGGGAGATACAAAGTGAGATAATATATCAGGGGAATATCACCTAAAAAGAAGTCTTCACCCCCATAAAAGACATCAATCAATCATTTTCTGAGTAAGTTCAGTATTTCGGGAGGATATCACTTGACAAAAGTGATACTACTTCACCCCCGTTAAGAATCAAAAAAGCTAAATTTTAGTCATTTTAGAATTTCGGGGATGGATAGATCCCCCAAAATCCCCACAATGGATTTTCCCCTGGCCTACAAAGCTTATTCTAGTGCCTCTAAACTTCTAGATTATCATGACAACATTGCAATTTGAGCGCAGTGTGTAGCCGATCCATCGACAGAGGGTTGGTTGTATAGCCAAAGCCAGCGTCACACAACACCACTGATCGTCTGGTAAACAAGCGGGTGATCAATCACAATTGCAAAGTTAAATGTTTTATCAGCGAATATCCATCGTAGCTAGTGACGGTTCACCGAAAAGACCTCGCTCATACAGCGGCTAATTCGGATTAATGCGTTTAGTTCCAGCCAATACAAATAGATTGCGCCTTGTTTTGGGGCTTAGGGTAGCAAGCAACATACCGTCCTTGTCACCAACTCTAGCGCACTCTACCGGCTATATTGATGTCGTTTTCGCGTGAAGTAGCAATGTTGATTATTTACTTCATATTTCACATTCATGACGAGAAACAAGCAAATACAATAATTTTAAATGTGTGACAACTATTTGCAGGTAGGTTATGAAACCGCCTTCAGTCACAATTTGTCATTTTTGATTTATTACTACATTGTTACCCGATTGTTACCTGCAATTATATATTTGGTGAAATTGATGATTTGTTACGAATACGCATTGGCATGAAATCAACTCGTTTATCAGTTTGTCACACTAATAATTCTGAATTGGTAGGCTACTTTTCGAAGTTCTGTGTCATACTTAATTTATCATTACCAATTACCGTAAATTGACATATTTATCGCTGATAAAGTTACAAATTTGTTGAAAAAACATAATAATCTATTTGAAATAAAAGTGCGTTAGTCATTTTAAAGTGGCATCATGAAAATTATCATTATTTATACGCTGTACCATTTCATTTGTAATGAAATTTGTAAATGAAATAGAAGGCTTATTTTATATTCCTTTATGTATGTGCATTAATACATAATATTATGCAATATATTGATAGGCAACTCAAATCAGCGGTCAAAGGTTTTTCTTTTTTTGCTGGTGGTGCCAAGTTTCTCTTTATTTTTATTATTTGAAAGTAAATTTTTTTTTACGAATTTTAAAGTAATATTTCATGCTATGTTTTTAAAGGCAAATAAAGAATTGAATTGAATATACTTCATACACATGAACAAATTCTTAACAATCATTACACAAACTTACCCTAGGATTTCATGATGGAAACTACTCTACCACTAAAAAGTAAATTCGTATGGCTTTTGGTGGTGGGGAGACCCTTACGGGTAGTTCCACCTCGCCGTTTTTTTAACGACTGCTTTTTTTTATATGCAACCGGGACCGACGGCTTAACGTGTCCTCCGAAACACGGGAGTGGCTCGAGAAAAATATCTTGTACTCAACTGGGATCGAACCCAGGACCTTTGGCTTATCAGACCAGCGATAAGCCAACTCGGCTACGCCGACTCCACTCTACCACTACATGATCGAGGCAAATAATTTACAATGTTTGTTTTTGTAAACAGAAATGTTATGATGTTGGAGATCCATCTTGTTTCCACTAATATATAATAAAAACTTGAAAACACTTTCAAGTGTAAATTATAACTCACGTTATGGCCGTTTCACTCTGTTGTCAAGAGCATCGTCAGACGACCCACAGTACACAGTACTCCACAGTACGACCCACAGTACACTCGGAGTGTACTGTGGGTCGTCTGGCGATGCTCTTGACAACAGAGTGGAACGGCCGCCACGCCATAACGTGAGTTAATTTCCACTTAAAAGTGTTTTTTTTTCAAGTTTTCATTAGAAATGTTATTTTCTTCACACTTTTTATTCGAATTTCCAAATAATAATATATCTCTGATATCCCTTACCCGGTGGTTCGGAACCCACCTAAAATAGTAGGTCCACCATGTTCCCTGTAACATGGCTCAAACGGCGAGGTGGAACTACCCGTAAGGGTCTCCCCACCATTAAAAGCCATACGCTTATTATTATTATTATCTCTGATCACCCATGACTGGTACCCCACCAGATGAGCTGTGATATCTTTCAATTTATATAGTTCACCTTATCGGCAAAAAAAGGACTTTACAACGTTAAAATGTAAATAATTATTAGTATTAATTATAATTCTGACAATAGAAATTGTAGTAGAAAACACTTGATCGATCAATACTTTTATTCACAACTAGCCTTTTGCGATAGACGATTAGTAGAACCTGACAGATCAGTCGTCAGTAGGGATTAGACTGCAATTATTGGTGAAACTGATAATAAGCTACGAATGCGCGTTATCTCTCATAATTAGCTCGTTCATCAGTCTGTCACAATAGGCGGATGATCAGATCAAGCCCGAAAACGGCCATATTGGAAAACTCTGGCTCTAGTTTGATAACTCTTCCACCAAATTTTCTCTCCCACAGGTTCCATGAGTCGTGACGTCATGAGGATAAAATCTATTGAAATTATAATAATAATAATACTTATTATTATTATTAGTCGTCAATTTCCCATTCAAATTGAAAAACGCCAAGTACATGTTTATGAGGAAGGCTGAACTAATTTATTACATTTAATATTTTTTCGGCTTTCCCAATATTTATTCATTCCTCTCTTCTTTCCTGTGAGAATTCCACCTTTCTCCTCTTTATTAGTACCGGGGCTATTTCCCATGACTCCACACACTTTCTATATAAATTTCTGTTCATAATTGTTTCTAGGTTTTCGATTTTTGCTAGCTTCAGGTCAGTTTGGACATTTTGAATCCATTTTCCACCGTTTTTCAAACTTTGGGTATGTACTAGAATTCGTCTGGAAATTCGATCATTGGGGAGTCTCATAATGTGTCCATAAAATTTCAAACGTCTTTTTCGGATTTCGTTTGTGACTTTTGAGTGTTTTTCGACTTCTGAGTTTTTCTGCAACCGGTAGCCTTCTGCGGTTTTCCTTGGTCCCAGTATCTTCCGTATTATTATTATTATTATTATTATTATTATTACTATTATTATTATTATTATTATTATTATTATTACTAGTAATTGTGACATTAAAATACGTGTTGCGAAAAGAGCAGTGGCGGATTAATGAATTTTTATGGGAGGGGGCGACATACCCCAAAAATACCCGTTGGTCGAGGGGGGAGGGGGGGTTATGGCATAACATTTTTGGTAATAGCCTTTAACCGCATTTTACACCATTCTAGCACTTAAAATGTAGTAGAAATATAATTTTTTCGTGTTTAAGAACAATCAAATTTCCCCTAGCTAGAGTAGTTTATTTCTGTATATTCATGTGGAATTAGGAATACAAATTTTTTTATACAATACAATATGTCTTGAACAAAAATTGCTTTGCTAGCTTAATTTTTATCAAAATTTACAGAGAAATGAACAGAGTCTAAGCAATTTATTCGTGATCGTGATGATTTTTAGACCTAACTTATATATATATTTAAATTAATCTCAACATTCTTTCATGTTTCATAATACCAGTACTACAATAAATACGTATTAGGTCAAAAACAAACAGAGATGTATATGCCCCTACCTATTCTATAAAAGATTAATCTTATTCAAACTAATTTCACTTGATATAAGATTTCCTTCATTCTCTGTCATTTGTTAATTCGTCATTGAATTAAAATTATGTCAACAGTTAAAGATAAAGTAAAGGTAATATAGAAAATAAGACAAAATAAGTATTACAACATTAATTCCCGGCCGGCGGAGGCGGAGTGGTAAGACAAGTTGGAGGTATTCCGTCTGTGGCGGGACAATTAAAATTTGAACCGAGTGCATGCCACAAGTGTTACCCTTTTTAATTTTTTAAAATGTGCAAGCCCTCGGGGGGGCGGTCGCCCCCTCCGCCCCCCCCTTTAATCCGCCCTTGGAAAAGAGTGAGCTTCTGTTATGTTTACAATATTTATTTTTTTCTAAAAAAATAAATAAATAAATATTTTGAAATTTAACTTGTAATGAATAAAACAAATTAAAAAAATCTTTTTCACTATATTTTCAAAATTTTTGGTTAAATGTCTTCAATTTACTCCTATTTCTTTTTCTCCACCATGTAATCCATCTTCTTCTCCTCTACTTAGTCTTCTTCTTCTCCCATCAATATTCTTTTTTCTCTTCCGCCGTTCCATCTTCTTCTCCTCTTCTTCTCCTCTTCTTTGTCTCCTCCTCCTCCTCCTCCTCCTCCTCCTCCTCCTCCTCCTCCTCCTCCTCCTCCTCCTCCTCCTCCTCCTCCTCCTCCTCCTCCTCCTCCTCCTCCTCCTCCTCCTCCTCCTCCTCCTCCTCCTCCTCCTCCTCCTCCTCCTCCTCCTCCTCCTCCTCCTCCTCCTCCTCCTCCTCCTCCTCCTCCTCCTCCTCCTCCTCCTCCTCCTCCTCCTCCTCCTCCTCCTCCTCCTCCTCCTCCTCCTCCTCCTCCTCCTCCTCCTCCTCCTCCTCCTCCTCCTCCTCCTCCTCCTCCTCCTCCTCCTCCTCCTCCTCCTCCTCCTCCTCCTCCTCCTCCTCCTCCTCCTCCTCCTCCTCCTCCTCCTCCTCCTCCTCCTCCTCCCCATTTTCATTCAATTTTTGCCCACTGCTTTCTTCCATTACTCCTTAGTTGTAAACTCAATCTACCATTGGCTCTGATCACTTATTGAACCCTTCATAAAATGACAGACAAACAATTTTTATTTCAAACAATTCAATATACAAGTCAAAAAAACTTAAAGTACGTACAAAATAATAAATCACCGAAAGGAGATCAGGAGATCAATGCTTTCATAGTTACGCTTTCATACTTTTATACGCTTCAATGACTTGATGTTACAAGCTTTATTATCACTTACCCGGTGGTTCGAAACCCACCTAAAATAGTACGTCCACCATGTTCCCCGTAACATGGCACAAACGGCAAGGTGGAACTACCCGTAAGGGTCTCCCCACCATTAAAACCCATACGCTTATTTATTATTTTTTTTTTTTTGAGGATGAAGCCCACATAGGTCTGAGACCTGTGAGTGGGTAATGAGTTGGTTGTTGGTGATTGATTGATGAGTTGGACCTACAGTTTTTAGGTGGGTTCCGAACCACCGGGAAGTGATTTTACAGCAGAGAACAATGTATTTTTTGCTGACCAATCTAATCGGTCACCGTTACGAACAGGACCTACTAGAACGCAGCTTATCTATCTGATTGAACAGATACCTGCTACGGCTCGCGGCTATCACTTCCCTTAAATATTATTTATTATTAGACTCACTTGGATGAATTTCAGCTTTGAATTTCAGAATTGTAAATCAATTACTGCGAACTGTAATCCTATAATTACTGTAAACAATCGACACCGTTTTCGTTTATAATCCAAGCGCAAAACATTAAATCAGACCTTAAACTTCGATGGCCGTTATGATTTAGTGATCTGTTGACATTTAATGCCGAATAATAGCTGGCAATTGACTTGGAAAATCAGTGGCCCGAATCCCTTGCGTGACTGGGGAGTGAGCAGTGGAGCAGGCAGCATCCACATCTCTTGGAAACATTAGACGAAGAAAGGGATGGTGATTCAATCTTTGCTTGAAGTGAAATTAATAGCTGCTCGAGAGGAGAGTTGGTAACTTCGATAACTTATTCGGTTGTGGGGTGGGGGGGGGGGGGTTCTGTCATCACGTGACCTACTTCCCAACTTTTCACCAACTGTTGCAAATTTCAGCATCCAACCAACGGCTATCATGTAATCGAACCAGGAACGTAAAAGGAACCCGGAACGTCAATAATTAATTGTAATAATTATATCTACCTGCAAAACATCCTATTCATTCTTATCTGGTACTGAAACCAGTTGTAATGCAAATAATAGCACGGATATCCCCGGCTATTGTTAGTTTGACGGATTTATAACAGGCTATAATTAGACCACCTGCAATTTTGTAAAAATTACCTAAATTATCTCTACTCATTCACAAACGAAAATGAATATCCTCGTAAAAAATTGCTTGATATTGAATTAGAATATTATAGGAGATAGCCGCGAGCCGTAGCAGGTATCTGTTCAATAAGATAGATAAGCTGCGTTCTCGTAGGTCCTGTTTGTAACGGTGACCGATTAGATTGGCCAACAAAAAAGACACTGTTCTCTGCTGTAAAATCACTTCCCGGTGAAGATTGTGAAGTTTCGTTTTTATTTAATTACACCTAATTATTACAATAATTACACCAATTATTATTGATTACACTTAATTATTATAATAAGGGAGTGTTTTCGTTTGGTGTATACTGATATGATTAAAGTGTCAAAATTATGAAATTTTTTTAACCTTCAACCATTTTGCTAAGATTGACGGTTTTTAGTAAAGTGATTATTTTCTTTTATTGCCTTTTACGACTTCAACAACCAGTTTCCAATTTTATAAAAAACTAATTTTTTGTTATTTATCACCTTTAGCTCTGTCAACCGGTCTTTATTGTGCACTGGATTTTCTTTTAACATCCTTGCCTGTATTTATCTTATCCAGCGAATAGAATTAGTAGCGTATTGCTTGAAATACCAATGATGAGTTGCAATATATGAAGGGGGAATGATTCAGTTTCTGTCTCAGAGTTTCTTCCTCTTAAAAACACAAGTTATAAATCCCTTCTACTAAATTTGGGTAGGAATATGCGCACACCCATGGCTGAAGCAGTAAACGAGAATGAGGCATAAGTTCAAAAATTCTTTACGCTTCAATTGAGGTCTTATAAATAATATGCTCATTGTTCATTAATTATTTATAAAATTCATTCAACATCCTACAAACCAAATAATTCAAAATTTAAACTCTCCAAAAAAGATTTACAAGAGATTTAATATCCTACAATCTATCTATTTCATATTTTAATTCAATCTGTAATTATTAGTACAGTATTATCGGGGTGGAATACATCCCGATATCCCCCCGCCCTGGCTACGCCCCTGCACAAAGGCATCTAGCATCATGGCTGTAATAAAAAAGCTTCAGGGGAATTCTTAGGTCGATTATTGTATTTACATTAAAAAAAGAGTGTCAATTCTCATTCCAGTTTCACTTCCCAACCTATGAATGACGCGCTCTCAGAAAGTCTGGTAAAAGAGAGAGATAGGGATGGGCTGAAAACAGAATAGATACGATATAAAAAAAATTGAAAAGCTGGTAGAAAAATATGGGACAGAATAGCTGAGAGCGCATATACCGATATGAATACTCCAGAACTAAATCCGAATGTGTTTGAGAAGAGTTTAGGCCGACTGTACCTGTATGCTGGATACAGAACATTATTCAACGAAAGAAGTGGACCGAATCGAATAGAGCTTTACTTTGCGTGGGATCTAGGATTTGTTTCATTTTGCTACAAGACCGAGATTTGCGAGGTTTCCACTGCATCTCGAATTGTTCGAAAGCCTTTTCGATTTGTTACTGTATCGATGTGAACGGACAAGACATGAGAGACAACGCTTCACGTCCACGACACTCGCTCCTGATCGGAAATCTCAAGATTGGACTATTCTCTTCGTGTCATGCTGACTTCAATACCATGAGAGAGAATAGAAATACAGTGAGAGAGAATAGAAGTACCATGAGAGAGAATAGAAGTTAGGAGAGCAACACAGTCGATCCTGAACAATTTTGAACAAAAACTAGATTATCTACTCCCAACTCGATTCTAGTAGTAGTAGTAGTAGTAGTAGTAGTAGACTTTATCTAGTCTAGTAGTAGTGGTATAGTAGATACCGTTTCTACCCTTCAATCCTACGATTTCTGATTATGTTCTGCTGTAGTAAAGGTATACATAATACACCTCTACTAAAGAGTAGCTATATTATACATCGAGGAATGAATGCTTTACAGATATATGTATATATATATATATCATCACATATTATATATTATCGAATTTATTGTTTTTTTCGGAGGATGAAGCCCACATATGTCTGAGACCTGTGTGTGAGTAATGAATTGGATAATAATAATAATAAGTTTTATTTATTCAACATAGCACATTGTTATACAGTTGAATATCGTCAAATATAAATTACAAACTAAGGTAACACAAGGCTACAGTCATAATTGGTATTAAATAAATAATACCGAAGTTATACAACACACTGAAATTTAGCTATTAGATATTAATTATTTTAAATCTCGTGAGAAAAAAAAGAAAAAAAATTATATACAATAGAACTCGTCTACACTATAAAATGCTCTGGCTGCAAGGAAGCTGTATGGTGATTGATGAGTTGAACATACAGTTTTAGGTGGGTTCCGAACCACCGGGAAGTGATTTTACAGCAGAGAACAGTCTTTTTGCTGGCCATTCCAATCGGTCACCCTTACAATGAGCGCCCGGAGTTTCGTAGCTTATCTCTGATTGAACAGATACCTGCTACGGCACTCGGCTATCACTTCCCTGTTGATCGATTCATTTTTTTGTAGTATCAAATTTAAATATTATAAAATTCAAGTTCATATCAAGTTATTAGTTATCATTTACAGTTTATTAACAACTATTTTGTAGGACATTAAAATTGAATGATTTCAATTATTCCACGAATATGTGTAGATAGTGTAGATAGCACAGTTCAGTGACACTGATAGGTGATAAGTGTAGCCCATAAGTTCAAAAGGAATAAAAATCAAGACATTCGATTTGAAAAATTATTGATCTGAAACCTTGGATTTATTTGGTCTACAAACTGTAAAAGAAAACATATTGAAAGTGCAGTTTTTATCTTGCCATTTTAAAACTTGAGATTATAGCTTCAAGTTTTCTATTACGAGACATTTTTATCAGACGGTAAAACGGCACTTTAAATTCCAAGTACTTGCAAGTTTGGCTTTGATCAAGATTTTAAAAGTGGAATCCGCTTAATTAACTGATACTTTCTAAAGTGATACCAAGCCCAAGCTCTAGAACAACTTTATGCAGTTTTGGAGCAATCGCAAGTACTCGCAAGTTTGTTTTTGGATAATTAATCCGTGGAATTCGCTTTATGCATCGCTATTAAAAAATGATTCCAAGCCGAGGTAAAAATATAATTCATGATATAAGCTTATTCAAGTTTTTGAATATTAAGATGGGCTTCTCACAGGCATGTGCAATACAAAATTTCATTTCCTATATATTTTTCCCCTGATGACGACAACAATATGAGATTTGTCCGAGGGTAATCTTATGATGAATGCTTTACACAATTGATAAGATTAGGTTTATTGACTAGAGTCTAATACAATTTTTCAGAGTCGTAGCCCCCTCCTTGTGGAACTTTATAAAGAAAATGGAAAATCATGCAGTTAATGGTAATGAAGTTACACAGTATTTTGTAATTTGAGAGATAAGTACGAATTTATGAATGAGCCTCATCAAGAGTAAAAACTGGAGGAATCGAAAGTTATATACGCTATTTTGGAATTGGATACTCCATTTTATGTAGCCTACCTTTGGATCCGATTTCACGGTTAACTAAATTGTCACGATGATTACGAGGTGATTGATTATTAAGAGTGGTGTAGGTACTAGGTAGGTGAGCGCTTAGGTTGGTAAGCGGTGTAGTGAGTGTGGTCTGGAAGAGCCGGAAGATTCTATAATAGGGAATCAAATTCCCGAGATGTATTAAGGATTTCGCGTTGGTTCGCCGAACGCTAAAACGCTTGCGAGACTTCGGAATTGAATTAGGCCAAATGATTTTAGCATCGACCGAAAACCGACTTCCCCCCCCCCCCCCAACGGGACGTTTCTTGCTAACGAAAATAAACGAAAGTTTCCTTTCGTTTGGCTTTTCTCTGCGGAAGACACTGCGGAAGGCCGATAGTCCCGAGGAGAAGGCAGTTCCAGAACAGGGCAATATCTTTTGCCTTCTGCCCTCCGCCCCGTTCTATTCAACTCTATATTATCCTCTCACTCACTCTTTCTTTCTCCCTCTCTCTGAGCCCACTTTTTCACGACCTATATCGAGCCGAGTCCGACATTGGCGGCGCTGAATCAAGATCCGAACGAGAAATTCCAAATCGAGTTTCCGTAAAATTTCTCAAACTAATTTTCGCAGGACGAGTTTCGAAGTCGCGCCCCCTGTTCTAGTTGAGCTATAGAAAGAGAATAACTTCAGATTGATTCTGAATGAGTTCAATTATAAATAAGTGAGTGTGCATGTATCTAGAACGTTTCTCTAAGTAAATTCAACCTTGACACTCGCATTCTTTCTTCAACCTATCTTAAATAATTATCTCCCTCTTCTCAAGTGTGAGATATGGTAAAGTGTATTAATTTCAATAACGACATTTTCCTACAACAGAATAGATCGATAAATTTAGTTTGTTTAGTCTACAGCTTGCTAGATTAAAGGACAAAAAGTTACTTTTACAACTTACCATGGGCTCTTACTGTCACATATTAGGTATGCTATCTTAGTATAGGGTAATTCATCAAAACAAAACCTTGATAGGGTGTTTAAGATCCAAAAGAAAGTTCTAAGGTGTATGGAAAGAGTAAATAGATTAGATTCATGTAGGCCGTTGTTCAATAGACTTGGTCTCCTAACGGTACCCTGCTTATATATGTGTATAAAGCTACTTTATACGTAAAAGAGTTATATTAACCAAAATCTTGATGTACACGATTATAATACAAGAAGCCGAGGAGATTATCACTTGGTGAGTCACAATAGTAGCTTATTCAAACAAAAACCTAGTTATATTAGTAGGAAACTCTACAACAAGCTACCGCAGTTCTAAAGTCTTGAAAATATAGAAATAATATTTAAAAAACAATTGAAAAAATATCAAGTTGATAAAGCTTTTTATAGTGTACAAGAGTTCCTTTCACATCAAAATTAAGCCTCACCTCAACTAATTGATATAGGAATTATGGTATCTAGTGTATAATTGTTAATCTGACTTGTCTTATACTCCTCAACTGGAGTCCCTAAGACGTAATCTACAAAAAATATATTTACTGAATTGTTCTGTTCCTTCAAATGACGACAAATTTTCTCCGTGCTATATTGTTCTTCTGTATTGTATCGGAATGTGTGTTTGCTGCTGAGATAATTTGTCATCAAGAAGAATTATTGTTTGGTTTGAATTTAGTTTGATTTTTTTAAAGTTTATTTTGTTTACTAAAATTTTATTTAGACACTTTTACATTTGAACTAAATTTGATTATATTCACTGTTTCTGTTCCTATTATCTTTCTATTTGAATATTTGTTCTAAGATGAAAATGAAATGAAAAAAATATTTTTTAGTCGGAGTTAAGATTATAAAGTCTTTTCTACCACTAATGAAAAATAAGACGAAATTGTCACAACCACATTTATTAGAACTTCGAGAAACTAGTTTCGGTTGTTACACCATTATCAATCTCAATCAAACTGAAAAACTGAAGTACAGAGAAGCCTTATATATACTATACATGAAATGATACTATTGGCTAAGAGGGAAAGAGGCTGACCTAATCGGACGTTGTGATTGGTTGTCAAGTCACGCCCCCTGGTGGGAGGAGTAACAAGAAAAAATACGAGTCAAATCAATAACTAAACAATGTGAACATCAAGAAAGTAACAAAAAATTTGTAATAAGGCTAGAATTTAATCAAATTAAAATAAAAAATTCTTTTAAAAATTAGAAGCTCACTGAAATGCAATCAAGGTCAACTGAGAAATACACATAAGAATTGCTTTTTAAAAATAGGCTGGAATTATAATGAAACCAAGTTAGTTGTATTGAATTGGTTAAAATAAATTTGGTCATTTAAATTAGTTATGGAATCGTTTTTTACCAACTTAGTTATCTCCAAAGCTTCTAAAATGTTCAATTGTCTGCCTTTGCCAATCAAATGCAGAAATTCAACATTTTCTTCAGCCTTGAAGAAGTCACACCAGGGGGCGTGACTTGACAACCAATCACAACGTCCGATTAGGTCAGCCTCTTTCCCTCTTAGCCAATAGTATCATTTCATGTATAGTATATATAAGGCTTCTCTGTACTTCAGTTTTTCAGTTTGATTGAGATTGATAATGGTGTAACAACCGAAACTAGTTTCTCGAAGTTCTAATAAATGTGGTTGTGACAATTTCGTCTTATTTTTCATTATGGATACCTTCCACAATATCACCTTCGCCATTACTAAGAAAGTTTTTTCTACCACTCACTATTAGCCAAATATAAATACAGTAATCTATCTATCTGCACTCCTCTGTTATGTTACTACATGCATCCACAGAAATGTATAGGTAAATTAATATAAATATTGTATCGGAATCTCAGTGAATTTTCACTATTCCTAAAAATATGTAGTTACTTTCATTTATTTTCTCAAATAGGCTAGAAAAATCACGGGTATAGCAAAAAATCATTACAAGATTGGCATTACCATTAATGAATAATACTCACAAGCACAAGGAAATACAAGTGGACTCAGGGGAAGGCATCAAATATCTCACTCACCTGTAAAAAAAGAGAAAAAATATTAGTTTTTGCTTTGATGCTTAAAAGAATACAGTAGTCCAGATAATTTGAGTCCTAAAAATCTGAAGTTCCGTTAGGTTAGGTTAACCAGCTACCAAATGCGAATTTTCAAAGTAAAAAATATATATAAAAATCAATTTTTCAAGTAAAAATTAAATCTTTTGATCCCTGTAAGTACAATAATTATATTAATGCTGCTTTCCATTTATAAGGGCTGAAATGGGAGCATGCTTCTTTGTCTAGGCTAGAAACAATGACGTCATAATTAATCCCCTATTTTTCGTATTTCTAGGTAAATGTAGTCTAATTCAACTCGAATAACCATGAACTGTCATGAACGACTGTAACTGAGTAGTGTGGTATTGCAGGAACGGCCTAACCAATCACAGGCCTGCATTTCAAGGTCACCCCCCTTAGGCCACGCCCCCCTGGCCAATGGGAGAAGACCGCGCCCCTTTAGGGGGGGAGTCGGCCATTTTGTAAATTTTTGAGGCACGCCATTGGCTGCACATGTTGGAGTGGGGGACCCGTTTACCCCCCCTCAAGCCCCCTGGACCTATCCCCCTTCAAGCCCCCCTGCCCCTGTCCAAAGGAAAATGGCGCGCGCGCCCACGGTCTTTTTCCTTTTTTGTAGGTTTTGCCCAAACCTGTACTACATGAAAACAGCCATTTTGAATTGTTTCCACTTTTTTTTTGGGTGGGGGGATAAGTTTAGGAGAGAAAAAATAAATAACCTTGTTTAAAACAGCCATTTTTTTTTTGTAGGCATCTCCCAAACCTGTACTACATGAAAACAGCCATTTTGAATTGTTTCCACTTTTTCTCTTTTTTTAGGCTTTGCCCAAACCTGTACTGCATGAATTTTTCTTTTTTTTTTAGACATCATTCAAGCCCGCACTGTGTGGGGGTAAGGTTAGGAAAGAAAAAAATAAATAACTATGTTAACAGCCATTTTGAATTGCCTCCTCCACCTCCATCACCTATAAAATGGAAGTCCTATCTCTCTCATTGCTAGAACTTTCTTTGTCTAAAAAATCTTTTTATGAGTAGTTTTTATAACGATTTATTAACCGTTGTTGCTCTGGTGTTGGAAACTGGTTAGCATCATATTTAACCTCTGGCTCTGACATATTAATCCTACGAAAAAACTCATCAACACAATGTTCTAGTGTAAGCCCACGACTTTCCAATTCCTCCCAGTTGAAAGTTCTCATAGCTATTAGACACTTTCCTATCAAATGATAAGCATATCGATACATTATAGTATTTAAATAATTCTTGTAATCCTGACTATTATGTACATAATCGATTAAAAGGCTTTCTAATACTTTTATACTTGTGTTAAGATTTTCAAAGGAGACAAATCCGGCTTTCTCATTTTTAAACTCTGTTCTACTCAGCAAATTATCTTTTTTCTCTTTATTAAAGTCATCTTTACTGAGTAGTTTTTCTCTCTCATTTTTGAATTCTGTTCTAGTCAGTAAAATATCTTTCTTAGCTTTATTAAAGTCATCTTTACTAAACAGTTTCTCTTTCTCATTTTTGAACTCTGTTCTACTCAGTAAATTATCTTTTTTCTCTTTTTTGAAGTCTTCCTTACTAAGCAGCTTTTCTCTCTCATTTTTGAATTCTGTTCTAGTCAGTAAATTATCTTTTTTCTCTTTATTGAATTCATCTTTACTGAGCAGTTTTTCTCTTTGCCCCTTTGCTTCTTCGATAATTATTTTCAAACTCGAATGAAGATAGTCAGTTGAGACTAAAGCTGTTTTTTCTTTATCAAAATTTGATCTAGTCAAAATTGTTTTCTTAAGTTCATCTATTTGTTTTTCACTATCAATAATATGTTTACCACGTGAAACACGTCCGAACCTGTCTACAGACATGATGTAACTAAAAATCTGAAATTACTTGAGCCTAACTGTTGTGAAAAACATACTCTACCATCAATCTAACAATGTTAGCCCTTTCTGATACATTTCAGCTCTGCCAGATCGAAAATAACTTCCCACAACTGATTAGAATCTGTAATTGTAGTAATGGGATGATCATTGCTACATCCATAGTGAAAATGTCCACGTTCCTCAATTACAATATCTAAGAGCTCATAAATTTCAGAGAGGATAGAATATTTTGAACTAGAATTTTTCCATGAGTCATCGCTATCAGATGACACCTTATCATCATAATCATCCTTATCTTTCTTAACATTTTCAACACAATATTGTGAGAATTTTACACTATTAGCTAGCTCTTTAAACTCATCCAAACTTATACCCATTAACAATCTGGATAATTTCTTGAACTTTGCAAAACTAAAACATTGAGACATTTTTAAGGTTATGTTTTAAAGAAGCTCTCACTGCGTGCTGCTACTACTACCTAACTGTAGCTCTAACAAACTTATACTAAATCAAATGCAATACTTACCTAATATTATATATTCTTCTCTTTCCACCCGACGGGAGGATGAATTCAATTAAACTTGATAGTTTGCTATCAGGTTTAACTAGCTCCATCTTTTTGCCGTAAGAATTTGCGGGCGTTAGCACTCTTAAAGCGCTTCCCCATCTCAAAACTGAAACATTGATTTTGCTTCTACACTAGACTACTGTGAAAAATATTTTTCATAATAGTCTAATATGGAAAATCTCAATTTATATTCAGCTAAGAAACAGGCCTATACTGCAGTCTACTTATCCTATATACTCACTTTTATTGCTTCGCTTTCCACCTGACAGGAGGATGAATTTAATTAAACTTGACAGTTTGCTATCAGGTTTAACTAGCTCCATCTTTGTGCTGTACGAAGCTGCAGGCGTTAGCTTAAAGCGCTTCCCCATCTCAAAACTGAAACATTGATTTCGCTTCTACACTAGACTACTGTGAAAAATATTCATAATAGTCTAATATAGAAATCTCATTTTATATTCAGCTAAGAAACAGGCCTATACCACTATCTTCCACATTGCTCTAACATGCTGCATTATCCAGAAGAATCAGCGATGGTTTGTCCTCCTGATGAATACATCTCATAACATATCTCCCGCTATTGAAACTTTCCAAAGTTTGAGCATTCAACTCGGATAGAAACTTTTCCGGCAAATATACATCAAAGTACGAATGTCCACCATGATTATTAATTTCATATAATCGCAGTATAATTCTTGTTCCAAATTGTGTGCGAGCTAACCTTGCTTTTTGAATAGGATAACTAAAGTCAGATTTCAATCCATGTATTTGTACAATAGGAATATTCTCCCGCGATGTCTCATTGAATCTAGTCAAACTGAATGGACGCGATTCCTGCTGCTGCTGCTGCTGCTGCTGCTGTTGTCGCTGCTGATACATGGCGGTTGAGAAAAGCACAACTGTACTCGACCGGCGAAAAACTGGTAATGATGAAAAATATGCTGCCGCCTGCAATCACCCGCCACCGGTTTCCTTATCCCCACCACCAGATTTCTTCTCCGCTCAAGGACAGACATGTTAAAACATGTCTGTGAGCAGTCAATAACCTTTTGTTTCACATATTGCGCAACACTTGATCTTCAATTTGTAATAGTTTATAAACGCTTAATTTCAACGGTCTGTAATAACGTAGATAATCACTTATTTCATTAATATCGACAGTATCTAGAAAAATTGCCTTTAATTGTTTTGCAAATTCAACATCACCTCCTTTACTTTTAGTTTTTGCAATAGCCTCTTCACACACTTCAAACCAATCAATATAGTTTTGTAATTTTGATTCCAATTCACTATCAGCACTTAACCATTTGCTTGGATCCATAGCAACACTGTTGGCTTACTACACAATACTAAGCAATTTCTGTTTGCATTCAAGTATTTATATGAGTGGTAAAAGAACAGAAAAATTCACCGGATTAGCAACATCGCTTGTTAGATTGCAGATTCTCGCCCTGTGCAAGTACAATTGATATCCACACCATACACAAACCACTTCCTCTCCGTTATAATAGAATCCTTGGCGTGCATACTTGCGTTTATTCTCCTTGGTGTAAAATGGACATGTCTTCATACTTTTCATCCTATCCCCCTCGCACAAATAATCTATTTTCCGATCAATTCCTCTCTCCTCCGCTTTACACAACATTGATGATAAATAGTGTTTAGCACTGAATAATGCGCACCTACCATCGGCAATCTTATTATGAATTTTGCAAGCATCAAAAGTCCAACAACTAGAGAACTTTCTATAATCAGGTCTTTCAAAATTATCTGGTATTGTTTCAACTTTATTGTGAAATTTCTTCAAAAACTCTGCTTTTTCTCCACCCTTTGTGTATATTCTATCATAGTTTCTAAGATAAGCTCTTATTGTATCATCAGAATAATCGATTTCGCCCAATTCCCATTTTATTTTATGATGATAAAATTCCAACCAACACACTTCGCGATATGTCTTCCATGATAGCTCTGATTTTGGAAATGGTGGTTTAAAATGTAGAATAATGTAAGTATTTTTTGGATCAATCATCGCAAATTCCTTTAAAATGAACTGATTATTTTCATCCTTGAAACCGTGAAACTCAACAACAGCGAACGAATCATCACTTCCACGTTTGTTCTTCCTCGAATATCCATCACTCACTTCCCCCTCCTCCTCCTCCTCCTCCTCTTCTTCCACCCGCGCACATTCAACCTCCTTGTCTAGATCACACTGCGCTGCCGCTTCCGAATACAGTTTCCTCGACGGTTTCGAAGAACAAATTTCACCCATGTCTTCTAATCCTGACAATAAATCGCCGGTATAGCAAGATGGTAATCGCTCGTAGATATCCTCTTCTTTCCCAACTAGATAATCTTGAAGTAAGGTTGAAGAAGTTGATTGCAATAGAGAGTCACACGATGACGAACTTCCACTCGATAGCATGGCCTTTCACCTACTGACATAAAACCTACCCACTCCAACTTATATAGCCTACCTGCTGCACTCTATCGGAAAAACTACTGCACCTCTCTCACCATAGATGTTAATGGTGTATACTCTACAACATTATCGCTTATTAAAATACAATAAGCAGCAGTTGCAGCCGGCACATCTTTTCCAAATTCAAACTCAAGTCTGACGTCTACTGAACTCTTTAAAGTTGTTGTCTGGTGTGAGCAGTCAATCACCATAATCGGTGTATCTTTAGTGAATGTACTAAAATCAATTTCATTCCCATGTTCAGAATTTACCGGCGAATTAGAATAGCTTCCTGCAAAATCTAAAAACATTCTATACATTAACTGTTTGTTACCGAGAAGGTTATCATAGGGAAAGTAAACAGAATTTAAATACAATTTTACATTATAC
Organism: Conomelus anceps; assembly: GCA_948455865.1. Lineage (NCBI taxonomy): Eukaryota > Metazoa > Arthropoda > Insecta > Hemiptera > Delphacidae > Conomelus > Conomelus anceps. Next base: position 11,519,972 of record OX418217.1, on the reverse strand, counting down.
AACTCGCACAGGTCAAATTTAGCCATTGTAGAATTATATTTCAATTTTCTATCTGTTTGAAAGGCTAAAATTACAAATCTCGGCGCATCTGAATACGAAGCGGTTTTAATTGTCCAACTGTGTACTTTTGTTGCCGGTAAAACAGGATATTCGTGAATTTCCCATTTTCTAAAAGCAAGTTTTAACGGACGATCGCTATCAAGTAGGCGTAAAAACCTAAGGCGTACATGATCTTCAAGTTGTAAGTATGGCACTTTCCACTGTAATTTTGTAATGTCTATCTGAACACTTGAACCAGTTGCCGATTCGATGCAATTAATATCCGACGGCGATCTTAACAGTACGAGTTCTTGTTTCAGATTTAATATAATTTGTTGAAAATCTTCAAAAAAAGCTAAAAGTAATTTTAATGGAATACAAAAACTGAACTTGTTTTCGGTTAGAGTATACCCCTCCCTGTCGAAACCGGCCAAATGGTAAGTATTTTTATCAAACACGCTTTTCAACAGTAAACCTTTAATAGTACTTGTGAGACCTACAAGACGCGACTTTGCTACAGGGTGACCGGCCAACTCATATCTTATTTCATCAAACATAAACCCGATTGCATTACTTACTAGTTTATACTGTGCATCTATAATGTTACTCACACCGTCTACACCTATTGCAGTCTTTTTACACTTAACTTCACCTTCGATAAGTAGGAACGATCTGCATGGTAGGCTATAGTTATCTTGCGAATTAATTGGGATTCTTATCTCATCAGAATTTGATAATCTTTGGTTTGCATAGTGACCGTGGGAATGGTACTCTAGACTTTTTATCTCGTTAAAAAAATGTATTTGCCTTTCAACATCTAAGATCTCACTTATTGCCGCTGTTGACGACATTATTCCAATTCACTTGGAATCCTAATTTCTCTAAAATCTTTGCGTTTTTAGATGTTAACACGGCGGAATGTGAAACTCTACTAACACTCTTTTGAACCTTTCTCTTCCCTTTCCTTTTCATCCTTGTTCTCTTTCCATTAAGATCACTTTTTTCATATTCGCTATAGCTACAGCGAGCCGAATACGGGTTGAATACAATGAAACCCATTTTACTTCTTCTTCTTCTTCTTCTCTCGAATATGTAATCTAACCGTTAATCTGTCTCCTCTGAAATCGACTAATGAACCGTTCTGGTCCGTCACTTTCACATTAATGCTCTGAAACTTGTGCGTATTTAAACGTACATAAACAATTGGATTTGGTGATTCATTAATTAAATATCCTGGAGGAACTCTTGGAAGAAACTCGTAAATGGTGTGTTTTTCTTTTCCATCACTATAACTCCCACACGCCAAATTACATGAAACTTCGATTGTTGTAATGTTGGATATTGAAACAAGTCTTCTGGAATAATGCCAAATAAGCGGTGCTAAGACTTCTTGATTAAAACCCATTATTTTGCCAATTGAATCATTATGAGTTAAATCAATCGGTTTATCAGAATAGATTTCGATTTTCATAGTATTATTATTCCCGCGTATAATGAGACCATCACCAGCTACATTCAATTTTTCCTTGATCAATTTTACAATATTATCAATTTCATAAGAACCTGTTTCGAGTTTGACTAATTGATCGCCGTATTTAAAACTAGAATTTTTATCTTTAATCACATTTGGAATAGAATTAAAAGTCCACAAATTGACTAATCCAATTTCATATTCACAATTTCTATCTAATTCTATAACCTGCGGTAAATGTTCGTATAGATCGCTGCTTGTACCGGTCAGCGATATTACAGCCATAGCAGTACTTACCTCTGCTACTAAAAAGTTACAACTGAGCAGACAAGAATAACAAACACAGATGTCCGCAAATATTTGTATTAGGTTTTTGTATTTCATCAGCATTATAGAAAACGTTTACCCTTTTCTGTTTCTTCCAATAATTTACCAATTGTAATGGAGGTTGTAGGTTACCGATTGGATCAAAATAGAATACATTTATACCTTGTTTGTCATAGCACACCCAGTGTGTACCTTTTCCTGAATAATTATCCAAATTCACAATTGCCATCTCATTGAGACGAATTCTTTCTGGTAGTGTATCCTGCATATACACACCGCGCAATGGAATTTTCAATAAGTATGCCCACTTTTGTAGATCATGATCAGACAAAGCTTTATTGAGTTTTAAGTTCTCAATATTAACCGCATTCATGTTTTCCTATTCTTTTTCCGCCTACTTCTAGCTTCGCGTTTAACCGGTTTTGAATGAGTCTTCTTCCTTCTTCTCTTGCTTTTCAGCGACGACAATAGACCGTGTGCGTTATGCGGAACCGTCGAAGTCGAGGAGTTTAATATTCTCCCACCAAAATATTCTGGGTATGGTCGGAGATAATATCCCCTTCCCTTTACATGATTTGTCAATCGCTTAATAGCTTCCCGTTGCATAGAATCACTATTCCTTTTTTTACCCACTCCTTCTCTTTTCTTTCTAGATGTTTTTCTCACTCCTTTCCTTCTTCTACCACTACTACTAGAAACATGTGGAATTTTCATTCCAGATCCAATTACCGACTTGGCTTTCATTGCCAAAGTAACTAAATACGCTAATACCTTCTGCTTGTAGTCTGTCTGAGGATTCTTGAATATCGACCAAGCGCTGTCAGCTAAAATTTTATCTGCTCGCGAACGTGTCAAATTATCAGACGAGCGCGAATAACTTATGTCATGAATTTTGCAAGCTTTATCGAGTGAATTAACTCCCGGATCACCTCTCTTAAGCCTTTTTTCTAGCTTTGTACCAGGCCCGCAGTACTGGTAAGAATCAAATTTACCCCAATTAAAATTATGTGGTAAATGCAATTCTCCAGGTAATGAATCTATTGTTTTATTAAGTAGGGTGGACGCCGCGCTACCCGCTCTATTCACAACACCTTTCGCAATGTTACCTAAGACAGATAATAAGCCGCTTCCTATTATTCCTTTCCTCGTTGTTGCTGTTTTTCTTCTTCCTCTATGCTTGCCAGATCTTGTTTGACTGTTTTGACAAACCATCTTTTCGTCTAGACAATCTCTAGAACACTAAGCTCATGTTGATCGCGCCGCCCACCTACCTAGATAATTCTGCAAACATGTTTTGTTCTATCTATAAGCTTCTTCACATCTTCTTCTGTTTGACTTGCACAATTGTTAAGAATTTGATAAGAATTGTAAAAATTACATACGTGCGAGTAAGGTGAGAGTAAAGTCGAATACCAACTTTCAAGTTGATAATCAAACGATTTTGGTATATTATTATTTAAACCTGATCGAACACAGGCATTAATAAAGAAAAGTGTTTTATTTTTAGTTCTCTCCAAATCTAATAAGTGTTTAGAAAACCAATCTGATTCGGTATTATCTTTGTCGAGTAGTTGATAACTTGTATCTTCCTTTTTGGAAGATGGTGTATCATGATTGAAGCTAGAATTCATAGTTTCCTTTTCAAATAGTACAGCACTTTGATTGAAATTTAAGACGTTTTGCAAATTTGGTGTAAAACATTTTTGATTAACTAATTCGGAATAATTCAGATAAAGAAGAATTAGAATTGAAAGCCAATATGCTATGCACGTAAAGATGCAAACTATCTTAATCACATTTGCTGTTGATCTTACACAAACCAATTGCGGTCTATATTGATTCTCATTATCCTCCTCTGTGAGACTCATTGCTGCACACGTCTGCTTTGTTCAAATGTATACAACAGACTATGATCATAACCGGTTTCAGTACTCGCAAACATGTTCAAACATGCACATGAAAATCAAATGTTTTATTTTTTTGTAACCCGGTTTGGAAATTTTCTCTATAAATAGCCGGGTAAGCACACGATTTTCACCAATTACTTCAGTCAGTGTTTGCAAATACCACCACGCTACCGCCATCATCATCATCATAGTCGTCCGTTCTAGGTAAGTGTTAGTATAACATAGTATAAACACAAAATAATACACAAATTTCAATCAAACCTTTTTTTTATTAAAAAAATATTAAAATTTTGTCAATTTAATATTGGTTGTGATGTATTGCTTTGCTTTGCTGCCCTTTTTCTTTCTATTCCCCACCACTTCTTCCACCTTAAATATATGTCTTACCTCCAGATGATATTGATTCCTATTGAAGGAATCAATATTTTTAGAGGTAATAACATATATATAACGATGTGGGAGGAAAACCGTAATATTGCTGCCTTCCTCCCCCCTCATTGACAGGAGCACCCTATCACCGTAGATTGTTTTCACAAGCTTGGCGTGCTCCACCCGATATTTACACCGCTCAGAGAGCTCTCTGAGCGGTGTTGCTCGCCGTCGTTGATGGTGACGCGGTCGGTTGAATTCATTGATATCGAATTCTTGAGCTTCGCCAGCTGCGTCGCCATCATCAGAGTCGAGTTTTTGCTGCTCCTCTTCATCGGATGAAGTTAGCGATAGATCTATTGGCTGCGTTTCCGCAGCCAACATTGCCTCTTGATAAGTGGTGGAGGTGGAGGGTGTGGGATTGGACGCAGCCAACATTGTCTCTTGATAAGTGGTGGAGGTGGAGGGTGTGGGATTGGAGCAGACTGTCGCCAAACCGCGTTGTTGCCACTCACGTTCCAGAAGCCATCGCTGAAACAGTGATGGCGGCACCGACCATGCTGGGAGGTGTGGAGCCGGTGTGTGAGCGGTCAACGAAGTGTTAGCCTCCGCCTCCATCACCTTAAATCAGAAACACACATTCAGTTAGACATGGTTTTTAGGAATAATTTTCCAAATTTTTGAAAAAATTCTTCCAAATTCAAAATTTGCAAAATTATTAGAAGTCCAAATTTTTTAGCGGTGATGACGGTAACGTTGTTGAGCCGTCTTAAAGTCAACAAGGGTTGAGAGCTACATTGATTGTGACGTTCACATACTACTAGTACTACTATGAGCTGTGCTAAAGTTACACTTTTCATACAATTATTAATGCTGTATCTGTTTATTTTTAAAATTGTAAGACAAACGAATAATTTTCTATCTATCTAACGTATAAAACTTTTCCAGTGTAGCACATACATAGTGATAAAAAAAACATCGTTTTTATCTAATGATAATTTCGATGTTAGTATAACATTCAAAGAAGGAAAAAATTAACTCGAAAGAAGAAGAAGATATCATTACTAATGATGTATGTTTTAAAGTTTAGTGTTGAGATTTTTTAAATAATATTTCACAAGAAAAAATATTGCAAAACATACCTGTGGTTGAATGTTGGTGGCGGTGTTGCTGGGTGTAGTTGAAGAAACCGTGTTCATGTTGCGTGCGTGCAATTTGCAGGATAACTGATAATTTGGCATTCGAACTGTAGCGCTTTATATACCCAAAATTCGTCCTTCTTCAAAGCCGGTACTAAACACCGGCCATCATTATGTGTGTGTGTGACTTTCACAAAGGACAATTGCGGCGGCGGGCCAACACCCGAATCGGGAAACGGGAAGAAATTCTAGTTGTCCTTAAAATCACGTCGGGCTAACGCCTACACCAGAAAGATATTTTCATTGTCTCATCACACTCTGACGTACATCATAAAGAGAATACATCCTTCTGCGGTGTGACGTAAATTAGAAGGGAAATAACTTTGCAAACATACAAAGAAACCGTTTATACTCGCACCGCTGTTATAAATAGCTTAGTTCTTCTATTGACAGTTTCATTGTTGAATTTTGTGCTGTGAAAGACGTCTAAGCTGACGTTATTGTTTCAGAATCAACTTCTACCACAACGTGAGATATCCTTCTCTACATTTGTATTAGCATTTTGAGAGGCTGACTGTCCATCCCACCGTGCTGACAACGTATTTTCTCTACAATCACACACGCAGATATCCTTCTCTACAAACAGCCTGAGAGGACACGGGTCATCCTTCACACCTTCTTCATCCATCGTTCGACAGAATTGAGGAGAATTCAACATCGTCTTGAATGACATTCAGATTAGACGGCTCAAAACACAATTTCGGTGAGATTACATCTGATAATTTGTTTCGGAACTTTTGTTATACAATTATTCAAATGGAATACAAACTTGAATGTTCATCAGCTGCGATTAGGAACGTATAGATTTAGATTCATTAATAACGAAATAGATTTAGAGTTACTATTATCAACGTTAAAAGATAAAATATTTGAAATTTTAATTAATCAATCGAGACATTTTGACGGAAACCTTCGTTGGTTCATCGCTGCTACCGTTAATCTTGTAAAGTTATCTGCGTTAGCTGACGTTAGCGGTGATGGACAAGAATTGAAGGTTGAAACTAACGCAACATTTCACAGTACGTCTCATAATATCGTTAATATAAGTTTAAATAAGGATGAATTACTCAGTCAGTATGAAGCGGGGTCTAATAAGTTACAAAATGCTCTTGACAGATTTTTGTGTTTTGGCTCGGGATGGGTTGTTAATCGTATACAACATTTAGACCTTAATTTTGCGAGATACAATTCCATTTATGCAGGGTATAACAATTCATAATTTACTAGCACACCTAAGGCAATAATAACCAAAAAAAGTTGTAATTAATATCAAGAACCTACATGATAAGAAGTGCTTTCTATGAAGTGTTCTTGCATATCTGCATTACAGACGTAATAATTTGAATGTAGAATATTTAAAACAATACGAAAAAGAGTTAAATATTAATAAACTTTCCGTCAAAAATCATAAAAAATTCGTCGGATTACGACCAAAATTATATTCGTTTGAGTTTCTCAATGAAAATAATGAAATTCAAAATAAAAATGTAGCTAAAGGCGTAACAAGATACATTATTGATTCAAAACTGAGATTTTCAATGTATGAAAAATGCTTATTTGAACGATGTGTTCATTACGAATCATCAAATTTGATACATTCCTATTTACACCATATATTTCAGGTTCGAGTGGGTAGAATTTGTATTAGTCCGCTGGATGATAAGCGTTTTTTACTTCCATGTCGAATTAAAACTTTAGCGTGGTTTCATAAAGACATACCTAATTTCAATGGAGAGGAGGAGGAGGGAAGCGCGGGTGAAGGTAGAACTTGAGGTCGATATCGTCATCAGGAAGTATTGGATAGGTCAGGTTTTGTTAGACGAGTGAAAGCACAGTTGAGTTACAGTCGTGTTGTGGAAGGTCAGTTTTTGCATTTCGCGTTAGCCGGCTTGTTGCAGCAAAGGTGAAGGACTCGAACGTGTTTTGCGTTATAGCGTGCATAAAAATCCTGCTGCATATATTATTTATTACAGCATAACGGTGGATGCGAGTCAACATTGAACTAAATTTTACACTCTTCCTTATTCCGAGTGCATGGTTATTACAAAATGAATACTGTTCGTCAACGTTTAGCTAAGGAATTACACTCGAGTGCACGTAAAAACTTTAAAAGACGGAGTTATGTTTTAAAGGGAATTTTGGACATGTTGCAGGCAGATTTAATTGAAATGACTCAGTTTACTAAAATAAACTCTAACTACAGATTTATTCTATCGGTTATTAACGCGTTTTCGAAATACGCGTACGCCGTTCCTCTCAAATCGAAATCTGGTCGCGAGGTGAGCATAGCCTTAAAACCAATTTTTGAGAAAAATCGCGGTGTACGTTTGCTGTGCACAGACCAAGGGTCGGAATTCTTCAATTCGCATGTGAAGGCGTTATTAAAGAAATATAACATACACCATTACCATGTCTACTCAGACAAAAAGGCTGCTATTATTGAACGATTTAATCGAACATTAAAGTCAAAAATCTACAGACATTTCACCGAAACCGGGAATTATAGGTGGATAGATATGTTAGACAAGATTGTAAGCCAGTATAATAACACCGTTCATTCGACGATTAAGTTAAAACCTGCTGAAGTTACACTAAAACATGAACAAAAAATTATTGCCGAGTTAAATAGACAGAAATTACGTAACCTGAAAAAGAACAAAATTAGACCTAAATTTCGTCTAGGCGAAGTAGTGCGCATTTCGAAGCATAGAAATATTTTCGATAAATCTTATCACATCAACTGGAGCGTAGAATTGTTTAAAATTGTTTCCGTATACCCGTCAGATCCGCCAACATATCAATTGAAGGATTTTAACAATGAACTTATATTGGGGAGGTTTTATGAACAAGAATTAAAGAGAACTGAGTTGGACGAGAATGATATGAATGTTTATTTAGTTGAGAAGGTACTGAAACGTAGAGGACGAAAGGTGTTAGTACAATGGGTCGGATTCAAACATCCTAGTTGGATTAATAAGACGGATCTTCTTGTTGATTAATAATACGTACGGTATGTATTTTTCAGAGTATGGCGTCAGCAATGTTGGAGTCGCGCCGCAGTTTAACAACTATTTTGAGTGACCTTATAGTAGAATTGAGAAAATATACAAGTGCAAACAACTACACTTTGAATGAATTTATATGGTTTTTGGATGATGTAAAAGGTGTAGAAAAATTTGAACATTGGAGTTTTTGTTACACGTCAAAAGCATCCAGCACATGTGATTGTTCACTATTAGCAATGAAAATAGAAGCGGTTCGCGAGTACCTTAGCGATGATTATTTTCGTGAACGTCTTGATAGTTGGTCTACTTTCGTTCGGGACTTGCTTATTATGTGTGGTGTAGAGGCTGGACTGTTTTACGACGAATGCTAACTCTTAATATTAGTATAACCGCTTAGGTTAGGAGAGTTAATATAAAACATTTATGAATATTGTATATTTTTTCAGATTATGTCATCATCATCGCTGTCGTTCAAATTTGAACCTCACAATTGTAAATTGACAAGGCTTTTAGAAAAACTTGTAGATGAGTTAAAATGTTGTTGTACCGATTCAAATTTTACTTTGAATGATTATTTATTATTTTTAAGTGGGAAATGTGAGACAATACAACAATTTGGACATTTAAGCTTTTGTTATCTATCAAAAATAGATTTTGATAGGTTGAAACGTGAGGGAAAAAGATTACCAGACGTTGTTGATACATGTCCTTGTACTAGATTGGGTATGATGGAGAGTGAAATACGTAGGTATGTTAGTGAACATGAAACTTTAAACTCTTTTGGAAAGGATATTATTGACGCTATGTTAGAGAGGTGTGGATTAGAAGCCGAGTTAAAACGTGATTAAGTTTAAGTTGCTAGATAAGAACATTTTCTTTCAATTGTTGAATTATTGTTTAAGAAAATAAATAAGTGTAATAATTTTTAAGTTAGTATATATAGCTTTTGGACATGTTGTATTATTGTTGTTTGAGAGAATATAGTGCGACATCTTGTTGGTTGTTTTATTGTGTGAAAAAACCCATGTTTTATCTTTTAGTTGTAGTTATGACGTGTGTAGGAACGCACACACACACACACACTGTTAACAATGATTGAAAATAAGGTATCAAAGAAAGATGATGTTAAACCTGAAATACCTATTTTAAATTTCGACGAATTGATTATCAGCAGTACAAAGAAGACATCAGGTGAAAACAATAAGCATGGCGATCTTTTTCCGCATAATGTACGCGGCTTGATTATTGGGTCTTCAAATTGTGGAAAAACGAATATTTTGTTGAATCTAATTTTTAATAAAAAAACATTACGCTTTCGCAGCTTACATGTATTTAGTAAATCGTTATATCAACCAAAGTATGTATTCTTGGAAAAGATTTTCTCCACGCTAAAGTTTATAAAGTTTTTTATGTCAGATGATATTTCTAGCATCCCGAACCCGAATGATTTAGAAAGACATTCTTTAGTAATCTTTGACGATTTACAACTGCAAAGAGTTCCACAGATCAAAGATTATTACAGTATGGGACGACATAAAGAAATTGATGTGCTGTTTCTGAACCAATCGTATGCAAGTATTCAGAAGCACATAATTAGAGAGAACAGTAATATAATTTTGGTCTTTAGAGTAGATATATTATCTTTGAAACTCATATATAGGGATTTCGCTGAGAGCGATATGATATTTAATACTTTTAAAAATATGTGTTCCGAGGTTTGGACTAAAGGTGAAGGTCATAACTTTGTAACAATCTGCACGGAATGTAAATTAACCGATGGTAGGTACAGATTGAATTTAGACGTATTTTTAGACCCGAACCAGTTCAAATAGACTAGTATATAACAAACGCGATTTGGCGGTTAGTTGTTGAACAGCATTCTTATTGAGTGTTTGCAATTATGAAAGGTGGTAAGAAAACGGTAGGACAGAGGAGAGGGAAGGAAAAGGTGAGAATAAAACGGCGTGGAAGGGAAATAAAATCGAGAACAAGTGTGAACGCTAGTAGAGATCTTTTAACGAATAAAATTCACGATTTGAGGAAATCCATTGTTGAAAAATTTAATACTTTACGCGGAGTACAGTCTGAAACAGAGACAAATTTGAAAAATAGGTTGGCACCAATTATAAACCCGCTCCAGGAATTGAAGGAATCTTCACTTAAAATTGAAAAACAAATCAAAGCTGAGAAAGATGATTCTAATGAAAAGGATTTCTATATAAAAAAAGGGGAATCGACAGCTGAAGAGGAGGAGGAGGAGGAGGAGGAGGAGGAGGAGGAGGAGGAGGAGGAGGAATTGACAGATAATGAGTCTGTTTATTTCGACGAAGGTGAAGAAAAAGTTGACAAAAAGTCGGATTCATCTACTGTTTTAAGTAAATCATTTTCGCTTAAGAAAAACCCGGTACAAGTTTTGCTTGATTCTTATTTAGACAGTTTTCACACATTAAAGAAAAAAGGTGTATCATATGGAATTCAATATAATTTGGAAAATGGTACATACTTTATGGGAAATAAGGTACCGATTGAGTTTGTAGATAAATACATTATTGTTAGAGGTAAAAAATTTAAAATAACAACTGGTTTGTTAGAATTACTTTTTGAATCACAACCGAATGACGACGAATGTAGCACACTCGACTTTCGAAATTATAGAAAAATTTTAATTGAAACAGGGGCGCATTTGAATAAAGATGGATATGTAAAGAGAACTAGTGGAATTAAATCACGGTTAATTCAAAGAATGTTTCCATCAAGAACTACTTTGGCTGCAAGACAGCGTGTAGGTAAAGGTTTGCATTTTTTGAGAAATACAAGTCAACACAGATCTTATATTTTCTATGATAATCCAAATGAGTTAGTTAGCCGGTTAGTATTACTTTTATCTTCCAGAAAAGCTGGTAACCAATCACATTCGATCGAAATAAATTCAATTTTGGAAGAACTGAGGGAATCCAACATTATAACCTAGACTAGGCGTAGGCGTGAAGCAGGTGCGCCGATAGCACAGTAGGTTGAAGGAGTAGGAACGGGCGACCTACGAATAACGTGGAAAGGAGACACCCGATTACATGATGTGGGTTGCGAGCGAGCCTTGAGAGCTGCGACAGTGAAGTGTTCTGTCGGGCGAGCAGAATGCGAATTAGCGCACAAAGGAGACAGGCCGACAACATGCTGTGGGTTGCGGCGTGGGGGGTTACGGACAAGTGGAAGGAAACTGGCCGATAGGCGCCCAATATAGTGCTAGCATTTGACGTTGGGTGGGGTAGCCTATTCAGGAGACCGAATAACATTCTGACCGGCAAGTCAGTTCTACGGCAGCTGCCGCTTGACACGGAGCAGGTTCTGTGTTCTTTTTTCTTCTCAACATAAATCGCGTTGATACGCCGGTCGGACTCTTTGTTCTGCAAACAAAATATGACTCAAGGCTTCGCTCTTACTATCTTTGTTTTGTTTTTTTAAACTTGATTCTTGTCTCCTGCTGGAGATGGAAACAATTCAAAATGGCTGTTTTAAACAAGGTTATTCATTTTTTCTCTCCTAACCTTATCCCCCCACCTAAAAAAAAAAAGAAAAATTCATGCAGTACAGGTTTGGGCAAAGCCTAAAAAAGAGAAAAAGTGGAAACAATTCAAAATGGCTGTTTTCATGTAGTACAGGTTTGGGAGATGCCTACAAAAAGAAAATGGCTGTTTTAAACAAGGTTATTTATTTTTTTATCTCATAAACTTATCCCCCCACCTAAAAAAAAAAGTGGAAACAATTCAAAATGGCTGTTTTAAACAAGGTTATTCATTTTTTTCTCTCCTAACCTTATCCCCCCACCTAAAAAAAAAAAGAAAAATTCATGCAGTACAGGTTTGGGCAAAGCCTAAAAAAGAGAAAAAGTGGAAACAATTCAAAATGGCTGTTTTCATGTAGTACAGGTTTGGGAGATGCCTACAAAAAGAAAATGGCTGTTTTAAACAAGGTTATTTATTTTTTTATCTCATAAACTTATCCCCCCACCTAAAAAAAAAGTGGAAACAATTCAAAATGGCTGTTTTCATGTAGTACAGGTTTGGGAGATGCCTACAAAAAGAAAATGGCTGTTTTAAACAAGGTTATTTATTTTTTCTCTCCTAAACTTATCCCCCCACCCAAAAAAAAAGTGGAAACAATTCAAAATGGCTGTTTTCATGTAGTACAGGTTTGGGCAAAACCTACAAAAAAGGAAAAAGACCGTGGGCGCGCGCGCCATTTTCCTTTGGACAGGGGCAGGGGGGCTTGAAGGGGGATAGGTCCAGGGGGCTTGAGGGGGGGTAAACGGGTCCCCCACTCCAACATGTGCAGCCAATGGCGTGCCTCAAAAATTTACAAAATGGCCGACTCCCCCCTAAAGGGGCGCGGTCTTCTCCCATTGGCCAGGGGGGGCGTGGCCTAAGGGGGGGGGTGACCTTGAAATGCAGGCCTGTGATTGGTTAGGCCGTTCCTGCAATACCACACTACTTAACTGGCTGAACTGAAGCACAACTTAATATAGCCTAGTATATTAAAATTACTTTCTTTATCATAGTATAATTGAACTAATAATAATTATCGTTATTAGTGTAATAGTAGCCTATCATTTTTTTAGAGGATTAATCCCACATAGGTCTGAGACCTGTGCGTGGGTAATGAGTTGGATCTTAGATGATGGTGATTGATGAGCTGGACCTACATTTTTAGGTGGGTTCCGAACTACCGGGAAGAGATTTTGCAGCAGAGAACGTTGTCTTTTTTGCTGGCCAATCTAATCGGTCACCCTTACAAAGAGTGCCCAGGAGAACGCAGCTTATCTCTATCTGATTGAACAGACTCCTGCTACAGCTCACGGCTATCACTTATCCATTATTAGTAGAATAGTATTATCATTATTATGATAAGAAGTGATGTGATTTTTGTTTGAATATATGAATGTTTTATCATGTATTGTTGACAATAAATAAATTGAATTATTTAATTATTATAATATACATATTGTAACCCACGAACAGTGACATGAGCATAGGTTGGGACTTTTAATAAATCACGAGAGGTCGGAAAGTAGAGCAAAAAACTACCCGGAACTTAAACCCACCCCACAGCCCAACCCGGAAGAGATATGCTCTGGTGACACATGTTCCACACACTTGTTTGAGGTGCCAGGTCAGACACAAAACCGCTAGGTTCTTTTGTGGAAGAACCATAAGAACAGTACTGCGACTTGCAGAATATTGCTTTCAATCATTACCTTCTAATGAAAGGAATAGTTTAGCTTAAGTAATAGTCAACTAAAGCACTGTTACCTTGCAATTTATTCAAATAAGGAATACAATATTATTTAAGTAATAGTCAGCGAAAGTAATAGAAAGAGTATGTTTTTGAGTATTTCCTAACATGTCTTATTCATTTCATAAGTAGTCTAGTTATACAGCATAGAAAGCCTGAATTACTGGTAGCTAAAATTCATGTGGTGTGCCATGATCAATAACCTAGAAAAAAAATGTTCAATCAGCAAGCTCATTCACCAGTAATCATTTTATGAGCATACTTTCAGAGTGACTTGGAAAATATTTATTTGGGTATCCTTCAACTTCATTCTTGCTGAAGTTTTCGATTGCCATTTCGAAGATTTTCAACTGAAATCACTGTTGTTTTACACCACTATTGTAATAAATTGAAGTTGACGCTATATCATTCACTTGCTGCTGAGTTGAAGACTTCACTCAGCGAATCTTTTCAAAAAAGGATAAAACTTTCTCATTCTCCGTCATATTTCTCACCTGCGCGTCTCACCAAGTTCCTTGTTCGAGTTTCGAAAGAATGCCAGCCGACAGTAATATAGCTTTCAAGCCGGGCGGAGAACTTGAAAAGTTCCAAGATAAACTTGGAAAAGTCTGGCTGACAAACGCCGAGCTCCGGCGACCATCCGGAAGAAGAAACAAATACGATGTTGATGGAGAGGAAGACCCAGTCTTAGCAAAATATGGCCGCAATTTGCAACCCGAGTTTCACAACGGATAGGCCCACAATTTACTGCTGGTGAAGAACTAATTGAATTAATTTCATCTGCTAAAAATAAACTCCACTCTCCCCTCCCTTACCACCTCTACAAGCGCCTGATAGAAACTCTCGAAAACTTTATTTAGCATTGCCACTAGTTTTCCTTTTCTTCCATTTTAATTCATTTCTCAGACAGATTCACTGAGATTTAAACGCTTGGTCGAACAATTAATACTGTTCTTATTTTTCCCTAAATGTCACAACCCAAATTAAAATGAATTAAGAACAATATTCAAATTTTTATTCCAAAAACAAAAATTTACAATTTTTCACAAGAAACTATTACTCAATTTACGAAAAGTTCAAAATGAATCCTAGATTATATAATGTCTACGGAAACTAGACTCACCACACAGGAAAACCTGTGAGTAGGAGCCGAGTCCGTGTAAAATTATTTCAATATATTATTTAAATATTGTAATAAACCTGTAATTGTGTACAGAATCCGTTCTTCAATTTAGTTGAATTAAATCCAGTTTGAGATTTACACCAACTACCCTACACGATACTGTAGCTAATGGAATGGGAGGCTCTGATAGGCTGAACAAGCTACATTAGAGCTCTGTGATAGGCTGGTGGTTGAAACTTGACACACCTACTAGTTCCTCCATTTTCTAGTGGGCGTGTCAACTGATGGCTGAGACTTGACACACCCACTAGTTCCACTTGTTTCTAGTGGGCGTGTCAACTAACAGTCTCAGCTAATCACAGAGCTCAAACGAAGCATATTTCAGTATTTTTGTAATTTTCAATGCATAAACTTTTTATTAATCTGTGTGTAAGCCAGTATTTGTGTTTAAAGTGTGTCTGATAGAATTTTGTCTGAGTATGATCATTTATCTTTTTCTTTTATGGCATCGAATGCAAGTTCTGTAGTTAGTTATAAGCTATGGGTTTTTGTTGAAGAACAAATCATTCAATCAGATTTTTCATAGGTTAAGCTCAATTTTGCAGGAAATATTGACAACTATTTTAATACGTGAAGAAATTCTATGTATAGAATTGATAAGAAATAATATGTGTAAGATGTATAAGAAATGTATATGTATAAAAAATAATATGTATAGAAATACTAACTTTCAATATTTTTGTTTGTAGTTCTGTGATTTGTATTTTTCTTCTGGGTGCGTGAGAAAAAATAAAAGCAGAGATATAGATATATGTTTATTAACAACTCAACAAATATTAAAAAACAAGGCAGAGGAAAAATGTAACAACAGAAGGGGAAGAAACAGAAAGAATAAAAGATACAATTCTAATAAGATTGGCGATAAGGTGAATGTAAGAATAATGTAACAGCAAGAAAGGATGAAATCGACTTCATTAGAATTTCTGATATCGTGAATATTAAAAACAGTTGAAATTCCACAAACATTAGTAATTCTGTTGACTCAGGTGGTTGATTTCGGAAACAGAAGAGCTCGGCATTGAGATATTAAAATGATTGTAATTTGGAAAGCAGCACCGTGCCCCACTTGAATAAAATTACAAGATCGGTACAAGTGAGACTCCGACAATATTTCGGCACCATTGCCGACATTATTGAGAATAAATTTGCAACTGGCTGTGAAAGTGTATGAGGTATCTTCATTAGGCGCGCATTGCAATTAGCACTCTAGCGTTGTAATCTACTGCGAGCGGCGTCAATCATTGTAAAAGGACCAGCCGAGTTGCAAGCAGCGTTGGAGCCAATGGACACAGGCACAGCACTGAGTTTACATTGAACGCATGAATAATGAATGTATCACATCAAAATTTAATCAACTATCTCGGCTTTTCAGACCGGCTGATAAACGATAATTCACTGGCCTTCTTACATTAGGACCTCCTGATTCTGGTCTATGTTCAGTAGGCTAAGTATTGTGTACAAACTTACGTTCAGTATTAATGGTGGTATTTTTTTTATCGTATAGCAATAAAGTAAGTCAAAAGAGCTTGTCTGACCACCCTGTTTGCCAGCTCATTTAGCGTTAGATTATGCAAGGGGCACCCATGGGACGAACTAGCTTTACACCTAATGTTTTTGGTTATGTTCAGCCTACGTTGAAAATATGAAAATTCACACTCAATATTAGTAGTATTTATACAGCAGATAGATACGTTATTGTGATACTGGAGCACACCGATTCATATAGCACTCCTAATTGCTGTTGGGAAGTGATAGCCGAGTGACGTAGCAGGTATCTGTTCAATCAGAGATAAGCTACGAAACTCATGGGCCATCTTTGTAAGGGGGACCGATTGGATTGACCAGCAAAAAAGGCTCTGTTTTCTGCTGTAAAATCACCTAAAACTGTAGGTCCAACTCATCAATCATCACCATCATCCAATTCATTACCCACGCACTGGTCTCAGACCTATGTTGGCTTCATTCTCCGGGAAAAATAGTTATAGTAATAGTATAGTACCTATAACGCTCTCTGATTTGCTATGATTGGTAGCCTATTATACAAAATCTTTTACGAAAAGCTTTTCTTATCAATAACAATTTAAAAGTTACTGTGTCCTCCAAACTTATTGATATTCGTTTAATCACTCGGCTAAAAATCATTGACAGAACGAATATCATTGCTTGAATAGAAAAATTAAGTAAAAAATATATATAAGCATTCACAGTAACAAATGCGAGTTTGAGTGAAATTGAGCAAATGCTAATATTGAGTTTTTCTGTTGAAATTGTTAGCTACTCAGGATATCTAGTACAACTGAAATTGAGAAAAAATGTTAATTATTCAGTTTTTGTGTTGAAATTGTTGGGCATTTCTGGATATGTAGTACAATTAAGTCGCTAAATGTGTGTACTGATATTATTTACAAATCAAATCACACATAAGAAAGACGAAGTTAATTATTTTACAGTTCCTTGGGTGCATGCACAGTGAAGCATCTAATAGTCTAGGATAATCACCATTGCAAAATCAAACATATTATGCCGTTTAGGTAACTGGAGATAATTAGATAATTATGTCCTGATAATATAATCTGTGACAATGCTTTATTTAGAATACTTTTCTCATGATAAAATAATCTGTGGCAACGCTTATGTCTACTTTCACTAATAACATTAAATGGAGACCTAAAACCCCAGCAGTTTGAGTAGCCTACTGTATCTCGCATGAACAACATTACTGTAACAAGGCATTGTCTATGTATTTCCCATGGTGCAAAATGGAAAGTGAGAGCCCATCCCTGTTTGAGGATTGATAGTGGGCTATTGTTGAAATTAGAAGATATGAGAGAGCTTGAAGGCCTGTCCTAAATTCTGAATAGGATCGTGCTCTATTGCAATCCTGTCTGAGCCTGCACATTTCAACAAAACAGTCCAGTCTCCCACACATTCTTGCTCCCAATCACTCTCACTCTAACTCGCTCACTCTTTCTCTTTCTGAATCGCCCTCCCACCCTCTCACACCTGAACACACACACTCAATATATTATTACAAACTATCCCTGTTCCAGGGCCCACCCCACACGTCACTCAACAACCCTAGTGAGCCACCCCTGCAATGAAAGCCGTTTCTAGCATATTCGTGTTTGAACATGCATATATCTCAACCATGCACATCCATCTGGCTTATCTGGTATCCCATTTTCTTCTAATGGCCTTGACCTGCTCATTCATGGTCTTGCTAAATGAAATGAGATTTCTCTGCTCATCAATACATCAATCGGAGCACATGAAACGCGTTTCAATTGAATTTATTTGATATAAAGCATGGGAATTGGCCCTGATAGCAACATAGGTTAATAGAAACAAGGTTGTTCCATAACTCACTCAAATTAGTGGAATAGAACAGTTATGACGTCACTCTGTTCAGAATAACCATTAACTTACGAATTTCAGCTCTATTTGTACACTTTTTCAGTGCAAAAATGAAGTTTTTTGCTCATCACATATTTGAATCTATATCTTGATCAGCTGTCAATGATATGGGATACTCAACGCTATTGAACAGAAATACATCATACCCCACCATTTTCTAGTCCTCAAAAAACGGAACAACCTTGTTATCAATGACCTTGTATAGTAGCTACTTAATACATAATAAGCATCTAATTTAATAAAAGTTTAGATGCTGTCCTCTGTTGACGAAACTTTATCGTATAGAATAGGGGATTGAAAAAGGAAGAGAGCAAGAAAAATGAGGAGAAAAATTAAGAAACAAGACAGAAGGAAAAGAATCAGAAGACAACAAAAGAAGAAAAATGAGAAAGAGAAGAATAAGAAGATAAAGAGAAAGGAGGGGAAGAAGGAAGGAAGAAAAAAGAAGAGTGATAAAAAGGACTATCAAATTAAATTTGTAAATAGGTTATGTAATGTTCTAGATATCCTGATTCAATTGAATCGGGCAGCCTGCTAGTTCATCATGAGCTACTGTGTTGTGTGTTGAGCCAAAATAAAAAATAATGATAGTCTAACGTTTCAGTCCTCGAACACATAGGCTAAAGACACACCTAATGTAAGAGAATGAGTGATGGACGCTCCAAATACAGGATAAATACATTTATCTTTTATAAACATAAAAAACACTTTTGAATGGAATTTGACTCGCGTTATGGCGTGACGAGTACACTCGCGAGTGTACTGTGGGTCGTCTGATGATGCTCTAGACAACAGAGCGAAACGGCCGTCACGCCATAACGTGAGTCAAATTCCATTCAAGTGTTTTTCAAGTTTATAATACATATTAGTGGAAACAAGATGGATCTTCAACATCACATTCATCTTGCTTCTGATATTGAGATTGTACATAGCTCCCTTACATGAGAGTATTTATTGCCCAAAAATTATATCTATATAGCATTGTATCTATTCTAATTATTATGGTATTGTTATTATTATGTATTTATTTTTTTATTGAAATGTAATTTTATTGGCAATAAAGAAATTCATTCATTTATTCATTCACAGATCCACAGTTGATAGAGAAATCTACTAATCTTGACATCAACAAGCTCAATCTGATGGAAACGAAATTATTTATTGTTGATGATGCCCATACAAGTATGAGACTTGTGCGTGGGTAATGAGGTGAATGATTACACTTAGATGTCTGACGGTGGAGCGGGATTCAAACCCACGATCGCTCAAACGACAGCAAGCTGAAGTTGCGACGCCCCAACCAACTTCGCTAAGCGGCCCGCCAATATTTTAAATGTTATAAAACTTACAAGTTCAAGCCAATCCTTTTACACTGTTCAACTACCTTATTTTTAAAGGAGTGCACTGGGTACAGGAACATCAGAGTTTGAGAGCACTTTAAAGCAGGTAGGCTGCTTGAACAGAGTTCTGTTACTACATGCAACTTTTGGCGTGGGACAATGAGAGGTTAGTAGTGTTATGAATTGTCAATCGAAATCAAGGTTATTTGTTAGTCCCCATTAGTTAGCCTAACCGCGACCAAGTAGTGTGATCAATTGTCAGTATTTGAAAGTATGATTAATAATAGAGAATGTAGTCAACTCTGTCCAGACACCATATTGACATAAATTATAACTCTCCTTGATAAATTACAGCCAACAAGATGCCTACTTATCCCTGATGCATTAAACGGGAAACGTACACCCACGAGAGCACATTCAAGAAGAATAAAAATTATCTTACGACCACAAAAAATGTACCACTCGTACATCCATTCTGAACTATCCACTTATTTACAAGTGAATGATTTCCCTCACTTAGAGATACCCATTAAGATAATCTCAAGTGCCTGAATTGAGGCACGGATTGTGAGTGGATTCACGAAAGAAGAAATAAAATTGTGGGGAACTCTGTTAAGAGGGGAAGTTTTGGAGGCCACAAGAGAAGTAAAGGGTCCGGATCTGCTCCCCCCCCCCCCCCCACCCACTCACAATTGAAGACCTAATCTTGTATTCAGTGCTTGTTCGGCTCTCCACTTGATGATATGCGTATGTATGAATCGGATATACGTGGTATATGCTGACTCTTCTCGTTGTGACATGTGTTTTTCCTCATATTTTCTCGGTGAATCGTGTGGGAAATAGAAATAGCAAAACTGAAATATTCGTTCCTATAAAAGAGGAATGTGCACGAGGGTACATCTTGTTGGATCACTATGTGAAAAAATACCGAACACTGGAACATACAAAAATGGCAATGTTGAACCATAAATATTTCAGAGCATGGTAAGCTCTCAAAAATTTTTAAATTCTCCTTTTTTAGCTTTCTTTCTTTACAAGCCCTAGTTCATTCCGTTATTTCAAAGCATAGCAAGTTCTCAACAAATTTTCAAAAACGAAAATCGCTATTTGTGTAACTAGAGTGCAAAGCAGCGTTTTTCTGCATCGAGAGAAACAGTTTTTTTCACGAGCCAAAGGCGAGTGAAAAAAGTTTCTCGAGTGCAGAAACAATATTTTGCGCTCGAATTACACATTAAATTTTTCCTACAGTAATGTATAAAGTAATTCAAACAGGGCATACATAACCTGAAAATTCCTCACATAACCTATCTTCGTATCAAATCGATTTCATCAAAAACAACTATTTCGCAGCTGAAGCAGAGTAGCCAACCTATTTTTGAATGCAGAATAGGAAACCTGCATATTACATGCTCACTATTTTGTGTTGTTAGGTTGCAAATTTGGAGTGCGGAAAAGTACTTTCCCGCACTGGTGCAGGAATAGACTATTTTGCGTGCTACAGTTAGTGCAAAAATAGGCACTTTTTCGGGTCACTGTAGGAAAACTCATTTTTAACTTTCTTTCTTAAAACCCCCTTTTTTATTTTAATTTTTTCATCCCAACTTTGATTTTCAAATCATTATGTTTCAATCAATAAATGATTATTTCCACCATTTATTTATAACATTTCATTCATTCAAAATTGTTCAAGAAGCTGACGATCCAACAATAATAATTTCAGGAATGGAAAGCTTTCAACAAATATTCAAAACAAATATCTCCTTTTTACGATTTTCTTTCTTGACAAGTCCTAGTTTATTTTGTTCATTTCAATCGTTTTTATGCCAACTTTGATTTTAAATTATTATGTAATTCAATAATTTCAATAAAAAAAGCATAGTTTTCACCATTCATTTAAAAAACTTCATTCTTTCAAGATTGCTCAAGAAACTGACGATCAAACTTATTTTCAAAGATCTTACGACCTTTCTTAGTTATGAAAGCTTAGAGCCTTATTAGACAGAGCCACTTCAGTCGCGGTCACGAGCTACAATTTCAGACTATATCACATCAGCCGTGTAAATTTGAATAAAAAAATCAGCTGATGGCTTTAAAAAAATTTATGCTTTCGTGTACTTTGCAATAATTTGTTGAGCTACGTTCAGCTGGTGTAATTTAGCCTTAAATTGTGGCTAGCGACCGCGACTGAAGTGGCTTTGTATAATAAGGGACTTAGATGTAAATAGCAATAATAAATTGATCATTACTTCATTTGTGACTAATCTTTTTTTCGTAGGATGAGGCCCACATAGGTCTGAGGCTTGTGCGTGGGTAATGAACTGGATTATGGTGACTGATGAGTTAGACCTACAATTTTAGGTGGGTTCCGAACCACCGGGAAGTGATTTTACAGCAGAGAACAGAGTCTTTTTTGCTGGCCAATCCAATCGGTCACCCTTACAAAGAGCGCCCAGGAGTTTCGTAGCTTATCTCTGATTGAACAGATACCTGCTATGGCACTCGGCTATCACTTCCTCAACCGGCATCTTATTTCTATCAACAATTATTTATTATTCTATTGAATCCGTATACAAATTCACAACCAATAGAGGCTTATATCTCTCTATTTTTTTTGTTTTTCAATTAGCAAAACAAGTCTAGTTGATATTAAAATATTTTCTATATTGATATATTTTTGTTAAGGTAATATATCGTTCAATGCTAGTCAATACTCGTTTTTCTAATTTCTTACATTGCATCTTGTCAATATTATCTATTTCGTTTATTCTGCTGTGGGCAGACAACTTCTATTTGTATGAGTGTATGCTCGATAACAAATAAAAATTATTTGATTGATTTGATATTAAAATATGAGAATTAAAATCCTTTGTATCTCAATCGTAAATGGAATATTCAATGACTAATTTGGTTGAATCATTTATTTAGGTAGTCATAGAAAGCTATCATAAGAGTAAGCCTATGAACTAACCAAATGAAATCAAACTTTCTTCCCACATCATAAAAGTGACTCGAAACTCTTTTCAAATCTCAGCCAGGAGATGCTTTCACATCAAAAGCCGATTAGAAGATTTCGTGAGCAGTGGTAAATTAAGATTGGGCCATCAGCGGTAGAGGATTACTAAGATGTGGTTTACAGATTGGTAATTCTATTTGTTTCTAAAAACCGCGTTGTTGTTGTTGTTACAGATCGTCCTTCCCAGTTTTCTTCACTCAGCTCATGTTTTTCTCGAGATGAGCGACAATCATTAGAGACAAAGGATCAACGGCACGGCACATCTTCGGTTGACTTTGTCTTATTGTTCACCTCGTTGGCCTAGTTTACACGATGATGACACTGAAGTTTGCGACTGTCTGCATAATACAGTCGAATGACACAATAGCGCTGACGATATTATACACTGCTGCTGTATTCGTGTTGGGCGAAAGCCAAAAAGAATCATTCCTTCTCGATGTAATTACCTGAAGAACTTTACACGGCGCCATCTGCTTTGACGCTCCACATTCACTGATGATATCTCATCAGTTCCATCTCCCGTTTCTTCTCTCGTTTTCCTGTTTGTCTCCATCCTCGTCTATTCAAACCCGGACGAAACCCCCAGCAAACGAGTTAAGGCTACATTAAGCCTGCTCTCTGCTCCAAAGTGAATTTCACGCCTGCTGCCTTCGATGTGCCGATCCCACTCCTCAAACTTTACGAGATTCATGCATAAATGAATCTGGATTATTCGTAGAAGTTAGTCTGGTATTTCTAATGACTGACTAGCGTCTACCATGCATGCCGTAAATTTTCCAAAGTATCTTGCTGGATTTCAATTTAATTCAACTCAACCGTTGTACATTTTCCATCCATATTAAAAAACTACTGAAAAAAATCTCAAGACAAAAAATTCACAGTGAAGAGCACTAGAGCAGAATACTCGACTCTCGTTAATACAAACATTTGATAATACGAGACTCTTGGTAATACGAAGTGCATTCCCGGTCCTCTAAAAAACTCTTGATATTTCGAACAAAAGCAATGCATTTTGGTACACTCGATAATACCATAGATCAGGGATTAAGTAAGTCAGTTGATGGTTCGTCTGTGATAATACGTAGTAAAATTCCGAGTCACATCCGACTACAACACGCGATAATTCGAAGTTTGTCATAAAATCTCTCGATAATACGAAGTTCTACTGAGTTTTAATACAGTACTATATACTTCACACATGTATATTTCTTACAGTAAGAGTGCTTATTGTAGGATATTAATGCAGTAGTACTGCATTCTGTACACTATCATAAACTTGCAGCATTACTCAGTAAATTCAGTTCACTTTTCAGTCTTGGTTTATTTTTCAAGCGAGCATGTCTCCTAAAAAGTTTAAGTGCTCAACAATTTCAGAGTTTTCAAAAATATAGAGTTTTCCTCTTCCATCCACACTTTCAATAATACGAACTCTCGATAATTCACCACGGTATCCATACAAGTTTTAAATATATGAAAATTGAAAGAGCTGTTTAACTATTCATTTTCATTTTGAATCAATTCATTAATTCTATTAAAAAATGGCTACTGAAATTAATTCTATAAAAAAATGGCTACTGAAATTAATTCTATAAAAAAATGGCTACTCAAATTAATTCTATAAAAACATGGCTACTCAAATTAATTCTATAAAAAAATGACTACTCAAATTAATTCTATAAAAAAATGGCTACTGAAATTAATTCTATAAAAAAATGGCTACTGAAATTAATTCTATAAAAACATGGCTACTCAAATTAATTCTATAAAAACATGGCTACTCAAATTAATTCTATAAAAAAATGGCTACTCAAATTAATTCTA
The DNA here is from genome assembly GCA_948455865.1 of Conomelus anceps. NCBI lineage: Eukaryota > Metazoa > Arthropoda > Insecta > Hemiptera > Delphacidae > Conomelus > Conomelus anceps. Next base: position 11,495,595 of record OX418217.1, on the reverse strand, counting down.
TAAAAAAAATGGCTACTGAAATTAACTCTATAAAAAAATGACTAGCCTACTCAAATTAATTCTATAAAAAAATGGCTACTGAAATTAATTCTATAAAGAATGGCTACTGAAATTAATTCTATAAAAAAATGACTAGCCTACTCAAATTAATTCTATAAAAAAATGGCTACTGAAATTAATTCTATAAAGAATGGCTACTGAAATTAATTCTATAAAAAAATGACTAGCCTACTCAAATTAATTCTATAAAAAAATGGCTACTGAAATTAATTCTATAAAGAATGGCTACTGAAATTAATTCTATAAAAAAATGACTAGCCTACTCAAATTAATTCTATAAAAAAATGGCTACTGAAATTAATTCTATAAAGAATGGCTACTGAAATTAATTCTATAAAAAAATGACTAGCCTACTCAAATTAATTCTATAAAAAAATGGCTACTGAAATTAATTCTATAAAGAATGGCTACTGAAATTAATTCTATAAAAAAATGACTAGCCTACTCAAATTAATTCTATAAAAAAATGGCTACTGAAATTAATTCTATAAAGAATGGCTACTGAAATTAATTCTATAAAAAAATGGCTACTAAAATAAACTCTATAAAAAATGGCTACTCTTGTTAATAAAGTTCTTGTTAATAAATTTCATAATACTGTAATGAATCCACATTGTGTAGCAAAAATATAACGAAAAAGTTTTTTTTAGGATGAAGCCCACATAGGTTTTAGATCTGTGCGTGGGTAATAAGTTGGATGATGGTTATTGATGAGTTAGACCTACATTTTTAGGTGGGTTCCGAACCACCGGGAAGTGATTTTACAGCAGAGAACAGTGTCTTTTGCTGGCCAATCTAATCGGTCACCGTTACAAACAGGTCCTACGAGAACGCAGCTTATCTCTATCTGATTGAACAGATACCTGCTACGGCTCGCGACTATCACTTCGCCACTGTTAACCATGGCCCTCAGATTTGAGAATTGAATAAGCTGTTTGGCTATTCATTTTTGTTTTGAACTAATCATTAGTTTATTTTATAAAACAGCTACTCAATAATCACGTTTTCAAATTTCGTAATACTATAATAATTTCCACCATTATATAGCAAAATAAAATGAATTAGTTCACCATGGTCTCCGTACAATTTTGAAAGATGTGAGAATTGAAAAGCTGATTGACTATTCATTTTTATTTTGAATCAATTCATTGTTGTTTTTTTAGAAAATGGCTTTTTTTAGAAAAAGTCGAAGTTCATGTTTACACATTTCATAATACGGTACTGTAATGGAGTCCACCATAATTAATTAATGGTGATTATCAATAATTGTATAGCTGTGGGTGACTCTTTAGAACCCAACAAGTTCTGAAGATGTGAAAAATGGCTTAGCTGTTGACTATTAATTTTTATCTAAAAAGCGTTTTTTTTTTTTTTATCTAAAAAGCGGTCTACGCAAATGAAGAGTGACGTAGGAAGCCATTGATTTCCTCACTAAGCTAACTGCGTTATATCAGTATGACAAGCATACTGAAACAAAGGCTAAAGCTCTACCGTTTACAGTACCCTCTAGAGTGTGGCTGCAATGGTGAGTGTGTATTACAAAAATTCTCACCTCTGAGCTAATTCTTGCATTCAAGCCATTGTTCGAAAGAGATGTTTAGAAATTTCCAATTGCAAATTCAATATTGGTATCAATAGTAAGTAGGGCAGACTGCCGATTCTGGGCCAGTTTAACGGCGGTTAACTAACCATGATTAAATTTTAACGGCCGTTAAATTTAACCTAACTTAATTTAACATAGGAAAACCTAATTTAACGGCCCAGTTGAATTTTAATGGTGGTTAAATTTTAACCGTGATTAAATTTTAACGGTGGTTAACTAACGATGATTAAATTTTAAAGGTGATTAACTAACGAGGGTTAAATAAACAGATTCTAAAAATTTTCATTTGAAATTAAATTTATGTAGCTCACCAAGGCGTTCCAATTGCATGTATCAAGCACTCCGATGAATAAAATAAAAAAAAATAAATAAAAAAAATAAATAAAAAAAAATTAATTATCATTAATATTATCATGTAGTAGGGGGAAAATACCGGTTCGGGCTCAATTTTCTTTAACCTTAAATTTAAGGTTAACCTAAGTCAACCCACCCAAACCTAACCTAACCTGAAATAGGTAAGTCAAAGTCGAATCAACGCAATCTATCCGATCTCCAAAATTCCCATTTTCACGGGAGCTAAAAATCACGAAAAATTTTGAACTTTTTAACCCCTGGAGCGATTTTAAATTTGAAGACGCCATCTTGTTCAGCCTTCCAAGGCATCCCAAATTCATGTATCAAGTACAATTTTCCCATCACGATTAATTGGGAAAAATAATAATAAAAGTTTTACCTTAAATTTTAAGGTTAACCTAAACCTAACCTGAAATAGGTATAGCTGTATAGTTGTATAGTCAAATCAACGCAATCTATCCGATCCCCAAAATTCCCATTTTCACGGGAGCTAAAAATCACAAAAAATTTTAATGGTGGTTAAATTTTAACGGTGGTTTTAACCCTAGTTTTAACGGAGATTAGTCACCAACTGATTAGCCATCTTGTACTAGCTTTATTATCACTTACCCAGTGGTTCGGAACCCACCTAAACTAAAGTTTATTAGATGGTTCTCATTCAAATTTCCAAGGCGATTCAATTTCATGTATCAATTGACATCCCATTTTTCCCTTTTTCTCTCATTTTTCCCCCCCCCCTCTCTCATTTTTCCCCTTTTCCACCCCAGTTTTTGGGTATAAATAGAGGTGCATAGGCAGAAAATTCTCACTCCTTTGGATCGAAGGAGTTATGTTAGTTCAGGCTGAAAATAGTCAACGAGCTATACTCCCACCAGAGATTTCTGGCTCATCCACGGAGACTAGTCGCTTCCTATTTTCAGATAGGGTCCCAAACACAACCAACTATCAAACAACAGAATCAAGCAATACCACAAAAAATTTTGTATATATAAAAATGGATAAAATAATTTCATCCACCTACTCATCACCAATCTGCCAACACAGCATCAACAAAAACTGCCTCTTTTTCATATGGAATTCGTTTGAAACAATTGATGTGAAAATATTGTTTGAAAACCTAAAACCTCATATAATTGATATAATACTTGAAAATTCTGAAAAATTCCACCATAATATTAAATGGTATGTGAGTTTAACAGTTAAATTAAAAAAGATTTCTGCTGATAAAGAGTTGTATGTTGAACCAACATTCCATGGACAATCGAGGTCTATAATCTCAGTCCATGAGAATCTTGATAAATTCAACATACAATGGGAGGAGGCAGAGGGAAAAATTATGGAAGGTTTAGATAAATTCATAAAGTTGGGGAGTGGTTGGACTATAGACATATTCAAGCAGTTCAATTTCAACATTGTAAGATACAGACCAATAAGTGGTTCTGGCTCATACATTCCTACTCCAGTTAAAATTATAAATAGAAAAGCTGTTATAAATGTGAAAAATGAAGATGATCTCTGCTTTGTCTGGTCCATCCTCTCCTATTTCAACACCACTAAGAAATATCGAGTATCTGCGCTTAGAAATCTACAACATATGATTAATATTGAAAATTTGTGTTTCCCATTAAAACTGCAACACATACCTAAATTTGAGAACCAAAACACAACAATAGCTGTTAATGTTATTGCATATGAAGAAGAGAAAGATATGTTCTATCCAGTCTTTGCATCCCAACACAGAAAAAGAGAGCATACAATCACACTGTTGTTGTTATCTAACAAAGAAGAACAAAAACACTACACTCTTGTTAAAAATCTATCCAGACTACTATCACATCTAACAAAACATGGTCATAAAGAAGAAATTTGCCCCCACTGTTTTCAAAGATTCACTTATACAAATGCAAAACAAAATTTAGAAAAACATATTGAATTGTGCTCAACACATGAAACACAATGCATTAAAATTCCTGAACAAAACACTGTTTTAAAGTTCACAAATTTCTCCTACACCCTACCCACCCCCTTCACAATATATGCTGACTTTGAATGTTTAATTAAAGATGAAAAACATATACCATGTGGTTATGGATATGTAATAGTAAATGAAAGTGGATCAATTCATTATGGACCAAGGATAGTTAGAGCATCCAACCTGTCTGAATCATCAAATTTAATAGAAAAGTTTCTGGATGAATTAGATGAACATGGAAATGAATTGAAAAAGCGATTGAAAATACAAGTGCCAATGCATATAACAGTAGAAGAAGAAAACAAATTTGAAATGGTAGATGTGTGTTGCCTGTGTAATAAGAGCCTATTGTTTGATCGCGTGCGACACCATTCACATTCAACTGGAAAGTTTATTGGAGCTGCTCATCAATCGTGTAATCTTAATGCAAAACAGGTGGAGTTCATTCCTGTAATATTCCACAATTTCACCGGTTACGATTCACACTTCATTGTTCAATCACTCAATAAATATAAAAAGAGAATAAGTTGCTTGGCTAGGACAAGTGAAAAAATAATTTCAATAACACTAAATAACACTCTAAGATTTATCGATTCACTACAATTTCTGAATTCATCTCTTTCGAAATTGACAGAAAATATGTTATCAAATGCTTTCCAACTGATTTCAGCACATTTTCCAAATCATACAAATTTACTCTTGAAAAAACAAATATACCCATACGAATATATGGATTGTTTTGAGAAATTCGAAGAAAAGCAACTACCTTCCCGGGAAAACTTCTACAACAAACTAACCGATTCAGATGTAAGTGAGACTGACTATCAAAATGCTATAATTGTTTGGAATGCGTTCAACTTGAAAAATCTTGGTCAATTTCACGATCTCTATCTAACCACCGATATACTCTTACTCGCCGATATATTTCAATCTTTCAGATCAACATTCCAGAAAACATACAGTCTTGATCCATCCCACTTTTATTCGCTACCACACTATTCGTGGAATGCAATGTTGAAAATGAGTGGTATTGAACTTGAACTTTTAAGTGATCCAGATATGCACCTGTTTGTAGAGTCCGGCATTCGCGGAGGTTTAAGTGTAATCCCCAAACGATATGCAAAAGCCAACAATCAATATCTATCTACATATGATGAAAATTCCAAAAACACATTTATAATCTACTTAGATGCAAACAATTTATATGGTACAAGCATGAGTGAACCACTGCCACACTCTGGATTCAAGTGGCTATCTAATGAGGAAATTCAAAATTTCGATGTTACAAAAATGTCAGATGAATCACACGTTGGCTACTTTTTAGAAGTCGATCTTGAATATCCAGAAAGTCTACATGATATGCACAATCATTACCCCCTGGCACCAGTAAAAGCCACACCGCCATCAGGGCGATATGAGAAATTGATTACAACTTTTGAAAATCGTAAAAATTATATTCTACACTACAAAAATTTGAAACTTTACATGAGATTAGGTTTGAAATTAACAAAAATACACAGAGTGATGCAATTCAATCAATCAGCCTGGTTAGAGCAATTTATATCATTAAATACCGAGTTGAGAAAGAATTCAAATAATGATTTTGATAGAGATCTTTACAAGCTATGTTCTAATGCAATTTATGGAAAAACGTTGGAAAATGTAAGGAATCACAATGATTTTAGGATTATAACTGATGAAAAGCAACTTGATAAAGTGATTGCATATCCAAGAATGAAACACTGGTACAGATTTAATGATGATGTTGCTGGAGTATGTCTAAATAAGCTTGAGGTTCATCTAAATCGTCCCATTTATGTGGGTATGGCAATACTTGAGTCAAGTAAAGCAATAATGTACAAATTCCATTATGATGAAATTCTAAAAATGTATCCCAATGTTGAACTGCTAATGTCCGATACAGATAGTTTTATGTATCTGATTCAAACAAACGATATTTATAAAGATATTGAAAGAAATTTGGACTTATTTGACACATCTAATTATCCAAAAGACCATCAATGTTACAGCACAAAACATAAAAAACAACTAGGTAAATTTAAGGATGAGTGTGGTGGAAAAATAATTTCTGGGTTTGTTGGACTACAAGCTAAAATGTATGCAATTCGCATAGGTGATTCAGAAAAGAAGGTTGCAAAGGGAATTCCCAAGAGTGCAAATAGAAATCAATTGAGATTTGAAGATTATAAAGAATGTCTGTTTGATGTAAAACACAAAAATGTAACATCATCAGCAATTGAAAGTAAACTGCATCATGTCTATACTGTTCAACGTGAAAAACTAGCTCTTCAACCTCATGACGATAAACGTTTCATACTACCAAACCGAATTGATACTCTAGCTTGGGGCCATAAAGATATTCCAATAAGAAAACGTAAAATTCGTGAGCAGCCATCTCAAGGAAAAGTACAAAAACTTTAAAAACCTGAATAACTTTAAAATATAAAGAAACTTTAAAACCTGAAAAACTTTAAAAACCTGAAAAACTTTAAAATAAAATAATTTTTTTTTTTTTGCTTAAATAGGTGCGTAGGTGTAGGTACCTATACCTAGATTAATGTATGTCCTATGTAGGTGTGTGGGTGCAGGTACCTGCATAGGTGTGTAGGTGTAGGTACCTATACCTAGATTAATGTGTGTATGTAGGTAAAAAAAAAAATTATTTTTTATTATTTGATTTATACTTTTTTAAATTACTCTAATTATATATTATATTTATACTTTTTTTAAAATTACTATACTACTTTATTGTTTTGTTTTGTTAATATTATTTGTTTACATTACTTTTCTAACAATTCCACTCAATGGTGTATATTCATAGATATTTTCGTATATAATGAGACAGTATGCAGATGTATTTTCTGGGATATTTGCTGTTGTGTCAAATGAAAGTTTCACATCTAATGCACCCGATTTCAAAAGTTCACTTTGACGAGAACAGTCTATCACAATTAGTGGTGTTTTTTCAAATTTATCAAATGCTATTGATGTTCCCGAATCACTTTGTTTGTAGTAGGCGTGTTGAAAGGCGGCAAACATCTGATACAATGTATGTTTATTACCCATAATATTATCATAGGGAAAGTATTGTGCATTCAAATACAAGCGAACATTATTCAAATTACAAAAATCAAATTGAGATATATCGTTACGAAGGCTATTCTTTCTATTAGTTTGCAGTCCTAGTACAACAAATCTTGGTTTATCCATTTGTGATGCTGTCTTAACAGTCCACTGATGACTTGTGCTTTCCGGTAGGGTGGGATATTCATGTAATTGCCATGATCTGAATGGAAGGCTAATTGGTTTATCATTGTGAGATAATTTCAGTAGATTAAGACGAATTGTGTCTGCTACATGTATGTAGGGTACTTTCCATTGTATTTTTGTTAGATTAATTTCGATTTTAGTACCAGCGGTGGTTTGAATTGCATTTAAATCAGATGAAGATCGAAGCAGAACCAATTCTTGTTTTACATTCAAAATAATTTTTCTATAATCTTCCATGAAACCTAACCACATTTCCAGTGGTACACAAAAGCTGAATTTCTTTTTATTTGCCCATCCATCTCGATTCCATCCTGCATTCTCCCATATACATTTATTTTGTGGAGTTTCGCACAAGAGGTTTTTCATTGTTGTTGTCATGCCAACGTTACGTGTGCGGTCAACTTCGACTCCACCCACCTCATATCTAATCTCATCGAATAAATAGGCTATTCCATTGTTCACTAATACAAAGTCAACTTCAGTATTGTCTGCTTTTTGTACTTTAATATTACCCTCTATTAGAAGATAGCTTTTACATGGTAGTGTGTAGACATCCTGTTGATTTACATTGATACGAATTTCATCATTATTTTTGTATGTTTGTGATGCATATGGTGTGTGAGTGTGATACTCGAATTGGGTTATACTCTCATCGAATTGTACTTTCTCACCAACATTGAATATTGAATCAATTTGCATACCGTGAGGAATTTGGTGATTCATTGTTTATATTTTTATTATATACAAAAAAACCTAATCTTTGTAGTAGTTGTCTATTTTTAGGTGTAAGTAATTTCCTATCTGTTGCATCATGCTGTTGTGATTGATGATTTTTTGTAAATATTAGCATATTTTTTATAATATTATAAAATTACTGGTTTCTTTCTTACATGTAAGCGTACTGTTATTGTTTCTCCACGAAAGTTTACCACATTCCCGTCCTGATCGATTATATTTATACAAATTTGATTTATTGTGTTTGTATTGATTGGCATGTACACCACAGTTGTGGGTGATTCAATTATTTTATAGCCAGGTGGTACAATTGTGTAAAACTCATGAATTGTGTGACCTTCACTGCCATTATTGTACGAACCCTGTGCAATATTACATTCTACACGTATACTATTCACACGCATTATATGAACGGGTTTTGTTGATATATGCCATTTATTTGCTAGTAATTTCTCATGTTGAAATCCAAGTATTGGACCAATGCTGTCCTTCATAGTTAGATCAATATCTTTATCTGCATACAGCTCACACTGTAGCGTATTGTTGTTGGCTTTGATTCTCAGTTGACTGCTTGTTAGTTTAAGATTATTTCGAATATAATTTAGAATATCCTCCAATTCGTATGATCCTTCTGGTATTTCAACCACACGCCCATCATACACGAACTTATTATTTACATTTGTTTCAATATTTGGAATTGTATTGTATGTGTACATGTTTACTAGACCCACCTCATAGTCAAAGCTATCCAATTCAACTGGTGGGAAGATTTCACTAACCAATGGATTCTCGTTTGCTGTTAGTGTAAACATAATCACTATATTTTTTATACAGCCACAATAGACACAGATGTCCGCATGAGTGCTCCATTTGTTGATATTTCTTGTAGTTGTATCGAACTCTTACACCCTGCATATATTTCATAAATTCAAGTGGTGGACTTAGATTACCAAAACTGTCAAAATAGTCACATAGATTAGCGTTTTTGAAGTAGCACGTCCAATGAGTGCCCTCACCAATTTCATTATCCAGATTGATTATACCCAGTTCTAGGTGTTTGAGTGGTGTATTTGGTAGTTTATCTCTCATATAAATTCCACGTAACGGTAAGTCAAGCTGTTTTGCATACTTTATTATATCTACATTTGATAATGGGGATTTTTTTTTAAAATGGCTTTCAATGCACTCTCTACCTTCTTCTTCTTCTTCTTTATACCACAACCTTTGTACGGTTTCAAATAGACACCTTTGCCGAGTTTCTTTCCTCCTCCACCAAATTTCACTTTTGCATTCATAAGATTTGTAACTAGATAGGCTGCTGCTCGTTCAGGAAGACTAGCATCGGCTGCTTTTACTCTTTCCCACGCGAGTGCTGCAAGTTTCCTATCAGCTTCCGTTCGATTTTGTGTTGGGTCACTATAGGCTATATCATGCTCTCGACACGCTTCATCTAATCTATTTATTCCTTTATCTCCTCTTGCTAATCGTTTTTTCAAGTTTGTCGCGGGTCCACAGAATTCGTACCCGGGAATATGGAGCTCCATGGGCAGTAGATCAATTGCTTTATTAATTACGGAACCCAATATACCAGATCCCAACTTCTTTTTCATTGACCTCTTCTTTTTTGGAGTATTTTTTCTATTCATTTTTATATAGATAATTTTTCTCATACCATCTTTTAAATGAAGAATTATAGATGGAGAGACCCTTTACAGCCTCTCTATAGTTGGTAAGTAATTGTGGATCTGTGATGTGTTTCCACTGTTGTCTAATATCAATGTTTGGTAAGTAGAAATCTTTAACTGTATCTATTTGTTGTGCTAGAGTAATGGCGTTTTGAAACAAGTTTATCATCTCTTCTCTCTCCAAGTCCAGTGTCTCTTTTCTACTCAAATGTCGACCAAATTTATCAATAGTCATACTTGTTTTTATTATAATTCATGTTTGTAGATGAATTTACTCTCAAACCATGCTCTAAAAAACCATGGATTTTCAGTTTCCTCTGAATATTTTCTATACTGATCAAATAGGTTTGGATCTGTCATTGCTCGCCACTGATCAATGTTGTTGAGATCAACTCTTGGAAGATGGTGTGCCGCAAGTGGTATCAATTGTAGGATATCAATTAAATTCTGCACCAATTGTTTCAATTCTTCATTGATATTTGCCTTTCTACTTGCATACAAATGTCGCCCAAATTTATCAATAGTCATTTTTATAATACTAGATTACCACCTATAATGATACCGATTTCACGTAATTCTTCAATTATTGATGCAATTTCTGAATCATGACCAGTGTGTCCGGCAAGTTTTGAATTAATCAACAATTCCAATCTTTCACACAATTCATTTGGATTATCCCAATAGGTGTAGACGTTGCTGTTAGGTGAGGTTTCAATTTGCATATCATGTATTCCACTACCCAGTTTTTGTTCAACTCCTTTAACACGTTTAGGTGGAAATAAATCTTTAATTATGCGAGTGTATTTATAACTGGTATTTCTTTTCACACGTCCCAATGCATCAAGATGAACTCCAGTTAGTTCAAGTATACGTTTATAGTCGACAAGATCACCTTTCCTATAGATGAATGTATCTGGAATTGCTTTGAATAGCAGCTCTAGTAGACCATGTGTAAGTGGGAATGATTTATTACCATCAATAATGATTTTTTTATCATCAAACTTGATAACTTTCTTTCCAATTTGCCATTCATTGATGGTGGGATTAAAGTGAACTCCATACAGATTTTGACCTTTTGTTGTTCTCATAAAATTATCAATGTATTTACCTATACGATTTCTAGATGCAAATTTCCGACTAGACTCTCTACTGTCTCTTCTACTACTTTCATCTAAATTACTGGGAACATTGGAGGTGTCTAAATTAGAAGATTCTAAATTAGAAGATTCTAAATTACTGGGAACATTGGAGGTGTCTAAATTGGAAGAGTCTAAAAAACTGGGAACATTGGAAGAATCGAAAATGTTTGTTGTATCTAAATTAGAAGCATCTAAATTAGTGGTATCTAAATTAGTGGAGTCTAGAATGGGGTAGTCTTCCTCCTCCTCTACCTCCCCCTCCTCTTCCTCATCCTCCTCCTCCTCTTTCATTTCCTGTTTAACATCAAATAATTGTTGTTGTTTAAATTGATTCAATGATTCGGTAATGGGTTTATATTGTTTCTGTAAATTTTCTTCTTCACTAATTGCATCATATGATAATTCTCGATGTTTTCGACGTATAGAGTCACGCAACTGTTTTATATTATTTTTGATGGTTGTCAATTCTTTGAGATCCTTTTTCAATATCATTTTTATAATAGGATAAATTTATCAAACCCAACCCTGTATCTCCCATTATCCAGTGCACAATCTTTGTTTATGACTAGAAAATTATTATTATTCCATGCTTGAGCACACATTCTACTGAATTCATCTCTACTCAAATCTGGATATACATGATCGTGATATATGTGTTGTAGATTACGATTATCCTGTTTGAATATAACAATCAAATTACTGTTGTCTCTAATCAATTGTTTAGGAATACTAGAGTACGTTTGACAAATGTAGAAACTATCAATGTTTTTGTGTCTACCCATACTGAAATAGTCTCGAATATTCTGTTGTTTTTCCATACAAATATCATCGAAAATCATAACTGAATTGGGGTGTGCATCGTTTGGGTGTGGTATTTCTTCATTATGCTGGTACAGATTGAATCCAACCTCGGCTACTTGACTCATAATTTCCTTGAGAAGTTGATACTTGTCTTGCTGGTGAGATTTGGTGAATACATATAAATGTGAAAACTTGACACCATTCTCGGCAAATAATAAATTAAAAACAGTATTTGTTTTTCCAACATTGGACGGCCCACACACAATACATCTTACACTATTTGGTAGAAGCACACTGTGTCTTATTTGTTGTTTTTTATTTAAATACTTGTCAAAGTTAATCAGTGGCAATTTTGATTTGTGCTGTTTTAGCTTCATTTTTTTAATGTATTATTATCAATCCATGAATTGTATTTCGAATCAAAACCCAACCATTTCACATACAATTTATTACCTTTCTTCTTTAGCACTCTTTCAATAAGATACACATCTGGGTACTTGGTTTTCTTCATTTCATACTCATAGAATGCACCCTTAATAATTTTATTGTTATCGTCTTTGAGGTGATAGGTGAGGGGAATGCTTGGTAGTACATTGTGTACAGTGAAAATCTCATTAGTATAGTTTGGTAGGTATCCTTTATCAAATATTCGTTTGTAACGTGTGATTCGAACCTTATCGCCGATTTTAAACTTTTGCTTTTTAAGTTTGAAGGAACGCAGGGTCGCCTTATCAATATTCATTAGTACATACTTTTCATTTCCAGTATTCACTTCACTCGGTTTCATGCGAGTGGTTCGATGAACGGTGTTATTGTATTTGTCTAACAGTTTTGGGAGTAAATTCAACCATTTATAATTTCCCTGTACAGTGAATTCACGAAACATGTGCTCTTTCAGGGTCCTATTGAAACGTTCACAGATTGCCGCCTTCTTATTACTGAAAGTACTATAGTGATTGATATTGTACATTTTAAAGAGTTTTTGAACAGTAGCATTGTAGAACTCTTTACCGGCATCAGTTTGAAAATTCTTTATCTTATTCTGTTCAAGTATTGGTTTGAGGGCGTTTGCCACATCATTACCCGATTTACTTTTCAATGGTATTGCAAATGCAAATTTACTAAAACAATTTATTACTGTTAGTATGAATTTGAAATTTCTATTGATGGTACTGTAATTTGACATATCAACAAGATCGGCCTGGTACAGATCTGTTACGCCTTTGATTTCTGTACGACGTGTGGGAAAATTGTGTCTAACATTTGCATGTAATTCTTGAGCAAGTCCTTCTCTTGTATTCATTTTTTTATACTAGAGTTAGATCTCCGCTATAACCACCGTTAAAACTACCGTTGAAACCAGCGTTAAACTGAGCCAGAAGCGGTACTGCTTTTAGTACAGATGACCGAAAAATTTTATTATTATTTTTCCCCAATTAATCGTGATCGAAAATTTGTATTTGATACATGAATTTGGGATGCCTTTGAAAGCCGAACAAGATGGGGTCTTCAAATTAAAATTCCCTTCACGGGCTAAAAAAGTTCAAATTTTTTCGTGATTTTTAGCTCCCATGAAAATGGGAATTTTCGAGATTGGATAGATTGCGTTCATTCAACTTGAACTTACCTATTTCAGGTTGAATTAGCTTTAATTGGATTGGTTAAGGTTAACCTTAAATTTAAGATTAGGTTAGACTCAGAAGTGGTACTGCTTTTAGTACAGACGACCCAAAAATTCTATTATTTTTTCCTCAATTAATCGTGATCGGAAAATGGTGTTTGATACATGAATTTGGGATGCCTTGGAAGGCTGAACAAGATGGCGTCTTCCAATTGAAATTCGCTCCAGGGGTTAAAAAGTTCAAAATTTTTCGTGATTTTTAGCTCCCGTGAAAATGGGAATTTTGGAGATCGGATAGATTGCGTTGATTCGACTTTGACTTACCTATTTCAGGTTAGGTTAGGTTTGGGTGGGTTGACTTAGGTTAACCTTAAATTTAAGGTTAAAGAAAATTGAGCCCGAACCGGTATTTTCCCCCTACTCCATGATAATATTAATGATAATTAATTTTTTTTTTATTTATTTTTTTTATTTATTTTTTTTTATTTTATTCATCGGAGTGCTTGATACATGCAATTGGAACGCCTTGGTGAGCTACATAAATTTAATTTCAAATGAAAATTTTTAGAATCTGTTTATTTAACCCTCGTTAGTTAATCACCTTTAAAATTTAATCATCGTTAGTTAACCACCGTTAAAATTTAATCACGGTTAAAATTTAACCACCATTAAAATTCAACTGGGCCGTTAAATTAGGTTTTCCTATGTTAAATTAAGTTAGGTTAAATTTAACGGCCGTTAAAATTTAATCATGGTTAGTTAACCGCCGTTAAACTGGCCCAGAATCGGCAGTCTGCCCTACTATAGTATAATACAGCTGGGACTGGGACCAAATGCTAAATTGAATTGTCATTTTATTCAGTTGTCATGATGTGGTCTATTGCTGTTTCGGTGAATCATAAAATTATTGTCATTCCAGCACAACTGTAGCGATAGCCTATACCTTTCGAACAAAAGAAGCAAAGCATTTGTTTAGAGAAAATGAATCTTTTTCGCTTACACTGGATAGTTGAGGGGCTTTGTCTGTACAACAATGAGCGCCTCCCTGGAGATTGCTGCGCTACGTCGCTAGGTTTATAGCAGCAGATATTTTCTACGATTGAATAAACGACTGCGTTCTCCAAACAATTGTCAGTCATTTGTACTTGAGCAATTGCTGCATAATAGAATATTGCAGGAATAAGTACAATGAGAATTACAATAACCAACGAACCCGCACGAGAAACCGTTCAGGCCGTGAGTGCTATCAGTATTCATTCCATTACTGGAACCGAGATGAGAACCTGCCCTGATTTGAAATAATAGTGGTTTCAGAGAAAACCGGGATGAAAACTTGGGTGAGTGAGCTCTGACCTCTGAGTATAGTTTTCTTCAGATGACTACAGTATTGTACTGTAAGATTTTTTTCGGAGGATGAAGCCCACATAGGTCTGAGACTTGTGCTTGGGTAATGAATTGGATGATGGTGATTGATGAGTTGGTCCTACAGTTTTAGGTAGAGCACAGGATCAGATTGTGCAGTTCCCAAGAGCTACACTTCGCTGTATAGTAGCCGCGATGTAGCCAAGGTCAACTTCGTTTTCAACTAAGCTAGCAACAAAAAACATAAAATTTCGGATTTTTTATTTTTTTTAAATCCTATCATACTCTGCTCATTTTCATCAATACTTGAGATTTTTTTTAGCATGAATATTAACATTTTTATAGAGTATTTGTTTGTACTGCATAAGTTCCCGTTATATACGAAGAGATCCATGAAAGTAGGTCTATTTTTAAAATGTTAATTTTAGTGATGTTATGTTTTTTGTATTTGCATTAGGAAAAGGTCGGCGACAACTCTGCGATTCATAATTGCTTTGGCGAGGCTGTTGCCCGTCACAATAATTGCTCTGGCTACATTCGCGCGATTGTAGCACGTGTGAAACTGGCCTAAGCCAGTGCTTTTACAAAAATCAGCTTTTAATCTCAACAAAGCTGAACATTTCCAAGGAAAAATTGTTGTGAGAGAGAATTTTCATTCAAGAAGAAAATTGGAACCTGCACTAACGTATCCTATGCTGCTAAATTCTCCATCTCCTACCTCCTGCCTATCTAATCAAGGAGGAAAGATAGGCTGGGTTGATGTCATGAATAGGTTGATCCAGGAAAATATTAAATAGCATTATAAATACTAGATTGGATTTGACAGATAAAATACAGCGAACTTGAGCTTTACAAAAAATATTTTAATTTTCTCATACAATAAACAGGAAAACACAGGGAAGTGATAGCCGTGAGCCGTAGCAGGTATCTGTTCAATAAGATTAGTTAAGAAACGCTCTTCTGGGTCCTTTCAGTAAGGGTGACCGATTGGATTGGCATGCAAAAAATACTCTGTTATTTGCTGTAAAACCTCTTCCCTGTGTTTCGGAACCCATACTCACGCACAGGTCTCAGACCTATGTGGGGTTCATCCTTAAAAAAAAATACTGGACAAAAAAGAGATCTTGATCTTCTTAGAGAATTGAATCATTTGGGTGTTTTTCATAGACTTACCAATATAAAACAATAAACAAAATAAACAATATAAAACAAAATAGTATATTATATAATATATAGTATATATTATATAATATACTATTTTGTTTTATATTGTTTCATATGAATCAGGAACGATCCCAATTTGGGGAGGTGGTTACAAATGTAATTTTGCTGATTTTTTACGCGATTGCCCCTCCTCCTACCCCTTCCATCATCAGTAAATTTTAGATTTTTAAAGGGTCCCCCCTCTGGGACCGCCCATAATATAAAATATTATTATCGGCGGGGCGCTTAGCGCAGTTGGTTGAGGCGTCGCAACTTCAGCTTACTGTCGCTTCAGCGGTCACGGGTTCGAATCCCGCTCCTCCGTCTGGCATCTATGTGTTATCATTAACCTCATTACCCAAGTACAAGTCTCGGAGTCATGTGGGCATCATCAGCAATAAAAAAAGAATTATAAATATACAGTACTATTTTATACAAGAACCCCACACAGGTTGAGAGTCGAGTGAATTGAAATGTCACCCTAGAGAAAGTAAATGAAGAGAGATATAATAAAATCTCTCTGGAGGAGACAAAGATTCTTCCATGAATCAATAAATTTTAAAACAATTTAATCTGTGAGAGAGATACGTTTCACTAGTTTGTGACAATCAGCAAAATTGGATTACTCTGTGAGCAGGCTTCAGCTAATACTTCGTACGTCCTTGTGGTGAATTCAATGAAGAATTGATGGTCGCCGCGAACACTGAGGACATAACAGAGAGAGGGAAAGAGAAAGTATGTGTGTGATAGAGAGAGAGAAGTAGGGAGAGGTGAGAGAGTGAGTGAGAATGACAGCGCGAGAGGGATGATAGATTTAGAAGGAGCGATCTTTGCGACTGGTGTGAAGTTATTTAAGCGTGAACCCGACCATTGGAAAGGCTGGGATTATGAATCGCCGGAGAGCCGACTACGAGCAGCGAGCAGCGCTGGTGTCCTTATCGGCGTTCCGCAGACTACTCGGGCCATTGTCAGGTGATAAACCGACCTATAACGCACTGCGACATTCGATTTTTCAAATAGGCCTCGTATCGGTGGCAACCCAACCTATTCTAGCATCCAACACACTCTAATAGCGCCTCATAATTTAAAATGTAAATGATCCTTCGTTTGCAACTCTTTTGTCAACTTCGAAAAGGTCTGTCGCTCTAGCTCTATCACCGCCAACACTTTATTATGGACGTGGAATGCTTTCAAATCCTGCAGTAGCCTACATTCTACTGCTTGACCAATATTACAGGAGCTGGACCAACGCTTTGACTACAGTGGATAGATGTGAAGTGATGGCCGAGTGCCGTAGCAGGTATCTATTCAATCAGATAAAAACTCCTGGGCGCTCTTTGTAAGGTTGACCGATTACATTGGCCAGCAAAAAGGACTTCTCTGCTGTAAAATCATTTCCCGGTGGTTCGGAACCCACCTAAAACTTTAGGTCCAACTCATCAATCACCATCATCCAATTCATTACCCACGAACAGGTCTCAGACCTATGTGAGCTTCATCATCCAAAAAAGTTGGTTTTTCTTACATAGGTGGCATAAGAAGCCTACTAATTGAACCTTAAAATGGATTAGAATGGTTAGTTTCACATAAATAAGTCACTTAAAAAGCCTAAGAAATTTCGCAGTAGCATAGCAGATATGAATTTCATGTTAGATCTAGTTTTCATATACATAAGTGGCTTAAGAAGCCTATGAAACCTTACAGTAATTATAGCACATTTGAATTTCACAGTTAATCTATAGTATCATAGTAATTGAACCAGTGTTGAATATAGATTTAATTGCGGAGGGGAGGGAGGCAAGACCAATAACAACAAGTTTGATATTCCGTGTTTTAGTATTTTTTTTTTTTTTTTTTAGGATGAAGCTCACATAGGTCTTAGCCCTGTGCATGGGTAATGAGTTGGATGATGGTGATTGATGAGTTGGACCTACAGTTTTAGGTGGGTTCCGAACGACCGGGAAGTGATTTTACAGCAGAGAACGGTGTCTTTTTTGCTGGCCAATCTAATCGGTCACCCTTACAAAGAATGCCTAGGTGAATGCAGCTTATCTCTATCTGATTGAACAGATACCTGCTACGGCTCGCGGCTATCACTTCAGTGAATAATTTGCCAAATTCGAATACTAAATGACACCAGATTTTTGGAATATTATTATTTTGAAGGGCTCAAGCAAATTGAATACGGTACTTGGCAACACAAATTTGTGTGTGTAGAAATTTATTTTGGCCAATTTATCTTCATTTAGGGTGGGGACCTGGCCCCCTTAGCCTACCCCTTACATACGCCCATGAACTGAAACTTAAAAAAGGATTAGAATGGTTATTTTCTGTCATACCCTAGAAGCCTGAAAACGTCACAGTTCAAATCAAATCAAATCGTTTATTGCACAAAAACCTAATACAAATAGTACACAATAATATTATATACAATTTCACAAACAAAAAGAAATACAATACTATTAGTTGCTTTGGCAGATTCAGTGCTGTGCTAAGCTGAGTCAGCTATTAAAAACATATTATTGATTTTAATAAAACCATTTGACGCCGCCCGGCACAGCATCGCAATCCATGGCCGGCCGTTCTTTGAAAAACATTGGCTGGGTTTGAACAGCTGTCCTAGCACAGCACAGCTTTTGATGGCCGGACGCCCTTGATTGGTTTTTTCCCCGGAGGATAAAGCCCACATAGGTTTGAGACCTATGGGGGTAATGAATTGGATTATGGTGATTTATGAGTTGATCCAACAAATTATTTATTTAAAATTAATGTTTATTGTTTATTTAATATTATTTTTTATTTAAAAAGGATTGGAATGATTGTTCACTCAACTGACATCAATTACCATTCAATGGTGTGGAATGCATAGTTCCAAATAGAGATGGGTCGTACTAGGTTTTTCTGATACTAAGTATTCCGAGTACTAGTACGTTCTAATACCTATTCCAAATACTTGTTCCAAAATACTAGGTAGTATTTTATATTAGCCAGTTTGCCAGAGTAGACGTACAAGAGTACACGTACAAGAGAGTATCGTACTGCGGTACTGGTACTGTTTCTCACGTTAAATACAGCACGAATCTTTATTAATCGTGTTAAATACAGCACGAATCTAATTATTGAGTTGCTCTCAAATATGCTGTAGCGAAATGAGACGCGGACGGCAAGACCTTGAGACGCTTGAGTAACAAACTACTTTTTAGTACCCGTACTCAAGTACTCAAGAAGTATTTGTACTGGAAAAGTACGCGCGTACGCCATACGCAACCAAAGACAATCTAGACGCATGCGCCTACAATCGAGTATAGTGAATAGAGAGAGAGCGTGTGAGTGAGCGAGAAAGAGTGAGTGAGTAGTTGAATAGTTCTATAACGAGAAATGAGCTATTAATAGCTATTGTACAACTGCAAATTACAAAGCTCCACTCCCACTCCGTAAATTGGAGTGGGGACTTGAAGTCGCGTAGTTTACTAGTTTCTAGAAATACTCACAGATATCTGAGTATTTTGTACTTCGAATACTAGTCCGAATGCTAGTCCGTACGTTCAAATACTTAGTAAAAATACCTTTCCAGTAAATCTCTAGTTCCGAACAATGCAGACTAAAAACTATTCGTCCCGTTATTGATAAAAGGCCAATTTGAGGAAATAGTTGTCTCCAATCGAAGTTGAAGCTTTTAAACTAATGGGAAAATAATGTTTCCGTTGAATTTCAAGCTCATTAAAATTCCATTCATTCTATTTAGAATATTTCAGAAGTGAGAGAATTTTAGACATTTGAGCAAACATACATGAGACACTTCTTCAATTATTCTTCACATTCAAAAGTAAACAGAAAAAACACTGTAGCTTGCAAGTTCAATAAGTCTTGTTTGCCTTGAAGGTTTGCCATTCATTAAAAATGAGTCACTCTTTCTACAGAGTACACTCAGACTAGATAAACATGAATTATTACTGTCTATTATATCATAACGATGAATATTCAGTTGGTATTTTACTAGACTTCGTTTGGGAATCAGTTAGAAACTTTTATTATTTAACTTCTCAACAAATATTAATTTGCTCCCAAAACAATGGTTGCTTCCAATTATCAGAAAAAGGCTACAATAATTTTATTAGATTAGAGGATTTAAATTCTCTTGAGAAAGATTGTGAATACTTTTGTAAATGATACTATTTTTCATGAGAGCTCTCAGTGGTACAGTCTATAAACTAAATACGATCTACTACATGTGCAAACCCAATGACACTCCTCTTATGTAATAATAATAATAATTTCTCTGAGCAAATTGCAATTGCCCAGAGGAGTTTAATGAAATAAAATAAAACAAAAGCATATAATAAATTGAGAATACAATTTTGTTGTTTCTATATTGTTAACTATGATCACCCCACTATATAAAATATGTATCGGGATGAACAGTCTAGAAATCCAAAACAAACTTTGAATATAGTGCTGAATTCAGTATTACAATTACTACCACCACCAGATCCACCACTACTACTACTACGCTACTAATACCAACACGACTACATTAGTTTCTACTACTAATATGTAATACTAACCACTACAAATATTAATACTAATACCACTACAACTACTGCACTAAACACAATTCTAAATAATCAATTAAATCATTAACAAAATCATCACCAAATTGGAGAGAATAGAAAGAAAGAAGAAACAGTGGTTCTAGGTTGTTATCTGCTATGTAAATGTTTACTTCTAAGCAATTAATTACTCTGCTTTTGACACTTTTATGGTGTTTACTTGGATCATTGTAGAATGTTCTAGTTGTTTGACTAAAGATTAATGGAGTCTTATCGAACATTGTGGAAAGTTTGAGTTTCCTTGATTGTTTATTTTAGAAATCGGTAGAAGTTGGTAGAGAAATCTAGAGATATCTCAATTATGAAAAATCATAAATAGAGGTAAACTTTTGTAAATGAGTTGAGTCTTGTTTGAAATTCGTCGTGATAAACAAGTGTGACAGTTAAGTAGTTCAGTTATTGTTCTACGTTGATAAGTGGCAGTAGTGACAGTTCCCGTTAATACAGACAGTGAAATCCCGTTGGCGCTATTACAAACCATGCAATGAACTTTCGTTGTCTGTAGTGATAATTCTCTTGACAGTTCTATAGTGATAATTCTTTTCCCTATTACTGTATTACGGACTTGTGCTACGTAAGTTAATTGTTCTTCCTCTACGATTCTTTTTGAATATTATTGAACAGTTTATTGTACAGTTATTATTTAATATTAGATCGGTCTTTTGACATTTAGTGATTGATTTTTGTTCAGTTTATTGAAAACTCATTATCAGTTGAACAATATAGTTTTATCGGTTTCCGATTGCTTATTTTTGTATAAGAAATTACTGAACAGTGTGAGTTGTGAATTATTTGTGTTAATAAAGTGCGAGTGATAAATTCAAGTATTGCCAGCGTTATTTTAGACATAGAACCCGTAACAATACTCTAAATACTTGATAAAAATTATAATACTTTCATCAATGTGATTGAAGCCACCGTGGTAGGCAGGCAGGTTAGAGCACTCAGCTCTGACTACTACTCCTGTGGTCACTGGTTCGATTCCCATTCAGTCTGGCATATTTTGTGTCATTATTGATCTCACATTACCCATGCATATGTCTCATGAGCTATTCGTCAATCAGACTCATATCGGCATCAACAAAAAAATGGTCTCAAATCCACTCCAAAAGATTAAAATGTTAAGCGAAAACGTTAACATCCGATCTCACTCAAAAGCTCAAAACGGTGATATCCTGATGATGAGTCGGATAATCTTTTCAGATTAGAAATAGCTAGACTGCTGGACTGGATTGTTACATACGTCAAATGGGAAGTGATAGCCGCGAGCCGTAGCAAGTATCTGTTCAATCAGATAGAGATAAGCTGCGTTCTCGTAGGTCCTGTTTGTAACGGTGACCGATTAGATTGGCCAGCAAAAAAGACACTGTTCTCTGCTGTAAAATCACTTCCACAGTGGTTCGGAACCCACCTAAAACTGTAGGTCCAACTCACCAATCACCATTCATTACCCACGCACAGGTCTCAGACCTATGTGGGCTTCATCCTCAAAAAAAAAGAAAAGTTTATTGACAGGCGAAAATAAGCCATTCACCATTGCACGCCTCAGTGGACCCGGGCGAATTACCGATAGCTTTCTATTCACGAAGAAATGGCCCTTTTATAGATTTTTCTATTAATCTATGTAACATGTGAATTCCATCATTTATGCTTGCTTGGGGACCTAGTTGAGGAGAAGATGAGGAGAGGTCCAGCATTTTGAAATGACAAAATTCAAAAGCTAATATTTTGACAGTATGACGTATTCAAACAGTATTCTATTAGTTTTCAGCATTCAGTCGAATAGACGCAGCATGCAATTGCATTCTAGAAATTAATGAGATAAGTGCCAAATTTAATTTGTCAAGTAAGATAAGAATGAGGCTAAAGCATGTTAAAAACGCCAATCAATATATTGATTTATATTAATATTAATTAATTATAAATATTAAATTATTCATAATTTTTATTTTAAAATATTAGTTACAGAGAGTGACGAGAAATTGACTACACATTAGCAAAACAGAAGCTCCCAGTAATTTTTATTTTATAAAAACAACCATGTTTCACGCAACATTTTACTGTGAAATCATTGATTTATAAAAAATATCTGTTTTATTCCTGACAATTTTGTTCTATTTTCAAGCTCAACTGCCGCTAAAATTCAATAACTCTTGAACTTGTATTATTATTTTTTGTTTTTGAAACAAAAATTGAAACAGCAAATTCACCTGCCTTTAGAATTCGGACACCATTATTTTCCCCATAACACCCCAATAATATTACAAATCTATCCGTTCTAGCTCAGAAACCAGATGAATAATTGGGGGAAAATGTATTTATCATTATTTTGTGCATAATACATACCCTAACATTTGCAGTATAACAATATTACAAGACTGATTAGATTGGCCAGCAAAAAGACACTGTTCTCTGTTGTAAAATCACTTTCCGGTGGTTCGGAACCCACCTAAAACTGTAGGTTCACCTCCTCCTTCACCATCATCCCACTCATTACCCACGCACAGGTATCAGACCTATGTGGGCTTAATCCTCCAAAAAACGTCTTGCAGCTGTAAGTATCCTTGCAACTAAAATAAGTTAAATTTCAGGCAAAACTCGCAAATTTGGAAGTAGAAATTAAATGTTAGTTAATGACAAAAACCAACTTCTAGTAATGCAAGCGCCAACATAGATGGCCACATTCCTGGTTGCGTATGCCACTCCTAGTAATCGCCTCTTACAACTCTGAAGCTTGACCTTTCTCAAGGTCAAGGTCGCCATATTTGGATGTGGCCATTAGACAAACATTCTAATAAGTAGTCAGATACAACAAACGATCACCAATTGGTCGGTCTTGTGTGATTGTTGGATAAAACAGTCCCAGAGAGTATTATACATCTCTCTATTTAATGTCATAGCTAGAGTATAATCTGTTTAATTGAATTAATTAACATTATTTTAACAGCTCAAGTATATTTTTTCAATAGAATTCCTCTTTCAATCGAATTTCAAATACAGTCTATCCATATTAAGTACATTACCACTCAACAACTAGCTTTTTGCTCTCACTGTACGAAGTACATAGGGGGAGAGCAATATGCGTAGGCTCTGTTCGTCCGTCGGGCTGTACCAGCGAACACATAAGACCTTGGTCTTATGTGTTCGTTGGGCTGCACGCAAAAAGTAAAAATGTAAAAAACTATATGGGGTAGAGGTACCAAATTTTCAGGAGGTATTAGACACCTCATAAGAAGGAAAAAAATTAAAATTAAGATCCTTGGTCCTCGCTGAAGGACACAAAAAGGAAAAATCTATCCTTAAAGGAACAGCAGAAGTTAACAGTTTTTTGGGGCACGGCTTTGAGGCATGCCTTCTCTCAGTTCTAGTGAATTGAAAAATTTGTATTGATCTGTATTAGCTGTTTCCCTATAGAATAAAATCGATTTTCCTTCAAATGATTTTAAAAAATACGGTCGGGACAGTGAGAGCGTCCCCTTTCAATTTACCGTAAGGTAGATTCATTCAACTTTTTTAATTTAATTTAGTAGCCAAAATAACTCAGGTATCATTATTATCTAATAAAAAATCCCCTCTCAATAGAGCAGAGGATATAATCTGTCTATTCTCGTAGTAAGTAGCTTACTTCTCACAACTAGCTTTTGAAGCTTTAGCTTTTAGTGCTTAGAAACAATATTGACATTCAAAACCTAGTCTTTTCATCAACTAAATTACTTGCTTTCGTAAGAATACTTAATGGATAGTTTGAAATAAGCTTCCTTTGTCAATTACGTGAATCACAACTTGACGGCAGTTCCATCAGGAACTGATTAGCTCCATGAAATGAGTTGTTTGAATTGAATCAGTGGAGCTTCTTCGGAGGAGCCATTTTTTCCACTCCAATTCTCTTCTATTCTGAGCTGCAGAAAGAAATCTCAACTCTGTTCATGTTGCGGCTACATCTGTTTCAGCTCCATCATTCAAAACATGACGTTCCCTCACACCAAAAATTCCATTCATCTCCACACAGAACTGAGATTCCTTTCTTGGGCCATCTCTTCCTGTTACAGTTTTTTGTCTTCGCTTCTATTTGTTCAGCTGGCACTCCTTAGTCAATGATTCATGAGCGAAAAAGGTTGGACAATTGCTAATGCATGAAAGAGAAGAAAACTCCATTTTGACGTGCAATTTTTTCGTCTCCAATGATGAAGAAGTGATGAAAAAGATGTTTGAACTAAATGAAATTGTCAATAATGGTAACCAATTTCAACTAATTTCAAATGTAACAAAATTATGTTAACTGAATCTTAATGTGTTGATGTTATAGAACTAATAGTAAAAATTGGGACATACAGTAGGCTACTTTTATTTGAGGAAGTTACCATGTTACTTTTTTCAGAGGATGAACCCCACACAGGTTTGAGACCTATGCGTGGGTTATGAGTTGGATGATGGTGATTGATGAGCTGGACCTACGTTTTAGGTGGGTTCTGAACCAACGGGAAGTGATTTTACAGCAGAAAACAGTGTATTTTTTGCTGGCCAATCTAATCGGTCACCTTTACAACGAAGTGCCCAGGAGAACGCAGCTTGATCTGATTGATACCTGCTACGGCTCACGACTATCACTTTCTCTTACTCACTGCGGTATGACTGTGATGAAAAGGTTAAAGAAGAAGAAAAATGAAATAATAACAAAGATACCACGTTTGCAGAATAATCTCCACCATCAAAATATTTAAAAATTCATTAAAAATTGAATTTTCACATAGATCCTGATATAGATATTGTTTACTGGACACTTATTGTAGATAAATAAATATTGGGTAGAATAAATCAATTTTCAACTAGTATGGTATCAGATTCATCCAAAATTTATTTCACAAGTATTTTGAACAAATTTTCCATTAAATTTGAAGAAATAATCAACTGTGAAGCTAATTTTGTACGTATAAATTAAAATTGCATTAAGCAAATGGTCCATAAATTAGTCCCATGAATAAAATCAATCAGGTTTATAATGCTGATTACTTTAAAACTCTAATGGAATTTGAAATATTAGTTAGAGCTAATTTTAAATAATTGAGAAATGCTTTAAAAACAAAGTAAATTACAAATTATTAGTGCTGTGTGCTGTTTCAAAAAACCATTGTAATTGGAAATTGTGAAAAAATATTTTTTCATGATGCTGATTGCTTTCTAGCATTTGAACTACTGTATTTTTAATAAATTGTGGATTCCTTCAAAATACTATTATTATTATTATTATTATTTACTTTATCAAATGCACTGAAGACCTTCGGTATCAAGAAAAATTTAATATAACCGTATGAATATAATGCACTGGCAATGTCCTCCTGCATATCCCTGTTCGAATTCATTTCATAAATTTATTATCACCTAGCTATAGCAGACTAGCTAACTTCTTTATTCTTAATACAAATAACTTGTAGGAAACGTCGATAGAGAAGCCTGGAACATTTCCATTATGGAGCCGGTAAGAATAATTGAATTGACATTCTGTGGAAGTTGCCATCACTATTCATGGCTGAAGAATAGGTCGATTTTCTCATCAGAAGGTCTTCGACAGTTTGTTCGTTTTTATGACTGGCATCACGTAGCGTCGCTGTCCCGCGCAAAATTGAGATCGTTTTTCACTTTTCGGGGAGATGGAAGGATGTATAGTATAAGGATGGCGCGGAAACTATGAATGGACTGCTTTTTATGGGAGACGCTGCCTTAGGCGCTACGTGGCTCGCTCGCTCAGATAAAGTGCTTATTTTCTGTTCCATTAGCGTGGAAAAGGTTTCGGGAAGAAGAAGACTTTCTGGTGAGGAGGGGCATCGGCTTGTCTTGTCCCATCCTCAGACCCGATCTCTATCTTGACACGCTTGCCGTAAGTAAGTCTCGTATCACATTGTCATGTGGCATATCCAGTTCAAGGTGCCCCTTCTAACTCAAGTCATTTGGGACTGGATACGAAGTAATTACTTCCTAACTTTTGTTCGTAGTATAAATAAATTCTTGAATCCCTTGGGTGCTTGTTCGCCTTAATGTGGCTTGAGATCAAGGGCGGTTCCAAGGGGGGGGGGATCATGACTCCCCTAAAATCGGAAATGGACTGTGGGGGAAGGGGGTAGAAATAAGGGGCAATCTCGAAAAAAGGTCAACAAAAGCCATTTGTGAACACCCTCAAGCTCACAATCTAGGACCGCTTCTGCTTGAGGTGAATTAAGCTTTAAGCAAAGAAGGCTACATTAATAATTATTGTATTGCTTCCCAAACGTTTCTTTCGAACGATGGCTTTGTCGCAGGAAGTAGCTCAGACGTGTGCCAGATAGTATGCACACTCACCTGTGCAGCCAGACCCTGTGTAAAGAAGGTAGTGACTGTTAAGCATAGAGGTTCAGGATTTGTTTTCATGGGCTTGGCATAGATACAACTCAGCTCAGTGAGGAAAGTAATCGCAATTCACCTCACTCCTCGTTTGCGTAGTATGCTCTTTGGAGTAAAACATAATGATGCCAAGTTCTGAAGAGTCACCTATAGTTGAAATCGGCTCCGGTACTATACATTTATACATTCTACTTGAATGGATACTCGTACAAGTACAAGTACGAAAATAATAGAAATGCTTTTCTAAAATATTTAAATAAACGTTCAAAAACATGTAGGTACCTGTACGACTGATCAGATGACCTATGAGTTTCATGACTTGAATTAGATTATTTTCTTAATTCCTTTTTTCCTAAATTACTCCTAAGATACTCAACAGATCTCTCAATGCCACATTTACAGGTCTAAAAATTATCTTTCTTTGTAATGGCGAAGGTGATACTGTGGAAGGTATCCATAATGAATAATTATACGAAATTGTCACAACCACATTTATTAAAAATATTGAGATAAACTAGTTTCGGTTATTATACCATAAAAAGGATATTCAAATTCTACATAGCATCTCAATAATAATGGGCACAAGGTCAAGGCCGAAGAAAATGTTGAATTTCTGCATTTGATTGGCAAAGGCAAACAATTGAACATTTTAGAAGCTTTGGAGATAACTAGGTTGGTAAAAAACGATTCCAATACTAGTTTCAATGACCAAATTTATTTTAACCAATTCAATACAACTAACTTGGTTTCATCATAATTCTAGCCTACATTTTAAAAAGGGTACTTTCATGTCTTCTGGGTTGACCTTGACTGCATTTCAGTGAGCCTCTAATTTTTTTAATTATAATTTGATTCAATTCTTGCCTTGTGTATTATGTTCAAGGTTTTTGGTTATTGATTTGACTCGTATTTTGGCTTGCTACTCCTCCCACCAGGGGGCGGGACTTGTTATGGCCTTCAGCCAATCACAACCTTCTATGAAGATCAGCCTCTTTCTCGCTTAGCCAATAGTATCATTCCATGTTTAGTATGTATTAAGCTACTCCGTACTTTAGTTTTAGTTTGATAATGGTATAACAACCGAAATAGTTTCTCAATATTTTTAATAATTGTGGTTGTGACAATTTCGTCTTATTATTCATTCTAAAAATTATAGTGATTAAAAGTGGTGAAAATTAAGGGATAAAAATGAATTTGACTACATCGAGGTTTGTGGTTGGAGAGTAAATCATTGAGAATTAAATGACAATTGGTTGTAACTGTAATAAGACATTGATAGCTGGAATACAATTGGGCCTATTTTAAATTTTGGGGGAGGGTGTAAATTTTGGGAAAAGGAGAAAATATTGGTGGAGGGGCTAAATATTGGGGTGGGGGTAAATTTTGGGGTGGGGCTATTTAGATTATGAAGTCTGCTCCTTATCGACCTAATCAAGTACAAGGGTGAGTCATTAAGACCAATTCATGATCAGAGACCTGATAGAGCATGCAATCGAAATATTCTGATAGAATACCTTTGTGTCTTGGAGGCATGTGGCTGATACAGAATCTTCAGTTTGTGCAGTACATGATTCTGATACAATCAGATTTTACTTGTAAGTAGCTTCTAGCTTCTAACTCGACCTTGTGACTATAAATTCAAATTCTCGAGTGGTTGAAATGAATGAGACTAAATTGAGGTTCAAGTAAATTGAAACATTAGAAATGTTGATTGGAACAGATTGCTGAAGCCTTGTATTTCATTAATTAGTAGAATTGAAAAATATAAACCTTGTGAACCATTTTTAATCAAAGCAGAAAAATTCAGGAATATTTGGATAACTTTCAGATAGCAATGCTGATAACTTAACAAAATAACTTAATACAACGAAGTTTTTTTTAAAAATCGAACCGGCGTTGTACAATTATTAAACTACGCAATGATTTAATATCGGAGGACAAAAATACAAAATTTTGAATGAAGCAATTGAAATTGATGACGTTTTTCTTATCACCATCACTGCAGTAATACAACAAGATAACATTCCTTTTTTATCACTGCAGTAATACAACATGTTTTTGTCTTAGAAAGTTATGTCATGAATTTTCATGAAATTGCAAATGTGAATTACGCTTATTTTTAGAGTTGCAAATAGTTTTTACCTAAAAAAGACAATTTCTTTTATGTGGTCATTGTTCATTAATTATTGTTTATTTTAACGACGCAATAATTCAATATCGGAGAGAAAAAGTACAAAATTTTAAATGTAGCAATTTAAGTTGATAACATTGTTTCCCCCCCCCCCCATCATCACTGCAGTAATGCAACAAGATAATAACCAATTCCTTTTCTTTTTCTCACTTAAAGTACTTTTTTGTATGAAAAAGATATTTGTCATAAATTTTCATGTAACTGCTATGTAGATTACGCATTTTCAATATTTGTTAAACTCATTTAGACAATTTATTTAATGTGGGAATTGTCCATAAATCAATGAATTTTTTACATCAACACTGTTGCATATTGGGAGGTAGAAGCATAGGCCTAAACCAGTTATGAAACTAACGTCGACCTAGGCCTATTATATCTTTTCTTGATATTCTAGTAGAATCAACTCTTCAATTTGAATAGCAAGACGCAACCAAAGATTTGCCGGCAGGGCAACTTTCAATCTCAAATTGAAGCCGGTTCAGTGTTTACTTTCAAAAGAAAGGTCCGACGCAAGAAATGGAAAGTAAATTGATAGAAAAATCAACTTTCTCTTGAATCGCCGCCATTTAAGATGGCAAAAACGATGAACTGCATCATTATCCAAGAGGAAATTAATGACAATGACTACTTCTTCATCAAGCACTGAATTGTAACGATTTGAACGATCCCTAGTTTTACGGAGAGATGAGATGCAGAAACTTAATAAATAATGAAAAGGATTGATGATTTCGTAAGCTCAAACATAGTGGGACGGTTCAGAATAAGTCAGAAGGGTTAGTTTCATTAGTAGCCATTCTGATAAATATATTCTGTATAATTTCTAAGTCCATATCTCTACAAAAAGTGTTACGAGAAACAAATTGAAGAAGATTCTTTAAAAAACATGTGGTGTTGTGGACCAGGTGGTGTAGGCCAGGGCCACGATTCAGCGGCGAGCGACAAGAGAATTATTTCGTGAGTAGGCGACAAGCGCTGTCGCTCTACCGTCCTGTGGCTCTTATCATGGCCACGGGTGCTTGCAGAGCATCTAATACTCGAATTTAATCTAATCACCATCACAAAATCAAACACATGCTATTGAATGGTGGTATTCACGCTGCTCTAGTAATATATTTTGCGATGGGAATAATTTATTATCTATTGAATGTTCCACTCAACCATAATTCAAACTCTGCTGTTCTTGAAGACAATGCAAATAAGGTCCAGGCTTGATCCTTAAAGCACGTTCATATAATTTTAAATAAAGTAAATTCGTATGGCTTTTCGTGGTGGGGAGACCCTTACGGGTAGTT
The DNA here is from genome assembly GCA_948455865.1 of Conomelus anceps. Taxonomy (NCBI): domain Eukaryota; kingdom Metazoa; phylum Arthropoda; class Insecta; order Hemiptera; family Delphacidae; genus Conomelus; species Conomelus anceps. The sequence continues at coordinate 11,465,301 of OX418217.1, read as the reverse complement.
CCACCTCGCCGTTTTTTTAACGACTGCTTTTTTTTTATATGCAACCGGGACCGACGGCTTAACGTGTCCTCCGAAACACGGGAGTGGCTCGAGAAAAATATCTTGTACTCAACTGGGATCGAACCCAGGACCTTTGGCTTATCAGACCAGCGATAAGCCAACTCGGCTACACCGACTCCAGATGTTCATTTTAAATACAGACGTGAATGCTATTGAGAAATATTGAATTAGGTTTAAAGTGTGGTTTTTGATTGTTGCAGTACAATTTTTTAAAATGAACCTTCTACCTGGTTATGGATGAAAATTCTACATTGAATTTTTTTTCATATGGATGAAAAAACTTGAATCCGCTAAGTGACCAATATAGGTGGTACGAATACTCTCATTTCTTCCATGTCCCAACAGATAATGCTCAAATTGAAATAAGGAAACATTTAAACATTAAATAATGTTATAATATAACATAATAATAAAACAGTTAATAATATTTTTAGAAAAATTTCCCAATGGGACGTTTAAGAAAGGCGTTTTTTGAGTGATTGACAAAATTGATGGCACGCTCATTCATTTATAACCGATATTATTCCTCGAAAAATAATTCTGCCAAACTTGAATCCGCTTAGATCTCTTTCATGTCCCAACAGATTATGCTCTCATAAAAAAGGAAAACCCCTAAAAACTAGAAGATTTTTGGAAAAATTTCCAATGGGAAGTTTAAAATAGGCGTTTTTGAGTGATGGCACGCTCATTTATTTAGACCTGATATTATTCCTCGAAAAATAGGATGCAAGAGACCAACGAATCGAAGGCTGGTTGATTTCCTCGGTCGATGTAAAAAGTAGAAAGAAAAATGTGTTCATAGTGGGTTTGAGAGACAGGCCTGGCGCGTTAGGAATAATAAAGAAAGGGTGGAAGATGCTTAAGATAAGAATGAAAAGTATAAAGCACTTCATTCGATAAAATGTCAAGACGCAGGAATTCCCGTATGAAAGAAGATCAGCGCATTTTATCGTCGTCTGACAGATTTTCCAAGCCACCGAGGAAGGTCAAAATGAATTTTCATTCAAACTTCTGGGAAATGGATTTTCCCACGGACTACTCGTCCTTCGTTTTATGCTAACATCATTTTCCAATCAATTTAAATAGAGAGCGGCTTGGATTAAAAGAAAAATGGTGCGACGGTTTTGAAAGAACCCTGATGCTGTCTAAGTTATGAGTGACAGGTTGTGATGACAGTGAGTGGTTAATCCATTTTTCGTAGCCATCAATTCACATGAACGCTTGACATTGAGTTTTTTCTTTGCCATAAAACCTCTCAACACTCAATGGGTGGATCGCCACGAGAATGGCATTGGCTTCCCATAAGAATACATGTTATTCTTGCCATTCTCCTGGTGATCCACCCAGGGGCGGTCTGGCCAGGTCGGCTGGTCGGGGATCCCCGAGGGCCCCGAGGCCAAGGGGCCCCCGAAGGGGGCCCCCCCAAAATGTAAGGCCTGCCTTTGCAAATTCACTTGGACTTAATATGTTTTTTCGTAGTAACAAGGTAACAAAGGGATATTCAATTCTGAGCAACCAAAGCAAAGGCTCTTGTGCGCGCATAAACCACGAAAAGTGTACCCGAATCTCATTACCAAACCATACATTATCTGCATTATCATGGTCTCTACCTCAGCCCCCCTCCGCAACCAACCTCGTGCGCCTCACAGCGGTAAAGGTCAAAACGCGTTTGAGAGCGACGCTTGGACAGGACCTGGCTTCAACCCTTATTTTGATGAACGTTGAGAGGGATTTATTTCACAATGTTGACAAAGACCATATTATTGACGAGCTCGCCAAATCTAGCCAAGAAATGTCTAAAGCACTTTTAGTGTAATTTTGCCGTTCTGTGTAATCAAACAGTCATTGACATCAATGTAAATTTGATAATTATGTTCAAATGAGTTTAATTTTTCTCCTTTTTTGGCTATATTTAGAATTTTCATGTTGTATTCCAAACACGTTTAATAATTTTAATTGTACTAATAAATCTGTTTGACTACATTAAAATTTTTGTTTTTTTATTATCAAACCTAGTTCAATTTTAGTTACTCCCAATTGCAATTTTAAAAAAAGTATTTTCTCATAAAAATTACAAATATTTTTTAATAATAAGCTACCAAATACCACTAATTTTTAGACATATTATATACTCCAAACGGTGTAAAAATCAGTTATTAGGCATCAATTTATACAAAATTTTCCGGGGGAGGGCCCTCGCAATCAGCCATAGCCGAGGGCCCCCAGCTGAGCCAGACCGCCCCTGGATCCACCTATATAGCATTATTCAAATATTGAAGCAGCTGAGAATACTCCTAGTGCCTCCAATGAGGAATCTGCATTCATTACTGAATGAAGTAATTAAATATTTAGAATTGTTGCAGTTCCTTTCAACTTAAAAAAGTAACTTAGATACTGGTATCACACGAGCTACACATGTAGCCAAAGTCATTACCGTTTTTAACTCAACAAGCAACAAAAACGACATGAAAATTTGGATTTTTGAATTTTTTAAAATCCTAGCGTACTCAGCTCACTTTCGTAAGTACGTGAGAACTTGAGATTTTTTCTAGCATGAATAATAACATTTTTATAGAATATTTAATGCATAAGTTGCAGTTATAACTCATAAATCACCATCATCCAACTCATTACCCACGCACAGGTCCTATGTGGGCTTCATCCTAAAAAAAAAAAAAAAAAAAAAAAACAAGTGATCCATTGAGGTCAATCTATTTTATAGCATAAAAATGTTAATTAAAGTTGGTTTGGATTGAGGAGGCTGATTACAGTAGCATAGGACTTTAAAAAATTTGAATATCTGAAATTTTCATGTTTTTTTTTGTATTTTGTATTACAAAAAAAGTCGACGACAGCTCTGCGATTCATAATTGCTTTGGCGAGGCTGTTGCCCGTAAGAATAATTGCTCTGGCTTCAATCGTGCGATTGTAGCTCGTGTGAACTAGAGATGAGGCGTATTTACTGGAACAGGTATTTTTACTGAGTATCTGAATGTACGGACTAGCACCTAGTATTCGAAGAACAAAATACTCAGATATCTGTGAGTATTTCTAGAAACGAGTAAACTACGCGACTTCAGTATGGCCAGTGACTTCAAGTCCCCACTCCAATTTATGGAGTGGGAGTGGAGCTTTGTCGCTCATTTCTCATTATAGAACTATTCGACTACTCACTCTCTCTTCCTCGCTCACTCACCCTCTCTCTCTATTCACAATACTCGATTGTAGGCGCATGCTCAGTTGCGTCAAATAATTACATTAGATTGTCTTTGGTTGCATATGGCATACCCGCGTACTTTTCCAGTACAAATACTTCTTGAGTACGAGTAGTTTGTTACTCAAGCGTCTCAATACTCACGTCTTGCCGTCCGCGTCTCATTTCGCTACAGCACATTTGAGAGCAACTCAATAATAAGATTCGTGCTGTATTTAACGCGAGAAACAGTAGTAGTACCAGTACCGCAGTACAATACTCGATACTGTACGATACTCTCTTGTACGTGTACTCTCTTACTCTGGCGAACTGGCTAATATAAAATACTAGCTAGTATTTTGGAACAGGTATTTGGAATAGGTATTAGAACGCACTTGTACTCGGAATACTTAGTATCAGAAAAACCTAGTACAACCCATCTCTAGTGTGAACCCGGCCTTACTCTGTATTACATGTATTTTGTGTTTTTATTTTATTCCCGCGCTTCTTTCTAGTTACTACAGTCAACAAAAACTGTTGTATTGCATTTCTGTTGCATGCAGTGTTACGTCATGAGAATGAATCATAATCTGTTGGCCAGCCGTTATGGAAATGTCAGAATAGTCAGCCAATGCAATCCATCTCAACAAATAATATTCTGAAATAATATTATTTTGTGGTCAACAACTAATAGATGCACGATGATGAAGTCGAGCCTATTGAGGTCCTGTGTGACGTAACTGGACGTGGACTGCAGGCAATCCACAACCAATACGCTGCAAGAGCACGCCTATCGATTATTATCCTTATAGGGATCGAGTGCGTTTCTGGTCTGTTGACCTCTGCCCAGTTTCTAAGCATCTGAAGAATTTGTTTATTGAGCCGTGTAATCGGCGGAGTGGCTGGCTGAAAGTTAGATTACTACCATTTATGAAAAAAGTGGATTGCATCGAGGGCCGGCGAGTTGAGCTTTGTGACATATGGTAGTCTGCACTGAGAATCACAATTTCTACCGACCTACAATCCACAGAATTTATACAATACCCGCAGTTGGTCATCCAGTCTCGCTCTACCTTATCGGTAACGAAGTGTGTGATGCATTCCATGGAAAAACTTACCAGTTGTGCAGTTGATGTGTGTAATAAGGTTTGATTTTACAAGTGCTTATGGGAAATAAACACAACTACTTCAAGTTCGTAATTATGGACATAAGCTGCACAATAGTGTCATCGTACTTCATGTCACAGTTCCCCTCTAATTTTTAAAGAGTTGTCATTTTTTTGAACAACATATTTTCAATTACTTTCTTCCTTTTTTCCAATTCATATTTTGGCTGCTAGGCTTATTTCAATTTATTTAACACACTAAAAACATACACAAAATATAAAATATAAATATATATTTTTTTTTGAGGATGAAGCCCACATAGGTCTTAGACCTGTGCGTGGGTAATGAGTTGGATGATGGTGATTGATGAGTTGGACCTACAGTTTTAGGTGGGTTCCAAACCACCGAGGAGTGATTTTACAGCAGAGAACAGAGTCTTTTTTGCTGGCCAATCTAATCGTCACCCTTACAAAGAGTGCCCAGGAGGGTGCAGCTTATCTCTAACTGATTGAATGCTACGGCTCACGGCTATCACTTCCCTTATTCGCGTCCCTACAAATAGTTTCTTCAGTGAAATGCTACAACTGTTTAGCAAATTGTAGAATTTTTGTGTTTAATAAATTCCTCTGTTCTTGGGTTACTAAACAGAGAAAATAATAATTACTGTGTTTCGTACTGTGTAATTCATTGTCTGATGGTTATGTATTATTTATAATCATGTATATTTTTCCTAATATTGTATCAAACTTAGTTTTGTATCAGAGGGAAAGACTAGAGGTTCTTCAGCTCCACCCTCCTAGGCAACTAATGAAGACTGCTATTCTATTTTATATGTATACTAGCTATTGTACCTAGCTATTGATTATGTTTAGAAATAAGACTAAATGTGATTCGGCTTTTTTGATAGCAACGATCATGAAGTTGTTAGCAGCTTAGTAAACAACTTAGAACGTAAACAATTCAGTGACAGGTATGGGAGAGAATATTTTTTGAGAACAGCTGATTGATATATCATGATAAATTACGTGATTTGTTTTTTATAGCTAAAGACATAGTCAAAAAGGTTTTCTATACTGATAAATAACTTTATCTACGACCATGTCATAATGTATACATTACAGTTTCACAATTGATGCCAAAACAGCTGTCTTTTCGAAATGCTTTTTGAGACCCGTTGCATAAAGGGCTCATTATAGTACAGGTTCTACATTATAACATGGGTTCTGGACCAATCAGAAGCATTTTTGATGGAATCAATATCGTAATTCAATATTGTGAAACTATCAGCTGATTTCATCAATCTGCTACACCAGCTACTTTAACCTAACAATCTACTATAACTTCTCATATTTGAGACGAGAGGTTAGGTATCTCTGAACGGCCACAGGTAAAATGAAATTGTTTTAATTAAATGTATACTAGTGGTCGTAGATAAAATAGTGTATGCAACGATTTTATTTGGCCATTAAGGCACTCGTAAGATATTTATAACACTCGCGTTCGCTCGTGTTATAACTTACATCTAACTCGTGCCTTAATAAGGGTCAAAATAAAATCGTTGCATAAACTACTATTAATCCCGATCGACGCTCTCGTTTTTCAGAAGGCCGCGTAAAATGTATCCAAAATCGCACAATACTTGGTTTTTAAACGTTTATTATTCTGTTAAAAAAAGTTAATTTAGTTTTCTATAGCTAAAGACATTGACAAAAAGGTTTTCAATACTGATAAATAACTTAAATCCCGATCGATGCTCTCGTTTTTCAGGAGAAGGCCGCGTAAAATGCCTTCGGGGCCGTGACAGACAGACAGACAGAAATTGAGATAAGACTTGTTTCGGCTTCTTTACTGTATAAAACGTAAAAATAACCAAAAATTATATAATTCTGATAAATGTACAGACAAAACTCTAATTTTATTTATATAGATAATCATTATGCATATATTCTATAACTATAAGTATAAGTTCTATATGAAAATATTCTATAGATGAATGTTTCCATATTCTATACTATTATGTAGCATTTTCATTTTGAGTCGGAGAGAAAAAAAATATTGATAGCTCAGAAATATGGACTTGTTCAATGGAAGTACGGTAATAAAAGCAAAATGTTTTTTTAAAAGTTGATTTGATAACGTCTTTCAACTTGAAAAGTCAAGACTTTTTGTTTTGAGAGGGTCTGTTCATAATAATGAACTAAGAACGTTTGTAAGGGAAGAGGTCACCAAAATTCAAATTGTTTTGCACAATTCCTCTTGCAGTATTGATGAAATGGAATAAGTTGTTTTTTCAATTAACGATTCCATTTTAATGGAAGAAGCGATTCCGAGCCGAAAAAATTTAATTTCGAAAGTATAGGCTTGATAAGCTAGTAGAAAATCTTAAGTTGAAAAAAGAAATATGTCAACTGATTTATTGATAATATATAGTTTAACTTAAACATGAGACTGTCAAGTCTATGATTATTCTTTTAATATTTGAAAAGTTATCATAGCAACCGATTTTCATTTTTATTGGCCAATTTTGAAAGCAAAATAGATTTGGCTGACGAAGTTTCTTTTCAGAAGTGAAATGCATCCCTCAAGCACCTCCAATATAAGTGAGTAAAACAATAAATAAAGTGTCAGTTTTAATATTAGATTGTTCATTAAGCATTTCGTCATGGAAAACATCACAGATTCTTTTAATATTTGAAAAGTTATTATAGCAACCTTTCATCAAAACAATATAAAAAATAAAAGTAAAACAATATATAAAGTGCCAGTTTTAATATTAGATTGTTCATTAAGTATTTCGTCATGGAAAACATCACAGATTCTTTTAATATTTGAAAAGTTATCATAGCAATCTATCATCATTTTTATTGGCCAATTTTGAAAAAAACAATAGATCTACTCCAAACCCGGCTAACATTCTCATAATTTCTGTTCTGATTACACTTTTTTTCTCCATTCCAATTTTAACAGGAGTATACTATGTTAGTGATACTGTACTATTATAGAGGAATTCCACATTAGTTCACAAACACAAGTTCATAGTACCGACTGCTGTACTAGATTCGAGAATTCAATGCTACTGGAAAAGATAAAACCCACTGCTACATTCCTGAACTAGATCTTTCATAAAAACCAGTCCATCAGATGAGCTTTTTAGATTCTTCTTGGAAAATTCAATTACTTGTATCTACTGAAAAATCGCTACCGTGATACTCACAAACAGGACTTCAGATTTATACAGAACAACTATCAAACAGGTCAGACTTGTTGAGCATTTCAATTATTGCTGCTATCTAGATGACAGGAAACTGTGTCAATTATTTTGTATTCTTCTATTTCGGAAGGAAAGAGCTGTTCACTTTTAGAATGAGATAGCGTGATACTGAGTCTACTATCAAGATTAAAAATTTGATTAGACATAGGTAAATTTCCAAATAAACTGGAAAATGATAAGACTAGTATCCTCATTATAGACAAGGCCTTACAGTAGAAGAAATAATTTTTCGATTTCTTGATTTTAATTTCGAGAATTTTCTGTTTATGGGCCATTTTCTTCGTTACATGTAGAATAAATACATTACTTTCATTGAAAAGGTTCAAAAAGTCACAGATGATAAAATGAAGTTTGAAGGTCAACATAGATTATAGTAGGATCTACATTTTAGCTCAATATCTAGGATATTAAATTTTATTCTTCGATTATTAATAGTCTATTATCTTCATTTTTAATAATAATAAAATATATTTTTACCACATTTCAATTTATTAATTTCATTTTTTTTTTTGTTGACAGGCTTTCATTTCATAACTCCAATGAGTTGTGTATTATTGATCATGTATGACCTTCCTGTGGACTCATTCCCGCACACAGGCAGTAATGCCTATGTAGGAATTAATAATTTTGTATTTCTTTTCATCTTTTAGTGGCAGCAGATTGTATTTATTCTTTATGTTAGTGATCCTTTTTTAATTTTGTTGTACATATTATTTGTTGTTTGAAATAAACCTGATTGATTGATTGACATAAACAGATGCAACATAAATCTATGATAATATGCAACCTGATTTACCAACTGAAAATTACTTGCAGAATCAGTTGCTTATGCAGCCCTTTATGATGATTTCATTTTTCAAATTCCCATCTATTTATTTATCATCAATGTACATCATCACATTGCAGTAGAATGAAAATGAATCAACAGGCTTTACATCCCAAAAATGTTTCCTCTTCTAAATTTAAATAAATAAATGTCCAAATAAAGGTTATGTCTAGATGTTACAGTTTCACTGTCAATTTTCACTAGAGAAAAAAATGTATTTCTTTTTAAAAAAATTGTACACAAGTCATTAAAAATTACCAAATAAACAAAACAAAGATTAGATTATTTTGAATTATTTAATCTAAAAATTTCGAGCCGAAAATTAAGCACGAAAATAATCTAGTTCTTTTCAGAACTTAAATGCACAGACGCATAGTGAAAATAATCTAGTTTTCAACTGTGAAAATAATCTAGTTATCTTCAGAACTTAGATGCACAGACTTAACGTAGATGCAGACTTCAATTGTTTATGCAGCCGTTCTCAATGATTTTTCAATTTGTTTAGTTTTCCCTTGCATTAATAAATTTAGATACACAGACTCATGCCAGCCTGTCAAGCCATGTTATCTCAATAATGACCTTTTATAAGAGCTTCAACTTCTTCACTGGATGTTTCAATTTCATAACGAGCCAACTTCTTCGTCGTCGATGCTATTATCATTTTAGAACATGAGATGATTAGGGGGTGGGGGGAAATGAAGGCTATATGGTGTTTTATCAGTGTGTCCTTGTTCTTTGCTCAACATTCAGGAGAGCACAGGCAATCAGTGACAGGAAAGGAGAGGGGCAAGCTGAGGAAAGAGGATGGTAGTAAGTGGCGAGCTTTTTTGCGTCGACTGGTATCTTGTGACAAGGGTTGACAGCCGGTGCTAGATTGCAAGTCAACGGCCATACTACTCACTCCATAAACTTTAAACCCTTCCTGAGTTTCCCGATAGGCCGAGCCGCGCACAACATGCAATCGAGCCGGTCACTCTGCGAAATATTATTAATGCTACGCCACAGTTTTCCAGACGAAATTAATGTCTTCAACAGTGGTATGAGTTGAAAGAGGGACGTTTTTCTATTCAACTAAAGTATTTAGCAGAGTCCCTTCAATTATCGTCGTACACGATTCTCTTGTGCTTTCTAATTGCTCCACCACTTTAACTTTTATAAGCGACCGCTGTAAAAAATAAAGCCAGTTTCATTACCATTTTGTTCCCCTCCTAATAGCCTACCCATGTTGCTACAAAACGGGGCTGAATTAATGATTAGAGAACTAGAAACAAAACTCTGAGTTCATTGAATATTCTTTTATGAACTTGAAATAAATTTTTTTAACTTTCTTTGTAGTGGCAAAGGTGATATTGTGGAAGGTATCCATAATGATAATGATGATGATAATAATTTTATTTATCCTTTATACATACATACAGATGAAATCAAGATACAATAAAAAATTCATAACAAAATAAATTAAAATAGCAGTAAGTATAGTTAAAATTAAAATCAATAAACAAGGAAGGTCCCTGCAAAGGCAACAGCCGAGTGTTACAAAATAACAAGAAAATGAATAATAAGACGAAATTGTCACAACCACATTCATTGAAACTTAGAGAAACTAGTTTTGGTTGTTACACCATTATCAATCTCTATCAAACGTCTCAGTTTGATAAATGTGGTTGTGACAATTTCGTATTATTATTATTCATAAATTTTTTTATTGCTTGAAATAGGTCTCGCTGACAAGAGCGGTTCCCCCGGGGGGGGGGGGGGGGGGTGCATGTCCCCCAAAATTTACTAGAGTAGGGGTGGAAAGGAGGGGCAATCACTCTTAATAAGATCAGCAACCCCCCCCCCCACACTAAACATTTAGATGATTCTTATCTCCTGCTTATTAAGCGATAGGGACAATCGTGATATTCAGTCACGAGCGCTCTGGTCTGCGTTTGGAAGGGTGAACGGCAGCAAAATCATGAAGACGTACTGCGGATGAAGTGCTTTTCTGCACAGGTGAGTTCATTGAATATTCTTTTATGAACTTGAAATAATTTTTTTCAATGCTTGGAATAGGTCTCGCTGACAAGAGCGGTCCCCGGGGGGGGGGGGGGGTTCATGTCCCCCAAAATTTACTAGGTAAGGGGTGGAAAGGAGGGGCAATCACTCCTAAAAGATCAGCAACTCCCCCCCCCTTAGACGTTTTAGATAATTCTTATCTCTTGCTTATTAAGCGATAGGGACAATAGCGATGTTCAGTCACGAGCGCTCTGGTCTGCGTTTGAAAGGGTGAACGGCAGCAAAATCATGCAGCAAATTGTATGCTGTATTATTACTTGCCTGTTGTTTCGGGTCCTCCTAAAACTAGATCCACAACTCATAACTATTTATCACATTCAGCTAAGCACAATTCTTGTGATCATGTGTGCTCCATCATCAAGAAAAATATTTATAATGTCTTCCTAGATTGACAAATGTATATATAGCCTACGAACTAAAAAGAATTTTAATCATTTAATATGACTTTTTAAATATTTTCACAGATACCTGCGGAGCAAATCATGACCATGCTGGCTACTAATTGATCATATGGAATGAAAAGGGTTTGAATTCCTAGTTGTAATCCTGCTCCAAGATTTTAGAACTAATAATGAGAAACATATAATACATACGTGGTTCGGAACCCACCTAAAACTGTAGGTCCAACTCATCATCCAATTCATTACCCACGCACAGGTCTCAGACCTATGTGGGCTTCATCCTCCGAAAAAAATTATTCGAACACTTTTTTGTTGATGACAAATTGTTTCTATATCAATTAGAGAAAACCCCAGCTATTTCTTACATCTATATAAATAAAATTAGAGTTTTGTCTGTACATTTATCAGAATTGTATTTTTTTTGGTTATTTTTACGTTTTATACTTTAAATAAGCCGAAAATAGTCTTATCTCACTTTCTGTCTGTCTGTCTGTCTGTCTGTCTGTCTGTCTGTCTGTCACGGCCGCAAAGGTATTTTTCGCGGCCTTCTCCTCAAAAACGAGAGCATCGATCGGGATTTTAGTTATTGAACAGTATTGAAAACATTATTGACAATGTCTTTGGCTATAAAAAACTGAATTAACTTTTTTTTTAACAGAGTAATAAACGTTTAAAAACCAAGTACTGTGCGATTTTGGATACATTTTACGCGGCCTTCTCCTCAAAAACGAGAGAATCGATCGGGATTTTAGTTATTGAACAGTATTGAAAACATTATTGACAATGTCTTTAGCTATAAAATACTAAATTAACTTTTTTTTCAACAGAATAATAAACGTTTAAAAACCAAGTATTGTGTGATTTTGGATACATTTCTTCCAAGTTTTATTACCACATAAGAATAAGAACAAATCACGTAATTTATCATGATATATCAATCAGCTGTTCTCAAATATAAATGGTGGGCCCTTCGCGGCGTTATTTACGCTGTCTGCAGACTTGTGTAGTCGGAGCATTGCAGTCTTTTAGGAAACATATGTCTGGTGAATCAAAGCTCATCTTATGTTTTATCAATTATTTCTTTGTTGAAAAAAAAACAAAATTTTCTAATTTGAATTTATCAAAACAAAAATTAACATTTTAGGAAGGTGCGGTTTGTGCCAGGCTCTTGGGAATTCGCCAGGTAGCACTATTATTACCATGTAAGAAAAAATCCCGTAATTTATCATGATATATCAATCAGCTGTTCTCAAAAAATATTCTCTCCGATACCTGTTACTGAATTGTTTACGTTCTAAGTTGTTTACTAAGGGCCCGTTCACACATTACAGTTTTTGTGCGGTACAGTAAATTTGCTGTATCAGTTATTTTGCAGTGCTTTCGTTTGCATGTACATTTCATATTGTATGTTCACACAATACTGTTTCAACTGGATCCAGTAAAAAAGCTGTTCTAGCCGATTTCTACATTCGGTTTTGTCTTCGAAAACTGTATCGCTAAAATCAGCTGTACCGCAAAATAACTATCCGTATCCGGTGGCACATGTATTGTACTGGTAATGGATATGTTCAAACGATACGCTTATTATGCTGGAAGCAGTCTTCAGATCGTCAGCAATGATCTTCTTCATTGATATTCTTCAGCATTGATCTTCTTATTAGTGAATTCCAGTGTCCAGAAGTGGAAGATATTAATTGCGAAAATTTAATTTCTCTAATATATGAGAGACCCGCCTTGTGGGACAAGACTTAAGATTAATATAAAAATAAAGAGAGAAAAATGTGTGGAATATTGAAACCAGAATTTGTGTACTTTGATCAAGATTTAAGAGAAACCTTCAGTAAGAAACTTATTTAAAAAAATCTTACACAAATAAAAAAAAATCCTGGACTGGAATAAATAAAACTGAACTGGAAGCGCAATGGAAGAAGGAGGAGAGCACAGCAATAAGCAGCAAAGCCGGACCGTGCGTACATCACAGTACAGTTGACGCCGTACAGTAAAAAAACCGTACCGCAAAAAAACTGTATTGTCTGAACGGGGCCTAAGCTGCTAACAACTTCATGATCGTTGCTATCAAAAAAGCCGAAACATATTTAGTCTTATTTCTAAACATAATCCGTACGAAGGACGGGCACAATAGCTAGTACTACATAATATACTTGTCTGGTTCAAGCAGTGTATTTTAATATATAGTGCTGAATGGTGATATTATAATTAACTATATTTTAAGCTGATTTCTATAAACAATTATCAAATTTGAAAGGGAAAAAAGAAAAAAAAATTCTTCAACTCGGATACAACCTCACCTCTAACCATTTGCTATTCATTTTCTTTTGCATTGTTATTGATTCTTGCTTCTTGATAGAATGAATTTATATTGTAGTGATCTCGCAGCTAGCGCACAAGTATTAACTTTGCTGGCTGCGCCAAGATTTTGAACTTTGCAATGTATTTGTGAATGTTATTTTTCCTACAGTGACCCGAGAAAGTGCCTATTTTTGTACTAACTGTAGCACGCAAAATAGTCTATTCCTGAACCAGTGCGGGAAAGTAAATTACAGTGTGGGAAAGTACTTTTCCTACAGTGATTCGAGAAAGTGTCTATTTTCGCACTAACTGTAGCACGCAAAATAGTCTATTCCTGCACCAGTGCGGGAAAGTAAATTACAGTGCGGGAATGTACTTTTCGCCACACTAGGACGTAATGACCTGTTTTTCGTGCTTCATACGGAGGCCGAAAGTATTCTGTTTCCGACGAGGTCTGTAAACGTTTACCGCCCTAGGGCGGAAAAGAAAATGACCTTGAATGACAGCTGATCGTGTCTGGATACAGCAGTCATGATTGTAAAAATGAATCCTTCCAACTTTTATGTAAAACAAAAAGATTTAAACCATCAATAAATGTTTATTTTTTTATAATTTAATATGTACGTAGTATTTAAAATGTCAAAAATGATCACTTTTTATAACTTAATATGTAATATTTTGTAGTTTTGATATCAAACAATAGAACCTTTTTATTCAACCTACAGAGCTCTGGGTGGGAATTTTGTGAACTACTACAACTGTTGGTAACCTCTCACCAAAAGGTTGGTTGGTTAGGTTTTTTGTTTTTAGGAATTTTGTCTACTACTGCAACTGTTGGTAAAGGTTACTGTTGGTATAGAAAGGTTAGTTGGTTAGGTTTTTGGTTGTTTTATGCAGGTTTCGAATCAGGAACAGGAATAAGAACAAAAAACCTAACCAACTAACCTTTTGGCGTACAGTTGTAGTAGTTGACAAAATGCCCACCCAGAGCGCTGTAGGTTGGATAAAGGTGATAGCCGTTCTTGCAAGTACCATAGCCTTAAAATGTCGATTTCAAAATTTCCAACTTAACATTGTTGTTTTGTTTTTTTTGTGGTGTGGCGAAAAATAGCGTTCGCAACACGGGCAAAAATGTTTTGCCGGCTCTCAAACGCTTCAAGTTCTCGACTTCGTCTCGAACTTGAAAACCGCGATCTCGAGCCGGCAAACACACATTTTCGGCCCTAGGTGCGAAATATACTATTTCCGCACTCCAAATTTGCAACCTAACAACACAAAATAGTGAGCATGTAATACGCAGGTTCCCTATTCTGCATTCAAAAATAGGTTGGCTACTCTGCTTCAGCTGCGAAATTGTTGTTGTAGTTGTTGTTGTTGAAATCGATTTGATTCGAAGATAGGTTATGTGAGGAATTGTCAGGTTATGTATGTCCTGTTTTGTTCTCTTTAAATTACTTTATACATTACTGTAGGAAAAATTTAATGTGTAATACGAGTGCAAAGTATTGTTCTCTGCACTCGAGAAACTTTTTTCACTCGCCTTCGGCTCGTGAAAAAAACTGTTTCTCTCGATGCAGAAAAACGCTATTTTGCACTCTAGTTACACAAATAG